>CM019063.1:436715028-437441816 GCA_009667805.1 Leptobrachium leishanense | reverse complement strand
CAGTGAGTGAGAACACACAGATTACAACAATTCCCAGATATCTTGTAGAAGTGAGACCCCCACAATAGCTGCTGGCAGTGAGAACACAAAGATTACAACAATTCCCAGATATTTTGTAGAAATGAGACCCCCACAATAGCTGCTGGCAGTGAGAACACAAAGATTACAACAATTCCCAGATATTTTGTAGAAATGAGACCCCCACAATAGCTGCTGGCATTGAGAACGCACAGATTACAACAATTCCCAGATATCTTCTAGAAATGAGACCCCCACAATAGTTGCTGGCAGTAAGAACACAAAGATTACAACAATTCCAAGATATTTTGTAAAAGTGAGACCCCCACAATAGCTGGTGGCAGTGAGAACACACACTAACAGAACAATCTCCTCTTAAAAAACACGTGCTGGGGGCTGTGTGAAGCCTTAAATAGTGTGTTGCGGGACTTAGCTCTGTGAGCCCATGATTGGGCAAAATTTGCCCAATCAGGACTCTGAGCCGTGATTGGCATAGTCTTGCACCTGTCTTGCACCTGACCTGTGGTCAGGTGCAAGTCTGTAGCCAATTACAAGCTTCAGGCCATTGGAAAAGTGCATTGTGGTCCATTGTGGTGCATTGTGGGCAAACACGCGGCGAACACGTGGAAATGTTCGGAGTTCGACGAACAGCCGAACGGGCGATGTTCGAATGAAACTCCGAACAGATCGAACCAAACAGCTCATCCCTAATCGTCATCCCTTATGTGTTTCAATCACCAACCACCACTAAGCCAACGGATTGTGAACCTAATATCTCCTGCATAGCCTGACATTTTGTCGTGAAGCACGGGTATCTAGATAGTCTATATATAAAAGGAAAAGTCGTGACTGACTCACTGACTTTCTTATCAATGCCCAGCTCAAACCGTTTAATCTAGGAACGTGAAATTTTGAAGGTGCATTGATTTTATGATGTAGGCACCCACTAAGGGAGCATCTTTGGAAATACTGCCCCTAAGGGGTTTAAAAAGAGGTTTGAATATTTTGACCAGAATACCTATATCTCAAAAACCAAGATGTTACAAGCGTGAAAATTTATATTTACAATCTTCTTGAAAAATAAATAAAAAGTGTTTTAACTTTTTCCAAAAATCCAAGTGGGGGGGTGAAGAAAAGGGGTGAATATTTTACACATGATATCCATATCTCAAAAACAGAAGATGTTACATTTGTGAAAATTGGTATTTAGATTCCTCTTGAAAAAAAAAAAACACGTATTTTACCATTTTCCAAAAATCCAGTGGGGGTGAAAAAGGAAGGGGGAGTGAATTCTTATATCACTATACCTACATTTGAAAAACCAAAGGTGATACAACCATGAAAAATGGTATTTACAATCTTCTTGAAAAATAAAAAAACACGTGTTCCACAATTCTCTAAGAATCCATGTAAGGGGAGTGAACAAAGGGGGGAGGTGAATACTTTTATTAGTATACCTATATTTCAAAAACCAAAATATGTTACAGGCGTGAAAGTTGGTATTTACAATCTTTTTGAAACATAAAAAAGGGTTTTACCATTTTGCAAAAATCCAGTTAAAGGGAATGAAGAGGGGGTTGATACATTTTCTGTATACCTATGTTTCAAAAACCAAATATGTTACAGGCATGAAAATCGGTATTTACAATCTTCATGAGAAGTAAAAAAATGAGTTCTACCATTTTCTGAAAATCCAGTTGGGGGTGAAAAAGAGGTTTGAATACTCTTATTAGTGTACCTATATTTTAAAAACCAAAGATGCTACAGGCGTGAAAATTGGCATTTACAATCTTTGCAAAAAACAAAGAAACATATGTTTTACCATTTTCCTAAAATCCAGTTAAGGGGGGTAGACGAGGGGGTGAATATTTTAAACAGGATATGTATATCTTAAAAACCAAAGATGTGACAGATGTGAAAATTGGTATTTAGATTCTTCTTGAAAAATAAAAAATATGTTTTTTACCATTTTCAGAGAATGGGGGAATGGGGTGAATATTTTTCTCAGTATACCTATATTTAAAAAAACCAAAGATGTTGCAGGCATGAAAATTTGTATTTAAAATCTTCTTTAAATATAACTAAAACATGTGTTTTACCATTTTCTGAAAATCCAGTTGATACACTGGATCAGCAGATCAGAAGGATGCTGTTACTTCACACATAATGGAGTCTTTGCAGCTCCTCTCACAGTCAGGGCTCGCTCACTCCATCACTAGTCCAACATGGCTGCTTCCCTAGCACAGCCAGGGCTCGCACAATCCTGCACTGCTCCAGCATGTCTGCTTCCCTCTCACAGCCTGGGTTCGCACACACCCTCACTGGTCCAGCATGTGTTCTTCCCCCTCACAACCAGGCCTCACACACAGCCTCAATGCTCCAGCAAGGGAGAACCTGTGATTTTATCTCAGAACCACAACCCATCTAAGCTCTTTTATGGCACCATGAATACCTCCTATACCTTCAGAATATCTGTTTCAGTACAAAAGACTTCAGTTCACCCTAAAGGTTTGTTTTGCGATGACCATCAACAAGTCTCAGGGACAGACGTTGAAGGTAGCCAGTATTGACATAAGAGAAGTCTGCTACTCACATAGGCAGTTTTAAATTGCCTCTTCCAGAGTGAGCTCACCTAACTCTCTAGAGATCCGAGCACCTGAAAGAAGTTCACTAATGTAGTTTACAAAGAACTACTCAAATAGGTTTTTTTTTCTATGTTCCAGATGCCAAAAAACTAAATTTATTTATTTTGTCTGTCTCATTCTCTGTTTGTATTTAAACACAAAAAAAATTAAAGGATGCATATGAATGAAACAACTTTGTTTCTTAGCCAATATGCCCTGACTAACGTCTGCAATAAACATTACTTATTATTTTAAGACACCACCCTGTAAATTAGATTTTGTTCAGTTTGGACAAAAAAAATGTATGTTTCTTTTAAAAACAATTGTAGCAAATCTCAAAGTCCACGTGAGAAAGGCTGCGGGCAAAAGCTAGTTTTCAATATACAGCATGGAGGAGCTTGATACTCAGAGTGTTGAGCATAAGAAATGTATTTGCTTACAATCAAATAAAAGCATAGAATTAATAAATAGTCCAACGCGTTTCATCTGTTCCAAAAGACTTTCTCAAGGGCAAAATAAAAATACAAATGAGAAAATTCCATAAACAACACTCCCTCTCATAACTTCTTATACAGTTCATCCTCCATTGCTGATTGATGGCTTCCCTGATTTGCTGGCTTCTTCCATATATGATCTTTTTCCGGGTCCTCTATCCGGCCTTGTAAATCACACCTGTCTCTGTTGTTATACGTTGTTTCCGTATCACATTGTTCTGTGCAATCTCTCCGTCTGGAGTGCCGCTACATCACTTTCGCACTTATTCTGTCCCGCAAACGTTCCACTTTTCTACTTGAGTTTCTTGTCATGTTTGCTTTATGTGTTTTATCATTCATTTCACACTTTCTCATTAGATTAAGCAGCAGAGATTTAATGCTGTTTTTCCAGAGTCAGAAGACGGACAACTTTTTCAAACATTCTACACATACAATTAGGGAGAAATCCTAAATCTGTCAGAAAATGATATAAGTGTTTGTGTAACGGCTCTGCTTGTGTTTATTTCTACTCAAAAAATTAAATGTGGTAAAACAAAATAAAATCCAGCTTCAGCATTACTGCAGTCTTTGTTTGGTTTGTGGGAATACAGATTTGATTGTGATGCGTGTCAGTTTAGGAAAATGTAACCTATTTTTCTAATTTCTGTCCTTTTTTGTATTTTTTTTACATAAAAAATACAAGGGCTACAATAGCACATAAATGCTAAAAGGATACAGAGCTTTTTCAATAAATAACACGATTATTCCCCAACATGCTTTTCAGTGTCACAATATTGTCTGTTTCTGCTTTTGTTTTTTAAACTGAAAAAGTACATTTTTCTCCCGTATTTTGGTGCATTGCATTTTATGAATAATGTAATTATGTAAAACACTGAACTTGCTCCCCGTGTGAGAAATGATAGAGTGAGTAACGGCAGCAGCATTGTTCGGTTTATAGGTTAAAAGCAGGTCACGCCGTCACCTTAGAACAGATAATATTAGAAGTAATTTCGCTGTTTTTCAAAGTTTTTTTTTATTTGTACAACTACATGGTCATGTTTGTAATCATTGGAGAGGCCAGACTCTGATCTGTCCAATGACACCTCACTTGACCTTGTGGGTTTTATAGAAAGGAGATACAGGAATCTATTGGATCCACTGGTTGTGGAGGAAGTGGTCTGCATCTCCTGCTAGTGCTTGCTTTTTGTCCTGGCGCTCAGGGAAGAGTGCTGTCTCTGGACCCAGATGTAATGGCCCACCAGGGAAGTTCCCGGTATCCTGGTCATCAATTTCTGTGTGGTATGACGGGACTCTTATACCAATCTCTTAAAAAGCTGCTGCTGGGTTTGGCAAGGGCCTGAGCTTCCTGGAGCAACCAGGCCCCTGAACAAATCATGGGGTTATGGCAGCCCTGTCTGCAGACCCCCAAATGGATCCTCTTACCTTAGATAGTAATGGTGATAAAATAAGCAAATGCAATATCTACGTCTCACAATTGGAATTTCCAAAACATTGATTCTCTCATATAATTTTAAGAGCGGCGCTGTATTCTATAGCAACTACAAAACACATAACACTTTAATAGCTTCCGGGACTTTCAATTATTTTTTATTATAACAATGGGAAGCGCAGCCCATATGAAGTTAAAGGTAGGCAGCACCCAGTAGTTACTTAGTTGCATAGGTTGAAAAAAGACATGCGTCCATCGAATGCAGCCTTTTCCACATCACCTAATGCTGTTGATCCAAAAGAAGGCAAAAAACCCAGTCTATAGCGCTTGCCAATATGCAACACACTGGGAAAAAAATTCCTTCTTGACCCCAGAATGGCGGTCAGATATCTCCTTGGATCAAGCACCCCAAGTAGTGCACCCAATTTCTTTGCCATCAGGATTCCTCTTTGTCGTTTGCCACATTACCTGTTAAAGAGAGAAATACATAGTTATATACTTAATTATTAGTTATGTATATGTAGCAGGTGAATGATTTTGCCCCCCCATGGCATATTACATTGCTTGTTAATTACTGTTGTCAAGCTTTCTTCTGGCCATGGAGCAGCAGTTTGTTAGAAGACCTCTATATATACTGTATGTGTTCGGTATTCTCAATGCAGCTCATTTGCCTCCCCGCCCCATGGATTAATATGATGGTTACCATCAACCAAACAAAATAGTTTAGTGTCAAAACAACACCACCTTGAGCAGTGGCGTAGCGTGGGGGGGGGCTGGGGGGGGCCGTGGCCCCGGGCGCAGTTTTGTTAGGGGCGCATTTGCGCCCCTAAAACTGGCCCGGGGGTTGAGGGGACCCAGATGCCGGGCAGCGCGGGAGTGCCTGCCCGGTCCTGAAGAGTCCGTCCTGTTAAAGGGAAGCGGCTGCGTGCAGGCGCAGCCGGTCACGTGGTCCGGCTAATCAGGTGGTACTGAGTCTCTGTACCACCTGACTGGCCGGACCGCGTGACCTGCGCACGCACGCCACGCAGCCGCATCACCTTCAACAGGACGGACTCTTCAGGACCGGGCAGGCACTCCCGCGCTGCCCGGCATCTGGGTCCCCTCAGCCCCTGCCGGAGCTGGAGCAATATCCAGGTGAGAGCTGGGCAAATCCATGTGTAAGCTGGGAAAATCCATGAGCTGGGGCAAATCCATGTGTGAGCTGGGGCAAATCCATGTGTGAGCTGGGGCAAATCCATGTGTGAGCTGGGGGCAAATCCATGTGTGAGCTGGGGGCAAATCCATGTGTGAGCTGGGGTCAAATCCATGTGTGAGCTGGGGCAAATCCATGAGCTGGGGCAAATCCATGAGCTGGGCAAATCCATGAGCTGGGGCAAATCCATGATCTGGGGGCAAATCCATAAGCTGGGGCAAATCCATGTGTGAGCTGGGGCAAATCCATGTGTGAGCTGGGGGCAAATCCATGTGTGAGCTGGGGCAAATCCATGTGTGAGCTGGGGCAAATCCATGTGTGAGCTGGGGCAAATCCATGAGCTGGGCAAATCCATTTGTGAGCTGGGGCAAATCCATGTGTGAGCTGGGGCAAATCCATGAGCTGGGGCAAATCCATGAGCTGGGGGCAAATCCATGTGAGAGCTGGGGCAATATCGATAACGTGTCCACAGGTGGGGGCGCACAATTCTTGGCTGGCCCCGGGCGCTGACAACCCACGCTACGCCACTGACCTTGAGGAAACTGTAGGTTAAGAGGCGTTGAAAACATTGACTAGCAGTAAACCGTTAGGGCAAAAAAGACATTTTGACACACATTTTTGTGGTCAAAATTAGTTCCATACTACCGGTAGCATTATTTTAGTGATATTACCCGTCCTCATTTGATTTTATGCCCTCATTGATTTTATGCCCCAAATTTCATTTTATATCATTGCATATGATTTTTTTTACCCTGCCGTTTACTTTGCATCTCTGTGATTCTCGCCCGTCAGTTCCCTCAATAGAATACATTGCGGGAGCTATGCTGTGGACAAGTCACGAAGCCGCGTTCAAAAGTGAGCAGCTGTCAGTGAGGCTGCGATTTGTCATCGACACAAGGCCTTAAACTGTAGCTGATGACTAAACAGCCTTCATGCTTTTTGCCGTTGACTGGAGAGTGGCAGACGATGCATGCAACGTCTGGTCGCTGAGGTGCTGCACTTGCTCCAATGACCCCCCCTAACGAATACACCAATTAGTAGAGATCTTACATTTAATCTCTGAATGGCAGATCAGGTACTAGTGTGGATCCACAAACAATGCCATTGTCTTCTGCGGCCTGAGGTAACGGCGTTTTACCACCTTCAGCAATTAAATGATAAACTCCTGGAAGAGAGAAAAGTGCTGGATTTAGAATCGTACGAATGCAGGAGCAACATATGGGTTGTAATATAGGAGAATTCTGTCTGGCCACATAAAGATTAGTTGTGAGACATTAACACTGCAGCAATGTATTATTTTATTAATTATCCTGCAGCCCCCTTCTCTGCAATATCATTATTTAATGAGCGAGTCCTCGTCCACCTGGATTTACTTCCCTCCTTACATCTCTCAGAAGCTCTTTATCAAGATTCTCTTAAAGCGCATGGAAATTGATAATATTTTGTGTAAAATGCTATTAGTATTAATTTATAATTAACACATTCCTCTGGTCACCCGCCCTAATGAAAAGCCCATGCGCACCAGTGGTTTTAAAGTATTAGTAGAACCTCCTTTATCTGCTTGTGCATTTGTTGGTGAAAACGTGTTTCATTACAGTTATCTCTAAACCCTTTCCTGAGCAGATCATTGCTTTACATATTAGAATATCTCGCGTTTAAGATCACCTACCTTCCTCGAGCAGGATGATCCGCTCAATGGGAGTCTCCAGTGACGCGTGATTGATCCTCACTTTGAAATATTTGGCTGTTTTTGAGGCGCTGCGCTTGTCTTTTAGCTTGCTGGTCAAATTGAAAGTCCCGTCGCTGTTAATGGACCACGCGTTCTTTATCCTGGAGTCATCATAGTCAATGTACTTATCATGTATCCATCGACTCCACGTTATATGAACCAGATGGCGGTGGATACTTTCCATTTCGGCTCTGAGATAACAATTCTTCTTTTTCTCTACATATGAAATATTAACAGCGGCCGGTCTCTCCGAGGCGAAGACTTTGATGTCGGCCTTCTGTGTTTGCTGAGGTAACTCTGTGAAACAAAGGGAATTGTAAGAATTTTTTTTATTATAATGTATAATTCTTTAGATTTTTTTAACGTTTCATTCAGTCATTAATGGAATGGTCAAACAATAACTATAGAAATAACACCTCTCTGATATTTTCTAGAACCTACAAATACAGCGGTCAAAAGAACCTCGCCAGTCGACACCTCTACTTCTACATGGTCTCCAGCATCACTGGAGTTAAGGAGTTTTAGGAGTTTTTATGATGTCAGGGCCTGACTGGACACCCTGAAAGCTAATTAACGGGGGGAGGGGCAGTATAAACAACATAATTGAGGAGGTAAGGACAAATACGTTGTGCAGAGGACATGTCCCACACGTGTATTTCACACGGAAAGGAAATGGATGTTGCAAGGGATACGTCCTCCGCACTCCATTTGTTAAATTAAAATTGTGATGGGGTGATTAATAAATAGACAGGAGCGAGAGTGTTTTGAAACAAAATCCATAATGAAAAGAGAAGCAGAGAAGACTGGGAATTAATTGCAAAGGGCAAAAAGTCACCCCTATTTCTTTCATGTTAATATTACATTTTATCCCTTTTTTCCCCACAGTATCCGTTTCTTATTGTATAGACAGAGCTCTGATTTTAGTGAAAACATTTAAAACAAGATAAAGCACCCTTACCTGCTGGTATGACGGATTCCTCATCAGATACCTGGGCTTTTGCTATAAAATAAAAAACATAGAATAAGCCAGAATTAATAATGACATATTATACAGAATATACAATTTCCCACACACACATTGCGGCGGGCAAAAGAACCTCGCCACCTCTACTTCTAAATTGTCTCCAGCACCACTGGAGTTAAGGAGTTTAGGAGTTTTAATGATGTAAGGGCTCGTCGTGACACCCTGCAAGCTAATTATCATGGTGGGGGGGGGGGGTTTAAACAACATACAGTCAGGTCCAGAAATATTGGGACATCGACACAATTCTAACATCTTTGGCTCTATACACCACCACAATGGAGTTGGAATGAAACAAGCACAATTTATTTTAACTGCAGACTGTCAGCTTTAATTTGAGGGTATGTACATCCTACTCAGGTGTAGGACTTACAGCAGTTTGCAGATGTGCCTCCCACTTGTTAAGGGACCAAAGGTAATGGGACAGAATAATGATCATAAATCAAACTTTCTCTTCTTAATACTTGGTTGCAAATCCTTTGCAGTCAATCACAGCCTGAAGTCTGGAACGCATAGACATCACTAGACGCTGGGTTTTATCCCTGGTGATGCTCTGCCAGGCTTATACTGCAACTGTCTTCAGTTCCTGCTTGTTCTTGGGGCATTTTCCCTTCAGTTTTGTCTTCAGCAAGTGAAATGCATGCTCAATGGGATTCAGGTCAGGTGATTGACTTTGCCATTGCATAACATTCCACTTCTGTCCCTTCAAAAACTCTTTCGTTGCTTTTGCAGTATGCTTTGGGTCATTGTCCATCTGCACTGTGAAGCGCAGTCCAATGAGTTCTGCAGCATTTGGCTGAATGTGAGCAGATAATATTGCCCAAAACACTTCAGAATTCATCCTGCTGCTTTTGTCAGCAGTCACATCATCAATAAATACAAGAGAACCAGTTCCATTGGCAGTCATACATGCCCACGCCATGATACTACCACCACCATGCTTCACTGATGAGGTGGAATGCTTAGGATCATGAGCAGTTCCTTTCCTTCTCCATACTCTTCTCTTCCCATCACTCTGGTACAAGTTGATCTTGGTCTCATCTGTCCATAGGATCTTGTTCCAGAACTGTGAAGGCTTTGTTAGGTGTTGTTTGGTAAACTGTAATCTGGCCTTCCTGTTTTTGAGGCTCACCAATGGTTTACATCTTGTGGTGAACACTCTGTATTCACTCTGGTGAAGTCTTCTCTTGATTGTTGACTTTGACACACATACACCTACCTCCTGGAGAGTGTTCTTGATCTGGCCAACTGTTGTGAAGGGTGTTTTCTTCACCAGGCAAAGAATTCTTCGGTCATCCACCACAGTTGTTTTCCATGGTCTCCCAGGTCTTTTGGTGTTGCTGAACTCACCGGTGCGTTCCTTCTTTTTGATAACGTTCCAAACTGTTTTTTTGGCCACTCCTAATGTTCTTGCTATCTCTCTGATGGGTTTGTTTTGTTTCTTCAGCCTAATGATGGCTTGCTTCACTGAGAGTGACAGCTCTTTGGATCTCATCTTGAGAGTTGACAGCAACAGATTTTAAATGCAAATAGCACACTTGAAATGAACTCTGGGCCTTTTATCTTCAGACTCTAATTGGGGTAATGAGGGAATATCACACACCTGGCCATGGAACAGCTGAGAAGCCAATTATCCCATTACCTTTGGTCCCTTAACAAGTGGGAGGCACATCTGCAAACTGCTGTAAGTCCTACAACGTTCACCTGAGTTGGATGTACATACCCTCAAATTAAAGCTGACAGTCTGCAGTTAAAGCACATTGTGTTTGTTTCATTCCAACTCCATTGTGGTGGTGTATAGAGCCAAAGATGATAGAATTGTGTCGATGTCCCAATATTTCTGGACCTGACTGTAATTGCCGGAGGTAAGGACAGATACGTTGTGCAGAGGACGTGTCCCACATGTGTTTTTCGCAAAGAAAGAAGTGGATGTTGCAAGGGATACGTCCTCCGCACTCCATTTGTTAAATTAAAATTGTGATGGGGTGATTAATAAATAGACAGGAGCGAGAGTGTTTTGAAACAAAATCCATGATGAAAAGAGAAGCAGAGAAGACAGGGAATTAATTGCAAAGGGCAAAAAGTCACCCCTATTTCTTTCATGTTAATATTACATTTTATCCCTTTTTTCCCCACAGTATCCGTTTCTTATTGTATAGACAGATCTCTGATTTTAGTGAAAACATTTAAAACAAGATAAAGCACCCTTACCTGCTGGTATGACGGATTCCTCATCAGATACCTGGGCTTTTGCTATAAATTAAAAAACATAGAATAAGCCAGAATTAATAATGACATATTATACAGAATGTACAAATTCCCACACACACATTGTAACCCAGACCTCTTCCTTTTATCCCTTTGCCCCTTGGTTTTATTTGTTAAACAGGAAGATAATCAACCAGATCTTCTACTAAATGTGTTTTTTTACGTTTTCCAGCCATAAAGTTTTGTAACGTGTTGAGGTGGAATAAAGACTGGATTGGCCAATTCTCACAGCTCACTGTTCATAATCTGCAGTTTTCATTTCTATTCAGCATTTTCCGCAGGGTTAGTGCAGGTTTTGTGCAGAATCCCAGTTGGTTTCCCAGTGAACGTTGTGAATTACCCCTGCAGACGATTGCCATTTTGTTAAAGAAATGTAAAACATTGCATCCTTACATTTCATTATGTAGAGAAGAGTCCATAATACGCTGCACAGGACCGTGACAATCAGCAAGATCATCGAGATGAAAGCAGTCAGCGTGGCAGCGTTTATCTTGCGACCTGTGAACAGAAGAAACTTAGTATAGACTTATATCCCGTATTAATTAAAGGAACACTCGACTCATTCTTATCATTTTACAGTTATAAAGTGGTCAGGATATGAGGAGGGCCTGCTCTCCCGATCCAGAGAAAAAGTTGGGTGAAGTGGAGGAGTTTCCTTCACCCCACCTAGTGTTACCCACAGTCAGGAGTTTTTTAATTTCCCCGCTGATGGTCACCATATCGGTCACTGGTGATGTCAGCACGCAGATAGTGTGTTGTTGTCACCCGCGCCGAGACCAAATGCGGTACCGCAAGGTCTCAGAGTCAGCCAACGGATCGGATCTGTGCATATATATGCGCATCTCAGGTGCATTGTTCTGCGCAGGCACTACGGTACTCGCCTCTGTAAAGTGCACGATTCCCATTGCGGTGCACACTTTGGGGCTCCTACACAATTTAGGTTGTGTAGGAGCGCAAATTGCGGTAGAATGCTTCAGGATACCGGGTTCGAGATTCCCTGAGCCGAAGAGAAGGAGCTTTTCCCCACGCGGAAAAAATGTAAAAGGCAAGTTAAGAAAAACCTAAAAGGATAGGCCTCTATCCTTCTATGCCATCTATTTTTTCACAGAGTGCTTCTTTAAGGTGATTGGTGGCTGTGAATTGGCTATCGGTCCTGTGTGAAGTTATTGCATTTACACCATACACTTTATATTCTGTTGTGAGCTCTGTCTTAGAGCGAGTGTCACTTTCTGCTGGTGCAGACTTGTAATAAAGTGTGGGGTTCTGGGAGTTTACTCTTACGTTGTGGCGTCGTTGTGAAGCTGTGTGTGATCGGCTTCTCCAGAGATGCGTGCTCCACTTGGCACTCGATGACCTCCTTGATCTCCGATGGTCTGATGGTCAGAGTGCTGTTCACATCGTAGGTACCATTTTCTTGTCTCTGTGGTTCACCCGTGACTACGTTTTTGTTTACAGACTTCCCGTTTCTGTACCAGATCACATTGATTTCTTTGGGATAGAAGCCTTTGACCACGCAGTCCAGATGGGTATTCGCCTCAGATTTTGTTGATGTTCTGGTAACTTCTACTGATGGATAAGCTGTCGGAGGAATATCACAGAGATATTTTAATGTTTAAAGTATTATTGAACATTGTGGTCTCAACCTATCAAATACTCCCATATTCCATAAAAGCCCCGCACAATGTGACATAATGACGATACCCATTATGGACCAACTACTGCGTCTTCTGTGCTGCAGAATATAATCCTAGCAGATATGTGTTGTGGCATTGCACCAAGAGTAGCTAAAGAATATGGCCCCTATTACATTTTTCGTGCGAATTCATCCTCGCAGCGCAATTTTTTTTGCGCGCAGCGTTAAGCGTTATCGCGTGAAAATTAATGGTGGTATTACGATCCGAACGCATTTTCTCATCCGTCCAAAAATAACGTTCATAAACGACGCGCAAAACTAAGAGTAATCTCCGCGCAGTAACGTAGCGCACGTAAATCAGTGTGCGGACTGTTTTTTTCGCGGGATTCAGCCAATCAGAATTAAGAACCTTAATGACATCAATTTACCTTAATTGACTCAATTAAGTTTTTGCGCCTGTCAAAGTAAATTTGAGTATACATGCTGCAGCATTAATAAAAACACGCACAAATTCACAATTTTATTGTTTGGGTATGTGTAGAATGTGTAACTATACTGTGCTGTATTTTTCTTTCGTGCTGGTGTTTTTCATTTTGGCCAGAACGTTCAGATTTGCAGGTACCACCAACTTTTCAAAGACGTTAAAAATATGCGCGCAAACGTTGTTCGTAACAAGTTGCGCATAGATTGTAATACCATCCGCGTACCACTGCATGAACGAATTTGCGCTCACAATGTTAAGTATAGGACGCGCACAGTTCATCACGCTCGCGCAGGCCCATCCTCGTTAAACATCGTTTGCACGAATGTTGTAATATGACGTTTAGCGCAAAGGGTTATGCCCTCGCGCAAATGCGCATTTGCGCGTGCAAAACCAAATGCGCGAGGAATGTAATAGGGGCCTATATATGTATGATAGCCACTATTATGTAATTATTCTAGCTATCCTGCTCTGAGTCTGCCCTTATCCCGCCGCTCCATATAGTGACAAGAATTTTTTACATTAGTTTTTACCTTGAATACGCAACTCAACGTCCTTCTGTTCTCTCTTGCCGTTGTACGTTACGGAACAGGTGTACGTCCCTTCATCCTTGACGGTGAGATTGTGCAACAACAGAGAGATGTCTCCGTTTATGGCAGCCTTCTTGTCCAATTTCACCCTTTCATGAGACACTATCTCGTAGTTGGAAAACGTCAACAGTGTCTCATAGCCAAACATCCATTGTACCACCAGTAAATCATAATTCACATCTTGGTTCTCGATGTAGAAGTGGCAGGGAACAAGGACAGAGGCGCCTATGTGTCCAGTTTCAGGCTGACTAGGGATCACTACCTTGACCCCAGAACCTGCAGAGAAAGAAAGCACTGACATTAAAACTGCTGTCACTTACAAGCAACCTAAAACATGACCTTTCCATGGGTTTGTTAGTGTTGTACAAGGCCACTTTGTTCTCAGGTAAAAACACCAAAGGACTGTTCAGGACTAATTTAATTATCTTTACAAAAATTAATGCACTTGTATTTGCAGACTCCCAGACGAAACAGATTTCCTCCCCGGTACCATCACGCAGTGTGCTCCACTGTTAGTGTGACACAATGGCAGCCAACAATAGGAGGTCACAACTTTGATTGTTCAACCACATTACCACACACATAAACACCCAGTAATGCTCAGTCACTCACACAGTCTTGGCTTAGTAAATACACTCTTACAAACACACTCAGTCGCACTGCATAACTAACAAAAACACATATATTTATAGATATATATTGTGACAGTGTGATTAAGGGTGGGCTGGTGGATCACAGGTTTATCAGGAGGCAAATATAGGACTTTGTTTTTCCGCTACAGGTTTAACCCACAGTCGATGCCTAATTAGAACTGCTCTGCCCTTATTGGAGATGTGGTTTCCTCTGAGAGGGCAGTGTTGGTGCAGGCTGCAGAAGTGCAATCCTGAAGGGAAGTCCATAAGAGATCTTTTGTTTTCACTGGTTGGTAAGCAGTTTAGCCACCCAATACTTCAGAGAGGGATTCTGACTGTTTATTTAGCCTCTGTATAAAGGAGTGGGTGTTTGTATTATATTTGTTTATTTGCTGTTTATGATATACCCTGATAATTTCAGGCCTGCAAAATAAAGAAAAGGGGAAGCACTGATCCCTGCGTCCAGTGGCTAAATCACACTACATAAAATGCAGGAAATCTTTAGCTCTTCTATACATAGTGCATATATAAAGAAATCAAGTGCATTTCTATTTAATTAAATAATGAGAACCTAAAAACACAAAGCAAATCCTATTTAAATATATAATAATTCATATATATATATATATATATATATATATATATATATATAGTATAAAATCTGAATTTCCCTGTCTTACAGTAAATTGTTTGAGTGGGTGAAGTTAAACAGGATGGGTCACATATTGTGGATGGAGTCCAGTAACCACCCACTGAAACCTCCCCGAGCTGCCACGCATGTAAATATAAGGAATACTCACAGGCCTGCACATGGAGCAGAAAGATGAATAATATCCAGAAATACATTTTCATTGTTGGACCAGGAACCCTGGCCAGAAGAGATTTCTCACCAGCAGACAGTGTCTCCCCAAGTAGATTACTCACGTGTCTACGTCGGTTCTGAACTGTGCTGCCGTATACAATGGTGCTGTATGGAAAATTTGAATAGTTTTCTATCGCTTTGAACTTTTCCGGGAACAAATGTACAAGACACTGCACTGGAAAACAACTCTCGCGCAATAACTTGTAAACACTCCTCACTGCTCTTACACCTGAAGTGTGACATCATCATGTGATGTCATCATGTGACAGCCAGGAGACTTCAAAACACCTGATTGCCTATGATGCGTTGCTCGCCATAAAGACACGCTACCATACACCCTCCCTTAAATTAAGGCAGTCACAGCACTCAGCCTGTCCTACAGTCTTTCCAGCTTTTCTAATCGAGACTCTTGTGGTGTTGTTTTTTAATGTATTTTATTATTCATTTCACACTTTATCATTAGATAAAACCGCAGAGATTTAATGCTGTTTTTCCAGAGTCAGACGACAGACAGCTTTTTCATACATTCTACACATACAATTATGAAGAAATCCTAAATCCGTCAGAACATGAGATAAGGGTTTGTGTGATGGCTCTGCTTGTGTTTATTTCTACCCAAAAAATTAAATGTGATAAATCAAAATAAAACCCACCTTCAGCATTAGTGCATTATTTACAGATGTCAAAAGGAATAGGAGAAATGGATAATACTCAACATAAGAGATAGTTCCAATTCTCCTATGTGTCACAACTGAATATACAAGGAAGTTTTTGTCCTGAAGTGGTAGGTCAATACACATGGTGCAATATTGCATAAGGAAAAAAAAGGCCTGTATGAGGAATAGACTCACAAGATCCCACATAGGCATCCAATTCTGGTATCAATACATTTCCCAGCCGCGGATATATTTATCCTGTAAATCACAGGGTCTACAATAGGTAGTAATTCAAGGTTATGGGTCCATTGTAGCTATCTATATATATATAAAAGTGAAATGCCATTCACAGAACATCACAATATTTCCAGAACCGTAAAGCCTACAAATTTGAAATTCGGCACGTATGTTCCTCTCGGCTTCTCGGTGCTCACTAAGAAAGGATTTTTAGAAATGACCATCAGAGCATCAGTTATTAACACGCTCTGATGTTAAGGAGTTATGCTCCCTCACCCCCACCTGAAAATGAATCTGTTCCAACTGCCACTTGCCTCACATGCCGTTATCTCAGTTCAAACTGGCAGACGTTGCTCTCCTTCACTCTGGGGAAACTTACAGCACTAACACTAATACAACGGATGCTTCTAAATGACGTCTTTTGGGGCCAGAGACGTGAAGGACGGAAACATTCAAAGTGCAGGGGCAGGTCTACCATAAGATAGGGAGTATCATGGCGGGGCGAAAAGCAGCAGCCTTCATTATTGCAGATATACTTTTTTTTTTTAAATTCAAAATTTTTATTTTATATATAAATCAGCGTACAGTCAAACATATAAAGTGAGGGCCTTGCAGGGCCACCCAAAACTGTCAGCATACGCACAATGCAAGAAAAATAATAAACATCCCCAAATAGGGGGGGTCTCATCAAAAAATGTCCAACAATAGGGGAAAAACAAAGAAAGAAGTCATCAAAAAATAGGCAGACATTAACAATTAACATCCCCAATAGGGGGGTCTCTTCTATAGTTAGGCAGCGATAGACAACACGAGTCTTCAAGAGTAACAAAAACATGGGGGGAGGGGAAAGGACACTCAAACATAAGTTAGAGATACCAATGGGGTGTACCTGTCTGCAGACAAGCAGCAGCCGGGGTACCTGGGCAAAACAAAAGTAAATAAAACAAGAGGAGAGTGGGGAGGAAGGGTGGCGGACCGCCCTGGAAAAGGCGACAGTCCTGGCTCGCTCCAGGAACCCCACGCGGAACTGGAGGCCATGGAAGAGGCCGCATGGCTGGGCGATCTGGGGCCAGAGGAAGCGGTCAGAGCCATGGTACCCGCTCCAATGGCACAACCAGAGCTACCCATCGTCCCGCGCACACAAATACATAAAAAATAAAATAAATAAATTAGAAAAAATTACAAAAAAAAAAAAAAAAAAAGGGGGGGTGGAAACCAGATACCCAAACCACCGCATCAAACCACATCTTGAACAGAAAAATTAAAGTCCACAGTAGAGTGTCCAGGGGGGGGGCGGTAGGTCAGCAAATGTCTTCAAAAAGTGTGAACAAAAGAGTATTTGGGTATGTATACCCAGGACCGCAAAAAAAAAGGATCATGTCTCAGGAGGGGGGGGAGGGTGCAAAACAAAAAGGGGGGGTAACAAAAACCACTGCAGATATACTTTGTTAGTGATGATGACAATGAGAGGGACATCCGTTGTGGAATCTACCTGGGCGTTAATTCAGAACTGGTTAGCCAAGTGCAGAAGTTACTGCGTGAACACAACAAGTATATTCTGGGACTTAAGGCTGCTGTTGATTCTGTTCCTAAGGGGCCACAAGGACTTCCAAGTGGTGATCGCGTTTAAACATGAGTGCAAAGCAGTTTATACTGGAGTTCCTATAATATATAAATATATATATATATATATATATATATATATATATATTATATATATATATATATATATATATTTATATATTATAGGAACTCCAGTATAAACTGGATGGATGCACTCAAGGTCTTAGGTTAAAAAGTAAAAAACAATGCTTTATTAGATCATGTTAAAATACTGTGTGTATATAATGTGTGTTTTGAGATTTCTTTGTTTCTGAGTGCTTATGTGAATTTTACTTTTTCTGAGGAAGTAATAGTAACACTCTTCAGTAAAGGTCTGCTAATCAAGAAGCGAGGCTTTCTTGGTACCTTGATAAATAAGCTCGCGTCCAAGACTGACATATCATCAAGAGACTCCATAATCTTTTACGAGAGAATCAGATTCTAATGGATCAGTTTCAACTTCATACAGAAAAAAAATGCTAAACCAATATTTGCAGAAAGTAAGGGCTTTTATGTGAATATAAAATCAAGCATATTGTTTTGTAGAGAAGTCAGATACAACTCAAGTTCAGTAATTTGCAAAAAGGGATAAATCACTGCCTATACTTAATTAGTCAACAGAATTGTGCTGAAATTTAATGAACAAGCTCAAAAATCCCAGTACAATTAAAGTTATTTGGTAGGTTAATTAAAACTGTAATAAACTTTCTGATTAAACCTTTATTTGACTGCAATAAATATGATCTACTGAATAAATTCAGTTCTTACAAGTAAGAAAACCTGACAGGGTAATCTCAGCTTTTAACCCTTCAGTTGTATGTCAAATTAGTACGAATAATCTGGATAATATTTACCTGATGATAGCAATGTTAATAATCATAATAATGGAGCTTATAAAATGTTTTAAAAGACATTCAAACTTGCTAAGCAAATCTATGAGACAGCCAAACTATTAAAGCAATGAGTTTCTTATGATTCTTTCTTTCAGTACACAATCACATTGAAGATTGTGTACCTTATTTTACACAATACCATAATCATAGGTGTGCCTGGTGTGCCCAGGCACGCCCTAATGTTGGGTGAACGGTTCATCATTGACCCCCTACATAGATATTTTGGATGTTCCTTATCTGTTTCATGATAAATTACATGAATAGTGACTGTATCTCAGCATAAACATTGGTTATGCCCATAGGCGTGCACAGGGGGTGTACCCGGTGTGCACAAGAAGAAGATGAAGAGGTCCTTTTTCACCTCCTACATTGACATTTTAGATGTTCCTTATCTGGTTCATGATAAATAACATTAAAACTGACTCATTATTTCAAATGAAAAATGTGCATTTTTTGCAAAATCTTCTAAACTTTAGATTTCAGTTAATAAATGTTCTATGGGTGTACACCCTCATGTAATGGGCTGTGCACGCCAGTGACCATAATTTTAAATTTGTTTAAAATATGTTCCTAACATTGATTAGAAGTCCAAAGGGTAGAGTGATCTCTTTTGGAAAGTGTGTTAGGAGTCACTGAGAGGTTGTGGAACGAGAGTGTGTCTACAAGCAAACAGTGTGTCTGCAAGCTGAATTTGTAGGGAAATTCATAGGCCTCTTGTAGTGCCCATTTTCTCAAATGTCCATGGGTGCATTCATGTTCCCAAGATGAAAAGTAAAATATGATTACTGTTGTGCTCTTAAATGTCCCAGTTTTTTTGCCTCAGTGGTAACTTGCTGACTCAAGTACAGTTCCAAGAAGGAGGCCAACTATGGTTAGTCAAATAGGACAAATCCCTTACATGTTATAGATACATGGCGATTCATATAGATTCAAACCCATGATTATTTACAATCATAAATCAATGACATTATTGAGAGTTTCAGGAACTATACCTGTTAAGCACATCCACTCACAGCGAATGCTGGAAGCGACTGCTGTTTTTTTTTTAGGCACATGACGCAGTGTTCACGTGGTTGCTAACACATCTAATGCTAACATTGCATTATCAAGGTTTGGATCTCATTCGTTTTCGTATGAATCACATTTCTTCCGAAATTCCAGTGTTTCATATTTCGGAAGTACTTCCGAAATACGAATCACATAGCTGCATGATCCAAAACTAAATGGATCGAAAAATGTGTCTTTATGGATGGATTCGGCACCACCGGCAACTGACAGCAAGATACGGTGCACTTCGGCGATCTGTATATAGAGGAATCGACATTCAATGGTTCTCTTTGAGACAATTTTGCTGCCACCAAACTGCACCGTATTTCACTGTCAATTGCCTGTGGTGCTGAAAATTGATTTGAATAGTTCTGAAATATGAAATTATATTTTGAAGAAACAAATCAATATCAAACAAAATTTCGTTTTGGACGAAAAATTTTCCGTCTGAAACGATACACAACAAAATAAATTTTTCCTTCCTGCACAAGTCTAGCAGCAAAGCCTCAACAATTGGACAGCCACCAGGATATCACTTCCATAGAAGAGCACAAGTTTTTTTGAGGACTGTGTCATTTCCAACAATCTGTGGTTAACCCCGTCTTTTGTTCTGACCAGTCCAGACTTTTTTTGCTGGGGCTGTCTGATGGTATGAGCGTAGCAAGCCCTGCATGACTGACGCCTTAGCGGATAACATTAGGAATGAGATCCAAAACATGGATGATGCAATAAAGAGCCACATTAGCAACAAAATGAGCACCGCTTCAACATTCCAGGACACCACAACCACCTACATCATTGCCTGTGATTGAATGTGCTCAACAGAAGAGGTACATTTCCAGAAACTGTCATAAATTTCTATTCATTCCTTTAAGGTCTATAACTAAAAATTTGAGGAGACCGTCTTTAACCATTACCCTTGCAAGTAGCATATATTGTTGGAGAAACCCATAAATGCAATGGGCACCCAATACTTAAGCCAGCTGAATGTTTGCATGATGAAATATAATATCTATTGCTATTGAATATGAAAAAAACATTAGATTTATTGCTTTTGACATAAACCACCATTCCTATGAAAAATAACACTTTGTGGGATAGATAAAACTTTAAATTAGTATTAAGAAGGTACATTTATATTTTTTTACCTATGTGTTTAAATTGAAATGGTCTAGATAGGTAAATTGAAACAGAGTAAAATGCTTATATAAGACTAAACGTTATATAGAAAAAACAAACCTACATAAAATTACAATGTATTAGTAAATGAAATCTCTTTAATTGATTCATTATTATTGCAATAATCCACATTATGGCCCCTATTACATTCTTCACGCAGTGCGTTTTGCGCGCGCAAATGCGCATTTGCGTGAGGGGCAAAACCCTTTGCCCTGAACGTCGTATTACAACGTTCGCGCAAACGATGCGCGTTATTGTTTAACGCGGATGAACCTGCGTGAGCGTGATGAACTGTGCGCGTCCTATACTTAACATTGTGAGCGCAAATTCGGTCGTGCGCTGGTACGCAGATCGTATTTCAATCGATGCGCATCTTTCCACGAATGACGTTTGCGCGCATAATTTTAACGTCTTTGAAAAGCTGGTGGTAACTGCAAATCAGAACGTTCTGTCCAAAAGAAAAACCCCAGCACGAAAAAAAAGAATACAGCACAGTATAGTTACACATTCTACACATACCCAAACCAAAAAATTGTGAATTCATGCATATTTTTTTTATTGCTGCAGCATATACTGTATACTCATATTTACTTTGACAGGCGCAAAAACTTAAGTGAGTCAATTAAGGTAAATTGATGTCAATTAAGGTTCTTAATTCTGTTTGGCTGAATCCCGCGAAAAAAACAGTCCGCACACAGATATACGTGCGCAACGTTACTGAGCGCGTATTACACTTCGTTTTGCGCGTCGTTTTTATGAACGTTATTTTTTGACGGATGAGAAAATGCATTCGGATCGGAATGCCACGTTAATTTTCGCGCGATAAAGCTGGACGATGCGCGAAAACAAATTTGCGCTGCGCGACGAAATTGCGAGAAGAATGTAATAGGGGCCAATATGTATATTTTAGAACGATGATATTGAGATGTACTGTGATCCATTATCCTATTTTCAATTTTTATAATAAAAGTATAGAGAAAAGAAATACTAAAGAGAAACACAATAGAATAGAAGAACCTTTTTTTAATCTTTAAAATGTTTTTGGATTGTAATCTTTTATTTTTTTCATTTTGTGAGGCTACACAGCCATCACGTATTCTCCTGTAATTGTCTATCATTAGATAATTGAATTGGCAAATTATATAAAACAAAATAATGCTGCATGCTCTGTTACCAGACATTTTTCATACAGTTGTTTTTTTTTTACTCAATTAACTTAACAGACATCATTATTCAAAATCATTAAGCAGAAAAACTACATTTGCTGTGTTTCTAATTGACTGATCCGAGAGACAATAAAAGCAGAAATAAAATACTGTATATACTTTCACATTAAGCCTTTATATTTGTAACACAAACAATCCTTTATGAGGTTGTTAAATGTTTACAGCGGTAGGTTCAGAAACCTGGTTTGTATTTGAAACTGTAATTTCATTGGTATTTTGAAAAAAGAAGTTCAACTAACAGAAGCAAAACTGAAGCCAAATAATTTGAGCTGCTCACAGTTTCCTGTCTTCAAATTGGCAGCAACTAGAACACATGGATCGGATCTATTTTCTAAATACTAGATTTAATGTTGCAAATCTGTCTACATTAGACTATTAGGGTTATTCAAAGAGATCAAAAAGTCACCGCACGTTCGGTGACTTTTCGTTCTCTTCAATTCGGTGCAAATCGGCTTTCCCATTTCGGCCACCCTGCGGTATATTCAGCAAGCACCACAAGGCTGTCGAAGTGCAGGGAAAAGCTGCCGAAAACCTGGCAAAAACCCGGCGAATGCACGCCGAAAACCTGTAAAAACATCTGGTTTAACCCGTCGAAGACGCAGGAAAAATCTGAGCAGGAGCCGATCACACGCAGCGAAGCTGCCGGAAAAAGCCAACACCACAGAAGAAGGCAGTGAATAAATTAGCAAAACAGTTTGCTTGAATGATTGAAAAGTGAAACGCTGTTTGCAAAGAAACTACTGAGCGAAAATGTCTGAAATTTACAAATGAGGTCCAGGGAATGACAATAAAAAGGGCTGTTACAGAAAAATAAGTAAAGTTAAAAAAATATATAAAATCGGACTTTTTAAAAAAAATAAAAAAATCCAGAAAAATGCTTAAAATATCCTAAAAAATCTATAAATAAAGAGACTCTTTACTGCAGAATTTTATAATGAATGGTTTATTAGATATTGAATTAAAACCGGAATATTTTTAACATTGAAGCCTATGAGATTCTCCTGAATAAACTTGCTGAATTAAACCACCGAATGGCAGGGCATTTTCGGAACCTTTCACTGGTGTTTTGTGTTCTCTGAATAGCCAAAGCAGTGCTCTTTTATGGGGATTTCACTGCCCTCGAACAGGCACCGAACAGGCACCGAATGTGCAGGCAATTCGTCAGGATTTGGCGTATTGCCTGCTCTCTGGATAGCTGAATGGCCAGGAAAGGTAACCGAACGCTGATTTTCAGCGTTCAGTTACCTTTCTCCAGCCATTCGGATCTCTTTGAATAACCCTGTATATTTGGGTTGCTTAGATGTATCGAGTTATTGCATATCAATGAATGTTGTGCAGGATGCATCTTCAGCTCCTAGCTTCATGGACAGTTTGAAAGAAACAAATTAATATCACACTAGCTCCAGCCAAATGCCAGGTTAATCCTGTAATGGCAGCCAAGTTTGCACTCTTCTCGAAAGGACCATCATACAAAACACTACATGGCCATTTGCCCAGTAATGTCAAGAATTTTGCAGCACTGTTCATTATCATTTTGTACAACCTGTGAGTATGGAAGAAGCCAAGACTTAAAACTTTTATATGCATGGTACGCTGCTCATCATCACACAAGATCTGTGCATTTATGGAGTAAATTTACTACTAGCATAAAAGAAATCTTGGCATGTTGGTGTCATAGCCTTCTCAACACAAATGAGTGCAGTCATGATTTCCATGGACATTGTAAAATCCTGAAACCAGAAAAAGCAAGATTAGTCATTTCTCTTTCCACGGTGATTACATAAAAAATATTTCTTGAGGAAAAAAGGCCTCTCGGCACATGGTAAATACATGTAAAATGCCTCACTAACCCCAACGTTGTTTCCCATTTCTTTTTAGAATGACAGCTTATCATAAGCACTGATATTAAAGAACTGAGGGTCATCAAATAACTCCTCAAACCCCCCCTAAAAAAAGTTATCAATTACAAATAATGATAGTCTAGACTTACATTTTTGGGTGACTGTGATGAACAATCACCCTAGTACTATTAACCAAGGTTTGTGGACTTTCAGTATTGTTTAAGTTTTTGTTTCAGACACGTGCATTCCTTTATTAAAACAATCAGTGTAAGTCAAAAACAGAGTAAGCACTGACATGTGCAACCCAACTGTAAAGAAAATAGTGGCTGAGTCAGGAGAACTAGCCAACATTTTCTTAGCCTCTTCTCTACCAAGACTGACTATACTCAATCTCCTCCAGATATCAAGTATAGTTGCTATGGTTATCCACAAGAGCAGTGTTTCCCAAACCTGTTTCCCCGGCACCCTCAACCAGGCCAGATTTTGCAGATCACCTTGGAGAAATGCAGCCTGAATCCTGCAATCACTGAGCAGCAAATCAGTTCACCTGTGCTGTGCTTCAGATATCCTGCAAACCTGGCGAGGCGGCGGGTCCCGAGGAAACACTGCACAAGAGCAATGCAAAGGAATTTATTCCAAACAGCATTTGTTTTCATTTGGGCTCCATAACATGCCCCTGATGTTATAGCCCCATGGGCATGATGCCCTAGTTGGTAACAATTTTTGGGAATGTCTCTTACTGACTCCTCCCCAGCTCATCCAGTACAGAGACATGAACTGCAGTAACTTTGTGTGTGAGGGTTTTCTTTTGTAAAATTCCTTCGTAATGAATGGCTTACGCTATAAGAGGCATGACCAGGTTGGTGTTGGCATCAGGCTACATCTCCTTTTAAAAATGAATCAATTTGCACAAAGTGCAACTAGAGTACCAAGAGTAGGTTAATTTTAATAATACACATAAACAAACAATGAATGAAAAATTGCAAGGTTGGTAGTAGAGGGTGTGGAGGGTGGGACAAGGACCACCAATCAATAAGCAAAATTGCACAATGAAAGGGTAAAAGGGTCTATACCTTGGCGGTTCAAGCCACCTACATAACCAGTAATGTAATAAGGAGTACCAGACAGCATATAGGAAACCCAAACAACTACCCTCACCAACCAAAATACAGTTAAAAACAACAACAAGGAGGCATAGCTTGACGCGTTTCGCCCGTCTGGGCTTAGTCTGAAGCTAGTATGCCTTAAATATTCACCCCAATATATATAGGTACCTAAATTAAACAAATACCAGACAGCTGGACAGAAAATCAGTATGGGGAAATCACTTCCGGGTACGCCGGCGATCACATGACAATTGAGACCAATGAATTAACAGGAACATCATGAGTGCAAAAAAGAGGCCAATCAAGAAGCAGTGGAGGTCACATGGGATCAATGGCCAATAAACGGCTCCCAGTGTCCAGGAGTTAACAGAGTGGATTCTGCAGTGTACTTCCTGGTATGTCAGCGATCATATGGCAGTTAAAACCAATAGGGTAACAGGAACATCATGGGTGTAGAATGGGCCAATCAAGGAACAGTGGAGGTCACATGCGATCAATGGCCAATCAACGGCCATCACATGACAAATGAGACCAATGAATTAACAGGAACATCATGAGTGCAAAAAGGGCCAATCAAGAAGTAGTGGAGGTCACATGGGATCAATAGCCAATAAACGGCTCCCAGTGTTCAGGAATGAACAGAGTGGATTCTGCAGTGTACTTCCTGGTATGTCAGCGATCACATGGCAGTTAAAACCAATAGGATAACAGGAACATCATGAGTGCAGACTGGGCAAGAATGATAAAAAGCCACTACAGCCTGCAAGAATACACTATAATGTTTGCATAAGGCTATAAGCGTGACATACAGATCAACTAGGTAGCAGAACGTCCTAATGCCGATATAATAATGCACAAGGGCACCAAAGAAAATAACAATGGTGACATCAAACCACTTGAGAAGGTCTAACCTAATGCTGATGTGCAGATGAATAAAGGGGTGAAAAATAAAAACTAACATAATAATGGAATGAATGACTATTAACCAAGGTCTACACATATGTATGTCAAAAAATCATGTATATATTAAACATGTACACACATATATATATATATACATGCTCGTATATGCACATAAATGTATGAATGCATATACAACACAATAAAAAGGGGAGCAAAAATGATGATAATAATATAAAGAACCTTAATAAGGGGCATGTAGGGAAACATCATGTGACCATGCGGACAGTTGGAAGAGAACCACAATACAAAACCAAGTGACTAAATAAAAGGGGTAAACGTAAACCCTTCATTAAGTCCAAAGGGTGACCGAGTATTGAGTTGGTAAATCCAAAAGGCTTCACGTTGAAGTAATTTGATGTCAAGATTGCCCTTCCTAGGGCCCAACTTGATCTGCTCAATGCCCAAAAATTTCATGTTATTGAGTGTACACATATCGCAACTCTGAAAATGTCTTGCAACGGGGGTATCCTTAAGTGATTTGATAGATCTGACATGTTCCAAAATACGTACTTTTAATGGTCGGATGGTTTTGCCAATATATTTTTTACCACAATAACAAATGAGTTGGTACACAACGCCAGTGGAATTGCAATTCAAAAAATGGCGGACAGAAAAAGTTTTGGAATTGTCAAAATTAGAAAAGTGCTTGGGATCACGGGATACATAAGCACAAGCGGTGCATCTGCCGCATTTGTACATGCCCTTGAGTCGATTGATTAACCAAGAAGTGTTGGGGGACCGGGGAGTTTGAAAATGACTATGTACTAGTTTATCATGAAGGTTAGTACATCTCCTGGCTGTCATAGAAGGATGTGGAGTAAGAGCCCCCTTCAAATACGGGTCCTGAGTTAGCAATGGCCAATACCGCTCACATATATGTCTAATAGCGTGCCACCCACAGTCAAAATTGGCAATCAATCTGATAGACTCAGATTTTGTGGCAGTGGGAGCATCTTGCAAGAGGCCGTGTCGTTCGGTGATCAATGCCCGTTTATAAGCGGACTTTAAAACCCGGTTAGGGTAACCCTTCTCTTTGAAGGCCAACCGAAGAGCCTGAGATTTATGCTTAAATTCTGAAATGGAACTACAGGTACGACGTAACCTCAGGTACTGACCTACTGGAATACCCTTGCGCAATGAATGAGGATGATGACTAGACCATAATAGTAAATTGTTGGCAGCCGATGGTTTACGAAACAAGATTGTATTCAAGGAACCAGCAGCATCCTTATGTATGGAAATGTCCAAGAAATTCAGGACATCATTTTGGATCTCATATGTGAACCTCAAGTTAAAGTCATTGATGTTAAGATAATCAACAAATCGCCGAAACTCAAATTCAGTGGATGTCCAGATGATAATGATATCGTCGATATATCGCCGCCAGCTAAAAATATGAGGCCTGAATTGAGCCATAGGGGGTCCATTAATGACGGATTCCTCCCAAAAACCAAGAAATAGATTGGCATATGATGGAGCACAGGGAGACCCCATTGCCGCACCGACCCTCTGGAGATAAAACTTGCCATCAAACACAAAGTAGTTGTGGCGAAGTACAAATTCAAGGAGGCAGATCATGAATTTAGTATGAATGTGGTGTGACTCGCCTCTGCGTGTTAAAAAGGTCTCCACACATCTCAGGCCTAATTCATGCGGGATACAACTATACAAACCCTCAACATCCAAGCTGCATAACAACGCATGAGGAGGTACAGTAGAATCTTCCAATTCCCTTAGTGTCTGTTTAGAGTCACGGATGTACGAGGGTAATTTGTGTACAAACCCACAAAGAACCCGGTCGATGTAAGTACTAGGATTTTGTGACAAAGACTGAGTACCAGACACAATGGGTCTACCTGGTGGTAACCTGCTGTTTTTATGAATTTTGGGAAGACCATAAAATGTAGCGATCAATGGACGGCAAGGGCGCATAAAATTAAACTCATCCCGAGTAATAGAGCCCTCATGTAACCCCTCGTTAAGAATAGATAACAGGAGGGTCAAAAAGGGGTCAGTAGGGTCCCTTGGTAAGATTTTATAGGTGATGTCATCATTGAGTAAAGTTAGTACCATATCACGATACTGATCAACCTTCATAAGGACGACATTCCCCCCCTTATCAGACATCTTAATGATGATTTGGTCCATTTTTTGTAGTTCACCCCAAACAATCCGTTCGCGAGGACTCAAATTGTCCGTTTGTGCTAGCCTAAGTTCGTGACTATTGAGTGAAGCAATTTCACTGCAAACGACTTTACAAAAATTATCCAAATTGGAATACTCGGAAAAATGAGGGGTAAATCTACTTCGAGGTTTAAGGTCAGTGTAAGATGCCCTATCAGAAGGTGTATTATCATCCAAAAGCGAAATCAAAGATGAAAGGCATTCTAAATCATTGGTAGAAAGGCCATAATTAGTCGCAGCCCGTTCCAAGCGTATACGATGATGTTTATGTAACGCTAATTTCCTGATAAATAGATGAATATCTTTAATCCAATTAAAGGAGTCAAAACCAGGTGTAGGAACAAAAGATAACCCTTTCTTTAAGACAGCAGTTAGATCGGCAGACAATAAAACATCAGTTAGATTGATAACCCGAAGGGAGTCAATTATGGATGATACCCCCCTCGACGCGTCTGTCGTCCCCGTGTTTTGACTGCACCCCTCCTTCTTCCCCGAGGCGGGGGGAGGTGGAATGCTGGTTCTAAAAAAGAAACAGATTTTTTCAGAATACCTCTAGGTTCCGCTGAATCAGAAAACCCAGGCTCATCACCATTGGAACCCAATTCATTATCTGAGGACTCATATTCTGAGGTGGAGGCCCCCATCCCCTTATTAGGAACACCAGTAAAACTACGAGTTCGATTTTTCATGAACCTGTACACATTGCCAGTATCGTAATCTCTCTGATCACGGGAAAATTTACGTAGTTTGCGTTCTTTAATTTCGCCATCATACTTATCAAGGATAACCTTTAATTTGTTTTCAAGGTCATCAAATGCGGAATGGGTTTTAAATTCGAGAACCTTAACACGTTCACCCTCCAAGGTCTCATTTACCTTGGTGAGATTATCTGTCTCAAAATTAACCAGAATATTCATATAACGTTTGGAACATTCATTACTCGCCTGAAGCCATTGTTCCATATACACTGTGTCATGTAAGTGTGACGCAGGTGGAGTGTGAATGCGTAATCCCCGTGGTATCATGTCCCTTGAGAGATAATTGTTTAAAGATAAAATCTCCCACTTTGCACGTATTTGTCTTTTAAGGGTTTTTTGGACAGAAAAAAAGGTTTGATGAATGTTGGGCACATTATCACCAGTAACCGACTTTGAGAAAGGATTTTATCAGGAAGGATACATTGAGATTTCTCTCGTTTTCAAGTATGTCCTGGGTGGCGAGAATGTACCGTTAGGTGTCTTGCCAAGGACACTTACTGGAGAGGTTGCTCGCTGGGATCGAACCCATGACTCCACAGGCTCTCTCCATGCAGAGCAGTGACATTACCTCTACTCCACCCAGCCGGTACTTGTTAGACATTTCCATATTAAAGACATCACTACCTGCTTGACCCCAATGGTCCAAATTATTAAAGGAAGATAGAAGCCCAGACATAATAATAGTGTAGACCGGTGCCTAAACGGTATTGAAACCAGAAAAATACACTGAAAAAAAGCACAACGAAAGGGGCACCAGGTACTCAACAAAAGGGCATAACCCAAACAACATGAAAAACGAATCACCACTACTTCTTGATTGGCCCTTTTTGCACTCATGATGTTCCTGTTAATTCATTGGTCTCATTTGTCATGTGATGGCCGTTGATTGGCCATTGATCGCATGTGACCTCCACTGTTCCTTGATTGGCCCATTCTACACCCATGATGTTCCTGTTACCCTATTGGTTTTAACTGCCATGTGATCGCTGACATACCAGGAAGTACACTGCAGAATCCACTCTGTTAACTCCTGGACACTGGGAGCCGTTGATTGGCCATTGATCCCATGTGACCTCCACTGCTTCTTGATTGGCCTCTTTTTTGCACCCATGATGTTCCTGTTAATTCATTGGTCTCAATTGTCATGTGATCGCCGGTGTACACGGAAGTGATTTCCCCATACTGATTTTCTGTCCAGAAGTCTGGTATTTGTTTAATTTAGGTACCTATATATATTGGGGTGAATATTTAAGGCATACTAGCTTCAGACTAAGCCCAGACGGGCGAAACGCATCAAGCTATGCCTCCTTGTTGTTGTTTTTAACTGTATTTTGGTTGGTGAGGGGAGTTGTTTGGGTTTGCTATATGCTGTCTGGTACTCCTTATTACATTACTGGTTATGTAGGTGGCTTGAACCGCCGAGGTATAGACCCTTTTACCCTTTCATTGTGCAATTTTGCTTATTGATTGGTGGTCCTTGTCCCACCCTCCACACCCTCTACTACCAACCTTGCAATTTTTCATTCATTGTTTGTTTATGTGTATTATTAAAATTAACCTACTCTTGGTACTCTAGTTGCACTTTGTGCAAATTGATTCGTTTTTCATGTTGTTTGGGTTATGCCCTTTTGTTGAGTACCTGGTGCCCCTTTCGTTGTGCTTTTTTTCAGTACATCTCCTTTTAGATGGATACCATCAGTGCACCCTCCAATTGTGCGTTTTACATCATTTAGTTCAGGGGTTAAAATTTGCACTCGCCCCCTTGCAATTTGCAAGTTGAAATTGGGGGAGGGCGAGTAGAAATTGTGCTGCAATTGGAATGCCAGCGTCGGCATGGAGCCGTCACTGACATTCCCTTTCATGTGATCCTGTCTGCTCCAGTGCTTAGCGAGGAAGGAGGGGGGCGCCGCCACAAGCAGGGATGGACCAAATGTTGGGAGAGATGTGCTTTCACATCTTCCAGCGTCTGCACTCAGCCAGCTTCCGGGTGGTCTGTGTCACGTGTGCTGACACAGAGCCTGGAAGCGTTTGTGCATGAGCCGAGTGAGGAGTGATCTGATTCCCTCCCTCTGAGCGGAGGGGAACTGCTGCCTGGGAGGTAGGTAATTACAAGGCTGCAGGGGTTGCAGGGGATAAAAAAAGACTGAGAATGAAAGAGGGGATGAAAAAAAGAAAGAGGGGATAAAGAAAACTGAGAATGGAAGAGGGGGGGATGAAAAAAAGAGGGGATAAAAAAAGACTGAGAATGGAAGAGAGGGGATGAAAAAAAGAGGGGATAAAAAAAGACTGAGAATGGAAGAGAGGGGATGAAAAAAAGAGGGGACAAAAAAAGACTGAGAATGGAAGAGAGGGGATGAAAAAAGACTGAGAATGGAATAGAGGGGATGAAAAAAAGAGGGGATAAAAAAAGACAGAATGGAAGAGAGGGGATAAAAAAAGAGGGGATAAAAAAAGACAGAATGGAAGAAGGGATAAAAAAAGAGGGGATAAAAAAACACAGAATGGAAGAGAGGGGATGAAAAAAAGAAAGAGGGATAAAAAAAGACTGAGAATGGAAGAGGGGATAAAAAAAATAATGAGAGAGGATAAAAAAATGAATAAGAGGGGATGAAAAAAAGAAAGAGGGGATAAAAAAACAAAATGGAAGAGGGGATGAAAAAAAATGAGAGAGGATAAAAAAAACAAATAAGAGGGGATAAAAAAAGAAAGAGTGAGAGAGGTTAAAAAAGTGAGAATGGGAGAGGGGGGGTTGAAAAAAAGAATGAGAGGGAGGGGGTAAAAAGAAAGAGAGAGGCGGTATATAAAAGGCTCTGGAGCTCTGATACGCTCCTATACACCACACATTATTGTGAGTTTTATTGCTATGGAGCTCTGATACAGTAATGCGTAGTGTGTATGAGTGTATCAGAGCACCACAGCAATAAAACTCAGTAAGGTGTGGTGAGTATGAGCGTATCAGAGCTGCACAGCAATAAAACTCTCAGTAATGTGCAGTGTGTATGAGCATATCACAGAGCTGCACAGCAATAAAACTCACGCTCATACACACTGCACATTACTATGAGGTTTATTGCTGTGGAGCTCTGTGATACGTTCATACACACTGCACATTACTATGAGGTTTATTGCTGTGGAGCTCTGTGATACGTTCATACACACTGCACATTACTATGAGGTTTATTGCTGTGGAGCTCTGTGATCCACTCATACACACTGTTCATTTTGATTTATGTTTACAATGCTTCGTTATATTATTAATGATAATTAAACAATAATTTTAGAGGGTGTGTTTAGGGGCAGAGATAACGGTAAGGGTTGGGTGGCGAGTAACTCTTAAGGCCTGGCTAGTAGCTTGGGACCTGAAATTTTGAGCCCTGATTTAGTTAATGGTACACATAGTATGATGACAAAAAATAAATTTTTTGAATTAACAGAGTATATAAAATGACAGCTGAAAAATAAGTAATTTTCCAAAAGCACAGAATTCATACTTTATAAACAAATAACAACAGTTTTTTCCTCGAGAGTATATTGAACAAACTATTAAAACAATTTTGTTAGAGCTGTGATGGGATTGTTTACTAGTTAATTGGGCCACAAATTATTTTGCAGATAAACTAAGGAAATATTCTCCCTGAGGGATGAAGCAAACATAGCAAAACAAACACTGCTATTTAGTTGAACGATATTGGCATAAAGTATAAAAAAAAAGCAATATACTAGGAGGATGTAATTAGTAAGAGTTTTGTGGGAAGATAAAGATAATATCCATGTGGCAAAGTTGTTATAGTTATTTATAAGTAACAACATAGTCGTCAGGGATTTATACTGTGCATATAAATGAATAAGCTAGCATGCAAAAAAAACAGATGTGTGATTTGTATAACCATAATTAACCCCACACTATAACCCAACATAAACAATACACAAAGGGCACTATTCCATAGTGAACGCTAACGCTAGCGTTCGGATGAATAAGTATTAACACTAGGATAAGTGACTAACGCATGCCTCCATATTACCTTCCTGACACTAAACCTATAAAAGATCCATTTGGGCTAACTGCTGCGTACTTTGCGCATGCTATACTTAACATGTTGAGCGCAATCAGTAGGATAGGTAAGGTATTACAAAGATTGTAGATAGTCAACGGAGCGCCAGCGAACTGGATGTACGGTTAATCATTATACATGCCCAATAAAATGTCTTCTAATCTGTTCAAAGAAAACCCCTCCTCCGAATGGAAGAAATTTCTGCGGAAGAGAAAGGATATAATAGCGCAGTATGTCGGTCCAACATAAGAGGAAAGTAAAGCGGTCGTAGTCCTACTCACATTCTGTTGAGCCTAACCTCGGCTCTAGGATGGATAGCAATTATGGGTCTTCAAAAGATGTTCAGGTGCCCATATACCCGCAATAGGATTCTTCAAACACTTTCCCCTGCAGTGGATCAGAAAAATACCAACGCACTTTCTGGTGCAATACCGTTTAAAAATAATGGTAGAGTGGGTACTCATAAATAGTTACACTCACATGTTAATGAGCCGCATTGGCTCCAAGATGTTGCATGGGAATATTAAGGTAATTCCAAAACCTTCTCTTAATCACGTTTCAGGAAGCAGCAGTAGTTAAAAATAAAAATAAATTTATTGATACATAAAATATATTACCAGAACGCGTTTTGCTCCTCAGAGCTTCTTCAGCTGGTATTACTGGTCTTATGTCTGCTGCTTCCTTATATACTGTTTAAAATGTCCCATTTAGCATCTTTTGAAGACCCATAATTGCTATCCATCCAAGAGCCGAGGTTAGGCTTGAGCGGAGAAAGCAGAAAGAAGGGTGAGAGCTGCATCTGCCTGTATAGCTCCACCGACCTCATCAATCACAGCCAGGGGAGGTGAGCGGTAAAACAGGCCGAACGGCTGCAGCAATCCTCCACATCCATCAGCAAAAACACACAAACTGCACAGTACGTAGAAGGCAACATGTATAAATATAAACGTGCAGAGCAATCTTCTGGCAGGGCTCAGCGACCTTAGCCCTCAGATGTTGTGGAAATAGATTGTCAAAGCCTCATTGGAAATGTTGTCCTAAAACATCTAGAGGACCAAGGTTCCTGATCCCTGGTCTAGGGTCACCCGCACAGCACATAGCACATTCACAACATTGCTTTAAGAGTCCTGCACCAGTTATCACGCAATTCACAAGGATCTGAAGCAGAGAAAAATGCTCCCGTTATAAAAATGAAACATTTACTCAGCTGAATGAACTGGTGGCTAGGCGAAACCCATGCATAAAGCCCCCCCTCCCCGATGGACACATCTTCCAGCCTGTCTGGCTTCCAACTTACTTTGCTTGCTGTTGGGAGAGATGACCACGAGCCTGTGGATCATACCGGGAGAATGCTGTAACTGCGGTGTCAGGCAATATCTCTCCTACTCCTCACCTTTCTCCAACCAGCAGCCAGCTTGTGCAGCACGTGGTGAGGGACTAGGCGGGGCCATGTGACATGACACGTTGTGTTCTCTTTCCTCCCGCCGCAGCTTTGTTTCCGATCTCTGCGAACGGCCGCCCGTTTATTAATCTGCCCTGCCGCCAATGTGCACTAAAAGATCGCGCGGCCAGGCTGTTTTGTACGGATCCAGCAGCTTCAGTGTGGTGCTGGCTGGCAGCTGTAGGCCTATTTTCAATACGGGGCCTGGAGCGGCCGCTCCACCCGCCCCTACGATAATCCGGCCCTGGCTGTAGAGAGGTCCTTGAAGCGTCCCGGTTCCCAAAGCCCTGTTATCCCCAATTACTGGCCGAGGCGGGAGTAAAGGTTCAAACAAGAGTGATTTATTTTGCATGGGGAACACAGGTGTATTTATGAGGGAAAAAGGCATTGTTCTCCCCTGGCCCGCCCTCAGCCCTCCCTGGGTGATTTATGCCACTGCTCCGAGCCATTGCCCAATTTCTCTTTGTTAACCTGGGGCCCCCCCTGCTGTGTGCAGCCCTCTTGGGGCTCGGTGCCAGCTTGTCTGGTGAACTTTCCGGGGCTCTGAACGAGCGGGGAACAGGGGAACAACAGGGAAAATCACATTGGGTACTTATAAAAATAAGGGCTAACGAACTTTTAAAAACACACAAATAAATAAACACTTGAACTGTTGTACTGCGCTACAGCATAGTGGCGGCCGTCCCGTCACAGGTAATATGTGCAAAAGAAATGATGTAGCACCACACAACGTGTATCCACCACCAAGGAACCCCAATGGCTAGTACCAGAGTACATACATACACTATATTGCCAAAAGTATTCGCTCACCCATCCATATGCGAGTCAAGGCAGGTGAGCAAATACTTTTGGCAATATAGTGTATCACCTGATACGGCACAATCAATGCATTATGGGGTCCTTGTAAATAATGTAATATTTATCGAAGCTCCCCACGAACATAAAAATACAGAGCAACACAATTACAGTGCAGTATATTACATCAAGAAGTTACACATATTCAATTTCTAGCGATTTTACACTCACAAATACAGAACCCATGCACTGGCTCTGAGTGGGTCCATGCCTGCAGGTTATTGCCTTCTTATTTCTTAGTTGACCCACACCTTGTATGGAGTCTTTCATCCAAAAACATGCAATAAAAGCAGAAAGAAAAGGGACTCTCCTTGTGCATATCTTTCCTGAAGTTCTGTGCTCTATCTTCAACCTTGAACATGCAGTCTTTTTAAAAAAGATCTGCTGCTTCTGGACACGTAAGCACAGTGAGACTGGGGACAAATTGTCCCGGTTCTCTACGCGAATCACTCCACAGCCCTGCACAATCTCAGGCAAGATTTCTGATACATGTTATCTTTTTCTTTAGCATACAGGTCTATTCAAAGAAAGGTGAAACTCAGGAGAATTGGCAGAAGTGAAAAATCTAGGTCAAAATAGCCAAACGAGATAAAATTCTCCCATTTATCACACTTTCCAAATTGGCTATTTGGTCTAGATTGTTCTCTTTTCCTGCCAATTCGCCTGAGTTTCACCTTTTAAGGAATAGACCTGATAGTTTTTCATATTCATATGTTTTAACATGATCAAAAAGTTCTCTCTGCCCATGCACACTCAGAAAACTCACACTCATACTGATTTAATCTTATAATTGCATTGCGTGATATGATGCACTATACATTTTAGTGCCATTTTTATTCAAACAAACTAAATATGAATTGTATCTCCTTCCTCGTTCCTTTTTCAAAGTTTCCATGCAACGTAATTTGAGACATGAACCAAAATATAAAATACATTTTACTGCTTGGTTATTTTAGCCCAATCACTTTCTATGAAGATAAGACTATTTGAAGACGTACAGGTCTATTCACAAAAGGTGAAACTCATGAGATTCGACAGGAGAAGTGAAAATTCTAGATCAAAATAGCCAAACCAGAAAAATTCGCCCATTTATCTCACTTTCCAAATCGGCTATTTTGTCTAGATTGTTCTTTTCTCCTGCCAATTCTCCTGAGTTTCACCTTTATTGAATAGACCTGTGAGTTACCTAAATCTTGCTGCATAATGGTATGAGGTAAACACGGAGGTTATGTATAGGGATGAGCTGTTCGGGTTTGAACGGTTCGGGGTTCGACCCGAACTTAGCCTGTTCGAGCAGATCGCGAACCCCGAACATTTCCGGGTGTTCGCTGCATGTTAGACCACAATGGACCACAATGCATTTTCCCACTGCCTGAAGCTCGTAATTGGCTACAGCCTTGCACCTGACCACAGGTCTGGTGCAAGACTGGTTGAACACTATGCCAATCACCGCTCAGAGTCCTGATTGGGCAAATTTTGCCCAATCATGGGCTCACAGAGCTAAGTCCCGCAGCACACTATATAAGGTTTCAACGCAGCGCTTTCTGCACGCATTTCAGAGGAGATTTCAAAGAACATAGTTGTGTGTGTTGTTACTGCCGGTCTGCCACGCTACTGGGGGGGTCTGGGGGGGTCTCATTTCGACCAAATATCAGGGAATTTAGGTGATGTGTGTCTTGTCACTGTGCCAGCAAGTTGTTTTGGGGTTTACAACTTTATTTAAAACATTTGTGAATTAAGGTGATCTTCTGGGTCTTGTCACACTGTGCCAGCAAGTATTTTTGGGTCTCATTTATACCAAATATCAGGGAATTTAGGTGATGTGTGTCTTGTCACTGTGCCAGCAAGTTTTTTTGGGGTTTACAACTTTATTTAAAACATTTGTGAATTAAGGTGATCTTCTGGGTCTTGTCACCACTGTGCCAGCAAGTCTTTTTGGGTGTCATTTTTACCAAATATCAGGGAATTTAGGTGATGTGTGTCTTGTCACTGTGCCAGCAAGTTTTTTTGGGGTTTACAACTTTCTTTAAAACATTTGTGAATTGAGGTGATCTTCTGGGTCTCGTCACACAGCCAGCAATTATTTTTGGGGCTCACTAATTTCTTTAAAACCTTGGGAATTAAGGTGATCTGTGTCTCGTCATACAAACAGTACCACGCTGTATTTTGGGGCTCACTAAATTCTTTAAAACACTTGGCAATTAAGGTGATCTGTGTCTCGTCATACAAAAAGTACCACGCTGTATTTTGGGGCTCACTAATTTCTTTAAAACACTTGGGAATTAAGGTGATCTGTGTCTTGTCACTGGCTGCCAGCTATCAGTGTGTCTCACTGAGTTATACCAGAGTTATTTAAATCTCTATACCAGAGTTGAATCAGAGTTCCTTATATATTAATCTATATATCACTCACCATGTCTGAAAGAACAAAAAGGACAGGCAGACGCTCCCAGCCACAGATAAGAGGGCAAGCAGCCCCTGTGTCGGGAGGCTGTGTCTCTGGTCATGGTGGACGTGGTGCATCCTCTGCAGGGCACGCTTGTCCTTTCTAACTGGTGCTGGCCGTCTTAAGCAGCAGCAACATACAGAGGACTTGGTGGATTGGCTAACCAGGCCATCCTCATCCTCCGAGTCCTCTGCCAGCCAGGCTTCTAGTGCTTTACAGTCCACCTCAGCTGCCAAAGCATCTAATGCAGCCTCCATGTCCACAGCTACTCCTGCCGTAGCATCGCTATCACACACGGAGGAGTCAGCTGAATTGTTTGACTACAATGAGAGTGACATGCTGCTTGAGGATGCGCAGCAAGTAGAGTGCTCTGATTCAATCTCTGAGGTTGAGCAAGGGAGTATAATCAACCTAGAGGAAGGGGGTGCCATGATGACACACAAATAACTGGCACTCATGTTGCCCCAGCAGCTGCAGCATACTGCCAAGTTGGCTCCAGTGATGAGGAGATAGGGGGTGAAGATGACATTGGTGATGATGAGGTCACTGACTCCACCTGGGTGCCAGATCGAACTGAGGAATCAAGTGAGGAGGAGGGGGAGGAGGAGGAGGAGGAGGCACAGCAAACACGAGGCACAACATCCTTAGTGACCAACCGTAGCACTAGCCAGTCCAAGGCATCACATGTCAGAGCTGCTCCGGTGCAGAGCGCTGTTGTCTCAAAGAACACATGCAGGAACTCTGCTGTCTGGGAGTTCTTTAAGAACTGTGCAGCAGACCCCACTGTTGCTATTTGTAATCTATGTCAGAGGAGGCTGAAGCATGGGATAAACACCGGACACTTGGGTACCACGTGCTTGAGGCGACATATGAACAAGTGCCACACATCCCGTTGGGGCAAAACTTTGCGTAGGTCCTCCTCCTCCTCATCTGTCTCTACCCACACTGTATGTCCTGCCATGCAATTGCCTACAACCTCCACCGACAGGGATGATGCTACAGTAATGGATGTACCAGCAGGTCCTTCCTCACAATGTGACATCATCCCAGTAGCTGAAGATTTACGCAGTCAGATTACGTTGCCGCAGCTGCTGCAGCGAAAGAAAAAATATAGTCCCAACCATCCCCAAGCACAGCGTCTAAATGCCAGCTTAGCAAAATTACTCGCATTGCAGCTGCTGCCTTTCCAGCTGGTGGACTATGCTCCCTTCCGTGAATTTGCTGAATGCGCTGTATCACAGTGGCAGGTTCCAAAACGCCATTACTTTTCACGCAAGGCCATTCCAGCACTATACCAGCACGTGGAAGACAATGTTATCCAGTCATTGGAAAGGCAGTCAGCAGCAAGGTGCATGTCACATTTCCTTCACGCACACTGGGTAACTCTGATTGCAGCTGGGAGGGATCCAAGATGGGGCTCTGTGCTGGAGCTTGTTCATCCACCACGCCTCCAGAAAGCTGCTTGTATGAGGTCTGTTTGCTCCACCACCACCACCTCTTCTCCTCCTCCTCTCTCTCTGTCTCTGGCGAAGTGGCAGTTAAACCCCGCCTGACAGGGTCTACGCAATGGCTCAAGCAAAAAGATGCCATACTGTGCTTGAGCTGGTTTGTTTAGGGGACAGGAGCCACACCGGGTCAGAAATTTTGTCAGCTCTGCAGGGGCAGGTGCAGAGATGGTTAACACCACGCCAGCTTGAGCTGGGAATGATCGTCTGTGATAATGGCAGCAACCTTCTCTCCGCCCTACGCAAGGGTAAATTGACGCATGTACCATGCCTAGCACACGTCCTAAATCTGGTGGTACAGCGTTTCCTAACCAAGTACCCAGGGCTGCCAGAGCTTCTCATCCAGCCCAGAAAAGTCTGCAGCCACTTCAGACGGTCATTCCCAGCAAGCGTTTGCCTGGCAGAAATTCAAAGAGAATTCCACCTTCCCACAAACCGTCTGATCTGTGACATGCCCACCAGGTGGAATTCGACATTAGCAATGCTGCAGCATCTGCACAAGCAGCAGAGGGCCATCAACGAGTACCTGTGTGAGTATGGCACAAGGACAGGTTCAGGTCAACTTGTTTCCCCCCCCCCGCCGAGTGGCTGATGATCAAGGATGCATGCACTGTACTGTCACCATTTAGGAGGCAACGAGGATGGTGAGCAGGGACAGTGCATGCATCAGTGACACAATTCCTTTAGTGTTCCTGCTGGAGCACACTCTGCAGGGAATTATAGATGTGGCTCTAGAAGCAGAGCAGCGGGAGGAAGAGGAGGCCTTCCCTAGCTCTCAAGGCCCCAGTCTTTCCGCAGACAGCATTCCAGCGGGTTCTACTCAGATCAGACAGGAGGAGGATGAGGAGGAGGAGGACTATTTAAGTAGTGGGGGCATTGAAGGTGGGGATTCCTCAAGGGAGGGTTTTGTGTGCCCAGAAACAGAAGGGCTTGTGCGTGGTTGGGAGGAGGAAGTGCACGATACGGCCATCCTCATTGACCAGGAAGACTCGTCAGCTAATGCCACCTCCAACCTACGCTGCATGGGCTCCCTAATGATGCAAAGCCTGCTAAAGGACCCCAGGATTCGTGCTATCAAGGAGAGGGATCATTACTGGTTGGCAACCCTTCTTGATCCACGATACAAGGGGAAAGTTGCAGAGCTCATCCTGCCCGCACAGAGGGAGCACAGGATGACAAAACTTGAGGACGCTCTAAAGCGAAACTTGTGTAACACCTTTCCAGGCACTGTTAGATTACCAAGTGCTGACACACGTGCTTCTGAGGCTGAAGGTGATCAGAGGAATAGAGGTGAAGGCCAGGGCCGCTTGACTGATGCATTTTTAAAATTTTTTAGTCCTCGACGCCCAGGGACGTCAAATGTAGGCACCCATTGCAGCATCTTCACCATATGGTGCAGGACTACCTAGGGGCAAGGGCAGACCTGGATACCTTTCCAGCAGATGATCCACTGGCTTACTGGGTGTTGAGATTGGATCACTGGCCAGAACTTAGCCAATATGCTATGCAGCTACTAGGTTGACCTTCATCTAGCGTGCTTTCCGAAAGGACGTTCAGTGGCGCTGGAGGTTTTGTCACAGACAAAAGAGTGCGTCTGTCCACCAACTCTGTAGACCGGCTGACATTTATAAAAATGAATCAGTCCTGGATCAGCAGCTATCAATCCCCTGATGCTGAAGTAATGGAATAGATAGGGGATGTCCTCTTCTGCATTCACAAAACCTCCAGCACTGAACTCTTCCACAATACCACAAAAGGGTTACGGTGTGAAGGCACTTGCTGCCATGAAAGGCACAATATCTGGCTGCACTGACGCCCATTAAAAAAACAAAAACTTTTCAATATAGGACCACATGGTCCACCCCTGCACTCTTCCACAATACTACAGAGGGGTTACTGTATGATGATACTTGATGGCCTGGCATTAAAGGGACAATATCTGGGTGCACTGACGCCCATTAACAGATAAAAAACTTTTCAATATAGGACCACATGGTCCGCCCCTGCACTCTTCCACAATACTACAGAGGGGTTACTGTATGATGATACTTGCTGGCCTGGCACCAAAGGCACAATATCTGGGTGTACTGACGCCCATTACCAGATCAAAAACTTTTCAATAAAGGACCACATGGTCCACCCCTGCACTCTTCCACAATACTACAGAGGGGTTACTGTATGATGATACTTGATGGCCTGGCATTAAAGGCACAATATCTGGGTGCACTGACGCCCATTAACAGATAAAAAAACCACTTTTCAATATAGGACCGCATGGTCCACCCCTGCACTCTTCCACAATACCACAGAGGGGTTACTGTATGATAGTACTTGCATGCCTGGCACTAACGGCACAATATTTGGGTGCACTGCCACTGACGCCTGTATCAGATTCATATCCTCAGAGGGGTTACGGTGTGACGGCACTGTTGCCGACGCTAAAAGCCCAATTTTAAAGCACCTATTGTTACTTTCATCCAAAGGCTGCATAAGTTTCACAATAATTTAGCCTAAAAAAACACTAAACTTTTTCTGCGCGTCCTAAAATGTCTTTTCATACAGGCTGCCGCCCCAAGCAGTTGTTTTTGGATAGATTAAAGGAAAAGCATTTACCGTCATATGAAACGTCATTTATTTGTTTTTAAGTGTTTCTATACATCCTAGAAATCCACCACTTCACGGGCAGGTTATGGGGACCTCCTAGGCACGATATTTGAAGGAATTTTTCGTTTTTATTTTTAACCCTTATTTCATGGAAAACTCACTGTCCCTTTAAAAACGTTTTTTAAAAACTTTTTGTCCTTGTTTCCTGTCCCCCAGGGCACTACCCGGACCCCCATACACCTTTTATGGCAAATATGTAGCATATTGGAGGGCACTCTAAAAAACCGAATTTTCAGCCCCATTGACTTGCATGGGGGTTCGGGTTCGGTCCCGAACAAATGGGAAGTTCGGGTTCGGGCTCGAACCGAACTCGGGGAGTGTTCGGCTCATCCCTAATAAGGACATCTACCGTCACTACTATCATTGCGGACATTTGTTTTAGAAGGGGAACTGCATCCAGTATATCCTGAGGCAAGGGAGAGAGTGTATTATTTGCTTGATCCAGAGCTTTATAACATAAGGACTATAAGCACAGATTATTTAGTTTCTGCATTATTATTTGATTAAGCATAACTGCGTGTGATTATTTTTTTACTAATATCGCCTGCATAATATACTGGAATTATTACTTACAGGGTTATTCAGCGAGAGCTGATCTGGCCCCAGAATTGCACTGAACAGTGAATTTCACCGTACGGTGCAATTTCGTGGCCATTCGGCTATTCACAAAGCAGGTAGTTCACCAAATGTTGGCGAATTGCCAGCAAAAGATGGTGCTGTTCGACGGCAGTGAAATTCCCCATAGAGAAGCAATTGGTAATCTATTCAGAGAACACCGAACAGCAGAGAAATGTCAGTGAAATGCTGATGTTCGATGGTTTCATTCGGCAGGTTTAATCAGGTGAATCCCATAGGTTTCAATGTTAAAAATATTCCCTTTTTTACCCAATATCTATTAAATCGTTTATTCTTTCAATTTTTTTCTGGGGTTTTTTTTTAACAACGTTTTCTTTTTTTCTGTAACAGACCTTTTTATTATTATTCAGAGGACCTTATATGTTAATTCCATACATTTTCGTCCAGTAGTTTTTTTGCAAACAGCTTTTACATTTTGAAAGTTTCAATCGTTTTTTTTCTTTATTTATTTTACCCCGTTCTTCAGCTTGTCTGCTTTTTCCGGAGGCTGGTCTGGGCTGTGATCGCGTGATCGGCGGCTTTTTCCAGACGTATCCAGGGGGTTTGCGGCGGCATATCGGATTTGACATTTCGGTGCTCTCTGAATAACTCCTTTACTTGCTCTATTGCTCTGTATATGAACTTTATGTTTTGTAAGGTGATTTCACAAACACATTTTTAAGCTTATATCAGGCTTGGTTTTGCAGTATTGGCTCAGGAGAATACAGTAAATACTTTGCCGCCAACTGCTAGCCTAGTTTAGTGTCAGAAAGTAAATATGTTTTACTATGTGCAAATGATAAAAAATAAATCTCAATAATCAATCTTCGGGATAGTTTTATATTTCAAAATGCGGATATATCTGGGGTAAAACTTACTGTGAATATGGGATTTTATTAATAACCTATTACAGTGTAAAGGTGTCACGTTCGCTGTCCCGCTCACCCCTCACAACCGTGGTGGGAATCCTTTTGGACAGACTTCTAAACCCTTCGATCCTTGAATGGTCGGAACCGCTAACCCTATCACTCCCAGCCAGGGAGAACAGACAGACCAACAATACTGAGTATAGTCTAATCACAGCAGGTTTCAAGATCACGTTATTACTGAGCCACAAAGGGTTAACGTTACCGACAAGTCGGAAACAGTGAGAGAAAGGCTTTAACAGTGTATTCATACACCAGGGGTTAATAACATATAAACGTTCTGAATTGGCAACAGAGATGGTTTTCATACAGACTGGTACGGCAACACTCAAGGCTCTCATACACTCCGAGTTGGTATCAGGAGAGATCAAGGGGTTATCTGAGTCAGCGTTATGAAGGGCCGATATGTACTCTGTATCAATATCATGCAAGATCGTTATATGTTCTGGGTCAGCGCTATGCATGATCGATATACACTTGGGGTCAGCGTTCTGTACTATCGATATAGGCTCTGGATCAGCGTGGTGCAAGATCACCAAATATTAAGTTAAGGTTGCCAGGAAATTTGTCCAGCCCATTTTTGGAGTTTTGTGTGATAAGAATTTTATTTTATTATCTTTGTCACATACTATGTATTGTATTTAACACAAAGATTATTGTTGCCTGTATGCTGGTAATGCAGACTCCATGTAAAATTTTGCAAGATAAGGGACACTGTCTAGAACGGTCTGTCAATCTCTGGCCCCCAGATATTTCTGCTCTACAGTTCCTATTATTATCTGGCTATTTATTGTATTCATAGAATTTTAGGAATTGTAGACAAGCAACAGCTGGGGGCTGGAGTTTGACACCCCTGATCTAGAGTTCAGAACCTTTCATTCCAGCAATATTTTTGTAAAGTATAAACAAATACATGGAAAATTTAGAATTTACATTATTTTAACCTTTTAACTATCTCAAAATAACAATCTCTGTGCAAAATTGTTATTTTACCCTATATTTAAGGGGTAACTACACATTCTACTATATTTCAAATAAATGTCATGATAATATTTTTTCAACCAAAATGCTTGGTAGTGAAGGGGATAAATCCCCAAGGGTATTATTGATATTTTCTTTTCCTACTTTTGCTGTAAACTGACTTCCTGGGAAGTTTCCTCAGGCTTTGACTTGCAATAAGTTGAACCATGTGGTAAATTATCTAATACTAACATTTCAGGTTGTCCGTGCCCGACATCAGTTTTTCATTTCCCAGGAGAGAAGATGTTGTTCTTTTTAAATGTCCCCTCCACATTTATCCAAAGAGATGTGATGTGAAATTACCAACACATGAGAAACCTAGTTTAAAGCACGGGACCCTTTCCCTTGAGATGCTATATTTATCCCTATCCTTTTTATATAATAACACAAAATCTGTTCTAAAAAAAAAATCTACTGTACTGTATTTTAACAAATGCAAGAAAAATGCAGTCCACTCTATCTATCATCTTTTAAATATGTCTTACTATGTTAACAGTTACAGAGAATTGTGTGTAAACATTGATATTATTTAGTAGTATTTTGTCTTTATGGCATATCAATAATATAAAAATCAGCTTGTATGTCCATTGGACTATATGTTATTCTGTCTATTTAGATAAACATTTTTGAAACTATAGTGCAGTGGTAGACTAGAACAAAAGTACAGGCAACCCTATAAAATCATATTATTTGCCCTCTAATTTTTTATATGATTTTTCCATATTCTATCAAGTATAAACTTGGTTTACAGGATCATCTTTGGAGAATGCCAGCATTCCTTGTATTGCCTGTGTTGTGCTAAGATGTATTCCCATAAACATAGGGAGCATTTTTGGTTGGTTGATTAAATTTCTAAAGTTTGAGTAGGTTTGGTTTTCAAATGCGTGGAGCATTTCAATATGTCTACTCAGGAGAATAAAATCCTGGTGAACAGAACTTCAGCAACGAACATAAAACTGCTTCAGCTATGAAAATAAATATCAATTAATTCTTGATCCTGCCATCCTGTAATGGTACAAAGTGCTGGAAAGGGCTGTCCCAACCCTTACTGCATTACACTGTCCAGTGAAAGGACACAATGAAAGACAAACTCTACGGCAGGAACGGTCAACCTTGTTCCTCTAGATGTCTTGGAACTACATTTTCAGTGATACTCAGCCACGCATTAGGACGCGATAAGCTTGTATAGACTGTAGTTCCAAAACATCTGGTTGAGAACCCCAGCTCTAAGGTCACTCAGGTTGTTTTAATTGTTCAAAGTAGCTAATTATTAAGTTATTCTGCTTTCTACATACAGACCCCATAGGGAGCAGGCGATTTTACCATTGTCTGTCTGAAAGAAACCACTGCTGTTTTTACATTTCTGCGCCGTTTATGTTTAGCTCAAACTTGCCTCTCGCTCATTTATGGAACCTACACATATTGCATACCGTTTTTCTCGCCATTAAATGGACTTTTTAAAGATATCATTATTTTAATCATATTGTATAATTTACTATAAAAAAATAAAATATGATTAAAACAATGGAAAAAACACTTTTTCAAACTTTGACCCCCCCAAATTCTACAACCGCCGAAAGACCCCAGCTATAGAGTTCCAAAATTTTGCCCTGATTTAGAAATACCCAATGTTTACATGTTTTTGCTTCTTTTTATGTAATAACATTTTTATTTGAGATAGAAAAGTCAGCGTAAGACAATCAAAACAAAGAGGCCTCGCAAGGCCGTCATTGTATAAAGCTTCAATACAACGGGGGGGGGAGAAAAAACAAAAAATGGGGGAAAAAGAAAACAAATCAAAAAAATATCCCCATCCAGGGAACATCGGTAAGTGAGTCAGCAGTATTATAAATGCTTCGCAAAAAGCCTCGGAAAAGGGGTTGTCACATATAAAAAGAAAAAGTCAGCAAAAAAGTCCCAAATGGGGGAAATATGCCAAAAAGCATACCACAGGGCACCTCACCCCGTATCCAGTGCAAAGTCGAGGTGTGTCGCATCACCAAGTCCAGGAACCTCTCGCAGGGTTTCGTGGACGTGGTTTCCCCATGCCGCTGCTAACGTGGCATTGGCCACATCTTGAAGAGAAGGTCGGCATCCCGGCCCCCCAGCAGACAGCTTCCCAGAACCCAGCAGCAGCGTCGTCGTAGATCCTTCGAAGGGGCATACTGTAGGCGGTCCCGAAACCTCCACTCCAATCGCCACCTCGTCAGGCTGCAGCATAGCTTCATCGCTGTGCGCCGGAGGTAGAGGATTGGTCAGCGGCAACAGAGACAAGCTCCTAGCATCCCCTCTGACCTCTTCCTCTTCAGCTACAGGGCCCTCCGTGCAGGTAAGCTCTCAGGAAGGGAAGGCTCCCTCTAACACACTCGGGCAGGAATCTGCCACCCCCTGCAGCCTCTCAACACGCTCATCAGCTGCCGCCAGGTCCCCTTCGTGAGCGGGGCCTCGTCATCACATTTCAGCAGTGCCAGATAGGCCTCAAGGACTGCTATCGCAGCCATCTTCACAACTCGGGGGGGAGGGTGGACGTCTCGGTGCCTGCCGTCCCCCGCTTTGTCCAGCTCCTCCGTTCCGGCTTCCGCAGTGGCGAGGAGATGGGGGCCCTCTGTCTCTACAGTCCACAGCACAGAGCCTTCCAAGGATAAGACCTTCAAGGAGGCACAGCTAGAAGCCTTCTGGAGCCAGGGGTGAAGCCGCAAGATGGCCACCAGCAGCACCTGTCGGCAGGAAAACAATCAACCAAAGGCAGTCTCAGGTCCGGGGGGGCAGAACAGGCCCGGGCAGCTCTTCCCTGAAAGACCTCAGTGACCCAAGCACAACGGGATAAAATTTTCAAAAAAATCCAAGGAAGGAAGAACGGGTCAGAGCACTGTTAAATGCTTCCTTCCCTGTCTGCAGCCGGTCACGCCCCATAATTTTGCTTTTTAACTCCTTCACTGCTGAGCCATTTCACCTCTGTGTGCTGAAGTCATTTTGACTGCTTCATGCTCATCATGGTTAAACACGATTTAGAGTCCTATTTTAATATATCACCCAGACAATTTAAAACAAAAAAAACTTTTTTATTTTATTATTACAACGAATTTTGTTTGGTATTACTGGAAAGGCCATATTCCGGCCCTTCTAAAGACACCAAATATGACTATCTAGCTGCCACTGATCAGGAGATAGAGCGGTGCAAATACCCCTCTATCTCCCACTTAGCAGCTAGAGAGGGTTAACTGCCCAACTGATTTCATTGCGCATATGGTGAAGACATAAGTGGGCAGGGGGAGGCTCTGGAGGCTTGTCTGACATCCAAGTTGACAGCCACCTCTGAGAGAGGACCGTGATTCAGCACCTAAGGGGTTAAAGAGAGGCACTGATGGAAAGGGCAGACTGTGTCCAAATGACCCCCCCTTTCAGGCTCTCCCCCGGCAGTGCCGGGGGGTGCTTGAAACTGACATTATCGTGCCTGGCAATAACATCAGTGCAACGGCTGGGGTCTTTAAACATGGAGGTCTGTCTTCAAGGAAATCAGACCACCACAGGACCCCTGCCAGAGAGGTAAGTATTGAGAGGAAAGGGGTTAGAGAACTACGACATACAGGGTACATCCTTGGCCCTTAACGGGAATTTTTCCTAGGACGTACCCTGTACGTCATTGGTCCCCATGAGGTTAAGCTACATGACCAGCCATTATTTTTTAGAATCTGGTGAAATCTTTTTGATTGCTGATTAGCTCATTATGATCACTACAAAAATTCATAAATCTTACCCTTAATATTTTTGTATCTGTGTTACATTTCATGTATTTGTGTATTTGACACAATGTGCATTTCTTCCTTCTTGCCAATAAAAATAGTAAAATATTGACTATCAGGGTTATTCAAAGAGCTCCGAATTGCTTGAGAAAGGTAACCGAACGCTGAAAATCAGCGTTCGGTTACCTTTTCTGGCCATTCGGCTATCCAGAGAGCAGGCAATTCGCCAAATCCTGGCGAATTGCCTGAACATACGGTGCCTGTTCGGTCCCTGTTCGAGGGCAGTGAAATCCCCATGAAAAAGCACTGCTTCGGCTATTCAGAGAACACAAACCAGCAGTGAAAGGTTCCGAAATGCCCTGCCATTCGGGGGTTTAATTCGGCAAGTTTATTCAGGAGAATCCCATAGGCTTCAATGTTAAAAATATTCCCGTTTTAATTCAATATCTAATAAACCGTTCATTATAAAATTCTGCAGCAAAAAGTCTCTTTATTTATAGATTTTTTAGGATACTTTAAGCATTTTTCTGATTTTATTTTTTTTTAAAAGTCCGATTTTTTTTATTATTTTTTTCAGTTTACTTATTTTTTTTGTAACAGCCCTCTTTATTATCATTCCCTGGACCTCCTGTGAAAATTTCAGACATTTTCGCTCAGTAGTTTCTTTGCAAACAGCGTTTCATTTTCACAGATTCATACAAATGGTTTTGCTAATTTATTCACTGCCTCCTCTACGTCACAGCTGCTTCGGCTCTGTGTGATTCGGCTCCTGTTCGGCTCCTGTTCGGGTTTTTCGAAGGTTAATCCAGATGTTTTTGCTTGTTTTCAGCGTGCATTCGGTTAGTTTTCGTCAGGTTTGCGGTAGCTTTTCCCTGCAATCAGGGACCCTGTGGTGTTTGCTGAATACACCGCAGGGTCACCGAAATGCAATCGGCAAAAGGAACCGAATTGAAGAGAACGAAAAGTCACCGAACGTGCGGTGACTTTTCGAATCTCTTTGGATAACCCTGTATATCTAGTGGCAATAACTTTTAATCTCAACGTTCTGTAAATGATTAAAAAAAGGAATATTTAAAAATGTGCTAATTAAACACTGATTTAGTCTAACGATCTAAAAATAATGACAATCTATTCAAAAATGGCTTACATGTAAGGGCATATTTGCTTCCCATCTTTCATTTTACTGTTATGCTAGTACTTATTCAGTGAGTAGCTCTTAGTAGTGAAGGGGTTTACAGTCTCTGGAACACCTAAAATAATTTTTGAGGTCCATCATTCTCCTTCTACCATACCTTCCCAGAAGGAAACATGAAAAGCTAAAATAATTTAAAATTACAGGGTTATTCAAAGAGATCCGAATTGTGGCCAAAAGGTAACCGAATGCTGAAATTCAGCATTCGGTTACCTTTCCTGGCCATGCGGCTATCCAGAGAGCAGGCAGTTCGCCAAATGCTGGCGAATTGCCTGCACATACGGTGCCTGTTCGAGGGCAGAGAAATCCCCATAGAGAAGCAATGCTTCCTCTATTCAGAGAACATAAAACAGCAGTGAAAAGTTGCCGAATTGCCCTGCTGTACGGTGGTTTCATTCAATAGATTTATTTGGGCGATTCCCATAGGCTTCAATGTTAAAAATATTCCCATTTTAATTCAATATCTAATAAACTGTTTAATGTTATATTCTGCAGTAAAAAGTCTCTTTATTTATAGATTTCTTAGGATCTGTTAGGCATTTTTTGGGGATTTTTTTTTTAAATCGTCTTTTCTTTTTAGGCTAGGGTCAGATGAGCGCATTTTGTACGGACTGTGCGTCCGTGCAGTACGGACGTACTTACTGACTGACAACAAGGTAGTGGCCACACAGTCCGTTTTTTTCACTGACGTATTTTTTGACTGATGTAGCAGGGAAAATAAATTACAATGAAAAAACAATCTGTCCGTCAAAAATGCTGGACGTATAAATGCAGTCCATCTGACCATGTTCCATTACTCACACACAAAGCTATGTGGACGTTGTGGACATGGCGCACTCCGCACGTCCGTTCTAGCAGTATTACGTTCTTGCCTAACCTGCGTCCGTTTGCAGCGTCCGTCAGCCCCCGCACTTCTGTGCGGACGTACTTCGTGTGTGGGGCTCCATTTAACACAATTGTATGCTATCACGGACGTACTTATGTGCGGGCAACACGGACGTTACCACTGCGTTCGTCTGACCCCAGCCTTACTGTAACAGCCCTTTTTTATTATCATTCATTGGACCTCATATGTAAATTCCAGACATTGTCGCTCAGTAGTTTTTTTTGAAAACAGCGTTTCAATTTTCCAACTTTCAGGCAAATGTCAGACGAACGCATTCTGAGCACATTGTGCGTCCATGCACAACTGACGTACTTTCTGACTGATGATACTGTAGACACCACACGGTCTGTTTTTTTTTACTGACTTTTTTTGACTGATGTAGATGGGAAATAAAATTAAAATGAAAAAAATTGATACATGATATGAAAAACCATTTAGTCCATCAAAAATGCAGTCCGTCTGACTACGTTCCATCACTCCAACAAAAAGCTACGCGGACGTGCGGGCTCTGTGCATCCGTCCTAGCGGTTTGATGTTCTTGCCTAAATTGTGTTCGATGCCACGTGCGTTGTGCGTCTGCACTTTTTTGCGGACGTACTTCTTGTATGGGTCTCTATTGATCATACTTTTATGCTACGACGGATGTTAAAATGTGCGGCAACACGGACGTGATCACTGCGTTCGTCTGACTCAGGCCCAAGCGTACTTCTGGTTTTTTTCACCTCCTTCGACTGCGTGTCGGGCTTTTCCGGCGACTGCTCTGTGCTGTGATCGGTGGCTAGTCGGGTTTCTCCGGCATGTTCGGCAGGGTTAATCCAGAAGTTTTTGCGGGTTTCGGTGAGCGTTCGCCGGTTTTCCGGTGAATGTTCGTCGGGTTTGCGGCAGCTTTTCCCTGCACTACGACGGCCCTGTGGTGCTTCCTGAATACACCGCAGGCACCGAATTGAAGAGAACGAAAAGGTCACTGAACGTGCGCTGACTTTTCGATTCTCTTTGAATAACCCTGTTAACGTTTCCCAGTTATCGGTATCACTGTCTCATACATAGTATATTTACCAAAGAAAAAAAAATACAATTCATGACCTTGTACTAATTCATTCTCTACATTCATGCAGATGAGGGAAAACTTTTCTTGTACAATTCTCAAAATTCATTAAAAAAAATAAATCCTTAACAATTTAGGGCATTATGTAGTGACTGTTGGTGTTTGTCAGTGTAGCAAAGGTGTTGCAACTCCGACAATTCCCAGTGTTTCACAAAAGATAAATCCAAAGAGTGGCAGGAGAAGCATCATAGTGAAGTTTCTCCTGCACTTTCTTTGGATTCTACTTGGATTCAATGGCAGCATTTGGTGAGTTGCAACAATTTTCACCAATATTTGTGACACCAGAGAATGCAAGTGGTTAAGAGATTGATTGTTCATGTCCAAACAATAGTACTCCAGTCTTGTATAGTTAGGAGAGATAAGCAAGATCAATTAATAAAATAACTAACAAATATATATTTATATGTAAAACACATGTCAAATAGGTCTGGAAGGTTTAAGGCAAAGAACAAAAACCTCTCTATATTCATGGATATTACTGTTAATATTAATGGAAACAGCTTGTTGATCCTGTGAAATTTTTACTTTTCGTAATTACCTTAGCAATAGCATCCTTGAAACTCCTTAAATCACCAGCTCGAATAAAACCCAGTAATCACCTTCCATGATTAAACTACTCACGCATATGATTATTGCTTAAGGACTCTGCTTCCAGAACTCTGTAATTTGTTTTCTTTGTTCATACATACTTACACATATTAATGTTCAGATAATTATTTGTTTTGTGCCTGCTTTTCCTGCTAATAAAACTGATTGCAGTGAATATATATGCAAAAACTAGCTCAGCCTCAGGGAACTATTCCACGAGGGCCTTTACATAGTTTGTTATGTCACTTTTCAAAGAGAGGCATTTATTATTTAATTAACTTTTATTCCTCTCTTTACCCTTTTTATTATGCAAAAGATGAAGGCTCTTGGGAACAAATGAGGAATATGTGTTTTCCCCATACATATATTACATTCTAAATTGCATTGGCTTTTAAATTTAAAAATTAGACTTTGAGGATGAAAAGGATTAAAGGATGAAGCTTCCTATAAATTAAAGAACAGTCTTTCTTACTGTACCACATATAGCAAGGTGTGCGGAATAGCTATGGGAGAAGCCTTTAACCCTATAGGGGGTTATTCGAGAGATCCGAAATGTCGCGGAAATGTAACTGGACACTGAAATTCAGCGTACGGGGACATTTCGGAGCCATTCGGCTATTCAGAGAGCAGGCAATTCGCCTGTTCAACGGCATTGAATTGCCTGTTCAAGGGCATTGAAATCCCCCATAGAGAAGCAATGGTTCGTCTATTCAGAGACACCAAACAGCAGTGAAAAGTTGCCGAAATGCCCTGATGTTCGGTGGTTTCATTCATCAGGTTTATTCAGGCGAATACCATAGGCTTCAATGTTAAAAATACTCCCGTTTTAATTCAATATCTCATAAACTGTTTATTATTTTATTCTGCTGTAAAAAGTCTCTTTATTCATTGATTTCTTAGGATCTTTTAAGCATTTTTTCGGGATTTTTTCAGCAAATTTATTTTCCGTTTGTTTTTTTTAAAATCATATTTCTCTTTTTTCGAAACCAGACCTTTTTATTATCATTCATTGGATCTTATGTGTAAATTCCAGACATTTTCGTTCAGTAGTTTGTTTGCAAACAGCGTTTCACTTTTGAAACTTTCAAGCCTACTGCTTTTTTTTATCTTCTACCCTGTTTGTCAACTTGTCGGCTTTTTCCAGCGGCTGCCCTGAGCTGTGATCGGCGGCTCGTCGTTTTTTTCCGGCGCGTTCGGCGGGGTTTTTGCGGCGGTTTGTGCGGGTTTACTGTGAGTGTTCGGCGAGTGTTCTGCAGGTTTGCGGCAAGTTTTCCCTGCACTACGAGGGGCCCTGCATTGCTTGCTGAATACACCGCAGGGTCGGCGAACTTGAATCGCCCCAAAGTGCAGGGAACGAAAGGTCACCGAACCTGCGGTGACTTTTCGGATCTCTCTGAATAACCCTGTTAGTGAAAAATGGGGTGTAATTGGAAAAGTACTGACTGTATCCAGCCTATTTGCTTGGAGTGCACAGTTGTTCAATGTCATCTGGTTCTGAACTGTTGCAAATAGTACTGCTGCAGAACCTAATGTACCTGCATGGACATACACGTATAATTTTAGAGACAGCTATTGAGGTTGAGTTGAGAGTGAGCTGGGGGACCTCAAGAATGGGAAGAATGCTAGCTGTCCATTCTCTACTAGAACTTGTTCCATTATGAATTTTGTCTAAAAGGAGTTCTTCTATGGTCATGCGACATGCTACAGCAAAAAGGAAGTGGTAACATGTCAAATCTGTAATGGAATTCCATTTGAATACACACTATAGCTGCACTAGTGGGCAAGCATAATTCCAAAAATAATACAACAACACGCATTCATACGATAGTAAACAAGAATATACCGAGGTTAGTACCCAAACCCATTAATTAGGTACTTGTTTGTCTCCTATAGACCTCCCTCTCTGATGGTGGGGTTCCTATTTACGGAAAATAAATGATTCAGTATAAAAAAGACTGAGCACGTTTTCAAACAAAAGTGGAGATAAAAGCTGTTCAAACAGTCACTAAATTTTAAGGAGAAGCATTTAGACATTCAAGCACAGGAAATAAATATTCCATCAAGTAAAACACCGGCTTTAATAGCAGAAGTGTTGTTTACATGCTCAATTACCTATTTGGGCTGGCATAAATTGGCAAAATTATCAGAGCATTGAAGATAGTTCTTTGAACACCACTGTGCAATTAAACGGCTGGTATATCTTTCACAGAGTAGAGGGAACACTGAATGAATGCTATTAAGAAAGACTATATTAGAAACACAAACAAAAAATGTGAAATCATAAATATCAAAAGCAATTTCTCAGTTTTCCTTGAAGTAAAATTAAGGAATAAGCTCAACACAATTTGTGTTGATGGATTGCTGACCTTGGTTGCATCCTGTGATGAAAGCACTGGCTATGAGTTGTGAGAAACTCCTGCGTCATATGGAACCAAGGGCAGCTGCCCCTGACCTCCATGTTTTCATTCTTAGCAATGCAATGCAAAGCAACGTAGCAATGTGCCTGAATAAAAAAATATATAGAGAAAGAACCATATAAATATGTCTACTACATATCACATGGATATTAGATCACATGGATAGTAATTCACATGGATATTGTTTCTTTATAATGTAACATCAACACCGACACATTTTAATAAATGTTTCCAGTGACCTTGTTTTCTTTTAATAACAACTTTTATTTGAGGGTGATATCAGCAGAGATTGGACTGTGCAACTCCATACTGAACACAAACTCCCTTGGATCCAATAACATCAAATAAAAAGCTTGAGTCTACCCAAAACGATTGTCATGCATTTGTTGTGATCAAAAACATCAGAAGCAGAAAATCTTTCACCACTCAGTATTAGAGACTGGTGAAACTTAGGAATGTTCAATATAAAAGAAAGATGTGCTGGAGCTGGCGCTTCTTGTCCTGCTAGTGGCTCAGGAGTGTGAATTTCTTACAGGGTTACCATCCTCTGTGTCCCTCAAAATATAAAATGACTCACATAGAGCAATATTGTATAAAATGGAGTGCAAGCAAAGGAGAAGAATGTCGTACTCACATTTGCTGGTGTCTTATCGATCAGACACCAGATTTGTAGGCAGCCAGTGACTTCAGAAGGTGCACCAGATCACCTATCAGCCTCAGCCACCTCCTCGGCAATTATAAGCATCCAGGACCTGGGATAGGTGTAAAATAAGGCAAATTTTATTACTAATTAAATATACAGTTTACCAAAACGCGTTTTGCATAAAAAGCTTCATCAGTTGGTACTACTGTAAATGTGATCATATGCGTGGGTCCTTTAAATAGTCCTTTTTTCAACTCTGGGAGTAATTAATCCTATATTAATAGTTTTTTACTATAACAGTTTTCTTATTTCTTCCAATGAAATTATTTGATTATTTATTGTTAACCAAAACCACCTTCTTAGTTGTGGGTTCACAACACTATACATTATTATTAGTATAATTATTGTCATCATTTATATAGCGTCAACAGTTTCCACAGCGCTTTACAATAACAAAAGGGAACGAGATAAATGGACACATGATGGAAACAAGAGGTGTAGAGGGCCCTGCTCATAGTAGCTTACATTCCACAGGACTGGTGCTGCCCTTGAAAAGTCTTAGAGGAGAGAGTTGGCCGTGCACGTGTAGACAGATGACAGGGGGAGATCGCCTGCTGACTGGAGTTGTCTAGATGTGACGTGCTTGTGGAGTAACGAAGACATGTAGGGAGGAATTGAGTTATTGAGCGATTTGAACGTGAGCATCAGTATTTTAAACTGTATCCTGGGACATACAGGAAGCCAATGGAGGGACCGGCGGGGGGGGAGGGAGGTATGCAAGGTGCATCTGCTGACAAAAAATAAGCCTGGCACCTGCATTCATTACAGATTGCAAAGGGGCAATACGGGAGTTGGGGAGGTCAATAAGGAACAAGTCGCAGTTATCAAGTCGTGAAATAACAAGAGCATGAACCGGCACCTTCGCGGTATCTTGTGTCAGAAAGGGGCGGACACGGGCAATGTTTTTGAGTTGAAAGTAACAGGATTTTGTCACTGTCTGGCTGTGGGGAGAGAACGTTAGGTCAGAATCACAAGTGACACCAAGTCAGCGAGCTTGTTTATTACTGGATTGTACTCAGGCTTTTGTTCCTGCCTAGGGGTTCATCATAGCGAATTGCCAAGGGCTCCCCTTTCTTTAAATATATTTTTTAAGAGAAACACTTCTATATTCCCAAATATAACTTCAACTTATACCAGTAGTCATAAAACAAAACACAAAAGACTAATAATAATAAAAAAATACCTAAATAATTTTTTTTAACAAATAATAACAAAACTAATAATAAACACAGCAAAAGATGTACAGTACCCACAGACACAATAAAAAAATTATGCAGCACTATTATTATTTTTATTTTTAGTGTCATGCCTATCTCAGGCCATATCTAGCGATGGTTCCTCTTGGCTTCAACACTATGGAGATGCCTCTTTCCAACCGTGTCACCAGGGACGGCCCATCCATGGAGTAGGGTGGTGCAGCGGCTCCAGGTGGCATTTTGCCGCAATGTCAAAAGCCGTGGTGTGGAGTGCACGGCCCTCAAGCAGGTTGGTGTTCCATCGAGAAAGCAGGCCATGCCTGCCACTCCAGTGGGCCACGCCCACCACTTTCAGTGGGCCGGCACCCACCCCTTTATTGGGCCAGCGCCCGGCAAGGCCTGTCATCCAACCAGCCCTCCAGCAGGCTGTGCCTGGCCCTTTCAGCAGGCTACAGCCACGCCCACCCCTTTCAGCAGGCCAGCACTCGGCCACGACTGGCATCCAATCAGCCCTACTGCAGGCCAGTGCCCAGCCAAGCCAGGAGCCCGGCCTCGACCTGGTCTGCAGCCGGGCCTCGATCAGGCCCGGAGCACGGCATCGACCAGGCCTGGCATCCAACCAGCCCTACAGCAGGCCACGCCCACCCCTTTCACTGGGCTGGCACCCGTGTCCCCAGTCCGGTGCCCAGCCAGGCCTGGCATCCAACCACTCCTCCAGCAGGCTGCCTCCTTACTTGTTAACACTTTCCAGATTCACACATGCCCGAACAGATTAATCTTTCTCCTATTTAATCTCCATCTCTTCCAAGGTCAGGTGCTTGTTTTGCTCTCAGGTTCACAACCATTCTGTTTTAGCTGGCCTCTATGAGTTGATTCAGCCATCCAAATGCAGGGGCTTAGTACTGTTCAGAACCACAGCTCAGTGAGCCCTTACCTCAGGTTTCAAGGGTTTTGGGTACTTGGGTACCAGCGCCATCCAATGGTATCAAAGTTATAATACAATGAGAGCCACTGGATTGGCTGGAGTGCCCCGCATCCCTGTGATCATGTAGCATGATGAAATGGAAGCATATCCTGCTGAGATCAGAGAGAGAGACCAGCACTGGATTCAGGTGAGTTTTGAAAGGAAACTAAAGGGTTAAATGGGAGAGTGGAGTGTAGAGGGGGTTAAGAGGGTTAAAGGTTAACTGTGTTTCTTACCCCCTTCTTTTTTAACCCTGTGGTATCACTTTAATGTAAAGAACCCTTTTCTCTATTGCATGCAAACAGCATTTCATTGTGTTTCAGATAATGATCTACTGCCCTCTGTACGCTCATATATAAATATATATTTATTGTAATATCATGTGCCCTCTTAGATGCTTTTTTTAAAGTAAACTAAAGTAAACTAATATAATTTTTCTGTAATCAGAATAAATGTTATTAGTTTTGTAACCCGCTTTCACAATATTTCCAGTTCCATAATATTCCATTTCTTAACCTCTTCATTACCAAGTGATTTTCCAAAAAAACATTGTCAGTTACCAGTGGTTTTTGAAAAATCATGTTTAATTGTGCTTTAAGAAATATTTGGGCATATTTGCAGTGTATGTCTTACTGTAATAACATATTTGACCAGTAGATGGAGCCATCTACTGCCAAATTGAGTTACAGCCATTATGGCTGTAGCTTGAGGTTCCCTGTATCAACTGCTGAATGTCCAATGTCAGGGCATTCTTCAGCCGATTTCACACAGTTTTAGCTCTATCGGCATTATGCCCACAGGGCTAAACCTTTGGGGGCACTTTCTGCAGCCCAAAAGCAAATAAAATTAATTTGCATCAAACAAATTTCATTTGCTTTTGTCCTTCAGAGCTGCAGATCAAGATATCTGGATATCGGGCACAGGATGATGCCTTTGAACTCTGAGATATCTCGATCTCAGTAGTGAAGGGGTTAATGGTACCCTAAATTATATTTCATAGTCAGAGGAAACATGAATATCACTGTTATTATTTTTTATTATTCAGTAAGAGCATAAATGACAGGACATATTATTATCACACAGTAAATATTCCGCTAATGCGGGAAAGAAGAAGGGCAGATAATCACAATAGCAGTCGAGAACTGCAACGTGTGCATAGTCATCTAATATATATAATAGTGACAACATAGAATATATTGTTAAACAGAGGAGCAAGTTGTATCATAAAAAAGAAAAAGAAAAAGAGAAAAAAAAAAGTGGGGGTGGAAATACGGGGGAAAGCGGTGTGAAAAAACAGTAAGCGGAAAGAGTAGGAGGAAGAAAGGAAAAGAAAGCAGTATGAAAGAGAGTATAGGTCAGTCGAAGAGGAGTGAGAGGGATTTTCAGTGGTAATGTCTGAGAATGTCGGAGCTATTCGCAAGAAAAGGCCACCCAGAAGGGAGGGGGGCGGGAGAGGACCGATCCCCATCCCCACTCTAATCCCCTACCCCAATCTCTGTTTGAAGAGCCCGCCCTGGAGCAGATGCCACAAAGGATTCCCAATGAAAACACTTACTCAGGTGTGGAGTCATTTTGCCCGAAGCTGCTGCCAAGAGGCTCTCATGTAAGCGGGTCTCTTCTATCTTCGATACCCAGATGTTCGATTGTGGAGGGGCGCTGCTCGACCAACGTATCGCTATGGTCGAGCGTGCCGTGAGGAGGAGCGGGAGGAGTACAGAGCGTCGCAGGGCCTGTCGTGAAAATGGGGTCTGGAGTAGCAGGAAAACCTGTGCAGTAAACGGTAAATCCACGTCTGTCACTCGAATGACGGTGGTGTGGACCAGTTCCCAGAAGGGTCGCAGTTTCTCACAGGACCATCGGGTATGAAGATAATCACCCACCTCGGCATCGCACCTCCAGCACTGAGCTGTGAGGCGTAGACCGATGCGGAACTGTAATGCAGGGGTGCAATACCAGAATGTGAGGATTTTGTACGCTTGTTCTTGCATTTTGGCAATTGGTGTGCCATGATGTATCAAGTCATATGTTTTAGACCAGCACTCCTCCGTGAGCGGTATGTCCAGAATTTCCTCCCATTGCGATTCAAAAGGAGGTGGGTCATTTGGAGAAGTGGTATTCAGAAGTGCGTAGAGGGTCGAAATGCCATGCTTGAGAACTGTGGTGGAGACACAAAGACTTTCAAAAGTGCTCAGGATACGTAATATCCTATGCTGACCCGGTAACGATCTGAGGTAGTGCAGTATCTGAAAGTAGTTGAATTGCTCAGCAAAAGTCGGAGGGTTCGGTCCAGGCGTCTGGTCCCACGGCGGTTGATAAGTAGCGTCCTTCAACATCGCCGATGCTCGAGGTTGGTGTGGGCATAGTAACTTAGTCCCCAAAGTAGGATGTATACCTGCTGGGAAAGCAGGGTTATCCGCCAGTGGTAGTAGTGGGGATGGGTACGAGGAGAGCTGTCGCTTCATGATGGTGGTGTCCCAGACCCTTAGTGTTGCCGCTATCAACGGGTGTTTTCGGAGAGCGTCTGGCCTATTGGATTTTGCAATCCACGGCAAAGTCCACAGTCGGGAGAGACCTCTTCGAGATCTAGCCATAAGGGTCTCCTAGCTCCCGTAGACCACTCCGTAAGTCGTCGGAGGTGAGATGCTAAATAATATTTGTGGAGATCAGGTAATGCCACTCCCCCTGCAGATTTAGGGCGGGTTAGAGTAGTCCATCGCACACGCTGGTGGGAGTCATGCCAAATGAATTTCAGGATAGTCGATTTGATCCGTGTGAAGTAGGCCCTTGGAATATTTGTCGGTATGGTCTGAAAGAGATAGAGGAGGCGCGGGAGCACGCTCATCTTTATTATGCTGAGTTGGCCAAACCACGACACTTTGACTTTCTTCCAAGAGAGCAAGTCAGCCTGTAGGGTGTCCCACAGCGGAGGAAAGTTAACCTCAAACAGGGAAGCAAGGCGAGCGGGGAGTTTGATCCCTAGGTATTTCATGTTATCCGTGCACCATCTAAACCAGTGGTCCCCAACCCAGGCCCTCAGGGCCCACTAACAGGCCAGGTTTGCCAGATATCTGAAGCACAGCACAGGTGTTATGATTTGCTGCTCAGTGATTGCAGGATTCAGTCTGCATTTCCCCAAGGTGATCTGCAAAATCTGGCCTGTTAGTGGGCCCTGAGGGCCTGGGTTGGGGACCACTGATCTAAACGGGTGAGAAATACGAAGTAGATGCGAGGTTCTCGTGGGCACTGTGATGTTAAGTATCTCTGATTTCGTCATGTTAATCTGAAGGTTGGACAGTTCTCCATATGTTTGAAACTCTGTTACAATCTCAGGCAGTGACCCCTCGGGTTCTGACACAAAGAACAACAGGTCATCTGCATATGCGGTGACCTTGTGTTCGGTATCGGGTCCCATCACGCCTCTAATTCGAGGATTATTCCGTACAGATTCTAGAAGAGGTTCCAAGGACAATGCCTAAAGAAGTGGGGATAGGGGGCAGCCCTGTCACGTACCATTGTAGATATTGAAAGGTCTTGACAAAGCCCCATTCACCTTAACCGCCACGGCGGGTGAAGTATAGAGTGCCGCAATCCAGGTCTAAAAAGAGCCCACTATTCCCATGGCGTCCAATGTAGCAAAAGGAAAAGGCCACGCTACTCGATCGAATGCCTTCTCGGCATCGTCCAAGAGCAAAAGAATCTCCCTGTTAGAGCGGTGGGCTGTGTGAATTACGTTCAGAGCCCTTATGGTGCCATCGCGTGCTTCCCTGCCTGGAACAAATCCCACTTGGTCTCTCTTCACCAGTATGGGCACGAAGGGCTGGAATCGAAGCGCCAGTACTGAGGAGAATAATTTGAGGTCACAGTTGAGTAGTGATATCAGGCGGTAGCTTGAACATAAGGTTGAGTCTCTGCCTTCCTCCACCATCCCTTAATGCATTGACTGAGGTCGTTAAGTGCGGTAAGAGGGGTTGAGAAAACCTTTTGTAATACTCGGAGGGTAAGCCATCCGGGCCTGGGGCCTTTCCATTTTTTTGTCCTTTCAGTGCAGTTTGTAGGTCACACACCGTAATCGGATCATTTAGGGAGTTTCGTTCTGCCCCTGTCATTCATCTATGAATTCTAGTGGATAGGTATTCCGAAATTTTGTGATTAAGGTCAGGTGACGGTATTGGAGCACTGGAATATAGTGTTGTATAATAATCTCCGAATGCAGCAACAATTGCATCCGGCGTCTTCGACGGAATGTCCCCCTCTGTTCTGATCACTGGAATATAATTGTGAGCTTGTTGCTTTCGCTGCATGCGTGCAAAAAGGCGTCCTGGTTTATTTTCGTGGTACGCAAAAAAGCATTTTGTTTGAAGTACTGCCCTATGGATCTGAAGTTGGGACAGTTCCTCTAGACGTGCACGTTTATGGAGCAGCAGACAATAGGTTTGCAGGTCTTTATTTCTCATATGATCTTGTTCCAGTCTTCGAATGTCCTCCAGTAGGCTCTCGTTTTTTCGCCGACGCTATGCCAATTAATGTCCCTCGGATGGTAGCTTTATGAGCTTCCCACAACGTGTGTGCCGAGACGTCTGCTCCATTTTCCATGAAGTAATTACGGAGGTTTTCTCTTACTGTGTCACTAACCATCTTGTCCTGTAATAGGGAAACATTTAGTCGCCAGTGTAAGTTACAGAATATCACTGTTATTAGCCGGAACTGAAACGACTCTTAAGTGGTTATTCAACAAGAGTTGTTGTTTCATGTTTTAGGCAACAGCAGTGAAAATATAAAACGTCAGGTGTTATCAGCACAGTTCCTAACGTAAGTTACTTAAATTGTGACTATTCTCTCTTAATGTGTAAACTTCAGCGATTTTAAGGTGGCGGTCTTTATTGCTTCGCCATACAAACCCATATAGTGACAAGAACGTTAGAAAAAAACAAAAAACATTGAGGCAGCTTTGCTTGAAACAACGCTGGACGCAATGATAAAAGGTATGCAGTTTACACAGGGCAAGCAACTATGATGGAAACAGCGGAAGAAAACTCAATGACACTTATGTTCACCTCTCTGCAAAGAAACCATGGCAGAAGTGAATTCTAAGTTCAGCAGACTTTGAGGATGAAACAAAGTAAAGATCTAATAAATTCACTATTTACTGAACTACGAACAAATGGTGGTTACTGAAAAACCTCGAAATCTAGATTTGTCAAGGTATTATCATGCTTAGAAAAAGTAGCTTCTCATGTGACAAAACCATAATGATATATCTTAATAGTGGATTAGGGCAGTAGTTGACTAACATAGTAATTGACATGCCTAGGAATCTATTGGTATGTATAGTTGGATGATTCTCATGAGGCAAGAAGTAATATGTCAATATATGCTGATCCCATGGTCTGCTGCTGTAATGTGCCAATCCGGATTCCACGGCGAGGCCGCAGAAAGAAAACCAAACCTTGAGTTTGCTGAATGCAAGCCTGGTAACATGCTTATGAATTTGTTAATACCCCTTGTCTTCTTTCAGGTCTCCTGCATCTTCATGTGTACGTAATTAGCACTGGCTGGTTTCCTTAAAAGAACCACTCCCCCATCCAGCCAGTGCTCTGTCATCGAAGTCTTAATCCTTACGTAGTAAGGACGTGTCTGAACCTACTCCAGAGCCTTCTGGTTATCCTGCTTAAACTTTGACTACCCTTGCCTGTATTTCGACCATCGACGAACGAGTTTCTGACTTCCTTGCATGTTTCTGGACTATTCTACCTGGTACTCACCAAGACTCTCTCCATGGATCCACAGTTCATCCTTGCTCCATCTCACAGACAATTATCATTCATCCAGGTTTCCTTTTCCAGTTTTCCAATTGCCCAAAGACTGTGTTTTCAAACATCCTTTATTATTATCCAAGTACTGTTATTATTTATACCGATTGCTGCCTTTTTCATTTGCACCAATATATTTTTCTGCTATTTTTACACCAATCTTTTGTGTTGCATTCATATTATTTACTGCACGTGACTCACAGGACACCGCATGCGACAGCTGCAGTGGTTCCCGACCCTGTTCCTCAGGGACCCCTACCAGGTCAGCTTTAAGGATTACCTTGGGGCAAGGCAGAAGGAATACTGCAATGACTGAGCAGCAAATCTTATCACCTGTGCTGTGCTTCAGATATTTGGCAAAACTGGTCTGTTAGGGGTACATGAGCAAAGGATTGGGAGCCACTGGTCTACTACATGGGTTAGCAACCCTGGCCCTCCAGATGTTCTGCAACTGCATCTCCCATGATGTTCAGGACCTCATTTGATTGGCTGAACTTCATGGGAAATGTAGTTCCAAAACATCTGAAGGACCTAGGTTGCTGACCCCTGGTCTACTGGGTATGGAGGAAGTTTTAAGTCTCTTAGCCTTGCCCGAAGCCTCAGATGAATGTGGCTCAATTCTCAGATGTCTTGCGCTGCCATAGATGGATCACTGCTGGATGGCTTCTACCTGCACTCTCATTGGTTAGGTAACTAAAGGTAGACTGGCATAACCAATATCAGCAGTTCTGGTTAATGTTTATCAACACAAAACTCATGCACTTGAGATTTTCATTCAATTTCATTTCAGTTCTTTTATTATTAAACTTCTTCTCTGCACTTCTCTTCAATGAAAAACATTCTGTTCTTAACATATTCGTACATTAACTGTAAAATCCTTTTGAAAGATAGCTATGTTGTCCTATAGCTGACCCTGAGAAAAAGAAAGCAAGGACATATTTTACAAACTAAATACATCAAATATAAATCTGTGAGTACATTTATATAGAGCTAGCTGGAATGTTATTTCAGCAATAAATTACTCTTTTTTCTGTTTTATTTGGATGCAATTTTATATTTGAGATGAGACCATCATACCGTATAACATCTGCTAAGGTCCATTCTTTGGAAGCAGTTCTCGAAAAAGTAAAGATTTTAAAGTATTAAACCATCAGCATATTTGATTTATTTTCTAACTAGCTAGTAGAGTTAATTTGATTTTACTAGCATCCATATGCTTATATATTTACTTTACAAACCTACTCCAGTTATTAAGCTCTTTCAACTATTATGTGGTAATCATGGTTATCTAATATTTGAAACATCATTCATGGTGGTATAATGATAGAAAAGAAGGGCACTATCACCTGGTCTGAGCCAATGTTAGCGTTTGTATTTGTAAGCGTTAGGAGTCGTCTCTAGTGCATTACCAACAGATCATCTGCCTCTTGCTAAAACCGGGAAAAATCCATTGGCGCATCAGTGATAGCTTACTGTACTTTGCGCGCCCTATACTTAAGATGGAGAGGGCTAAAGATCTTTAGCGCTTTTGTAACTTACAGATCACTTGGTGCTTACGCTAAATACCGGACAGTGTACCCAAAAGTCTCAATACTTGGCCCCCTGCTAGTCACGATATTCGTAAATGATTTGTCTAACGTCTGCAAAGCCTCAACTGTATACATGTACGCAGACGACACGGTAATCTATACCAGCGTAGCGCTCACCCCCGAAGGAGCCGCTGAATAAACCTCGGGATAGTCTCACCGCACTAGGAAATAACTATACACCAGCACTGTTGTGGATTTTTCTATATTATATTCTTTACTGATCCCAATAAAGCAGCATATAATACGCATATGCGGTATTTGAGTAACAAGAATTCGTAACGCGGGAAAAACACGCGGCAGTAAAAGAAACCGGTTAACTCCCTCAGTTCTGGAGTGTAAATCCCATGAAAAATAGCTCAAAAATATATATGTGTGTTGCCTAGGGTACCTGGGTACTGTGTTCAACTGGCCAGTGAATGAAACAAAAACAATCTTCGACTAGTCACCGTTGGGGCCCTTAAAGAAACAATAAACAAGTGCGCAATGTTCTGCGTTTTCACCAGGCCGAAGCCTGTGTAACCGCTTGTCCTGGACCGATGAACGCTGGGAGAAAGGGATCTCTCTCGAGAGGATCTGTACTCGCTGCCACTTGGAACTCTATGCTGTTAATGCCTGCACTCCCTATCGGGTTCTCGTCCGCCAGAACACGAACACATAGGCCGCCAGCACTCCTCTCCAGTTTGCAGCCTCTCCTCACACGATATCCCTCTTCTCCCAAACCGCACTTTGTCAAGAACAGTTCAGCTTGTAAACAGCCTGCCGATGCACACTCTCTCTCCGATCAATGCAGCAATGGATGCCACGTCTCTCTGCGCTCCAACTCTGCCAGGATCCCAGAAGTGTCACCTGCGACTGTTCTCTTTCATTGCTCGCTCTGTACTCTCCACGCTCACAGAACAGCACAATGTTTAATAGGACTGTAGCAACTTCCACACTCCGGCCTGGTTTCAAACCCTAACAGCCCCAGCGTGCGTCCTACGTCTCTCGTGGCTCTGCTCACCCTCCCCATGCCTTGCACGAGGCTGCTGATGTCCTTCCTCCTCTTTGTACCACCCACTTCCTGTCCTCACGCAAAGGGTGATGGGAGATGGAGTCCGTTTTGCCCAGCATAGTCCACAATGTCTCCCTCTGGTGGCAGCAATAGTTCAATGCACCAGAATACAGTTTTAAAGCAGCGCTACACCAGCAAACCAAATCTCCTGCAGCTGGAGGCAGTGCAGCAAGAACAATTCACAGAGGTAGAAAAGTGTATCATAGATAACAAACTTTTTCTAAATACTCCAATAAAAAGTAAATGCAGGGGTAAGGGTGTCTGCTTGGACCCTAGATATCAAGCATTAAACAGACAGCTGCAGCTGAGTACCGTGTCCCTCTCATAGCATTCAACCGGGAGGGTAAAGAGTTCATACAAAGTAAAAAATAGATACTGTATGATACCAGCGCTGCTTTAGAAAGGTGCACTTGTGCCACCCAAATTTATTCCAATGAGGACCAGATGATACACAGATGTTTTGGGGTCGCAGCCCCTTCCTCAGTGTGTACTGCCCTAACCCTATACAGACATAAATCCATATATATATATACATAGTACAATACCAGGTGAGAAGCGTCTGTGTATCATCTGGTCCTTATTGGAATAAATTTGGGTGGCACAAGTGCACCTTTCTAAAGCAGTGCTGGTATCGTATCTATTTTTTTTCTAAATACTGATAAAACTGTCAATGCTATCTGGAACAGCACCTAAACTACATAAATTACAACCTTCCAATCTATGCATCAGGACAAAATCAAATGGCACACTGACCACAGTCAGTTCTTTCAAATATCTAGGTATGTGCTTAGACCCAAATCTATATTTTGGCCCCCACATCGAAAAAACTCTCTTCTAAACTTTACCTCAAACTAGGTGCCCTGTACAGAAACAAATCATGACTGAATCCTGCAGTAAGAAACCAGATTGTATGGTGTATGTAAGATTGTATGTAACAAATGCTTATGCCGATCATTGAATACAGAGATGTAGTGTATGCAGCTGCCCGCAAACGCACCTTCATAAACTTACTACAGTGTATAACTCATTCTGCCATTTTGTGCTACAATGTAATTACATGACCCACCATTGTGACATGTTAAAAGAGCTAATCTGGCCATCACTGGAATCCAAAAGCACCCTTCACTTTTCTAACCTGGTGTTTAAGAGCCTTTCTGGGAAGCTGCCATCCTATCTGAATAGACTGCTTCCACCAGCAGCTCCCTCCTCCTATAACCTCCGATTCAGGACCTACACCTTACTTGCAATATGACAATACAAAAAGAAAGTCTCGATTCTCATTTTCCCACAGTGCACCACAAGTATGGAATAACCTCCCAGACACCGTCAAATCTTCCACCAGTCTAAAGTCCCTTAAGAGACCTCTATTAATATACCTCGATACAGAATGCACCTGTAAACATGTAACATAGTGACTAAATTTCCTAGACGTGTGCATTTCATTTTGTTCCAAATACAAATTCGGACGAAAATCAATGTGTTCATCTTTTTTTCATTCCTGGAAAAAAAATCAGCAGTCCAAAAATACGAATCGACCGAGAATACGAATCACGGTATCAAAACGGACACAACTAAACTAAATACTGGGACGCAAATGATTCGAAAAAGATCCGTAACGATAACAAACTGAATAGAAATGATCCGAAACAGAAAAAAAATGGAACGAAAATTACCCAAAACCTAAAGTAACAAAATGATGCAAAATGAAAAAAAAAAATGGAACAAAAATTATTCAAAACTAAAAAAAAAAATGGAACAAAGTGATTTGAAACTAATAAAAATTGGGATTTTTTTTAACATTGAAACCTACAGGATTCGCCTATAGGTTTCAATGTTAAAAAGCCCCGTTTTTATTAGATATTTATTAAACCGTTTATTTTTTTCACTTGCAGCAAAAAGTCTCTTTGTTTATTTATTTTTTAGGCATTTTTTAGGCATTTCTTGGGATTTTTGTGGTTAAATTTTATGTTTTCTTTGTGGTACACTACTCTGATGTGGATCACCCACTTCTGCCCCTCACACTCGGACGAGTGCTGGAGATGCCATAAATCTTGAGGGTCATTTCTACACATTTGGTGGAGCTGCTCCCTTCTCGCCCTGTTCTGGCATGCTACCTGGACCCTGATCCAACACACCACAGACGTTGATTTGGGCTTACAGTCCCGAGATATTCCTTCTCGGCCAATTAAACATGTCTTTAAAACCACTGAAGACGTCGGTCTTACTTCGGATTCTGATGGCTACTCACTCTCTTATATCTCTTCATTGGAATACGCACACAGTACCCTCCCCGCGGGACTTGGTCACCAAAGTCGAATCTATCCGATCCATAGAGGAGACCTCACTCCCCTTGAGCGATGGGCTGAAATCCACACTACCACGTGGTTTCGTTGGACTACTTTCATCGCCTCTTCACCCTTTAAGCGCTGGATTGAGGTACCACACCCGACTTGAGGGGGAAAAGTTGTCTTGCGCAGCCCTGCGCCGGAGCTCTTATCATCTGTCAGCATTGTCCACACACTGCTCACTTCTAGAGAATTACTGCCACACAATACCTGATATTCTCTTTTGGCCACACACCACCGGACATACTTCTTCACCTTTCACAGTCCCTATCTCTCTGCCTCCTACCTCTCATGCCTCCCTCCCTTAAACTCTTTCCCCTCCCCCCCTTTTTTTTTCTTTTTTCTCTTCTTCTCTTTATCTATTACTCAGCAACAATGGTCGTTCCCCCCCTTTTTGTGACCTACACCTGCAACCCACGCAGGTTTGTTTTTTCAATTCGTTTGTCAGAGGGAAGAACAAAGGTTCCTCCCGTAGAAGATATTTGTAACATTGACCTATGGCATATGAGGTCTTTCTTGTTATACAGTAGCAAGAAAATGTATGTGAACCCTTTGGGATTACGTGGAGTTTTGCATGAAATGGTCATAAAATGTGCTCTGATCTTCATCTAAGTCACAACAATTTGAAAAACACAGTCTGCTTAAAATAATACAACACAAAGATTATATGTTTTCATGTGTTTATTGAACAGAACATGTAAACATTCACAGTACAGGGTGGAAAAAGTATGTGAACCCCTAGCCTAATGACTTCTCCAAGAGCTAATTGGAGCCAGGAGTGAGCCAACCTTGAGTCCAATCAGTGTGATATTATTGGATGTGTTGCTGAAAGCTGTCCTGCCCTTTAAAAACACACACCAGTTTTGGGTTTACTGGTTTCAAGAAGCACTGCCTGATGTGAACCATGCCTCGCAGAAAAGAGCTCTCAGAAGACCTACGATCAAGTATTGTTGACTTGCATGAAGCTGGAAAGGGTTACAAAAGTATCTCCAAAAGCCTTGATGTTCATGTGTCCACGGTAAGACAGACTGTCTACAAATGGAGTAAGTTCAGCACTGTTGCTACTCTCCCTAGGCGTGGTCGTCCTGTAAAGATGACTGCAAGAGCACAACGCAGAATGCTTAATGAGGTAAAGAAGAATCCTAGAGTGTCAGCTAAAGACTTACAGAAATCTCTGGCACATGCTAACATTTTTGTTGACACATCTACAATAAGGAAAACATTAAACAAGAATGGAGTACATGGGAGGACACCACGGAGGAAGCCATTGCTGTCCAAAAAGAATATTGCAGCACGTTTGAAGTTTGCAAAAGAGCACCTGGATGTTCCACAGCACTATTGGCAAAATATTCTGTGGACAGATGAAACCAAAATTGAGTTGTTTGGAAAAAACACACAACACTATGTGTGGAGAAAAAAAGGCACAGCACACCAACATCAAAACCTCATCCCCATTGTAAAACATGGCGGAGGAAGCATCATGGTTTGGGGCTGCTTTGCTGCCTCAGGGCCTGGACGGATTGTGGTCATTGATGGAAATATGAATTCCAGAGCTTATCAAGACATTTTGCAGGAAAACGTAAGACCATCTGTCCGCCAACTGAAGCTCCGCAGAGGATGGGTGATGCAACAGGACAATGACCCAAAGCATACAAGTAATTCAACAAAAGAATGGCTTCAACAAAACAAAATACGCCTTCTGGAGTGGCCCAGTCAGAGTCCTGACCTCAACTCGATTGAAATGCTGTGGCTTGACCTTAAGAGAGCGATTCACACCAGACATCCCAAGAATATTGCTACACTGAAACAGTTTTGTGCAGAGGAGTGGTCCAAAATTACTCCAGATCGTTGTGCAGGTCTGATCTGCAACTACAGGAAACGTTTGGTTGAGGTTATTGCTGCCAAAGGAGGGTCAACCAGTTATTAAGTCCAAAGGTTCACATACTTTTTCCACCCTGCACTGTGAATGTTTACATGTTCTGTTCAATAAACACATGAAAACATATAATGTTTGTGTTGTATTATTTTAAGCAGACTGTGTTTTTCAAATTGTTGTGATTTAGATGAAGATCAGAGCACATTTTATGACCAATTCATGCAAAACTCCACGTAATCCCAAAGGGTTCACATACTTTTTCTTGCCACTGTACGTTAACAGCTCACATGCTGATTTCACCATTTAGTGACTGTTATCACCAGTTTCCTGATGTTTACTATATGTTAGCCTTATACATGATACTTATAATGATATTCTTGACAAATTATTATATTTTATTATATTATATGTATCTGCTTGTTTTTGGCTCAATAAACTATTTGAACATTAAAAAAAATTATGTTTTCTAATTTATTTTAAAGCAACAAGGTTTTTTTGGCAATGAATGACACTAATAGGGTTATTCAAAGAGAATCGAAAAGTCGCCGCACGTTTGGTGACTTTTCGTTCTCTTCAATTCAGTGTGATTTGGCTATCCCATTTCGGCGACCCTGCAGTGTATTCAGCAAGCACCACAGGGCCGTCGTAGTGCAGGGAAAAGCTGGCGCAAACCCGACGAATACTCAGCGCAAAACCCGTCGAACGTACACCGAAACCCGCAAAACAATCTGGATTAACCCCGCCGAACACGCCAGAGAAACCCGAGCAGACGCCAATCACAGCATAGAGCAGCTGCTGTAAAAACCCGACACCGCAAACGAATGGAGTGAAAAAAAAAAATACTGTGCATCTTGAATATATGGTCCCATTATAAGGAGACTAGGTGACACACATGATATTACTAACAACTGCCATCTAGCTCCTTGTCTTTGGTTATTTGACTCGCTTTATTACCACGCGTGTTAAACCATCGTGGGGCAAAGGGAAAGAAAAGGAAGAGAAAAGAGGAAAAAAAATAAAACATTTTATTTTTCTGGAATATTTTATTTTATTTATTTTATTTATAAAAGGATTTTACCAGGAAGGATACATTGAGATTTCTCTCGTTTTCAAGTATGTCCTGGGTTCGAGAACATTGAGTGGTTACAGAAATACAAAAAAATAGTAAAATGCAAGATATTAACACAAGACCAAATATACAGATTAACAGAAAAATAAATATGGAGCAAATAAAGTCATTATGTTACATGTTTACAGGTGCATTTCGTATTGAGGTATGTTAATAGGGAAGTCTTAAGGGACTTTAGACTGGGGGAAGATTTGATGGCGTCTGGGAGGTTATTCCATATTTGCGGTGCTCTGTAGGAAAATGAGGATCGAGCCATTTTCTTTTTGTATTGCGGTATTGCAAGTAAGGTGCTGGTCCTGGATCTGAGGTTATAGGATGAGGGAACTGCCGGGGAAGCAGCATATTCAGGTAGGGTGGTAGCTTCCCAGAAAAGCTCTTAAACACCAGGTTGGAAAGGTGAAGGGTGCGTCTAGAGTCCAGTGATGGCCAGTTTAGTTCTTTTAACATGTCACAATGGTGTGTCATGTAGTTACATTGTAGCACAAAGCGACAGAATGAGTTATACAATGTAGTAAGTTTCTGGAGTGGTGTTTGCGGGGCGGCTGCATACAGTACATCTCCGTATTCAATGGCTGGCATAAGCATTTGTTGTACAATCTGCTTTCTTACTGCGGGGCTCAGGCAGGATTTGTTTCTGTACAGGGCACCTAGTTTGGGTAGAGTTTAGATGAGAGTTTTTCGATGTGGGGGCCAAAAGATAGATTTGGGTCTAACCACATACCTAGGTATTTGAGAGAAGTGACTGTGGTCAGCGTGCCATTTGATTTTGTCCCAACACATAAATGGGTGTTTGCAATTTGTGTAGTTTAGGTGCGGTTCCAAAGAGCATTGTAACAGTTTTGTCAGTATTTAGAAAAAGTTTGTTATTTGCGATCCACTTTTCTACCCCTGTGAATTGTTCTTGCAGCACTGCCTCCAGCTGTGGGAGATTTGGTTTGCTGGTATAGATTACAGTGTCATCTGCGTACATGTGTACAGTAGAAGCTTTGCAGACATTGGGCAGATCGTTTATGAATATTGTGAATAGCAGGGGCCAAGTATCGAGCCTTGTGGTACACCGCACGTGACTGGGAGGGGGAGGGAAGTGCTGTCAGAAATGGACACAAATTGAGACCTATCAGACACATATGATTGGAACCAGGTTAATGTACTATCACCAATACCAGAGTTCTTAAGTTTTTGTAATAGGATGCCATGGTCTACTGTGTCAAAAGCCTTGGCAAAATCAAGGAAGATGGCTCCAGTTAGATTTCCTTGTTCCATGCCAGCTTGGATATCATTACAAACTTTTAAAAGGGCAGTTGTAGTTGAATGGTTTGGACGAAAGCCTGATTGATCTGGGGTTAAATAGTTCTGATACTGATAATAATCACGTAATTGAGTGTAGACACATTTTTCCAGAATTTTTGACATTACAGGGAGCAGTGATATTGGGCGGTAGTTGGATACCAAAGTATTGTCTCCACTTTTGTGGATAGGTACCACCCTTGCAGTCTTCCAGAGTTTGGGTATGTATCCAGTCGCCAGTGATTCATTAATCAGGGTTGCGACAGGTTTTGCAATTGCTGGTGCACTGATTTTCAACAGCATTGCTGGGATTTGATCAGGTCCAGGCTGGTATTTCATTTTTTGGTTACGGAGAAGTTTAGTGATGGCACTGACAGGCACTGGCCTAAAACTGAATTTCTCTGCGTTATGGGGTCTTTGCACTGTTGGTGGGTCCTGACCTGCGTGCGGCCTTTCTGATTGCGTGTCATTTCCTAGCTTAGCAATCAGGGCGGTGGCGCGTCCAACAAAATAATTATTAAAAGCATTTGCTACATCTAGGGGGTGTTTTACAGTTTGGTTGTTTACTTTTATAGCAGCTGGTTGGGAGTGGCTGGGGGGTGCTTGTATGTTACTTATGATTTTCCAAAACTTTCTGGGGTTTGATATGTTATTGTTTAAATTTTCATTGAAGTATTGGGCTTTAGCCATTTTTGTTTCTTTTGTGCATTCATTCCGGCATTTTCGGTATTCACAGTGATCGTTCATGGATCCAGTACTCTTGAACTTTGACCACAGGGAGTCTCTAAGCTGGTACATATGCGTGAGGTCAGCTGTAACCCAGGGAGATGGGCCCCTTTTACTCGCACTTTGCGCAGTGGGGTATGGGTGTTCCAGACTTTCAGGAGCTCGGCTTTAAAGTATTCAATTGCACAGTCCAGGTCTGGGATTAGGTTTAGTATGTACCATGGGAGCTGTTTGAGATCATTTAGGAAGGATTCAAGATTAAATTTCTTGAAAGACCTGGTGATTATTACCTTTGGTGGACATTTTATGGCCCTTATTTTGCGCACACAGTACACTAGGCAGTGATCACTGAAACTGTTAGCGAGAACGCCTGCCTCCTGTATTCAATGAGGACATGAGGAGAGAATCCAGTCCAGCAAGGTGTGGTTAGGGCTTTTCATATTAATGCGAGTGGTTAGGGAGCTGTAATAAGTGTGACTTGTTATACCAAACCCATGAAAATACCCTGCAATTAATATTGCAGCCAGTACCAATATACCCAATTCGGGGCAATTCTGAGGACTGAACCAAGTACATGCACAAGGTGTTCACAATTGTGTTTTTAAACATATTTTAATTGTTGTTAAGATTCAATAAAGAATGTTTTGAAATTTTTAAATTAGAATTATATGTATGTGGTCAACCGGCACCGACAGTGAGCTCATTTTGGTCTCAGGGAAGGTCGTTCTTCTTCTTTTTTCATACCACTAATTATATGGGTTTATTGCCCTAATTTGAGGACGGTACACAGATCCCTAATTTTGGAGAAGTCTCGTATTAGGCATCTCCCATTTTGCAAGTAATTTCTCTTATCCTTTTGAACGTACACCGAAACTCGCAAAAACATCTGGATTAACCCCGTCGAACACGCCGGAGAAACCCGAGCAGTCGCTGATCACAGCACAGAGCAGCCGCCGGAAAAACCCTACACCGCATACGAATGGAGTGAAAAAAAAAACAGTACGCTTGAATGTTTGAAAAGTGAAACGCTGTTTGCAAAGTAACTACAGAACGAAAATGTATGAAATTTACATATAAGATCCAATGAATGATAATAAAAAGGGCTGTTACAGAAAAAACGATTTAATATAAAAAAAACGGATAAAAAAATTTCGCAAAAAAATTCCGAAAAATGTCTTAAAGATCCTAAAAGATATATAAATAAGGAGACTTTTTACTGCAGAATATTATAATCAACGGTTTATTAGATATTGAATTAAAACGGGAATATTTTTTAAATTGAAGCCTATGGGATTTGCCTGAATAAACCTGTCGAATGAAAACTCTGAACAGCAGGGCATTTTTAGCAACTTTTCACTGTTGGTTTTTGTTCTCTGAATAGATGAAGCATTGCTTCTCTATGGGGATTTCACTGCCCTCGAACAGGCAGCGAACAGGCACTGTATGTGGAGGCAATTCGCCAGCATTTGGTGAACTGCCTGCTCTCTGAATAGCCGAATGGCCAGGAAAGTTAACCGTCCGCTGAATTTCACTGTTCGGTTACCTTTCGGCCACAATTCGGAGTTTTTTGAACAACCCTGTATGTTTTAGCACCAAAGATAGCTCCGTAGCCTAAAACTTAACCCAAAAAAATCCTGAAAAATGAATATAAAATCCTAATAAATAAATAAATAGTCTTTTTTCTGCAAGTGAAAAAAATAAATCGTTGATTAAATATTTAATCGGGAAATATTTTTTACAATAAAACCTATAAGAAAAAAAGCCTCGTTGCTTTAAAATAAATTATAAATTTAACCCAAAAAATGCCTATAAAATCAATAGTGACTTTTTGCTGCATGTGAGAAAAAGAAACAGTTTAACCCTTTTGCCGCTGAGCCATTTCAACCCTGTGTGCTGAGCTTATTTTTACCGCTTTTGCTCATTATGTTTAAACGCGTTTTGAAGCCACGTTTTATTATACCACCCAGACAAATTATATATCGTTCTTTCCGGCAGACTCGGCAGATTCATAATATATCATTATTACAGTTGTGTTCAAAATTATTCATCCCCCACTGAAATTGAGTGTTTTGGCCAGTTTGACATTGATTTTGATCATTCAGTCATCTTGCTTACAATTAAATCAAAGAGGCACGTGTAGGTCAGACAAATATAACATAACATTTATAATGAAATAACCACAAATGTCTTTTCTGTGCTCACATCATTATCAGTTTTATTCAACCCCCAAGTGACATGCAATCTTAGTACTTAGCACAACATCCTTTTACAGTTATAACAGCTTTTAAACGTGAAGCATAGCTTGACACAAGTGTCTTGCAGTGATCTACGGGTATCTTCGCCCATTCGTCATGGGCAAAAGCCTCCAGTTCAGTCACATTCTTAGGCTTGCGCACTGCAACTGCTTTCTTTAAGTCCCACCAGAGGTTCTCAATCGGATTTAAGTCTGGTGACTGCGATGGCCACTCCAAAATGTTCCAGCCTTTAATCTGCAACCATGCTCTAGTGGACTTGGAGGTATGTTTGGGATCATTGTCCTGTTGAAAGGTCCAACGTCTCCCAAGCCTCAGGTTTGTGACAGACTGCATCACATTGTCATCCAATATCTCCTGGTACTGAAGAGAATTCATGGTACCTTGCACATGCTGAAGCTGCCCTGTACCTGCAGAAGCAAAACAGCCCCAAAGCATGAATGACCCCCCGCCATGCTTCACAGTAGGCAAGGTGTTCTTTTCTTCATAGGCCTTGTTATTCCTCCTCCAAACATAGCGTTGATCCATGGGCCCAAACAGTTCTAATTTTGTTTCATCAGTCCACAGAACACTATCCCAAAACTTCTGTGCTTTGTCCACATGACTTTTGGCATACTGCAGTCGACTCTTCTTATTCTTTGAAGACAGCAAGGGGGTGCACCTGGGAGTTCTGGCATGGAGGCCTTCATTACGCAGTGTGCGCCGTATTGTCTGAGCTGAAACTTCAGTACCCACATCTGACAAATCTTTTCTCAGTTCCTCAGCAGTCACACAGGGACTTTTCTCTACTCTACGCTTTAGGTAGCACACAGCAGTCGAAGTCAGCATCTTCTTTCTGCCACGACCAGGTAGCGTTTCAACAGTGCCCTTTGCCTTGAATTTGCGAATGATGCTTCCTATGGTCTCTCTTGGTATGTTTAACATCTTTGCAATCTTCTTATAGCCATTGCCCTTCCTGTGAAGAGTAATCACCTCTTCTCTTGTCTTCCTGGACCATTCTCTTGACTTCACCATGTTTGTAACCACACCAGTAAATGTCTAGAAGGAGCTGAGTATCACAGTCATTTTAAAGCTGCCTAATTGGTGCTTATTATGCTTTATTGCTGCTCCGTGACATCCACAGGTGTTTTCAATACCTGATTGAAAACACTTGAATGAACCTCTGTTCTTCAGAGTGGTGGTCTTTAAGGGGTTGAATAATTGTGTCAATGAAGAATTCACAAAAGAAACATTTACTACTGTATTACAAAACCAATTGATGTCATTTTAGTTGCATATGGTTCTTTAAAAAGTCCTTCTAGGATTTCATTCTGAATGCAATTACAAATGTACACTAAATTCACTAAAACACTTTACAGCATTGGGGGTTGAATAATTTTGAACACAACTGTATATGTATACGTCATGTCCTGCCTGTATATTATAACAAAAAATGCAATGATATTTGAATTTTCAATAATCTACAGTGTGTAAAGTGTTTTTTTTCACATTTTATCATGCGAGCCTATATTTTCTATGGGATGCGCTTGTTAAAAATTTAGAAATGGGGACTCGTTACATTTTTTTGGGGGAAATTAGCTTTTTAGCAAACGCCCCCCCATAGAAAAAATCGTTACTGCAGCATCATTGTTCACATTATAATTGAAATGGGAACAATATTGCTGCATTAACAAAACAAAAAACAAAAAAATGTTTATTTTTTTTTAAAAAAAAATAATATATTTTTCATTTGTTTTTGTTTACACTTAACATGTTTGGTATCCTTGGAAAGGCCATGCTCTGGCTGAGCATCACCAGGGATGAAACCCAGCGTCTGGTGATGCTTATGTGTTCCAGACTTCAGGCTGTGATTGACTGCAAAGGATTTGCAGTGAAGTATTAAGAAGGGAAAGTTTGATTTATGATTATTATTCTGTCCCATTACTTTTGGCCCCTTAACAAGTGGGAGGCACATCTGCAAACTGCTGTAAGTCCTACACCGTTCACCTGAATTGGATGTACATACCCTCAAATAAAAGCTGACAGTCTGTAGTTAAAGCACATTGTGTTTGTTTCATTCCAACTCCATTGTGGTGGTGTATAGAGCCAAAGATGTTAGAATTGAATCGATGTCCCAATATTTCTGGACCTGACTGTATATATACATATCCCCTACACCCGGGGGTTATGTAGCAATAAAACTCAAAACAATGTGCGTTGTGTGTCAGCATATCACAGAATTCAAAGCAATAAAACTCCCAGTAATGTGTGGTGTGTGTGTCAGCTTATCACAGTATCCACAGCAATATAACTCCCAGTAATGTGTGGTGTGTGTGTCAGCATATCACAGAATCCACAGCAATATAACTCTGAGTAATGTGTGGTGTGTGTCAGCGTATCACAGAATCCACAGCAATATAACTCCCAGTAATGTGTGGTGTGTGTCAGCTTATCACAGTATCCATAGCAATATAACTCCCAGTAATGTGTGGTGTGTGTCAGCATATCACAGAATCCACAGCAATATAACTCTGAGTAATGTGCGGTGTGTGTCAGCGTATCACAGAATCCACAGCAATATAACTCCCAGTAATGTGTGGTGTGTGTGTGTCAGCGTATCACAGAATCCACAGGAATATAACTCCCAGGATTGTGTGGTGTGTTTCAACGGATCACAGAATCCACAGAAATATAACTCCCAGTAATGTGTGGGGTGTGTGAGCGTATCACAGAATCCACAGCAATATAACTCCCAGTAATGTGTGGTGTGTGTGTCAGCGTAACACAGAATGCACAGCAATATAACCCCAGTAATATGTGGTGTGTGTGTGTGTAAGCGTATCACAGAATCCTCAGCAATATAGCCCCTGTAATGTGTAGGGTGTGTGAGCGTATCGTAGAAGCCACAGTAATATATCTCACAGGTGACAGCCTCTGCATCCCTGGTGGTCTGGGTGGTTGTGGGGTTCTGCAACTGCAATCTGTGCTTCTTCCCACATTGATTGTACACGAGTGCTGCTGGTGATCGCAGATGAGTCTGACCTGTCACCTGACCACCGGCCTTCTCTGACACAGTCAGTGACCGCTTGCAGTCAGGTGACACTGACAGGTCATCTGCAATCGCGGCAGCACTCGTGTACAGTCAGTGTGGGATGTGCTCTACGTTCTGTACGTTAAGCACAGATCGCAATTGCAGCATGGTCCACAACCACACTAACCACCTGGGATGCAGCGACTGCCTGGGATGGAGGGAGGCAGCTGTCCCAGTGGCCCCCCATTCCCCTGCGCCAGTCACACAGGGAGGGAGTCTGTCATCTTCCGGCCTGATAAACGGCGGCCACGTGACGCCACACTCAAAGGCCGGGGAAACATGTATATATATAAAAAAATGCCGAGAGGTGCCGGTACTTTGTACCGGCACATACCGGCTCAAAAAACCCGGTAAATTTACAACAGCTCTGATTCAATTTACACCACTGTTGGAATAGGGCCTGTAGTTTTCCAACATCTTATATAAGGGGGGGACACCCACATGATAAGACGTACTCACGGGTGTGCAAAGGCAGGATTTTATAAGGGAAGGCACAAACATGATAAAATGTGTTCATGGTGCACACAGGTAGGATTATGTAAGGGGGGAGCATATGAAAAGACACCACATGGTGCACATAGGTAGGATCCCAGTACTAGGAGGATAAGCATTAAAGAGCTATTCGGCCTCCGTCACATTAGGGTTATAAGCTTGTCACGATCCGAAGATAAAATGCTCATAAACTGGGGGTATTTAAATCAGGAAACAGGAGTTATGCATTAAACTTGGCATTGCTGTGATTTGTAGCAAGAACCATGTGGATCCATCTGCCACATGTAACATAGGGGGGCCCAGGCTGACTCTAGGTACTGTATACAAATATACAGGTGTGGCAGAACTGAGGGATACTGCTGATAATTAACACTTCTTTGTTCTATAACTGAAATAATTATATATATATATATATATATATATATAATATATATATATATATATTAGAGGCGTGCATTTGTTTCGTAAACGAATTGAAATTCGTAACAAATTTCTTAATTCATATTTCAGAAGTACTTCCGAGATAACAAATCAATGATTTGATCCAAAATGAAAACGAAACGGTATATAAAAATTTAATTTGAATCAATATCAACGATCAAATTGATATATCAACTATCGAATTGATCTTAACTTGCAACACATACAAGTACTACAGCAAACGACTTTATGAAAAGTATCAGATTCGTTTCACTGTAACACAAAGCACCCCTGTACCTGTCCATTGGCCTCTGGTGCTGAATCTATTGTCAGCACCACAGGGCAATGGACAGCTCAACATTTAACCCTAGTTTGCCTTTTAACAGCAAAATTTGATTAATTAGGGTTTATTTAGTGATGCGAAATTCAAATCGATATCACCTATCAAATTACTATATCAACTATAGATTTGATCTTAACCTACAATACATACAAGTACTACAGCAAACGACTTTATGAAACCAAACTTGAATCAATATCAAATTAAACGAAATTATGAAACGGAACAGGAAATGAAACAAAATTAGTTTAAACCAGAAAGAATTTTCCAGCCGTACACACCGCTATATATATATATACTATCAGGGTTATTCAAAGAGATCCGAATTGTGGCCGAAAGGTAACCGAACAGTGAAATTCAGCATACGGTTACCTTTCCTGGCAATTCGGCTATCCAGAGAGCAGGCAGTTCGCCAAATCTTGGCAAATTGCCTCCACATACGGTGCCTGTTCGTTGCCTGTTCGAGGGCAGTGAAATCCCCATAGCTTCGTCTATTCAGAGAACAAAAACCAGCAGTGAAAAGTTGCCGAATTGCCCTGCTGTTCGGTGGTTTCATTCAACAGGTTTATTCAGGCGAATCCCATAGGCTTCAATGTTAAAAATATTCCCGTTTTAATCCAATATCTAATAAACCGTTAATTATAATATGCTGCAGTAAAAAGTATCTTATTCATAGATGTTTTAGGATCTTTTAGGCATTTTTCAGGATTTTTTTGAGATTTATTTTACCTTTTTCTTTATTTTAAATAGTTTTTTCATTTTAGGGATGAGCTGTTCGGTTCGATCTGTTCGGAGTTCGCGAACTTTGAACTTTTTGGGACGTTCGCCAAACATTCGGAATTTTTTTTTTTTTTAAAAAGTATAAAAAAAGTTTAAAAATACTAAAGAATCGAGAAATAAAGAGACTCTTTACTGCAGAATATTATAAGCAACAGTTTATTAGATATTAAATTAAAACGGGAATATTTTTAACATTGAAGCCTATGGGATAAAACATTCTTGTTACTAAAACATCAGGCACACACGGCCCTCTAATCAGGCACTGTAGAGGGCAGCCTGCAAGGGCCTCCCAAGGATCCCCCTGAGGAGCATGCGATGACAGAGCTGCAACTGTGCGGGCTAGTCGCCCGGGTGCATGTGGCAGAGACAGGCAGCGCAGGGAGGGAGCCACTGCACCTGCGGCCACGGCAGACTCCCCCCACAACGAGGATCAAGGGAGCCCCCACTGACCATCAGGCTAAGGTAAGGCGACACATTTCTAAAAAATATTAAATCCAAGGACATTTTTAAATGTCCCCAGGAACATAAAATAAAACTTTTTTTTTCTTTCTCTACCTGGCTGAATGTATTTAATTATATATATTACATACATTCAGCCAGGTAGTGGGGGTGGCTTGTGGGCTGCGCGGGGTCTCAGGCAGTGGTTTGTTTTTTTTGTGTGTATATTTTTAGCAAATTTATAGGGGAAGGTAAGGGCAGGTATGATATATATATATAGAGAGATAAGATATATATCTATAGTCTTATAAATATATATATCCAGACTTGTATTACACACACATATTGGCAACTAATTGCCCCCCCCCAATTTGGTTGATCCCTCCAGAAGAAATGTTGAACCCAATAGAGCAGAGAATAATATATATATTCTCTCTCTGTCGGGTTCGACATTTCTTCTGGAGGGATCAGCCAAATGGAGGGGGGGCGCATTTAGTTGAGATTGTCCACATGCCACCCCCCATGTGCGTATGTGTATATATGGTCTGAGGTCTGTGGGTGGGTGTATATATATATCTGCGTGTTGATATATATGTATATATAGGTCTGCATGTTGATATATACGTATATGTCTGTGTGTGGTATCAATGCATCCCTACTCTATATATGGCGCTCCGTGTCCCTATAATTTATATGATCAGGGGTTACCTTTTTTTATATTTTTATACTATTCCTATTAAATTAACAGAAATTTTGGATGTATTTTATTCAGTAGAAAAGTTTTTTTGCCTATATAACATGTGCTTTGTGAAAATAAAACGGTTTTGTGTGTACATTTTAATTTAGTTAGTGGATTACTGTCCAGTGCGGTGAGAAGCAAACGTAATGTAGTGTAGACATGCTGCGAGGCGGAGCGAAGTGAAGTCAAGCCTGCAAAATGTTTGCTTCTCTTCGCTGTGCGTCGCTACATGCTCAGTGTGTCTCAGCCTTTATTCCCGCATCGTTAGTTTACCGAATCAGTTTGTATACTTGTTACTGACCCTGCTTGTTCTGAGGACCCGATCTGTTGCTGACTTTGCCTGCCATTTGACTATTCTCTCTGTGTATTCCCTGCCTGTTCTGTTTGCTTCTGTTGCTACTGGTATGCGCCGATTCTCACCATATACAGTAGCACAGTACAAGTGCCTAAACATTGCTGACCCGGTTTTGTTATAGCTGCTGATGTAACTGAATAGATCGGGGATCTCTTCTGCATTACCAAAACCTCCACCACTGCACTCTTCCACAATACCTCAGAGGGGTTACGGTGGGAAGGCACTTGCTGCCACCAAAGGCACAATATTTGGGTGCACTGCCACTGACGCCTATACTAGATTCATATCATTTTAATATTGGACCGCAGGGTCCAACCCTGCACTCTTCCACAATACCACAGAGGGATTACGGTGTGACGGCACTGTTGCCGACACTAAAGGCCCAATTTTAAAGCACCTATTGTTACTTTCATCCAAAGCCTGCATAAGTTTCACCATAATTTAGCCAAAAAAATCACTAAACTTGTTCTGCGAGTCCTAAAATGTCTCCTCTTTTCATACAGACTGCCGCCCCAAGCAGTTGTTTATGAATAGATTAAATGAAAACCATTTACCGTCATTTGAAATGTCATTTTTTTGTTTTTAAATGTTTCTATACATCCTACAAATCCGCCACTTCACGGCAGGTTATGGGGACCTCCTAGGCACGATATTTGAAGGAATTTTTCATTTTTATTCTTAACCTTTATTTCATGGAAGACTCACTGTTCCTTTAAAAACTTTTTTTTTAAAACTTTTTTTCCTTGTTTCCTGTCCCCCAGGGCACTACCCGGACCCTCATACACCTTTTATGGAAAATATCTTGCATATTTGCCCTCTTGGAGGGCACTCTAAAATTTGAACTTTCGAGTCCTATTGACTTGCATTGAGTTTGGTTCGTGTTCACGTTCGAACTCGAACTTTTGAAATTGTTCGAGTTTGAATGTGAACTGAACACGGAGGTGTTCGGCTCATCTCTATTTCATTTTTCTGTAACAGCCTTTTTTATTATCATTCATTGGATCTTATATGTAAATTTAAGACATTTTCGTTCTGTAGTTTCTTTTCAAACAGCGTTTCACTTTTCAAACATTCAAGCATACAGGGTTTTTTTTCACTCCATTCGTCTGCGGTGTCGGGTTTTTCCGGCAGCTGCTCTGCGTTGTGATCAGCGGCTGCTCGGGTTTCTCCGACGTGTTTAGGGTGGTTAATCCAGATGTTTTTGCGGGTTTCAGTGAGTGTTCGGCGGGTTTGCGGTGGCTTTTCCCTGCATTTCGGCGGCCCTGTGGTGCTTGCTGAATACACCGCAGGGTATCCGTAATGGGATCGCCAAATCGCACCGAATTGAAGAGAACGAAAAGTCACCAAACGTGCGTTGACTATTTGATTCTCTTTGAATAACCCTGTATGAAATGGCCTGTGAACCCCCCCCCCCATATATGTTTTCACAGCCCCCAATGGAAATTACAGGACTTTATGGGCTGTAGCAGTCACTCCCTGGCGCTATGCACACTCTCCTACATCTATAGACTGCAGTTCTTCCCACACCTTTCTCATTCACTGCTACTCTTAACACAGTCCTTTTTACAGTACAATGTGCCCCGTGGATACCCTAACAAGGTACAATGTGAGTGTCATTACCACGAGCCGTGCATATCCAGTGAGTTTGGTGGTATTACAGAGTGTGTGTGGTAATGTAATGTGTGAATGCGGCTCTAATAACATACAAAAATAATCACATTAAAAAACTAACACCGCTCAAATTTTTTATTTTATGTCTTTATTAAATGCTGTCAACTTATTTCGCGACCGCTGGTTAGTCACTTTCCGAGCCCCTGTACAATCTGGCTTCATGACCACTGCTAAATCACTCTCCAACATCTCCGTGCAATCTGGCATCATGATCATTGGTAAGTCACACTCCAAGCTCCCCGTGCAGCCTGGTATCATGACTGCTGGTAAGTCATTCTCGAAGGTCCCCATGCCATCCGTCTTTCAGACTGCTGGTAAGTCACTCTCCAAGGTTCCCATGCAATCTGGATTCATGATCGCTAGTAAATCAATCTCCAAGCTCCCGTGCAATCTGGCATCATGACGGCTAGTAAATCACACTCCAAGGTCCCCATGTAATCTGGCTTTGTGACGCTGGTAAGTCACTCTCAAAGCTCCCCATGCAATTTGGCTTGATGGCTGCTGGAAAGTAACTCTCCAAGGTCCCCATGCAAACTGGCTTCATGACCGCTGCTAAGTCACTCTTCAAGGCTCTCATGTAATTTGACATCATGACCACTGGTAAATCACTCTCCATGCTCCCCGTGCAATCTGACCTCATGATAACTAGCGAGTCACTCTCCGAGCTCCCCATGCAATCTGGCTTCATAATTGCTGGCAAGTCACTCTCCAAGCTCCCCGTGAAATCTGGCTTCTTGACTACTGGTAAATCACTCTCCAATCTCCCAGTGCAATCTGGCATCATGACTGTCGGTAAATCACTCTCAAAGCTCCCCATGCAATCTGGCTTCATGATTGCTATAAAGTCACTCTCCAAAATCCACGTGCAATCTGGCTTCATGACAGCTGCTGAATCGCTCTCCAAGGTCCACGTGCAATTTGGCATCATGACTGCTGGTAAGTCACTCTCCAAGGTCCCCGTGCAATCTGGCTTTGTGACTGCTGGTAAGTCACTCTCCAAGTTCCCTGCGCAATATGGCTTCATGACCGCTGGTAAGTCACTCTCTACAGTCCCAAAAATGAAATTTGGCTTTTTTGACTACTGTTAAGTCACTCTCAAAGCTCCCCATGCAATCTGGCTTCGTAATCGCTGGTAAGTCACGCTCAAAGCTCCCCATGCTATCTGGCTTTATGACCGCTGCTAAGTCACTCTCCAACATCTCCGTGCAATTAGGCATCATGACTGCTGGTAAATCACACTCCAAGCTCCCAGTGCAATCTGGCATCATGACTGTCAGTAAGTCACTCTCAAAGCTCCCCTTGCAATCTGGCTTCAGGGCTGCTAGTAAATCAATCTCAAAGCACCCCATGCAATCTGGCTTCATGACAGCTGCTGAATCACTCTCCAAGGTCCACTTGCAATCTGGCTTCGTAATCGCTGGTAAGTCACTCTCCAAGATCCACTTTGTGCAATCTGGCTTCATGACAGCTGGTACGTCACTCTCCAACCTCCCCATGCAATCAGGCTTTGTGACTGCTGGTAAGTCACTCTCCAAGTTCCCTGCACAATCTGGCTTCATGACCGCTGCTAAGTCACTCTTTACAGTCCCAAAATGAAATTTGGCTTTTTGACTGCTGTTAAGTTACTCTCAAAGCTCCCCATGCTATCTGGCTTCATGACTGCTGTTAAGTCACTCTCCAATGTCCAATTGCACAGGGAATCTGGCTTTGTGGCTGCTAGTAAGTCGTTCTTCAAGATCCCTGTGAAATCTGACTTTGTGACTCCTGGTTAGTCACTCTTCTAGAGCGCTATGCAATCTCCACCCCACCGCAGCACATAGATGTCAGCTAACAGGAATCATAAGTCCACTTTCACCACGGTCTAGGTCTCTGTAAGGAAAACTATGAGCACCATAGCTGTGACAATGCTGCCCAACCGTCTCCCTTACCAGCGCATCTTCCAAGTAAGGTCTTCTGGCTGAATGACAAGAGCTCTTTGCTCCTCTGGCTCGTTGCCTGCCCCGGCTCTTAGAACGCCTCTTGGATTCGCCTCTTTCATTTAACCACTTTGTACCTCGCATTAAGATTTTCTACCACCCCACTCCCCGGCTCCACATCTTGGGTTCCTACCTGACCCTTTGACCCCTAATAGCTGGTAAAATTACTTTTGTTTTCTTTATGGATCTTTGAAAATGTAACTCTACCGCTGTCAGTTGCCTTCTCTCATTGTCTTGTGCTATAGCGGCTTGAAGCCTGCCTGAATAATCTTCATTATATTCCGTTATTCTCTGCTCTTTCGCCAGCTGTTTGTTGAATTTCATTCTTTCTTCTTTTAGTTTATAATTTAGTTCTTGGATTTTTTTGTCTTTTTTGGAAAGTTCTCTTCTGATGTCAATTTCTTTCATGCTAAGTTTTTCCACCATCACGTTACTCATTTTGGCTCTCTTTTTTAGCACCTGTATCATGGCATTCTTTTTGTGGATCTCTGCGTCGATGTCCTTGATTTTTTGTTGTATTTCTTGTTCCCTTAAAAGTAACTCAAATATTTTACTTCTCTGTTCGTTCAGTCCGTCAGCCGGCAAGGCGATATATTGGTCGCAGTATTCTGCTGGGGCCTTATTCATTGCTTTTTCTTCTTGTTCTTCTTATGTCTTGCAATGGTAAAGGTTCAGTACAGTATGAGCCTCACTCTTCCTGTCTGCTCCTGTCATATTCTGGATGGAATGTTACAAAGGGCTGTGACATCATGAGTTTATTCTAATTTGTATGACACTTGCACTTCTACATGGTAACAGCGGCTTCAGCCACTTTCTAGGTGACTGAGATTTCCCTGCAGAAGCTGCAAATCCTGGAGATTCCTAACAAACGCGGGGAGTCCCATTCCAACCTTGATGTAAACATAACCAGAGCTGTTGTAAACTTAGCAATTGAATAGACTTAAATGGCCCTAGTTAGGTTTACACCAGGGCTAAAGTGGGGCCCAAGGAGTGCAGAACAGGCGATATTTTACTTCTTTCTCATTTAAATGATTATCTGATTAATGCAATAGAATAGACTACAGCTCATAGCTGTCTTCTGTCACCCCCTCCCGTTTCCCCAGTAACCAAGGGGAGATCATAGGTGCAAGCTCCACATTTAGGAGCTAGGCACTGTTTTCTTTATATATTTGTGTAGCATAATTCAGACATTTATAAGCCAGGCTGGCAGAGGTTAAATTCTTACAGCCTGTGGCTACCTGGCCTTGTCTGACTCTGCTGTAAGGCATCTTGAGGGGCTCAGACAGAGGAGGGCTGCCAACCTTTGGCCTGATGGGGCGTTCATAACACAGTGGCCCACTTGAAGGAGAACCGGCCCATTTTCTCTGACCAATATTTAATTATCTTTGTATCAAATCCTCTGATGTAAATTGATACGATTACATACATTGGACCCTATTCCTGATCTGCCAGTAATAGCACAACATTTAATGATAAAGTTGGAGCAAGCTATTAATGCTTGGGCACTATCATATGCCCTGAGCTAAAACAGCGACACTTAGGGGAAAATTTCCTCCTAGCGTCTTAGTTTTACAAGCAGATTATGAGGCAGGCGCTGCTTGAGCAGGTTCTTCTGTTCTACTGTACTGTGTGTGTTGAACCTGTATGTATATTTTATCCTGCCTCCCATTGTACAGCACTATGGAACTTGTTAGCGCTCTATAAAACACTTGTAAGTGTATGTAGGGTTGCCAAATCGGCCTTGTTTTCCTGGACACATATCATTTATTCATGGTGATGGGCAGTGTATGAAAAATGCCATCCCGCAGCATGTACAATCCTTGCACTGCAGGTAAGAAATAAAAAAGGAATCCTCGAGTGGCCAGCGTTGATTTCCTTCCTGTGCATATGAATTATACATGTTGCAGGACAACACTATTCCTGTGTTCACCTCTGCATTAAATAGTAATGTGTCCAGGAATACATGGCCGACCTGGCAACCCTAATTGTATGTGACTTTTGACTGTAGGTGTTTGTAAAGTTACTGGATATAATTGATTGGCTTGATTATGACTTTACCCAAGTCTTCATCATTTTATGATATAGCAGGAAATATGACCCAAACACAGAAAAATCCCATATTGTACCTTGGAGGGTTTGGTGGCATGTATGCATGTGCCATATATTACAGCGTGGAGGTTACAGGCTATACAAACATTTAGAATGGCTAATTGATCCGCAGGATTATCATGGCATAGATGTTATTCTCTACAAACAAGGATCAGTAGTTGTTCGTTTTTTAATGCATACCAAACCACGCATGCGCAAATACCAAACATTCGCAACCTTTGAGTAAGGCGGCGCTCTAGTCCACAACGAGGCTTGGGACGCAAAGCTGCATGTATATCGATCCTGCATAACGCTGACTCAGAGTATATATCAATCCTGCATAACGCCGACTGAGTTATTCCCTTCATCTCTTCTGTTGCCAACTCAGAGTGTATGAGAACCTTGTGTGTCACCGAACCAGCCTGTATGAAAACCTTCTCTGTTGCCAACTCGGAACATTTATATGACCACATTGATATTAACCTCTGGTGTATGAATAAACTGCTTAAGCCTTTTTTCGGCCTGTTCCCACTTGTCGGTAAAGTTAACCCTTTGTGGCTCAGTAGAAACATGGTCTCGAAACCTACTGTTACTAGGTTGTACTCCTTATTGTTGGTCTGTCTGTTCTTCCTGGCTGGGAGTGATAGGGTTAGCGGTCCTGACCATTCAAGGATCGGAGGGTCTAGACGTCTGTCCAAAAGGATTCCCACCACGGTTGGGAAGGGTGAGCGGGACTGCGAACGTGACACTCTGCTATAAGGCATCTTGAGGGGCTCAGAGGAGGGCTGCCAACCTTTCTCATTCACTGCTACTCTTAACACAGTCCCCTTTGCAGTACAATGTGCCCCCTGAATACTGTAACAAGGTACAATGTGAGTGTCATTACCACGAGCCATACATATCCAGTGAGCTTGGCGGTATTACAGAGTGTGTGTAGAAATGTAATGTAATGTGTGAATGCGGCTCTAATAACATACAAAGATGTTAAAAATAACACCGCTCAAATTTTTTATTTTTATATCTTTTTTATTAAATGCTGTCCACTTATTTCGCGACCGCTGGTTAGTCACTTTCCGAGCCCGCCGTACAATCTGGCTTCATGACCGCTGCTAAGTCACTCTCCAACATCTCCGTGCAATTAGGTATCATGAGCGCTGGTAAATCACTCTCCAAGGTCCCCATGGAATCTGGATTCATAATCGCTAGTAAATCAATCTCCAAGCTCCCGTGCAATCTGGCATCACGACTGCTGGTAAGTCACTCTCCAAGGTCCTCATGCAATTTGGCATCATGAGCGCTGGTAAGTCACTCTCCATGCTCCCCATGCAATCTGGCTTTGTGACCGCTGCTAAGCCACTCTCCAACTTCCCCGTGCAAATAGGCATCATGACCGCTGGTAAGTCACACTCCAAGCTGCCCGTGCAGCCTGGCATCATGACTGCTGGTAAGTCACTCTCCAAGGTCTCCATGCAATCTGGATTCATAATCGCTGGTTAGTCAATCTCAAAGCTCCCCGTGCGATCTGGCATCATGACTGCTGGTAAATCACTCTCCAAGATCCCCGTGCAATCTGGTTTCATGACCGCTGCTAATGCTAAGTCACTCTCCAAGGTCATCATGCAATTTAGCATCATGACCACTGGTAAATCACTCTCCAAGCCCCCCGTGCAATCTGGCATCATGACCACTGGTAAGTCACTCTCAAAGCTCCCCATGCAATCTGGTTTCATGACAGCTGCTGAATCACTCCCCAAGGTCCACGTGCAATTTGGCATCATGACTGCTGGTAAGTCACTCTCCAAGGTCCCCATGCAATCTGGCTTTGTGACCGCTGGTAAATCACTCTCCAACCTCCCCATGCAATCTGGCATCATGACTGCTGGTAACTCACTCTCCAAGGTCCCCATGCAATCTGGCTTCATGATTGCTGGAAAGTCACTCTTCAAGGTCTTCATGCAATTTGGCATCATGACCACTGGTAAATCACTCTCCATGCTCCCCGTGCAATCTGGCTTCATAATCGCTGGTAAATCACTCTCCAAGGTCTTCATGCAATCTGGCTTTGAGACTGCTGATAAATCACTCTCGAAGGTCCCCATGCAATCTGGCCTCATGATCATTGGTGAGTCACTCTCCAAGCTCCCCATGCAATCTGGCTTCATAATCGCTGGTAAATCACTCTTCAAGCTCCCCGTGCAATTTGGCATCATGACCACTGGTAAGTCACTCTCCAAGCTCCTGATGCAATCTGGCATCGTGACTGTCGGTAACTCACTCTCAAAGCTCCCCATGCAATCTGGCTTCATGACTGCTGGTAAGTCAATCTCAAAGCTCCCCATGCAATCTGGCTTCATGATTGCTTGAAAGTCACTCTCCGAGATCCCCGTGCAATCTGGCTTCATGATAGCTGCTGAATCACTCTCTGAGGTCCACGTGCAATTTGGCATCATGACTGCTGGTAAGTCACTCTCCAAGGTCCCCATGCAATCTGGCTTTATGACCGCTGGTAAGTCTCTCTCCAACCTCCCCAAGCAATCTGGCATCATGACTGCTGGTAAATCACTCTTCAAGGTCCCCATGCAATTTGGCTTCATGACTGCTGGTAAGTAACTCTCTACAGTCTCCAATATGAAATTTGGCTTTTTTGACTACTGTTAAGTCACTCTCCAAGGTCCCCATGCAATCTGGCTTCGTAATCGCTGGTAAATCACTCTCCAAGCTCCACGTGCAATTTGGCTTCATGACAGCTGGTAAATCACTCTCCAATGTCCCTGTGCAATCTGGCTTCATGGCTGCTGGTAAGTCACTCTCCAACCTCCCCATGCAATCTGCCTTTCGTGACTGCTGGTAAGTCACTCTCCAAGATCCCTGTGCAATCTGGCTTCATGACTGCTGTTAAGTCACTCTCCAATGTCCAATTGTACAGGGAATCTGGCTTTGTGGCTGCTAGTAAGTCGCTCTTCAAGATCCCTGTGAAATCTGGCTTTGTGACTCCTGGTTAGTCACTCTTCTAGAGCGCAATGCAATCTCCAGCCCACCACAGCACATAGATGTCGGCTAACAGGAATCATAAGTCCACTTTCACCACGGTCTAGGTCTCTGTAAGGAAAACTATGAGCACCATAGCTGTGACAATGCTGCCCAACCGTCTCCCTTACCAGCGCATCTTCCAAGTAAGGTCTTCTGGCTGAATGACAAGAGCTCTTTGCTCCTCTGGCTCGTTGCCTGCCCCGGCTCTTAGAACGCCTCTTGGATTCGCCTCTTTCATTTAACCACTTTGTACCTCGCATTAAGATTTTCTACCACCCCACTCCCCGGCTCCACATCTTGGGTTCCTACCTGACCCTTTGACCCCTGATAGCTGGTAAAATTACTTTTGTTTTCTTTATGGATCTTTGAAAATGTAACTCTACCGCTGTCAGTTGCCTTCTCTCATTGTCTTGTGCTATAGCGGCTTGAAGCCTGCCTGAATAATCTTCATTATATTCCGTTATTCTCTGCTCTTTCGCCAGCTGTTTGTTGAATTTCATTCTTTCTTCTTTTAGTTTATAATTTAGTTCTTGGATTTTTTTGTCTTTTTTGGAAAGTTCTCTTCTGATGTCAATTTCTTTCATGCTAAGTTTTTCCACCATCACGTTACTCATTTTGGCTCTCTTTTTTAGCGCCTGTATCATGGCATTCTTTTTGTGGATCTCTGCGTCGATGTCCTTGATTTTTTGTTGTATTTCTTGTTCCCTTAAAAGTAACTCAAATATTTTACTTCTCTGTTCGTTCAGTCCGTCAGCCGGCAAGGCGATATATTGGTCGCAGTATTCTGCTGGGGCCTTATTCATTGCTTTTTCTTCTTGTTCTTCTTATGTCTTGCAATGGTAAAGGTTCAGTACAGTATGAGCCTCACTCTTCCTGTCTGCTCCTGTCATATTCTGGATGGAATGTTACAAAGGGCTGTGACATCATGAGTTTATTCTAATTTGTATGACACTTGCACTTCTACATGGTAACAGCGGCTTCAGCCACTTTCTAGGTGACTGAGATTTCCCTGCAGAAGCTGCAAATCCTGGAGATTCCTAACAAAAGCGGGGAGTCCCATTCCAACCTTGATGTAAACATAACCAGAGCTGTTGTAAACTTTGCAATTGAATAGACTTAAATGGCCCTAGTTAGGTTTACACCAGGGCTAAAGTGGGGCCCACGGAGTGCAGAACAGGCGATATTTTACTTCTTTCTCATTTAAATGATTATCTGATTAATGCAATAGAATAGACTACAGCTCATAGCTGTCTTCTGTCACCCCCTCCCGTTTCCCCAGTAACCAAGGGGAGATCATAGGTGCAAGCTCCACATTTAGGAGCTAGGCACTGTTTTCTTTATATATTTGTGTAGCATAATTCAGACATTTATAAGCCAGGCTGGCAGAGGTTAAATTCTTACAGCCTGTGGCTACCTGGCCTTGTCTGACTCTGCTGTAAGGCATCTTGAGGGGCTCAGACAGAGGAGGGCTGCCAACCTTTGGCCTGATGGGGCGTTCATAACACAGTGGCCCACTTGAAGGAGAACCGGCCCATTTTCTCTGACCAATATTTAATTATCTTTGTATCAAATCCTCTGATGTAAATTGATACGATTACATACATTGGACCCTATTCCTGATCTGCCAGTAATAGCACAACATTTAATGATAAAGTTGGAGCAAGCTATTAATGCTTGGGCACTATCATATGCCCTGAGCTAAAACAGCGACACTTAGGGGAAAAATTTCCTCCTAGCGTCTTAGTTTTACAAGCAGATTATGAGGCAGGCGCTGCTTGAGCAGGTTCTTCTGTTCTACTGTACTGTGTGTTGAACCTGTATGTATATTTTATATCCTGCCTCCCATTGTACAGCACTATGGAACTTGTTAGCGCTCTATAAAACACTTGTAAGTGTATGTAGGGTTGCCAAATCGGCCTTGTTTTCCTGGACACATATCATTTATTCATGGTGATGGGCAGTGTATGAAAAATGCCATCCCGCAGCATGTACAATCCTTGCACTGCAGGTAAGAAATAAAAAAGGAATCCTCGAGTGGCCAGCGTTGATTTCCTTCCTGTGCATATGAATTATACATGTTGCAGGACAACACTATTCCCTGTGTTCACCTCTGCATTAAATAGTAATGTGTCCAGGAATACATGGCCGACCTGGCAACCCTAATTGTATGTGACTTTTGACTGTAGGTGTTTGTAAAGTTACTGGATATAATTGATTGGCTTGATTATGACTTTACCCAAGTCTTCATCATTTTATGATATAGCAGGAAATATGACCCAAACACAGAAAAATCCCATATTGTACCTTGGAGGGTTTGGTGGCATGTATGCATGTGCCATATATTACAGCGTGGAGGTTACAGGCTATACAAACATTTAGAATGGCTAATTGATCCGCAGGATTATCATGGCATAGATGTTATTCTCTACAAACAAGGATCAGTAGTTGTTCGTTTATATTTGCATACCAAACCACGCATGCGCAAATACCAAACATTCGCAACCTTTGAGTAAGGCGGTGCTCTAGTCCACAACGAGGCTTGGGACGCAAAGCTGCATGTATATCGATCCTGCATAACGCTGACTCAGAGTATATATCAATCCTGCATAACGCCGACTGAGTTATTCCCTTCATCTCTTCTGTTGCCAACTCAGAGTGTATGAGAACCTTGTGTGTCACCGAACCAGCCTGTATGAAAACCTTCTCTGTTGCCAACTCGGAACATTTATATGACCACATTGATATTAACCTCTGGTGTATGAATAAACTGCTAAAGCCTTTTTTCGGCCTGTTCCCACTTGTCGGTAAAGTTAACCCTTTGTGGCTCAGTAGAAACATGGTCTCGAAACCTACTGTTACTAGGTTGTACTCCTTATTGTTGGTCTGTCTGTTCTTCCTGGCTGGGAGTGATAGGGTTAGCGGTCCTGACCATTCAAGGATTGGAGGGTCTAGACGTCTGTCCAAAAGGATTCCCACCACGGTTGGGAAGGGTGAGCAGGACTGCGAACGTGACACTCTGCTATAAGGCATCTTGAGGGGCTCAGAGGAGGGCTGCCAACCTTTCTCATTCACTGCTACTCTTAACACAGTCCCCTTTGCAGTACAATGTGCCCCCTGAATACTGTAACAAGGTACAATGTGAGTGTCATTACCACGAGCCATACATATCCAGTGAGCTTGGCGGTATTACAGAGTGTGTGTAGAAATGTAATGTAATGTGTGAATGCGGCTCTAATAACATACAAAGATGTTAAAAATAACACCGCTCAAATTTTTTATTTTTATATCTTTTTTATTAAATGCTGTCCACTTATTTCGCGACCGCTGGTTAGTCACTTTCCGAGCCCGCCGTACAATCTGGCTTCATGACCGCTGCTAAGTCACTCTCCAACATCTCCGTGCAATTAGGTATCATGAGCGCTGGTAAATCACTCTCCAAGGTCCCCATGGAATCTGGATTCATAATCGCTAGTAAATCAATCTCCAAGCTCCCCGTGCAATCTGGCATCACGACTGCTGGTAAGTCACTCTCCAAGGTCCTCATGCAATTTGGCATCATGAGCGCTGGTAAGTCACTCTCCATGCTCCCCATGCAATCTGGCTTCGTGACCGCTGCTAAGCCACTCTCCAACTTCCCCGTGCAAATAGGCATCATGACCGCTGGTAAGTCACGCTCCAAGCTGCCCGTGCAGCCTGGCATCATGACTGCTGGTAAGTCACTCTCCAAGGTCTCCATGCAATCTGGATTCATAATCGCTGGTTAGTCAATCTCAAAGCTCCCCGTGCGATCTGGCATCATGACTGCTGGTAAATCACTCTCCAAGATCCCTGTGCAATCTGGTTTCATGACCGCTGCTAATGCTAAGTCACTCTTCAAGGTCATCATGCAATTTAGCATCATGACCACTGGTAAATCACTCACCAAGCCCCCCGTGCAATCTGGCATCATGACCGCTGGTAAGTCACACTCCAAGCTGCCCGTGCAGCCTGGCATCATGACTGCTGGTAAGTCACTCTCCAAGGTCTCCATGCAATCTGGATTCATAATCGCTGGTTAGTCAATCTCAAAGCTCCCCGTGCGATCTGGCATCATGACTGCTGGTAAATCACTCTCCAAGATCCCCGTGCAATCTGGTTTCATGACCGCTGCTAATGCTAAGTCACTCTTCAAGGTCATCATGCAATTTAGCATCATGACCACTGGTAAGTCACTCTCAAAGCTCCCCATGCAATCTGGTTTCATGACAGCTGCTGAATCACTCCCCAAGGTCCACGTGCAATTTGGCATCATGACTGCTGGTAAGTCACTCTCCAAGGTCCCCATGCAATCTGGCTTTGTGACCGCCGGTAAGTCACTCTCCAACCTCCCCATGCAATCTGGCATCATGACTGCTGGTAACTCACTCTCCAAGGTCCCCATGCAATCTGGCTTCATGATTGCTGGAAAGTCACTCTTCAAGGTCTTCATGCAATTTGGCATCATGACCACTGGTAAATCACTCTCCATGCTCCCCGTGCAATCTGGCTTCATAATCGCTGGTAAATCACTCTCCAAGGTCTTCATGCAATCTGCCTTTGAGACTGCTGATAAATCACTCTCGAAGGTCCCCATGCAATCTGGCCTCATGATCATTGGTGAGTCACTCTCCAAGCTCCCCATGCAATCTGGCTTCATAATCGCTGGTAAATCACTCTTCAAGCTCCCCGTGCAATTTGGCATCATGACCACTGGTAAGTCACTCTCCAAGCTCCTGATGCAATCTGGCATCGTGACTGTCGGTAACTCACTCTCAAAGCTCCCCATGCAATCTGGCTTCATGACTGCTGGTAAGTCAATCTCAAAGTTCCCCATGCAATCTGGCTTCATGATTGCTTGAAAGTCACTCTCCGAGATCCCCGTGCAATCTGGCTTCATGATAGCTGCTGAATCACTCTCTGAGGTCCACGTGCAATTGGCATCATGACTGCTGGTAAGTCACTCTCCAAGGTCCCCATGCAATCTGGCTTTATGACCGCTGGTAAATCTCTCTCCAACCTCCCCAAGCAATCTGGCATCATGACTGCTGGTAAATCACTCTTCAAGGTCCCCATGCAATATGGCTTCATGACTGCTGGTAAGTAACTCTCTACAGTCTCCAATATGAAATTTGGCTTTTTTGACTACTGTTAAGTCACTCTCCAAGGTCCCCATGCAATCTGGCTTCGTAATCGCTGGTAAATCACTCTCCAAGCTCCACGTGCAATTTGGCTTCATGACAGCTGGTAAATCACTCTCCAATGTCCCTGTGCAATCTGGCTTCATGGCTGCTGGTAAGTCACTCTCCAACCTCCCCATGCAATCTGCCTTTCGTGACTGCTGGTAAGTCACTCTCCAAATCCCTGTGCAATCTGGCTTCATGACTGCTGTTAAGTCACTCTCCAATGTCCAATTGTACAGGGAATCTGGCTTTGTGGCTGCTAGTAAGTCGCTCTTCAAGATCCCTGTGAAATCTGGCTTTGTGACTCCTGGTTAGTCACTCTTCTAGAGCGCTATGCAATCTCCAGCCCACCACAGCACATAGATGTCGGCTAACAGGAATCATAAGTCCACTTTCACCACGGTCTAGGTCTCTGTAAGGAAAACTATGAGCACCATAGCTGTGACAATGCTGCCCAACCATCTCCCTTACCAGCGCATCTTCCAAGTAAGGTCTTCTGGCTGAATGACAAGAGCTCTTTGCTCCTCTGGCTCGTTGCCTGCCCCGGCTCTTGGAACGCCTCTTGGATTCGCCTCTTGCATTTCACCGCTTTTTACCTCCCTTTACGATTTTCTACTGCCCCACTCCCCGGCTCCACATCTTGGGTTCCTACCTGACCCTTTGACCCCTGATAGCTGGTAAAATTACTTTTGTTTTCTTTATGGATCTTTGAAAATGTAACTCTACCGCTGTCAGTTGCCTTCTCTCATTGTCTTTTGCTATAGCGGCTTGAAGCCTGCCTGAATAATCTTCATTATATTCCATTATTCTCTGCTCTTTCGCCAGCTGTTTGTTGAATTTTAGTCTTTCTTCTTTTAATTTATAATTTAATTCTTGGATTTTTTTGTCTTTTTTGGAAAGTTCTCTTCTGATGTCAATTTCTTTCATGCTAAGTTTTTCCACCATCACGTTACTCATTTTGGCTCTCTTTTTTAGCGCCTGTATCATTGCATTCTTTTTGTGGATCTCTGCGTCGATGTCCTTGATTTTTTGCTGTATTTCTTGTTCCCTTAAAAGTAACTCAAATATTTTACTTCTCTGTTCGTTCAGTCCGTCAGCCGGCAAGGCGATATATTGGTCGCAGTATTCTGCTGGGGCCTTATTCATTGCTTTTTCTTCTTGTTCTTCTTATGTCTTGCAATGGTAAAGGTTCAGTACAGTATGAGCCTCACTCTTCCTGTCTGCTCCTGTCATAATCTGGATGGAATGTTACAAAGGGCTGTGACATCATGAGTTTATTCTAATTTGTATGACACTTGCACTTCTACATGGTAACAGCGGCTTCAGCCACTTTCTAGGTGACTGAGATTTCCCTGCAGAAGCTGCAAATCCTGGAGATTCCTAACAAAAGCGGGGAGTCCCATTCCAACCTTGATGTAAACATAACCAGAGCTGTTGTAAATTTAGCAATTGAATAGACTTAAATGGCCCTAGTCAGGTTTACACCAGGGCTAAAGTGGGGCCCACGGAGTGCAGAACAGGCGATATTTTACTTCTTTCTCATTTAAATGATTATCTGATTAATGCAATAGAATAGACTAGAGCTCATAGCTGTCTTCTGTCACCCCCTCCCGTTTCCCCAGTAACCAAGGGGAGATCATAGGTGCAAGCTCCACATTTAGGAGCTAGGCACTGTTTTCTTTATTTATTTGTGTAGCATAATTCAGACATTTATAAGCCAGGCTGGCAGAGGTTAAATTCTTACAGCCTGTGGCTACCTGGCCTTGTCTGACTCTGCTGTAAGGCATCTTGAGGGGCTCAGACAGAGGAGGGCTGCCAACCTTTGGCCTGATGGGGCGTTCATAACACAGTGGCCCACTTGAAGGAGAACCGGCCCATTTTCTCTGACCAATATTTAATTATCTTTGTATCAAATCCTCTGATGTAAATTGATACGATTACATACATTGGACCCTATTCCTGATCTGCCAGTAATAGCACAACATTTAATGATAAAGTTGGAGCAAGCTATTAATGCTTGGGCACTATCATATGCCCTGAGCTAAAACAGCGACACTTAGGGGAACATTTTCCTCCTAGCGTCTGTGTTTTACAAGCAGATTATGAGGCAGGCGCTGCTTGAGCAGGTTCTTCTGTTCTACTGTACTGTGTGTTGAACCTGTATGTATATGTGTTATCCTGCCTCCCATTGTACAGCACTATGGAACTTGTTAGCACTCTATAAAAACTTGTAAGTGTATGTAGGGTTGCCAAATCGGCCTTGTTTTCCTGGACACATATCATTTATTCATGGTGATGAGCAGTGTATGAAGAAATGCCATCCCGCAGCATGTACAATCGTTGCACTGCAGGTAAGAAATTAAAAAGGAAACCCCGGGTGGCCAGCGTTGATTTCCTTCCTGTAGCATATGAATTATACATGTTGCAGGACAACACTTTTCCCTGTGTTCACCTCTGCATTAAATAGTAATGTGTCTAGGAATTTATGGCCGACCTGGCAACCCTAATTGTGAAGTGGAAATAGGCTGGAAGACGGCCGCCATTGTACACAGGCGGCCATCTTGTTCAGAATATTGGTTCACTTGTATATAACTAGGCAGGTTTGTAGCTGAGACTAGAATGAGGTATACGTAGAAATTTAGGAATGCGTTTAGATTAGCAGAAAAGCAATTAAAGCCTTATGAAAGATCTTTGCTGTTTCTGGAAGCGGAGGAGAAAAGCGCCAAGGTCATTGGGGCCCGTGGAAAGACGAAGGAGTATAGAAGACCGGGCCCCAGGCCACCTGAATAAATATAGCCGATAGGGAGGGAGGCACTGCCCGGAGAAAGACAGCACAAACAATCACAGACTGTCAAACTAACGAGAAGTGTATCAATTTATAGTTATATGTGGAATGTTCTTTGTGTTCGAATTAATGATGGGAGGTATTAACCCACGTGGGGAAGAATAGAGTGTCATAGGGAGGTGGGCTAATGGGGATGTACCTAATTATGTACTTTGGGCATAAAACCTCATGTCTCTGTGTAATCGGGGCTCACTCTAAGCGATTCAATCCTGTGTGAGCACTTGTGTGACGACACAATAAAGATCTTGCTTTCCTGAAGAGACTCGTGTTTGGACAATCCTTGCTTGTGTCTGGTCCGGCGCCGTTAATGAAGTGAACCTGATTGACTCCGGTAACATTTTCTGGGGTCTCGATAGCCGGGATAACGGGCCTTTTGCCAAGACACAGGCAACGGCTGCTGAACACAGTGCGGCGCTTGACTGCAGCAGTGCCAGAATCCCGATGGTTGGGGGCGCCGTTTGAAGGTGAGCTGACATCTGCAGGCGCCAAGCAGGATTTCCTGTACAGTGGACCTCATCTCGTCCCAACAGACCCCCCTGACCGGAAAACTGGGACACCAACGAGTCTGAGGAAACAGCAAGCAGCGCCGGCGATAGGTAACGTGTCTTCTATGTTTTGTATGTCTAAAGGAAATACCGGTATCTAAGGGAAACGTCCGAGCTGAGATAGACGGATAAGAGGATGCGATGGCCACCATCCTATTGGCATATCTAGCCCGCCGCTGATAGCACTGTCATTGCAAAGGAGCCAGAGTGGCTAGCGGGTGTCTGGATTCGGGGGAATTGAATGCCAATCAAAGGGTAGTTCTGTATGAGAGGGAGAAGGTAGCTGCGTGGAGTTGCAGGAGTCATTTTAGTTCAGTGTTTGTAAATAGAGCTTCGCCACGTGGGTAAAAGGGAAAGGAGGAGGGATTTTTCTGTGACTGGGCTAAGAGCCTGAGTCAGTGCCTAGTGTGTACGCCGTATAGTGAAAAGGGCTTATAATGAAGCCAGCGATAGCTGCAGAGATAGTGGTGCTGAGTGGGTAGATTATCCATAAGGCAGATTGGAATTGCAGGCGGAAGTATAGACAAAGAACGGGGTGCACATAGCCACAAGCAGTCAAGAGTTAGAGTTCAAATTACGGGGTATAAGGAGCCACAAAGAGGGGATAAGTACCCTTGGCTATTGGGAAGAGTTGAAGTGTTTTTTTTTATTCTATGTTGAAAGTATCTGATACGGTATGGGTTGTGAATGAATTGACTCGAGTGCTGTGAGTGAACGCGCGCCTACTCGCTCCACGAGGAAGTGTATGTGGATGCGGATAAATTGTTGACTGAAGTATCAGACTGTAGATTTTAACTGTTGTTGAAATAATATATCTGTATTGCAAAAAGTATTGTTTTCAGGAGTGACAATGGGTAACGGGTCATCTAAGCCCAAGAAGGTAAAGGAGGGTGAGATGCCCCTAGAATATATGGTGCGGAATTTCGAAGCATTATATAAAAACGTATGATTATGGTGTAGAATTGACAAAAGAAATTAAAAGTAATGTGTACAGTTGTGTGGCCGTTATTAGTCCCAGGATGGCCAGAGCAGGGGTCAATGGACCCGGAGTTGGTACAGAAGGTACACTCCCAAGTCACAGAGCATAACCGTATATAGATATATGGAGATATTGCATTAAAAATAAGAGTCATTTTATAATGATAGCGGGGTAAAGTAAGAAGCAGGATCCCCAAAATAAGAGAGAGGGGACAGAGAGGTCCCACCAGGAAAGATCGAGATGCCCGATGGGAGCATATATAAATAATTAATCTATTAAACTGTTCAATTAAAAGTAAAATAGAGAAGAATAATTTATAAGTTAGAGTGTGGAATGTCTCTGTGCTGGTCCCTCTCCCTCCCTCCTTTCTGGCACACTGTTTGCACGGAGAGGGGGAAGAGAGGGAGTCAGTTTTCTTTTTTTTTTTTTTTTTTTTTTTTTTGTTTTTCTCCTCGCTCTCTGATAAGCGGTGGAGGAGAGGAAGAGAAAAATAACCCTTTATATACTTGTGCAGTGAGTTGAGAGTGGAGAAAAATAAAGAAAGAAAAATTACTGTGTTTAGCTAATTTTAATATATGTCACAATAGAATATTTGTCTGTAGAAAATTTATATTAAAAGAAAGAATAATTCGAGAAATAATTAAAGTAGTTTTTCTTTACTGGTTTTAAAAGGTATGTTTTTGTTTGATTTTTGAAGGAATGGTTATTTTATTGTTATGAGATTGTTTTAGATAATTACTGATGAGATGTGTGGAGTGGTTTTATGACAGTGGAATGATTTATTTTTATGTTTATTTATTTATTTTCCGATGTGGTATTAAGAGTCTGTTTTGGTTACGGGAAAAGATTTCTGAGGATATTGTTTATACAATGTGTATATATGTATATGCCCGAATGTCCCATCCAGCTCCTGGGGTGGGATATTTTTTACAAATTGCAAGCCCAAATTATGTTTTTTTTCCCGGGGGTCACGTTCAATTAGATCTGCCCGATAGTGGTGGCTCTACTCGACAGCATATTCCAGCCAGTCCGCACAATCCACAATCTGTAAAAATCGCAGTAGTTATGTCAAGGGAAGAAGAATGGCGCACGGCACCTACTCTGTCTGCCACGCCGGATCCGCACGCACTACTCCTTGGAATTCCTGAGGTGGGGGCGGAGGAAACCCGCCCAGATGAGTTGAATCACAGCCCGGCGCAACACCGGTGGCTCTAAAATGATATTATATCCACAAAAAGCCAAGCAGAATATACAAATATATTTACAAAAATTTAAAGATAACGGCATATTAAAATTCTGTGTGTCACCATGGAACACACCTCTATTGCCAGTACTGAAAGAGGGCACACAAGAGTATCGCCCTGTCCAAGATTTACGAGCTGTCAACGAGGCCACAGTAACACTACACCCTGTGGTTCCTAATCCATACAATTTACTGGCTTCCCCCACAGAAAAAGACTGTTTATCTGCCACAAAAGCCTTGCTACATCTACTAAGCCAAGCAGGTTACAGAATTTCTAAAAAGAAAGCACAAATATGAAAACGCAGTGTAAAATATCTGGGTTTCCAATTAACAGGCACCAAACGTGCACTGGGGACAGAAAGAAAAGAAGCAGTGTGCCGTATCCCCCAACCAAAGACCAGGAGACAAATCCGTGAGTTCCTGGGAGCTGCAGGCTTCTGCCGCCTGTGGATCCCCAGCTTCGCCGACATTGCCAAGCCGCTTCATCAAGCCACAAAGGGAAAAGGGGGAGAACTAGACCCCTTTCATTGGGAAGAAGAGCAAGCCGCAGCGTTCCTGAAATTAAAGACTCTACGGATGGAAGCTCCTGCGCTGGGTCTGCCAGATCATAGCAAGCCTTTCCAGCTGTTCGTACATGAACATAATCAAACGGCAACAGGAGTATTGGTCCAGACCTTTGGCTCATGGCTGAGGCCTGTGGCCTACCTCTCCAAGCAACTCGACCCTGTGGCCTGCGGCCTACCCCCATGCCTGAAAGCAGTGGCTGCCACCGCAATGCTGATAGCAGAAGCAGACAAGCTGACCCTTGGACAAGTTCTTCATGTCAAGGTGCCCCATGCTGTCAAGGCTCTGCTGGATGTCAAAGGAGGTTACTGGTTTAGCAACAGCCGGATGACGAAGTACCAAGCCATGATGTGTGAAAATCCACGGGTTCATTTGGACCTCATCGCTACTTTAAACCCTGCTACTCTACTGCCTGACTGTGAAGAGGATCCAGATCATGAATGCCTCCAAGTCATGGAAGAAGTGTTCAGTAGCAGGCCAGATTTGAAAGACGTACCCCTAGACAAATACGATCTACAGCTATATGGATGATGGGAAGGAAGTCTCCGGCTATGCAGTAGTCTCAACAGAAGAAGTAATCGAAGCAAAGCCACTGCCAGGCCATACATCTGCACAATTGGCTGAAATAACAGCTTTAACCAGAGCCCTTGAAATTTCTGAAGGCAAAAGAGTAAATATCTATATAGATTCCAAATACGCCTTCATGACAGTCCATGCACATGGTGCACTCTACAAAGAAAGAGGCCTACTCACGTCTTCAGGACAATAAATTAAATATGCTGCAGAAATCACGGCCCTTCTGGAAGCAGTGTGGAAACCAAGTGCTGTCAGCATCATGTACTGTCGAGGCCACCAAAAAGGCCGTGATGAAATTCCAAAAGGTAACAGACGCGCGGACCAGGCCGCAAAAGCAGCTGCGAAACCACCACCGCAAACAGAAGCTCAAGCTAAAGTACTGATCTGCAAGCAAGAGCCTCAATTTTCCATGCCAAATTACGAGTTCTATATGAATTTAAATTTAAAAAAAAAAAGTTTGAACCCCACGGCGAGTTCATTGAAATAATATTGAACAAATGGCAAGATGATTATGAACTGTTAGAACTCAATTATGATTATATCCAATGGTTTTTTTTTTTTTTTTTTTTCCAACTCGAACACAAGGCCGAAAATTCTACTCTACTCCCCTAAATCCGCAAGAGACACGCCTAATGGTTAACACCTCAGAAGTTCAGCAAAGACTGTGCAGAGCTTACAATATGATGCTGAAATTCTTCGGCGTAAAAGTAATGGGGGAGTATGGAGAAGATACAAAAGAAATAACCGAAGTGGAACGAGCAGATAATTCGAGAGAATGAACCGCAAAGACTTTGATGTCCAAACTGTGTCAAGAGATGTTATTAGGCTGATTGGATGTGCTGGCGATAGTCCTTTTGCACGATAGGTGCAGACCAACCCCTCTAATTAATGGACTAAGGGGGGACCTTCGGGCATTGGGAGAAACTAAACTAAATGATCAGGTAGTAATGCTGGGTAAGTCAATGCAGAAATTAAATACTTGGGTAGGGGATAATATACCGCATTTTCTGTATCTTTCACTGTATAAGTATTGTCCGGGTGACTCAGTATGGGTAAAAGAGTGGAAAATGATCCACTAGGTCCAAAATGGAGAGGTTTTTATTTTGTCCTGTTATCAACCCCCACAGCAGTAAAGGTTGCCGAGGTGGTCCCGTGGATACATCACTCCAGAGTAAAAGCAGCTGCCAGTCCTGAGCTAACATGGAAGGTCGTCGCCAACGAGACCAATCCGCTGAGGCTGAAGCTGACAAAGACCACAGTCACGAGCACCTAAATGATCCTAACTCTGATGATTCAGAGGATCAACAAGTGGGTGTCTTGATGGGCACAGACCCTGACCACCTGCCAACGGGGGATAACCATAGGGTGCTTTTTAGGGTTCCCGGCCCCCACCCTTGATTATCCAGAAATGGTTTTTACTTTTGAAATTCCGGTGGGGAGGGATTGGGTTTATGTGACTGTAAAAAGAATTGCCCAAGGAATTCTGACACTCGGGGCATTTGTGGTGCTGATTTTATATCTTGCTAATTTGATTTATGGACTCTCGAGAGGAGCATGCCCCAATTGTACAAGCACCGCTGGGAAAGTGGATATTTCCCATATCTGGAATGGTACGCACCCGGTGATGGAGAACCGTACCATGTGGAGACAAAAACGAGAGGCGCTATCTGGAACCAACCCAAGAGGACACTTACTTGTGCAATTCAAATATGATTATGCTAAAAAGTCTGGGCAAACTGCATGCTGGGTGTGTAGTAGACTGCACCCAGAGACAATTCATATACCATTTGCCTCTGTTCCAATGAATTTGAGTATGTTTGTATCAGGGAATGTCACAATACATGCTGTCGATGCACAAAGGGACCGGACAGAATCAGTCAGTCCCGGGTACCCCATAATAGGACCAGTGTATCCACCAGAATGGTGTTTTCAACTAGGACCAGATAAAGAAACAAATAACGAGGGTGGGTTATGTAACTCAAGTCAGTTCAACTGGACATCATACATTTACATATTCAAAACAGGACAAAAGGCGAATTATTTATATATACGATGCAGGCAACTCACTGGAGACCAAGAGGCGGTGATTGGGAATGGGACCAATGGGAGGGTACCAGGTGTGCTGTGAAAGGGTGTGTTACACATGGGTACCACCAACAATAACGGGAATGTGTTATTTGGCTAAGCTGGTCCCAATCCAGAGACTAAGGGGAGAAGACACAAACGCAGACACAGAACTACACCCTAGGTACCCACTGGTGTTTGAAAGACCGAAGAGAGAGTTGTTTGCAAAGATGGATCGAATATGGACGTGGTTGCCAGCATGGACTGGATGGGGAGGAGAAATGATGAGGAGATTGAATAGCTATGTCAATCTGATGGATGAGATTCTGAATAGAACCAGTATGGATATCCAGCTGCTGAATCTGGAAATGCGAGAGTTACGAAAGGTGCAGATGATACATGAAATGGCGCTTGAGCAGATCAGTGCGGCCTTGAATGGATTGTGTGAAATGACAATGCACTATGAATGTTGCACCTTCATCAGAAACACTACACACGAAGTCCCAGACTATTACCAGGTAATTCAAGATCACCAGGAGAAGGTAGCACAGTTGCAGGGCACAGCCAGGAGGATTGCTGCCGAAGGCTGGAATCCGCTCCGTGGGTTTGGAGCAATGGGAGAATGGTTTGGTTCCATTTTGAGATTCATCTCAAAGATTGGATCCATGATACTCATGATAGTGGTGATCTTGATCATAGGGATACTGATATACCGCATAGGGCTATGCATATGGCCACTGTGCAAAACAGCACTGACATCTACACAAACACAGAAGATACCACTGATGATTCCACAGGGTATGTTCCCAGGGAAAGAAACCCCCCTTTTTCAGTAGTTTCAGAATAGTGGAGTGTAATGGCTACAAGTGCCAGGAAAAGATCCTGACACTTGAGCCAAGGGGGGAATGAAGTGGAAATAGGCTGGAAAACGGCCACCATTGTACACAGGCGGCCATCTTGTTCAGAATATTGGTTCACTTGTATATAACTAGGCAGGTTTGTAGCTGAGACTAGAATGAGGTATACGTAGAAATTTAGGAATGCGTTTAGATTAGCAGAAAAGCAATTAAAGCCTTATGAAAGATCTTTGCTGTTTCTGGAAGCGGAGGAGAAAAGCGCCAAGGTCATTGGGGCCCGTGGAAAGACGAAGGAGTATAGAAGACCGGGCCCCAGGCCACCTGAATAAATATAGCCGATAGGGAGGGAGGCACTGCCCGGAGAAAGACAGCACAAACAAATCACAGACTGTCAAACTAACGAGAAGTGTATCAATTTATAGTTATATGTGGAATGTTCTTTGTGTTCGAATTAATGATGGGAGGTATTAACCCACGTGGGGAAGAATAGAGTGTCATAGGGAGGTGGGCTAATGGGGATGTACCTAATTATGTACTTGGGGCATAAAACCTCATGTCTCTGTGTAATCGGGGCTCACTCTAAGCGATTCAATCCTGTGTGAGCACTTGTGTGACGACACAATAAAGATCTTGCCTTTCCTGAAGAGACTCGTGTTTGGACAATCCTTGCTTGTGTCTGGTCCGGCGCCGTTAATGAAGTGAACCTGATTGACTCCGGTAACAATTGTATGTGACTTTTGACTGTAGGTGTTTGTAAAGTTACTGGATATAATTGATTGGCTTGATTATGACTTTACCCAAGTCTTCATCATTTTATGATATAGCAGGAAATATGACCCAAACACAGAAAAATCCCATATTGTACCTTGGAGGGTTTGGTGGCATGTATGCATGTGCCATATATTACAGCGTGGAGGTTACAGGCTATATAAACATTTAGAATGGCTAATTGATCCGCAGGAATATCATGGATGTTATTCTCCACAAACAAGGATCAATTTATATTGCACACTGAACCACGAACGCAATCACGCATGCGCAAACCAAACATCCTTAACCCGTGAGTAAGGCGGTACTCTCGTCCACAACGAGGCTTGGGACACAAAGCTGCGCCGCACACGTGTGTAGCTTGTTGGATCTTCCGGTTTTGCAGCGTGTGTAGTTCTGAGACTCGTGTTATAGAGAGCCAAGAGGGTAAGCATGCAACGTCCTGACACCCAGGTGTCTGTGGTTTTAGATTTTTTTTATTGCCAGCTGGTAACTGGACGCCCTGGTCAGTGATATTTTATTAGTATACACTTTTTGCAGGACCGCCATTCTGATAATCACATGGACCCCTAACACGCCTAGACCCTCCATGGTTCGCCGTTTGTGTTTTCTGTTGTGCAAGTGTATTCATCATGGGCTAACAATAACACACAAGCTTCACGTGTTACTCTATATAAGCCTGCTGTGTGCATTACAGAGGCAGGCAACCGGGGGGGGGCTCAGCACATGTGTATATTCAGACATACCTGTATTGATTTTCTCTGAGTATATACTCTAAGGTGACTGAGGCTTCCAGGCCGTCCGAATACCCATGGGTTAGAAGGTGTTCTGCTGCATCCTCTTTTGTACTAGAAAATATTTTATACCGTAGGGCTGTATTATCCAAGATGCCTAGTTTGATTTTGAGTGACAATGCAGTCCATGGCTGCTTCTTTTGTCCATGAAAAAATATCTACCACCCAAAAAGCTGCTAATCGATTACTAATCTGCTGAGCTAGGACCCCACTCCAAGGCCCAATCACACAGCACAGAATTAGAAGCATCCAGCTCAGAATGATCAGACTTGATAAAGACCGCCAAGAGTGTTGAAAGGTTGTAACTGATGCCATTGGAATAAACCCACATGGTAAAACCGTAATTCTGAGCTGTATTCTTCTTTTTTATTTATTTATTTTTTTTTGTCCATCTGTTGCTGGTTTGGATATTGGATCAATAATCCGTTCTTGATGATCAGTCCCTTTTTTTAATTGCAATTTTTTTTTTAAACGTTTAACAAATCACAATTTTTCACTACGTAAGAAAGCACACTCGCTTTTTTGTTCGCTGTTATAAAGTGCTGCTCGGACTTCTTTTACAGTCTTTAATTAATTTCAGTCTGTTTAACATGCATCTGACTTTGGTAACATGGGTGGTTTCCCTTTCCGGGAAATTTAAATATTCGTTAAGATTGTGGATAAAATAATAACCTCTGTGCTTAAACACTCTACAAGGAATATGTCATGTGTTCTGGTGGTTTATGGCAATGGGATCAATGGATCCCATTTCTTTATTTTTTTTTTTTTTATTTTTTTTTTACACAAACCCTTGTTAATTTTTAAGACTCTTTCATTTTTCTTTTGACACGTTTACTAAATTTTTATTGCTTTAAGCTCCTCTTAGGAGAATAGACTTTTTTTTTTTCCCGGTGGAGTTTGCCAAGGCAATTTTTGGGTTTCCCCCAATGTCCATTAAGTGCTTTGGCAAAATATGATGAACTACTATAGTTAAATCAAGGCAATAGTGTGAGTGTGGCGCTCGTCATAATATGTGAAATGTGGGAGGATGTGCTGCAGGCCAGAATTTGTGTGTTTACAACCTCAAAAACACTGTTAAAATAGAAGAAAACAAATCTGGGCGCACCTTAACTATTCAGACCCTGTCAAAGTCTTACCAGCATATTTATGTGCAATATATACTGCAATGACCATGTGTATCTCACGGTGAATTATTGACAAATAAAACAGTGTTTCATGTGTTATGATGTAAAAAAGAAAAGCACGGAGGATACTTGTATTTGGGTGATGTTCCGTTCCTTCCTCTCTGCTCAGGGTCCTGCGGTATGGTTGCGCGTCCTTGATGTCCCAGGGAAGCGGGGCTTACAGCCCAGTGTGCTGGAGAATAAAAAGTAAAGCAGCAAGCCATTTTTAAAATGGTAATAATTAAGGAACCAGTCTTGAGCTGGTTAAAAACAATATATATATTCTGGATTAAAAAGGATCATCAGTTGGAATCCTTTAAAAAAAAATGTCAGTCCATGCAAAGTGCCAAATAAATAAATAAAAATAATAATAAATATAATTAATTTTAATTTATTTTTTCCAACGTTGACAAGCCACCGCTTCCGTGGGACATCACGCACGACGTCCATACTGCAGCACCCTGAGCAGAGAGAAAGAAACGGAACATCACTCAAATCTAAGTATCCTCAGTGCTTTTTTTTTTCTCATCATACCACATGTCACACTGTTTGTCAATAATTCACCGTGAGATACACATTATATTGTCATTGTAGTATATATTGCACATATATATGCTGGTAAGACTTCAATGTCTGAATAGTTAAGGTGCGCCCGGAAAATATGATGAACATTCAAAAAATAGTGAATTCGCAAAATTTTCCTCGCAATGGTATTGCCAATGTGAGCTGAAACGCAAAGCACCGAAATTGCGTTCAGGTTGGGTGCTTTGTGAATATTTCCCTTACTCTTTCATAAAATTTAGCCCTGGACTTTCTGGGCACTGTTCAGATTTGACATGTTGCTAACTTTCTGTAAGCCACAGCTGTGCTATGACTGCAGGGAGCCTGAACACTGATGTGAGCATCTAGCTACTCCATGGCTCTCAATGCCAGAGCACATTGAAATCCATTGGTGTTAGCAAGGCACCAAAATCCTGGTACCTGAATTCAGCCCTCAGGTTCTAGGTGGGACTAATCCCATGTGTGGAGGACTGAATCAGCCCTCCAAATCCCTTCTCCTCATGGGAGTTGAGAGCACTCAGGTAATTGTGACAACTCAAATAACAACTGTCCCTTTTTTATGCCAGTTTCACAGTCCCTCTCCTTGTTCAGATATGCCTCTCAATCCAAATGCATTTATGATCTACTCTTCACAGCCCGTGCAAATCTTGACAAGGCTATCCAGCTAGGAAGCCAGCAAGGATGGCTAGAGGGTTGGGTTGGCAGGCACTCTGCTCAACATGGCCAATTAACGATTTTTTTTTTTTTTATTGATTTTTTTTTTTTTTTAAATGCTGTATGAAAGTAACATGTTTTTTTCTTTTCATAGTTAACATACTACAATGGAAATAGAAGATAATGAACTGGAGCGAAACAATCTAGCTGAATGTGTAGAAAATCCCACTCTACTTGAGTCAAATACTGTGCCTGTGGCCGAAGGAAGCTGTAGACCAGGCACAATGGAATTTGCATCCGAACAGAAATTGTGCTCTGATCAAGATCCTGTCGCTGATGAAAGTGACAGTCTGGTAAACCATGAAAATGTGGAGCAAACAGTAACTGCAGGAAACCGATGTTCAGAGAACAACACAAATGCAGAAAGTCAGTTTCCATCAATCCATTTGCAGGCAGAAGGACAGATGGATGTGGACGTACAATTGGGAAGTCCGACATTGACAAGTGGAGTCACTGATGGCAATGCTAAAGTCGAAAATCAGTCTTTGGAAACGGTTCGCTCTGTTGTTTGTACTACTGATAAAGTTGACATTGTTGAGGAGATGAAAGGTGGTTCCTGTGAAGACTCTTCCTCTGACAGGTTAGTTGTTCTAAGACGAGACCATGTTTCTGAAACCAAAAATAAAATAGTTACAGGCACCAGAACCAATTGAACCTTTGTTCTTAACCCTTTCACTGCTAAGCCTTTTTATAGGGATGCACCGATACTAGTATCGGGGCCGATATTGCCGTTTGCACGAGTACTTGTTACTCGTGCAAACGGCCCGATACATCCCGCCGATACTGGAAGCCGGCGCTGGGCCTACTTGCCGGTATCCGCAGGGCTGGGGAAGCTGGCCGCGTGCATGAAAAGCATGCGGCCAGCGTTCCCCTCCGATACTCACCCATCCTGAAGGTCCGGTCGCTGGGCAGTGATGCGTTTACCGCGGCCACTGGGCGCTCCCTCTCGGCTGGAGGCAGCGTCACAGATGCGCCCGGCGGCCACGTGAACGCATCACTGCCCAGCGACCGGACCTTCAGAATGGGTGAGTATCGCGGCATGCCGGAGGGGTACGCTGGCCGCGTGCTTTACATGCACACGGCCAGCTTCCCCAGCGTTCGAGCTGGGGGGCATATCCATGTGAGCTGGGGGGCAATCTCATATAAATTTTTATGAGGTCTGTTCCTATTGGAAAGCGTCACATGACATTAAATAAAAGTATCGGTACTCGGTCTTAAAGTGGTATCGGTGCATCCCTACCTTTTTTACCTCATGTTTTAAAGTGGCCACAATCTGGAGAAAACGCTGGGTAAATTGAGTTTCCTCCACTAGCCCTAGGGTCACCAACAGCTGGGATTTTTAATTTCCTGGCTGCCTGTTAACAGATCGGTTGCTAGTGACGTCAGCAAGCAGAAAGTGTGCTGTCACCCTGGGACATTGGCCGCGGTAGCAAGCCGTCTCAGAGTGGCAGCCAATGGATCAGATGTGTGCGCAGCTTCGGTCCATCGTTTTGCGCATGCACTTTTCAACTTTTGCATGTAAAGTGCACAAGTCGCGTACTAGTACTCAATTTGCAATTCCTACAGACGTTGCGCAGGAGTGCAAATTGCATAGTAAAGCTTCAGGGATTTCAGGGTGCGAAGTCCCCGAGCTGAAGAGGAGAAGCTGTGCATGGTGAGGGAGAAAAGATTATTAAAATCACCCCTCAATTTTTATTTTTTAAATCCATTGTGCAAAGGTTGTCACCAGCATTTGCCCAGTTGTTTTAAAAGGATACTTTATTTTTAATTAACCTCCCTGGAGGTCTGTTTTTAAATTTCTTGTCTATAAGCTGTCATTTTCTGTATCCCGAGTGTTGCTCGGGGTTAAACTCCTATGCTGGAAGCGGTAACCCCGAGCAACACTTGGGATGCCGCTGGATACATGACCTGTCCCTGCGCTCCCACGCTGTCCCCCGCAGTCTCCTCCGGCGATCGCGACCTCATGCTTCCTGGTTCCCTCCTCGCGAGAAGGAATCCAGGAAGTAAAACGCTGCGATCGCTGGAGGAGACTGCGGGGAGCGGTGATGTATGCAGCCCAAGTGTGGCTCGTAGTTACCGCTCGAAGCGGTAAAATTTAACCCCGAGACACACTCGGGAAAACTGTCAGGGAGGGTTAAGGGGTTAACCAAGGTTCATAGATTTGAAGCAGGAATTTAATTCTAAGAATGAATGTAATGTCCTTCCATTACAAGGCATAAAATATTGACATGTGATGTCTTCGACTATTGCTGCAACATGGAACATTGTGTTTTATAATGAGGTGCAGTGAGCAAGAAAGGGGGTTGTGAGGGTCCGGAGAATGAACAACGGCAATAGTAGCCTACTCTATGGTGGGGCCTACTCAGGTCTCACAAGGCTTTAGCTTGATTGGGCTGGATGACGTCCTTCGCAATCAGTACTGGCCACCCTTTCTGGGTGATTGCAATCTGATTTGCATATGGAGCTGTTGTCCCTGTAATGCAATGTTTCCCAAACCTGTCCTCAGGACCCTCTGCCTCGCCAGGTTTGCTAGATATTTGAAGCGCAGCACAGGTGATATGATTTGCTGCTCAGTGATTGCAGGATTCAGTCTGCATTTCCCCAAGGTGATCTGCAAAATCATCTGGCCTGGTTGAGGGTCCAAGGACAGGTTTGGGAAACACTGCTGTAATGGAACAATCCAGCTAAAACCTTGTGAGACCTGAGTGGGCCCGACCATAGAGCAGGCCGCCAGTGCCGTTGTTCGTTCTTCGGATCCTCACCCCTTTTTGCTCACTATTTGTATTTTCTTTTAGGATATTAACTTCTGTTTAATTGGAAAAATCGTTGAATTTGGGTTTAGAGTTGCACCGATACTTGGTACTCGTGCAGTGCCCCCGATATTTCCCCCGATACCGGAAGCCGGCATTGAGCCGACTTGCCGGCATCCAAGCGGCTGGGGCGGCTGTCCGAATGCTCTATCGGCATTTGGACAGGCTCCTGCAGCTGCTCACTGCGTTCATACTTAACTTTACCGGCGCTGCTCAGGAAGGTTCCGTGCGTGCGCTCGTTGGAAGGCCCACAGCCGCGATCACGTGGGACTCCCACGTGATCGCAGCTGGGGGCTTCCAACGAGCGCACGCGCGGAAACTTTACCGGCGTCGCTCAAGATGGCAAGTATGCACGGAGAGCTCCAGGTGCCTGTCCGAATGCCGATCATTCGGACAGCCGCCCTTAGTCTGGTCTATGTGTAATTTATACACCTACACACCATGAGCTGGGGGAGGCATAATCCATGAGCTGGGGAAAATCCATGAATTTGGGGGGGGGGGCCATAATCCAAGTGAGCTGGGGCCATAATGTCCAGGCTCCTGCACATCGATCACTGTACAGGGGCGTGTGCACAGTAGCACACTCATGCTCCTCTACACCGCAGATGTGCAGGAGCCTGGGTAGGTGGAGTTCTGATTTTTGCCGAATGCTGCTTGGAACAGCTCGTGACAAGGAACGAGATCCGACACATTGGCAATAAAACCAGCCAATAATTGGGCCCGATATTCAGGTCTTTCCCCATTATTGGTAGTACCGATAATCGGCAGACCCCTAAATTAAATGTTAGCATCGGACCGCCAGGTAGGTTAATGTGCTTTTCCCCTGGCTTTGACTATTTTCTGTCTGCTGGTTTTGACCCTTTACCTGCTGCATTGTGCTTTGCTTGATCACTGCTGTAGTATTGGTAAACATTGACATATTTGATGTGCTGCCACGTAAAAATAACATGAACTTCACTAGAGAAAATCATTTGATGCACTAGCAACAAATGTATAATTTTTAAGGGGCTCTCTGATTTTAATTTAAATGATCATGTCTGAAGTATCCTTGCTTCCCCAGCTGTATTTGGGCACTTTGGCAGACCTAAGCGGAGCAGGCTCTGGGCATGCTTCCAAGGGTTTGGTCATTTTGGATTCATTGACGTGGTCAATGAGCCAGCAGAGTCAGTAATGCCCTTGACATTTGTCATGGGCTGCTACCAAGCTGCTTCCTATGGCAGGTGCCAGCCAGCTGGAAGAGTGCCGAGGGAGTCCATGGCCCTAGAATGAAGTATTTTCTGCTATCTTTATTTGTTTTTATGGTTTTATTTGTCCCTAATTTTTCAGCCTGTAAATTTTTTATTTTTTTTACATTATCCAATCCTTTGTGTTTTAAGAGTACCTAATAGAATACATAAGCAATCAGAAATGGAGATCATGTTATATTTTACATACTTTTAGATCAATAAGCTTTTTTCTAGTTCAAGGGACACTGTAGGCCAGGCATCTCAAACTCTGCCCCCCCTCGATGTTTCAGGACTACCATGCCCTATATTCTCCATCTTTTTCATTGCCTATAATTCCCAGAATTATTTAAAACTACATCTAGGGGGGCAGAGTTTCAGAAACCCCCTCTAGGAAATTCAGTTACAGATTGGAGTGTGCCACCCATTCAAACTACGTGTGTGTGTCTCTAATGGCTAATGCAACCTTTCAGACTCCGGTGTACTCGCAACACCGAGACCTGTGTGAAATAGGTATGGAAGCAGTCAGTTTTCTTATCCTAATTACAATCTATTTATTTGATCCCACTGTCCTCCTGCTACTGCCAATTTTTGTTGAGTTTTGAAATAACCGTTTCTTGCATCCAGTAATTTTTTTTTCTCATTCCTGTCTGCGAGAATTTGACCTCATTATTGAGCTTTATTCTCTGGCTGCCTGCATTGGGGGAAATGGATATACTCAAGGCATCATAATGCTTTAAATTCACTTGGCAACGATGGCCATAGTTTACCTTTCTTAAACTTTTTATTGGTTTCCAAATCACACCCAGTGATCAAGGTTGCACTTGGAGTTAGGGATAGACAAGTATCCTTTTTTCGGAGCCGATCGATTATCAGCCGCTTTTCGGGTCGATAGCTGAAAACTGGTGTCAAACTGTCAAAGTTTAGAAAAAAACACAAATCTGACATTTGCCATTAACGGAGTGTGTTTTAACCGCTTCGCTGCGGAGGACGCGCTCTGAGCGCTTCCAGCCGCAGAAAGCATTGGCTGCAGATTCACACAACCTGCCCTTCCAAGCGGTGGCTGGCTTTAACCCCTTGGGGGCCGAATCGCTATTCGGCGCCAGATAGCGATCCTCTCCCAGAGCCGGCTGACCTTTGTCGGCCAAGCTTCTGGGATCTCCCCCTGACGAATGGCGTCATCGTACATGGCACAATGTCAGTTCTGGAGTTAACCCCTAGCTGCCACCAATGGTGGAGATAGGGGGTTAATTTTAACCCCCTATGTCCCAATCTGTCGCAGCTAGGGGTTAATGTTTGGTATCGTTGGATCGCCAAGAGCATGGCCTTTCCAACATGACCATGTTAAAAGTTAAGAAAATAAATAATTTTTTTTTTTTTTTTTTAATACAGCAATATTGTTCCCAACGATTTATTGCATTTTTTTTTATGTTCAGGCAGGACATGACAAATACATATGACCCAGACATGTTAATATATCATTTATTATAATAAAATATGGCTTCAAAACGCGTTTAAACATGAGTGAAACCGGTAAAAATGAGCTAATCTCACAGGCGTGAAATGGCTCAGCAGCGAAAGGGTTAATGACATTTTAATATTCCACCTACCAGGTACCAACTCAGGGACGGATGTCAGGTCACTTTATGAGTGTTACGTTGGCAGTAGCGAGAGTTCTGGAAAATAGCTAAGAACTGGTGCGGAGTGTGCACATGCAGCACCAGTTCATAGTTCTGCCAGGCCATGTGTACCGCAACCTGTACAATTTTCAGAGTATGTACAACATTTACATACGCTACGCAAATTGTGCAAGAAATTCCAGGGTTTTCCATATTTCGGAAACCCATAGCCAAAGGGAGAGGCCGCCCAGTGCCGAGGGAGTAAAAGTGAGTACTGAAGCTAAACTAATGCAGATAAAAAATAATCAGGCAGGTGCCGTCAGCAGCATCTGCCCAATTATTTAGGGGTAGAAAGTTTGGTAATTATTTTGTAAGTGTTCCTTTTTAACAGCTTGCCATTCTGCAGATTGTTTTGAGGTGGAAACTTGGAGATTACTTGCAAGCTAGTACTTTATGTTGAGGTGGCATGTACCTATGTGTTCAGATTTTGAGAACTTTTTTTTATTTTATTCTAACCTGTCAACTTATTTTGAAGAATTCAATTAAATAACCACACTATCCCCCTTTTGCAGTGATTCAGACTCCTCGTCATCTTCTGCTGAATTTGCTGAGACCGTTAAAGAGGAGGAGCCTTTGGAGGCACCTTTGAAGACAAAAGATGAAATTCTTCTAGAGGTGAGTTTAGCTTTTTTTGTTGCAATTTTAGTGTAAGCAGTTAGCTTGGCGAAGTATCTGTCCATTACACTTGTGGAGTAGCATATTTCTGATTTGTGCGGGCTGAAGAAAATCCAGCCCCCCCCCCCCCTTACTCCTCAGTGCTTTTTTTTTTTTTTTTTATGGAAAAAATAGGTGGGGGTACTCTCACGCCCAGGGAAAAACTGATTATGACGATTTTTCGTGTCCTAATAAATACTCCTTTATTCACACTGGATATGTTGCCCCAGGCCAGCTCACACATGGATATGTTGCCCCAGGCCAGCTCACACATGGATATGTTGCCCCAGGCCAGCTCACACATGGATATGTTGCCCCAGGCCAGCTCACACATGGATATGTTGCCCCAGGCCAGCTCACATGGATATGTTGCCCCCAGGCCAGCTCACACATGGATATGTTGCCCCCAGGCCAGCTCACACATGGATATGTTGCCCCAGGCCAGCTCACACATGGATATGTTGCCCCCAGGCCAGCTCACACATGGATATGTTGCCCCCAGGCCAGCTCACACATGGATATGTTGCCCCCAGGCCAGCTCACACATGGATATGTTGCCCCCAGGCCAGCTCACACATGGATATGTTGCCCCCAGGCCAGCTCACACATGGATATGTTGCCCCCAGGCCAGCTCACCTCTGCCAGGACCCTCCTGCAGTTGCCAGCCGCCGCGTACTTCCTCCTATCGGCCTCTGCGTGCTTCCTGTGACGGGCCGGCTTGAAACTCTGCCGCTCACGTGGGTTCCACCAGCCAGCCGCTAGCGAGATCGCGGCTGGCTGGTGGAACCCACGTGAGCGGCAGAGTTTCAAGCCTGACGGTCACAGGAAGTATGCGGCGGCCGGCAACTGCAGGAGGTGCCTGGCAGGAGAGGTCGGCGCATCGCGCTGGCCCAGGTGGATCCTGCGGATCAGAGAGGTGCCGGTACGGTGTACCGGCGCAAAAGAAAAACCTGCTCATACTACATTCTATTGAGGGACTGTTGAGCATTCTTGGCAATTGTATCACTGTCTGATTTGGAAATGGCGCTGTTTCCGTTCGCAAGACACTGCTGTGGATAGTTAGGACAGCTGAGATCACTGGGTTCTCCCGTCCCTCCTTTTACAGACCTTTATCCCACCCATTCTGCACACAAAGCTATTTGCATTTTGAATGACACCACACAGTCATCACAAATTATTTACGTTCCTACCATCTGGCTGAAGATACCGTAGTATTTCAGCCCTTACAGTTAGATAGTGTAGCAATTTCTTCCCCCGAGCCTTCAGATTCCTTAATACTCTTCTGTCATTTTTGTTCTGTATAGTATTGTTAGCCATGTGTACAAGCCATATGTGACAAATGACCGCAGAGATTCTGGTGTTCCATTTCCTTAAGTGGGTCCACCACTTCAAGTACTTTTATGCCATGTCAGACTACCCTCAACCAACAATTATTTGCATAATCTATTTAGTTGGCGATTTTTAATTTTATTTTTTCGATTCATCAGATAAAAAATACATGGACGCATGCCTTTTTTCAGCCTCTATCGGGTTCAGCCTTTCGCACATCACCTACTGCTGATGATCCAAAAGAAGGCAAAAAACCCAGTCTGAAGCGATCGCCAATATGCAACATATGGGGGGGGGGGAATTCTTGACCCCCAGAATGGCTGGCAAATTCCATACATATTCCGCTTGTGGGAAAAAAAGGTTAAAACCAAAAACCCTGCACCCCTTTTTTTCCATAAGCAATTTGCGTAGTGTATATTACTTGTATAGATGTGCATAAGCAAATTGCATACTTCTCACACACAAGGTACACAAGCACCAGGTCAGTGATGGATTGATGCTGCATGGCAGCTTAAGCCCATGTCTGCTTTCTCCCCAAACGAACACTGCTACGAGCGCTCAGGTAGACATGTCAGCAGGATGAGAAGGGGGAGCACTCCTTGCAGCCGGACCACGTTAATAGGCTAAAGTGGTCCAGGTGCATAGTGTTCCTTTACAACAGTGTTTCCCAAACCTGTCCTTGGGACCCTCCGCCTCGCCAGGTTTTCCAGATATCTGAAGCACCGCACAGGTGATTTGATTTGCTGCTCAATGATTGCAGGATTCAGGCTGTATTTTCCCCAAGGTGAGCTGCAAAATCTGGCCTGGTTGAGGGTCCTGAGGACTGGTTGGGAAAACACTGCGTAACAATAGTTTCATGAACAAACGGAGCGGGAGGAGGGTCCTGAGGTGGAAGGGGGTGAGTTTGGGGGCAAGGGACTTGAACAAAGTGTGAGAGGAAGTGGGTTTGGGCAAAAGACTGGACCTAAGTGTGGGAGGGAGTTTGTGGGAAGGTTCGGACCAAAGGGAGAGAATGGCAGCTCCAGACCAAAGAAAGGTGGCAGGCAGGTTGGGTTGGTGCCACAGGCCTCCAGTAAGTATGAAAGGCCAACGGTACAGTGCCCATGCCCAGTGGCAGTATCCCAGGGATTGTGTTATAGACCTGCTAGAGTTGAAAATAACAAACTGGTTATGTCTGACAAATCTAGAACTAAATCCGAGTCAGAGGCTATAACCTTTAACTCAGTCTGACTCCAGAGTGTGTACACAAATCGATTTAATCGATTTATTTTTTTTAATATTTTTTATGAAAATAGTTGACAACTATTTTTATTTTTTTGATTCAGCTCTAAAGTGGTGACCGGGTGACCTCCAGTTCACGCGAGTTACTCATGATTTCCCATATGGACAAAGCCCCCAGATCTTCAAGAAGCAGTCTAATAAACCCCTTCCTTTTTTTCAACCTTAAGGCCCGTGTCAGACGAACGCAGTGATCACGTCCGTGTTGCCGCACATTTTAACGTCCGTCGTAGCATAAAATTTATGATCAATAGAGACTCACACACGAAGTACGTCCACACAGAAGTGCCGACGCACATGGCATGGACGCAATTTAGGAAAGAGCATCAAACCGCTAGGATGGATGCACCACGTCCGCGTAGCTTTGTGTGAGAGTGGAACGTAGTCAGACGGACTACATTTTTGACAGACAAAATGGTTTTCATATCATGTATCAATTTTATTTTCCATCTACATCAGTCAAAAAAAACCGACTGTGTGGTGTCCAGTATCATCAGTCAGAAAGTATGTCAGTTGTTTACGGACGACGCACAGTGTGCTCAGAATGCGTTCGTCTGACATTAGCCAACTAGTTGGGCAGATTTTTTTTTTTTTTAGCTTTTTACTCATCTTTTCTCTTTGTGCCTCTAGCTCAGCTCTTCTGAAATCCAGAAGTCCCTACAGTATTTTTGTTTTTTATTCTATGCAATTTGCGTACCTACCCAACTTGCATTGCATGCAATGGTCAAATTGCGAATCGCTCAGAACTTGCATGCTTTTTGTACACGTGTTCAATAGTAAATGTGCAAAAGCAATCCTTTGGCTACCTCTCAGGACCCTCGCTATGGGTGCCAGATGACGACTTAGGCTAGGGTCAGACGAACGCATTTTTCACGTTGTCCGTGAAAAAGTGCGTTCGGACGTATTTTTTCACGGCATACGCGATAGCGGTCATACGATGCGCATTTTCGTCCGTGATTTTGTACGGATCATCAATAAAACCCTTTTGCGTCTGGACGTTATGTTGGCCGGACGTGTGCAGCGTCTGACATCTCCCAATCACGCAAACACGCCGCTATGCGGACGCAGCGCACTCTGTACGTCAGTAGTAGCGGTTTGACGTTCTCGCAATAATGCATTCGTTGGCCGTTCGTCGTATGTTCCCCGGTATTGGACGTCATTTGCTGCTAGCACGGCTGTGATTTCGTGCAGCTAAACGCACGTGAAAAATGCGTTCGTCTGACCCTAGCCTAACAGCCTGAAAACTCAAAATCCCACGTGCTTGGTGATGCGTGTGTAGGTGGTGGAAGCCTTCTTCACACAGCATTTTCAACCAAACTGCTCTGGAGGTGAGGGGGGGTGTTAAGTGTGTGTGTGCGCGCCACTGCCTGACCACTTTAACCTCCCTAACGGTTATCCCGAGTGTGTCTCGGGGTTAAATTTCACCGCTGAAAGCGGTAACCCAGAGACACACTTGGGTTGTGTACATTACTTCTCCGTGCACTCCCTCTATCTCTGCAGTCTCCTCCGGCGATTGCGGCTTTTTACTTCCCGGATTCCTTCTCGCGAGGAAGGTACCAGGAAGTATAAGGTCGCGGTCGCCAGAGGAGGCAGCAGGGGACATCGAGGGAGCGCACGGAGAGGCGATGTATCGGCAGCATCCCAAGTGTTGATCGGGGTTACCGCTTCCAACATAGGAATTTAACCCCGAGCTACACTCGGGATGCTGCTAGGTGGGGGGGGGGGGAATAGACTGCTTTTTAGACGTGGTTTTTTTCTGAAAAATTAGACCACCCAGGGAGGTTAAAACACAAAAGTGGTCAGGGTATGTAGAAAGTCCCTTTTTAAACCAAACTGCTCACCCTACCACCCCACACTTTACTTGCTGCCACTAGCAGACTGTAAATTGTGTTTGATACTGGGGTTTGAGCTGCTTCACCACTGTTCACTGTGGAATGATCTTCTGGGGACATTGGAGTTGTAGAAACGGCATTGCAACAATGTCCTTCTGTATATAAGTAACCCCTTCACTTCCAAGTGATTTTCCAAAAATCCAGTCAGGATCCAGTAGCTTTTTTGGAAAATCATTTTAATTCTACAGTAAGAAATATTTGGGACTATTCCCGTTGTATTCCTTACTGCAATAACCTGTTTGTGTTTTATTAAAATGAAAGCAAATGATGGCTCGTGTCCCGGAATTTTTAAATTCTCCCCCCCCCCCCCCCACTTATTTAACCGTCATACTATGGTGACATTTCTCAGTGTTTTTTGAGAATTTATACATACCATTTGTGAAATTGTTTGACTCAAATCTCCCCTAAAACACCTCTATATGGAAGTATCCAGCAGTGAGCCTAGCTTTTCCTATTCATGTTCATGGTGTAGAAATGTGCAGGTTTTACCCGATACACTTAACCTTTTTGTAACATCTGATGAAAAATCATTCAAAATAGTTGGTTTCCAAGGAAACCATAATCAAGTTACTTAATGCTTTGACTCACATGTTCATCTCTGGAATTTGATTACTAAAGAAATATTTATTCTAAACTTTAGGACTGGCAGCCCCATGTAACTGTTTTTTAGCTTTTTTTCCTTTTTTTTTCTTCATTGACTTTGCAAAGAGAATTTGTTTCAAGGAGACCTCAATGTAAATTGCATCTTCCCTCTTGTGGACATGTGGATGATTTCAACTTCTGTGAGAAATGCTTTCTCTCCGCAAAAAGCAAAATATTTATAAATTCACAATTTTATTAAAATCCAGCAACAAAGGACAAACACCTAAAACTTCCTCTTAAGGTTTTTGTATAATCTAAAAACAAAGTTTCAACTTTTCTGATTAATGTTAGTTTTTATTAATATTCTCTCGTTATCATGTAGTGGTGAAGGAGCTTGTCCTGATACAGCAAGCATTTTGTATACCTTTTTTAAATACTAACAATACCTCCTTTTAAGACGTTTTCTGTAGTTTCTAACATTCCAGAGTCTTTGTAACAAAGAGGCTTAGCTAACAGAATCATAGGCGCCAAAGAACTGATTTGGGGCCCAAGGTCAGTAGGGCCGAGTGCGAGGCAAAGATTTAGATGAGGGCTCTATTTACGCAGATGCTATTCCTTATTAGCTGAGAGAAACACTCCTATCCGGAGATTTCACAGAATCTTCTCTTGACTCCCATATTTCATTTCTGTACCTAATTGTTCATTATATTTGAAACTGGAATGTGTCTTTTATCAGAGCATGAAGGGAGGGGGGATTTTGGGATGGGACGAACTTTTGAATCTGATGTATAAACGCCTTTCCTGCAAACGACTCACGTCTGTGTGTCACTGAATTGCATCGATCCTCCCGGGTAAATCTGCTACCATTTTGGTACAGTGGGAATGAATTTTGTTTAAAATCTATATCTTGCTGCATCTGTAACAATTTAGCGTGAATGTACTTGTTAACGTTCTGTAGAATTTCTGGGGGGGGGGTGATTATCAGAATATTCCCAGAGTCCCTGCTCATATGCAGCCAGTAGTGCCTGAATACTATATATCACAATTATAGCCATGCATGAGGCGCTGTATAGGTTTCAAGGGGGGTAGAAAACAAAGTGTAATATAATTTGCCGTTTTCTTTCCTCCTTTTGGGCTTGTTCAGTCAACATGAGATATGGGCCATTGTTTAATTTTAAGGCCCTTTAAGCTATGGAAAACTGGCTGTGCTGAAAAATAATTCTGTTTTCAGTTAGCATTATAGCTTTCATAAATCCATTTAGGATACCCAAAGCATTTTGTTATACAAATTGCATGTGCTGTATTTTTATTTTTTTTCGTTTGGAGAATTTAATGTTACTTTGGTTTTAATATTCCAAGCAGCGGAATACATTATGAAAATATGTCTAAAATACAGCGTACAGAGGGAATGCCAAGTGGTACTATATCCCTCCAAGCCTCTTAGAAAATTGGTACATAAAATGGAAAATATCTTAAGTTCTCTACAGGCATGACAAGGTTTGACAAAGTGCAGATGCCAGCGAGCCATTGACCTTAGCTAAACCGCAGTTGGTACTTTTTTAACGGTGTGTAGGGCAGACCCTTATGATGTAAGTTGTGAAGGATAAATTAAAAGGACACTGTACTAAACAATTTACCCCCCCCCCATTTTTGCCCTTACGTAATGGGTCCGATGCTGCTGATAGCACCTGCCCAATTATTATCCTATTATGTGCTGTTGTTGTGTGTAAAATTTAATATATATATTAGGTAGGCCATATATATATAGTCATTTGCATATCCTAACCAGAGTTCCTTGCTCATATGGGGAATGTAGCACAGGAGCTCTGGGATGCAGTTCTCTGAATTGCTGTGATGTGCCGATGGCTTCTGCAATAATAAACATAACCATTATAGGGTGGAGGCTCTTTATCCTCCACCCATTGTTAGAGATAGATATCTATCTCCACTCGCTGAAATCTAGCACTCAGGATCCATACTCAGTGCCCGGTGTCACGCTAGGCTGCATAAATACTACTCCAAATAGCGTCACTCCAAGGACTTCTAGAACAATATAAAGTTTATATTGTTCTAGAAGTCCTTTTGATTGCCACTATTTGGAGTATATATTGTATAATCTCTCTCTCAGGTCTCACCATATACACTATTGCCAAAAGAATTCGCTCACCCATCCAAATAATCTGAATCAGGTGTTCCAATCACTTCCATGGCCACAGGTGTATAAAATAAAGCACCTAGGCATGCAGACTGTTTTTACAAACATTTGTGAAAGAATGGGTCGCTCTCGGAGCTCAGTGAATTCCAGCGTGGCACTGTGATAGGATGCCACCTGTGCAACAAATCCAGTCGTGAAATTTCCTCGCTCCTAAATATTCCAGTCAACTGTCAGCTGTATTCTAAGAACGTGGAAGTGTTTAGGAACGACAGCAACTCAGCCACAAAGTGGTAGTCCACGTAAACTGATGGCGCGGGGTCAGCGGATGCTGAGGCGCATAGTGCGAAGAGGTCGTCAACTTTCTGCAGAGTCAATCGCTACAGACCTCCAAACTTCATGTGGCCTTCAGATTAGCTCAAGAACAGTGCGCAGAGAGCTTCATGGAATGGGTTTCCATGGCCGAGCAGCTGCATCCAAGCTATACATCACCAAGTGCAGTGCAAAGTGTCGGATGCAGGGGTTTAAAGCACGCCGCCACTGGACTCTAGAGCAGTGGAGACGCGTTCTCTGGAGTGACGAATCGCGCTTCTCCATCTGACAATCTGATGAACGAGTCTTGGTTTGGTGGTTGCCAGGAGAACGGTACTTGTCTGACTGCATTGTGCCAAGTGTAAAGTTTGGAGGGGGGGGGGGATTACATGGATGACCGAGTCTGGTGTGGATGAACTTGACTGGCCTGCACAGAGTCCTGACCTCAACCCGATAGAACACCTTTGGGATGAATTAGAGCGGTGACCGAGAGCCAAGCCTTCTCGTCCAACATCAGTGTGTGACCTCACAAATGTGCTTCTGGAAGAATGGTCAAAAATTCCCATAAACACACTCCTAAAACTTGTGTACAGCCTTCCCAGAAGAGTTGAAGCTGCTAAGGGTGGACCGACGTGATATTGAACCCTATGGATTAGGGATGGGATGTCACTTAAATTCATATGCGAGTCCAGGCAGGTGAGCGAATACTTTGGCAAGATAGTGTATATCAATTTTATTAGATCAACGTTTCAGTTTGTTATCTACAAACTTTCATCTGTATCCTGATGAAAGTTTGTGGATAACAAACTGAAACGTTGATCTAATAAAATTGATATATATGGTGAGACTGAAGAGAGATTATATAATACATACTGCTCCAAATAGTGGCACTCAAAGGACTTCTAGAACAATATGCTGCTATTTGGAGTAGTATTTATGCAGCCTAGTGTGATACCGGGCACTGAGTATGGATCCTGAGTGCTAGATTTCAGTGAGTGGGTATATATAAATATCTCTTACAACGGTTGTGGCGGAGGACATAAAGCGAGATAAAAAGCCTCCACTATAATGGCTATGTTTATTATTGCAGAAGCCATCTGCACATCACAGCAATTCAAAGAACTGCATCCCAGAGCTCCTGTGCTACATTCCCCATATGCAGCAAGGAACTCTGGGTAGGATATGCAAATATATATTTCATTCATCTTTTCTACTTGGCACAGACCCAATCCATAGGCTCCGGTCTCCGAGGGCACCTGTTGCTATGATCATTCGGAGACCGAATTGGATCAGCTTGTAGTGGGTGCTTACATTTTCGGTGACTAACAGGCGGGATATTCAATCCTGTCTACCTTGCTTTGCCCACACAAGCATCACAATCTATCCAAAACATCACTGGAGGGATGGGGGGCTACTCCACTTGGCCTGACCACTTCAAAAAGGTAGAGTGGCTTTTTTTTAAAAAAAAAATGTAATGGCAGGGGCGTGGTCTGGTCGAGCTCCAGAATGGCGACTAGGGAGTGAAGCTCCACACCCGAACGAAACTTAAGCTAGCTCAACCACCTCGATCAGCGACCTTTTTGGACCCCCCCCCCCCGGGGCTGGGGATATGCCCCAGAGCAAGACTGCCTCCAAACACGGACAGCAGATTATTGCGGACTATTTCACCCAACAGCGTGACTGTAACGTGCGCTATGGCGCTCACTTCAGATCAGCATTGTTTGGATCTTTATGGACAGATTTCTATAATACGAAATTTGAAAGCAGTAAAGACTGTAATACCTATAATGCCAAACCAGGGAGGTAATACAAAACTCTAGATACCACTCAGCCTCAAATGGTTTTGTGACCAAGAGACCACTGAGCGAAAACACTACTATATTCAAATGGATACAGTGATTTGAGACTTGTACAACAAAAGTGTGAATATTGGTAGGTTTCAGATCGGTACCAGTAATGGTTGTGGTACGTGCAGGATTTATAACAGAGTTAATACTCATATACTTGATCTCAACCATAGTGAGTAAATACTCACTGTATACGGCAACCTGCAGGGCAGGCCTACAATCAGATTATGCTTTTGTACTGGAACTTTATGTTAAACAGATAACTTGTAGGACTGTTATATTTAGCAACCTGCAGCGCAGGCCTATAATCATAGATCGTGTGATCTGCTTTAGAAACAGACCAGATGTTACACAAGCAAATAGAACTGTTGATTGATCTAGTAACATGACAGGCCCACATACTGAGATGATACATGGTAATGTAGAGCGAAGCCCGGTACTCGTTAGGCAGATCGAGCGGTTAATGAAATGAGCAACCTGCTGGGCAGATCTCCCAAGTTCAACCATGCGTTACAACATATGCATGAAACACAAACATACACACGGGTTAAGCGTACGGAATCGTCAGTGGGTGTTCCGGGTCAATCAACTAAAGCAAGATCCTCATACAAGCAAGATTGACAACGAATGCAAAATACAGACTCGAGTCAGCTGGCGATGCGGGAAAATTACTCCGTCAGGGCGACGAGCAAATCCTCGCGCCCTGCATTTAAGGCCGGCGGCTCCGCGTCACCACACCAAGCCCCGCCCCCTCAGACACCGATCGGCCATCTCTTAACTCCTGGCACCAGCCAGCAATCCTGCCGGGCGACCAGATTCCCCCCCCCCCAGGCAGCGCTGCGAGGGGCTGAGGACGTAACAGCGACTCCTGCCAAAGACACCATCCAAAATGTTGACTCGGGCCCAGGGCGATCAGGCAGCGGGATACACCTATGCACAAAGTGAGACATCCAGGACTTGAAGCAACTACTCCTACTGACAGTAAAGGATGACCTCCAGACCGACCTGAGGTCAGGATTAGAGGGGCTAAGGGCCGACATCGGCGTGCTGGGGACCCGGACAGTTGCGGTGGGATGTCGCTTGGTGGAGGGCGCCAAGGCCGCGGCATGTGGTGACATGCGGAACCTACAGGAGAGGTATGAGGCGCTGCAGGAGAGTGTAGAGAACCTGGATAACGGGTCGAGGCACTCGAACCTCCGTTTCCGCGATGCGCCTGAGACTTTGGATGTGAGCACCTTCCTTCACCGCTACATGCAGATTCTCCTCCCCGACCTCCTCCCTGCGCGTCTCCTCCGTACAAGAGATGCAGCAGGGAGCACGCGTGGGAACGCAGTCCCTCCACTATTTCTGCAGAGCGAACTCTGATCACTGAATACAAGCTTTATAGTGTGTAGACCAAAGGGAACAATCTTCTCTTCCCCTGTTAATGTATTTTTGCTAGAATCCACGTGTGTGTGTGTGTGTGTGTGTGTGTATATATATATATATGTATATATGTATATGTGTGTGTGTGTGTTTGTGTTAAATGCGAGATTATGATTGCTAATTGGGGGAGAGAAATCTTGGCATTCCCACGCTTCTATTTCAGGACTTGACCTAATACAGCAAACCCCAACGGTTGTGGCAGTAAACTTGAGTCTCATCATGAAGAAGGCCTGATCCCTGTTAGGGGATACCCCACTAGGCATCCCAATCAAGCGATCCATTTCTGGATTACCATCTTGGCTAATAGAGAACAAAAACCTTTTTTTTTTTTTTTTTCTCCTCCAGAATAGCCGTGTGCCACATACTGCACAGGTTGGGGACAACCACTGTTTCAGTGTAGAGTGCTGTACCATTTAGGGGGTTATTCAGTAAGTGCTGGTGTTGCAGCACCTACAAACTATGGCACTCCAAGAAGGTAAAATCCATAGAGGCAGAAGCTTCACTGTGCATCTTCATCTGCCGCTCTTTGGATTCTAATTTTGTGTAATGCTGGAGTTTAGTCGTGTTGCAACAACAGCACTTACTGAAAATATCCCATGTATTATTTGTGTTCGCTTTGTGCTAGGGATGCACAGATACCACTTTTTTACGACCGAGTACCGATACTTTTATTTTATGTCATGTGAACGCTTTTCAATAAGAACAGACCTCATATAAAAATGCCGTGTGTGTCAACTCACAAGATCACGGTGGCACTCCAGGACTGTAAAGATTCTTTCTTTTATTTCATAAAAATCGTTTCAGCCTCTCCCCGAGGCTTTCATCAGGACATACAAGTGAACAATCATCAAAGGGTTAACTCACCACACCCTGGCGTTCGACATCGGCGTCTTCCCTGCGCGCATGCGCCTACCCAAAGGCTCATTAGGTGATGCATATCGAGTATCTTAGCAACACCTAAATGCTAGCTACTTACAAACTCCTCCCTTCATGTCAACGCCATGTTGCCACTACCAAGCGCGTCTTTAGGACAGTAGAGGAAGCGCCATGCCGGCTGCCTGTGAATTTAAAAACAAAACAAACACAAAACACTCCTCCACAGCGGGCATTCACGGAGGACATGGGGCCTCACCCCCCTCTCTTCTCTTCCCACGTTCGGCAAGCAGGAGTGCATCATTACAGCAATCAGCAACAACCACTGAACATCCACTCTGGGGAATCTCCATTTATATTTGCATCGCCCAATGAGCCTTTGGGTAGGTGCATGCGCGCAGGGAAGATGCTGATGTCGAACGCAAGGGTGTGATGAGTTAACCCTTTGAATGTTTTATGTGTATAAAATGGTCTTGGTAACATTGTTCACTTGTATGTCCTGGTGCAAGCCTCAGAGGCTGAAACCTTTTTATTTTTTTTTATTTTTTTATATGGATTGAAATAGAATCTTTACAGTCCTGGAGTGCCACCGTGATCTTGTCAGTTGCTACTTGAATATTGAGCCAAGCGATAGGTGTGGCAGATTAGATCTGTATTTCTATCTAAGGGTCTGCCTGTATATATGTGTCTGACGGTTTTTACATATCTCCTCTCCTCCATATAGAGTGATATTCATTTTTGTGTCTGGCCATTTGGGAAGTGTATCCCTGTGTTCACAGCTGAACTGTAACAGGGTTGGCTTTCTCCCCTGTGGGGAGGATATAACACGTAGCTGTAAAAAGGGAATTTCTGTTGTACACTAACATAGAGATTCACACCTTGGCAGCCAGCTCGGCACCAAGAGATGGGGACCCAATCTTCAAAGACAGGAAGCACATCCTTGATCTCTAAGGGGGTCTGGAGGGAAGAGGGACACCTTTTAGGCAATTAAAGATGACAAGCTTACTGAGCATGAGCGAGAATGGCCCTCTGGGAAGTGGAGTCCAGGACACTGAGCCATTTGTGGGTGGGGGCTGGAAAGATCAGGAAGTGCATAAATTCGGAACACTGGCCATGTCCTTTGGCTGATCACTTGGGGTACCTTCTAAAGAGGACTGATCTGTCCATGTTCCTACCTCCAGGCCCCAGGAGGCACCGATGCTAGCTACTGATTATTCCGTCGTAAGTAAGGCTCTGTGATTAACACCTTTTTCTTTATATTTTGCTGTGTAGTGTGTAAGTAATTGATTTATTCTAGTTATAAGTTTTATGTAACAAGCACTGTGATTCTTTTTATATCATAAATAAAGTATTTAAGTTTTGACTCTGGCTGATGAAATCCACGCTAAGAGATTGGGAGTATTGCTATTTACTTTAAGCTCGGTTATATATAAGAAATTGCGTGTTGCGGTCGTCAGGCAACAGCAGGGAATTGTGGGATCTGTAGTCACTGTCCGAGTCTACTAAGGACTAAGCCCTGCGTCTCCTGTTGCGACGCTCGTAGTGTCGTGAGGACTGGTGGCAGCGTTACTAATAGAATAAGAAGGTGAGCTCCGGGATTGTGAGAGACGTAGGTAGTACGCGCTTCAGGAGAAGACTTGTATTGCGTTGCAATCCTGGGGATCAGTATATCACGCTCTACGTGCCTGTGAGAGAAAGTGTGGCTGGGACCGGTAGATAAGTGCGCCTAATTATCTGGGTCTAGGATGGATAGTGCGCGGCTTAACCCGGCATCTTTGCGCAGCAGCGCGTGTAGTGGTCCATGACAACAGGCACCGAGCATTTTTTGAACTTAAAAAGCATGAGTGCATGGCAGACTTTTCTATACATATGAAAGAGTGGCTACACTTTGGCCAGTGCACCGGCAGAGAGATTTAGAAGACTAAGGTCTTCTGCTTACAACACTAATTGGGAGAAGGAAATATAAAAAATTTTAGACAATTATTATTTTTTTTTTTTTTTTTTTTTAATTTTTTTTTACAACCTGCTGGAGCATATGCGGAGACGGCAGATACTTTACAATTTACAGAGGAGGAGGCTGCATCAATTTTGTGGAGCACGTCAAGTACAGAGTTGAGCTGTACAAAATCCAACAAAGATTTATTTTTTTGAACTTTCACGATTAAAAAAGAGGTTGACCTAGATTTACATGGGTTATTCCTATTGGATTACCACCGGGCAAAGAGGATTCCACGGGGCTTTCGAGTACACAATATCCCGACGTTGGGCAGGTCTAAACCTAAAACATGTAAAAATTGGACAGCGGTCCTCAAGTGTTCATTAGACTTAATGTTGGTAACTATTCAGGATGTTAAAGAAGAGTTGGAGGAGCAAAGAAATAAAATAGTCCTGTTTGACGCTGACCATGCAGACTTCTTGGAAACAGAGGGACAGACCGTGGTGCATAAGGTGGTGGAAGATACACTTCAATACAAGAATGAACTAGTCAAGTTCAAAAAAGACAAATTTTGAACAGGTGAAACAGGACTACTTAGATCACCGTGTATATAAATGGCTAAGCAGTGACACCACCAAACCTTTATAGGAAGCCTAGAAGGATACGAAAACCCAACATTGTAACCATAGATACTACCTCAGGAGAATCCGCGTCTGAGGGGGACATGGGGATGCCACCTGGGGGCCAAGGTGAGGGACTCACACAGGGACAGGAGGCAAAAAACTCCGGTACCACCACCAGAAGCAGGTTAAAAAATCAGGGAAACCCAAGAATGTCCAGACGAGGCCAAAAAGGCAGGACACACTGGACTACGAGACAAACCACCCATGAAGAAATGAACCCCATATTTAACTTGTCATTGAGACTCTTAACGGAGGAGGAAATGAGTGTTTTTAACAAGGGGATTAACCTTTGTACCTACGTCTCAGCCAAAAGATTTGCAATGGAACATTGTTATATAAATTTGGTCGAACACTCAGGCTAACTGATTTCTACAAGGAACAACAACAACGTGCCCCCCCCCCTTCCAAGTTTCGTGTCGAGTACATTTGACCCCATCCCCAATCAGGCATCCATCAAGACCTTCATGAAGGTTGTAAAGAGTCAATGGATTTAATTAAAACACAAACTCCAGTACAGTAACAAAACCAAGAAAGAATGGCAAGCTATAAGGAATCTAGCAAATGATCCATCTATAGCCATAAGAGCGGCTGATGAGGGAGGCTCTATAGTGATTCTGGACTATACACAATACGCGCAGTCTGTATACCTCTTATTGGAAGACCCGACCACCTATGAAAAGCTTTACGGTGACCCCACGACACGGATCCAACGGAAATTCGAGAAGTCTGACCAGAGGAATACAGATGAATTATATCAATTTCTTATGAAACATTATCCACGGACTCCGATTTTTGTATGGCATCCCCAAAATTCATAAGGACTTAGTCAATCCACCAATGCGTCCGATAGTGTCCGCTGTAGATGGTGTTCTGGAACCTATTGCGAGGTGGCTGAATTCACTTTTTAAGGGCCCAGTGTTAGATATTCCAACGAGTGTAAAAGACACCCTGACGTTCCTGGAGAGGATTTCCAAGATACAGGGAGACTTGGACAACATGGTCCTTGTAACTATGGACGTAAAAAGTCTCTATACAATAATACCACATGAGGCGGGAGTGGAAGCTATGCGGGAACTTCTCTGTGAATCAAGAAAGTACACAGGTCCACACATAGTTTGTGTTGGAGCCCTTGATGTTATCTTTGGAGAATAACTACTTCCGGTTTGAGGAATCCTGGTATTTGCAAAAGACCAGGACTTCCATGGGGGGCCTCCATGGCACCTATGTATAACGCCTATATGTACCAATTTGAAAAGGGATCTATTTTGCCACAATTTGAATCACAGATCATTGAGTACATTCGATATATCTGACATTTTTATTCTATGGCAGGGCACCATTTGAGGATGCCAGACAATTGGAAACATATGTCAATGGATGCAACACTCCGGTGGAAGTCACCTTACAGGCCAGTGACACAAGAATTCAATTCCTGGATGTGGAGGTCTATAAAGGTGTGGATCGACTAAAATATACGCTGTACTCAAAACCAACAGATCGGAATACATTTTTGCATGCTTAAAGTGCACACCCAGAACACATACAAAAGTCTTTACCCTATGCCCAATTCTTAAGGGTGATCAGAAATAATTCCGACCGCAACAGTTGCAACTCCTGTACAGAAGATTCAGAGTGAGGGGATATTCCAAAAAGATACTGGATTCAGCATTACGGAAGGCGCAATAGCCTGATACAACTAAGAAATTAAAAGACGAGATTGGTCTTCCCCACCCAACACAACTCGGCATCAAAGGAATTGGTTTCCAGCATTCTAAACAATTGGCGAATTATGGAACAAGATTTGTCGCTACCAGAATCGTTCAAAAACAAACCCATGATGTGTTACAAAAGGGGAAAGAATTTAAAAGATCTCTTGGTTCGAACTGATCCAATAAAGAGCTATGAACGACAATCGCAGGGATTCCATAATTATGGGTGTAAAAGATGTTTGGGTTGCGTCACTTGTGGGCACATGGTTCCGTCAAAGACGTTCGCTCATCCACACACAGGGAAGGTGTATAAGATTCACCATAATATCACATGTAAAACCGAGTTTGTGGTAAGTCCTACATCGGCAAGACAGAGCCACCACTGTGTGAACGCATCAGGAATCATCGCTCCAATATTAGGACGGCGTACCGTGATGGAAAATCAGATAAGCCTGTGGATCGGCACTTTCTGGAGAATAATCACCCGCTATCCTCACTCAGATTTACGGCGATAGATCATATACCAATCCCCCTACGTGGAGGCAGATGCTTTTACAGAGGGAGATGATATGGATACACCACTTACGCACTGTATCCCCCGATGGACTTAATGAAAAGATGTCTTTTGCTATGTTCTAATATCATTGGCACATGTCCAGCTATATATGACCCCCCCCTTTAATAATGGTGGGGGATCATATACAGCTGTATGGCGCAAGCGTAGTCCTTCAAATTAAGAATAGATAGGGTTGCTGTACAGGGGGAATTATCTCCCGTTTATGGTGTAAATATAAATGGAGATTCCCCAGAGTGGATGTTCAGTGGTTGTTGCTGATTGCTGTAATGATGCACTCCTGCTTGCCGAACGTGGGAAGAGAAGAGAGAGGGGGGTGAGGCCCCATGTCCTCCGTGAATGCCCGCTGTGGAGGAGTGTTTTGTGTTTGTTTTGTTTTTAAATTCACAGGCAGCCGGCATGGCGCTTCCTCTACTGTCCTAAAGACGCTCTTGGAAGTGGCAACCCAGCGTTGACATGAAGGGAGGAGTTTGTAAGTAGCTAGCATTTAGGTGTTGCTAAGATACTCGCTATGCATCACCTAATGAGCCTTTGGGTAGGCGCATGCGCGCAGGGAAGACGCCGATGTCGAACGCCAGGGTGTGGTGAGTTAACCCTTTGTATGTTTTATGTGTATAAAATGGTCTTGGTAACATTGTTCACTTGTATGTCCTGATGAAAGCCTCGAGGCTGAAACGTCGATTATATATATATATTATATATATTTATATATATATATTTATATATATTTTTTTTTTTTTTTGGATTGAAATAAAAATCTTTACAGTCCTGGAGTGCCACCGTGATCTTGAGTTGCTACTTGAATATTGAGCCAAGCGATAGGCACCTGGCATTTTTTTGAACTTTATTTGCCATTGCCATACTTTTACACTATTTTATCTAATCTCTATCTATCATATCAAATCATATCTCATCTATCTGCTAACAGATACAGGCATTCAGCAGCAGGCATATGTTAGGTTGGCTTTGAAAGATTTCCTCTTGCAGCATAAGAGTTCTGCATACCGCATAGAAGTTGTTTCTGTCTTCTAGCTTGTGGCGCATCAATGTACCCAGAGCAGTGCAGGTTCTCTGGACGGGCAGAAAACTTTGGTTCTAGTCTATGCACATAATGATTAAAACAAAAAAAGGCAATGTTTACAACATAATTTCCCAATTAATATTAAAATAAGGAGCACATCATTAAACCATTATTTTAATTAGCCAATTAAAATGTTTAGTGCAGTAAATTATCTACTTCAGCTAAAACAGGACATTTCTAAAAGATTTGCAATGGGGCACGTTTCCTACATACAAAACATTAGAGGCTAAATCGGGAAACATTTTCCACTTATCGCTTTTCTAATAGCGGGTCATTGATCTTATGTAATTATGTGAAGTATTTTCTTTTTTTTATTAAAGTATTATGCTAAACAGTCCATGTTTGGAATAGGAGATACTGGACGGTGCTTCAGTTACTGTCATAGAAACCAGAAAATGCAGGAGTGATCAATAAACTTAGAAAAGGGACTGTTACTTCTCAGCCCGTCGGCTCCTGATGGGAATACATTTCTGGGTCATTGCATGTTGTAAGGAAGGAATGATTTCACCCCTTAAAAATTGCAGTTTAAACCTTTTAATTTTTTAAATTGTAAATGTGAAATTCTAATCCCAACATTTGTAATTTTTATTTTTTTATTTTTTTTACAATGTATATTGCTCAGAGTATTTTCCCTCTGGCTTCTGACCTAGTCGGGAAGACAAACTTGGATTTAAACGGAGTATTGATGCTGATGAGAAGTCTTGGTTCCTTAATATGCACAAACTGTCCTTCAATTACTGAACGAATAGCATTGGTCTCGGTGTACCATTTTTATGACTTGCAGCTAAAGCCATAAAGGTCAAATTTACATATTTACTGCATGTTTAAGAATTTAGGCTAATGTCCAATGAACGCAGTCTGAGCGCACTCTGCGTGCACAACGGACGTACGTACTGACCGAAGATACTGTAGACACCACACGGTCCGTTTTTGTTGACAGACGTAGAAAAAAAAAAGAATTATGGGAAACAAAATTAATATGAAAAATTATAAAAATTTGAAAAGGATATGAAGAGCCATTTTGTGTGTCAAGGTGCTGGACGTCGCAAATGTGCTGCGTCTGACATCTCACTCACTCAGAACGCTACACGGACGTGGTGCACTCTTCACGTCCATCTAGCGGTTTTACGTTCTTGCCTAACTTGCGTCCGTTTGCCATGTGCGCTGTGCGTGCGCAGTTCGGTGCGCCCGTACTTCGTGTTCAGGTCTCTATTGCTCATGATTCTATGCTACGACGGACGTTAAATTGTGCGGCAACACGGACATGATCACGGCGTTCGTCTGACGCCGGCCTTAAGCCTGGAGTTTCTCACGTTTCCAATAGGTACTCCATTTAAGAACTGCTGGCTACTCCTGTACCTGTCATCCTCTACATGACACATAAATTGACATTCGTTGCAAGTCGGATGTCTTGCTGTGTTTTATATTGTTTTGGGGTTTCGTTTGTAAAGTTAAGTGAGCTGTACTGCTGTTCTCAGTCATTTTTCTCATATTTAACATTTTTAGATGTCATGTTTTCATGACTTTAGGCGCTCATTCCATAGCTTTGGACTGTGTTAAAACATTTTCTAACTTCTGTTCTTTTTCCAGGAACTGCCTGCAGCTGAAGAATGCTCGATTATCCTGCCGGGGGATGTTGAACTGAAGCCATTTGGAATGGTCTCAAGCATCATTGAACAATTGGGTTTGTTGCATATTTTACATTGACCCCCCCCCCCCAATCGACATTACTTTCATTGTAATGCACCCCCCCCCTCTTTCACACCTATTTACATATAGCTGTATCTTCTGTTCCGTTATTTTAATTTCTTATGACTTCAGTCATTATCCCTACTTTAAAGAGAACGGATATAGATATATAGATATGTATATATTTTACACACACTTCTGACTGCATTAACTCCTGCAGTCCCATCCTGCTTTATTTTTTAGTTTTGGGGTTTGGAAAGGAAGTATAGTTCTGACATTAGGTATCCAGGAAGTAGCTAGATGCCTGGTGTTTCAATTGACATACTTTAACTTGGGAAGCATTGAGGACTAGCTGTACACCAAATCAAATGGGAATTCTCGGTTGAGAAATGGAAGACATGCCAATATGTTGGGCTTTAAAGTGGGAATACATGGCTAATCTCAATACCTTTTTAGTTGAGTTTCTAGAGGACTCTATTGTTGTTATGCACCTTCAACAAAAGAGGCTGTAACCACTGAGCTGATTAGCCACATCATGCAGTTTTGTTTACTACGCTGGGATCAACCTCTCTAATATGCCGCAATTTGGGAATTTCCCGTTTTGAACACTTTGCTCATGGGATGTTGGGTCTTGGAGCCAGCCAGCACAGCCCACAATAGGGGAGACCATGTTTGTTTCTCATCACATGTCTGGTGGCCGGGGCTTCTCCTTCTGCCCTCTCGATTTTGATGAATCGGCCGATGTGACGGCAATATCCACGACGTGTGTGATTATTTAAACACAGCATGGTGAGCAATACCTTTGCATCCCTGACAAGCCAGAAGGGTGAATCATACTTCGGGTGCACTTTTCTTTTACTAGTGGGGTCTACCAAGTTAGACATCTTAAGAACAGGAGTGTATCTTTATCCTTCTCTCCGTATTGAACTTAATTGGTGGGCTACCTCTATACTACAGGGGCTACTGACCCTGCAGGTTAAGGAATACAAATACTTGGGAGTTCACATCTTGCTATTCTCCTACTGGGATGTGATTTAATATCAAGTATATGACCCTGTTGGTGGGTGCATTTCTCTGTAGTATTGGGTGCTATATAATCTTCTGACATCTGTTGGTGTTTCTGTATGCTAGCAGTAGAATATTCTACACCAATATAGACACTATCGCCACAACAGGGAAGTCAATTTGTGTTGCACCATCTAATCTTTGGATGGTCCTCTATTGTATTTTGAGCATACTTTTCATTAGAACCATTTTATTTTTTCAGTGCGGGTAGCTGGGGTCCTAATCTACTAATTTTACTCATACAGCCCCTTGACGCCGTAAAGGGATTATGCCATTTTTACGGCAGGTGTGCCTAAACACTACACAGTAGAATTGCACTCCTACTGCCAGCCTCCCTTCCCAGTGGCCGACTGCCTTCACTGTCTGCAGTGGGACTGCCTGAATTGCCCAAGACCTTCAGCTGGTGCTCCAACATCCGCTCAATGGTTCCTTTACTAACCTTTCAAAGTGACCTTTTCCTCTACTCTCCAGTCCTCTTACGACTCCTTGAATGGAGTCATTTTTGATAAGAAAATTTTGTGTAAATCTATTTTCCATCAGATGTATCAAATTCATATATTCCGTTAGATTTATATATATCTCAAATTAATAAAAAATTGTAATTTACTTTTTTTTTTAAGTAAATGTGTATATTTTGGAAACCTTTTTTTTTTTTTAAAAAAAAAAAAGTTTCTAGTGGCGTCTAAATTCTTCTTAAAGGTTGTTTCAGGAAGGCCCCTTCATCTTTTATTTGGTTCTAAGCTGCTAATGTGTCCCAGATCTATTCTAAAAAAAATAATTGACCATTTCCTTACTCCTTTTCCTGTTTGTGTCCAAAGTTGTTTTGCTTCTTTTGATGAACATTGTGTGGATAATGTGTACTTACCAATTTCAACACGCTTCCATGCTCCCCGCTAATGAATGCGGTAACAAAAACTGATTTGCGAGGAGACCGGATGTGGCGAAAAGCACTTGGTAATATTAAGATCTCTTTATAGCTTGCATATTTTTAGAAACTGCCAAAGAGATGTTGGAAAGAAGAAACCCTACCTTTTTGATAAAGTATGTACTGTATGATTACACAACATCTGTTCAATACTAGGAATTGTTTCTTAGCAACAGATCAGTCACACATGAGGACCAATTCAAGTGAACTCCTTCACACTGATGGTTAACATCTCTTAAGAGCTCGTTTTATTTTCTATGTATATGTTAATTGAAATGACTATAATTGTTTAAATGGTATGAATTGTTTAATTTTTCTTTACTGCCTTCACATGTATAATTGGTGTAGAATTTCCTTTGGATAAAGGTAGCCATGCAGATTTGCTCGTAGTCTAGCACAGATTTGGAAAGTAGTAATTCTAGTCCAGTCAGAATGTCACATTTGTTTAAGCACAGTGTCCTGTTACAATGCTTAAATGGCTTAGTGCATTTCATCAAAGAAATTGCAATAAACAATGCCTTGTCTTGATGTGCCTTTTGTGCGTGTGCTAATTATGGGACCTCCATCCATGTGATTTAGTTTTTTTGTTTACTACCCAAGCGAAGAATGTCAGTTATTTACAGCAGTTTACAATACGTTTTAAATACGGATTTAAACCCGTTTTGTCAAACTATTCTTGTGTTCTCTTTAGGACTGTGTTGCTAGGTTAAAGTGCTGCAAAGGAGGCATTGACTGACGTGCCCATCAATTTTAAATATTACCTGTTTATATGATCGTAATGACCGGTTCACTGGTCTTTGGGATCATGAGAGGCCTTTTCCTTTAATCCTCCCGTATCTTCTAAGTCTAGATAGTAGATGGGGAGAAGGTAGGCTTGACATTTGATTGGCAGAACATAGTGACTAGGCTGAAATTCGGAGATCTAATTAAGAATTGAGGTGTCATAATTATTGCTGCAAGTGTACCTTGTGGTATCATACCCAAGGACACATTTTTATTTCCTAAAGTTTAAATACGTGTAAGTTAATTTGGGATTTTCTGTCATAGATAGCTACAAAAAAGGGAAGGTTAGTAAGGGCTTTTTTTTTTTTTTTTTTTTTTTGTGGTCGGGAATCGAGCAATCTAAGTAGATCGAAGCGACAAGAAATAATATGAACAGGAATAGAAGAGCAACATCACACCACCATAAAAAGATCAATCCTTGTGTCTCTAAGGAGAGCAATGCAGAAAACAAAAGGCGCTGGGAGGGATTCTACAGTTTCCAAAAATCAGTCAACAGTGCGTTGCTAAGGAGTAAAAAGAAAAGGGGGAGCAGCAAGACGAGAACAGTCTAAGATACAGAGACAAGCTGAGAAGACAAGGTACAGGGGAGATGAGGAACCAGAGACACTCCACAGCGGCAGGCCTCCCCCCAACCCCAGAGCTCACCAGGACCTCCTGCTTATGGAGACACGGGGGTCACGCTCCATATTTAACTCACCGGAAGGGATAAGTGCCTGTCCCAATAGAACCGGGTGCCGGACAAAATCCCTACAGCCAGGTTCCCTAATGCCAACATCCTGACGGCCAACTTCCAGACAGGACAAGTGCTGGACATTCCAACTTCCCTACACGGCCAACTTCCAGACATCCATAATTCCAGCGGTTAACCCTAGGTTTGGGGGGGGTTAGGGCTAGGTTTAGGGGGGGGGTTAGGGCTAGGTTTAGGGGGGGGGTTAGGGCTAGGTTTAGGGGGGGGGTTAGGGCTAGGTTTAGGGGGGGGTTAGGGCTAGGTTTAGGGGGGGGGTTAGGGCTAGGTTTAGGGGGGGGGTTAGGGCTAGGTTTAGGGGGGGGTTAGGGCTAGGTTTAGGGGGGGGTTAGGGCTAGGTTTAGGGGGGGGTTAGGGCTAGGTTTGGGGGGGGTTAGGGCTAGGTTTAGGGGGGTTAGGGCTAGGTTTAGGGGGGGGTTAGGGCTAGGTTTAGGGGGGTTAGGGCTAGGTTTAGGGGGGAGGTTAGGGCTAGGTTTAGGGGGGGGGTTAGGGCTAGGTTTAGGGGGGGGGCTAGGGCATAGGTTTAGGGGGGGGCTAGGGCTAGTTTAGGGGGGTTAGGGCTAGGTTTAGGGGGGGGTTAGGGCTAGGTTTTAGGGGGTTAGGGCTAGGTTAGGGGGGGGTTAGGGCTAGGTTTAGGGGGGGTTAGGGCTAGGTGTTTAGGGGGGGTTAGGGCTAGGTTTAGGGGGGGTTAGGGCTAGGTGTTTAGAGGGGGGGTTAGGGCTAGGTGTTTAGGGGGGGGTTAGGGCTAGGTGGTTAGGGCTAGGTGTTTAGGGGGGGGTTAGGGCTAGGTGGTTAGGGCTAGGTGTTTAGGGGGGGGTTAGGGCTAGGTGTTTAGGGGGGGGGTTAGGGCTAGGTGTTTAGGGGGGGGTTAGGGCTAGGTGGTTAGGGCTAGGTGTTTAGGGGGGGTTAGGGCTAGGTGTTTAGAGGGGGGGTTAGGGCTAGGTGTTTAGGGGGGGTTAGGGCTAGGTGGTTAGGGCTAGGTGTTTAGGGGGGGGTTAGGGCTAGGTGGTTAGGGCTAGGTGTTTAGGGGGGGGTTAGGGCTAGGTGTTTAGGGGGGGGGGTTAGGGCTAGGTGTTTAGGGGGGGTTAGGGCTAGGTGGTTAGGGCTAGGTGTTTAGGGGGGGTTAGGGCTAGGTGTTTAGGGGGGGTTAGGGCTAGGTGTTTAGGGGGGGTTAGGGCTAGGTGTTTAGGGGGGTTAGGGCTAGGTGTTAGGGGGGGTTAGGGCTAGGTGTTTAGGGGGGGTTAGGGCTAGGTGTTTAGGGGGGGGTTAGGGCTAGGTGTTTAAGGGGGGGTTAGGGCTAGGTGTTTAGGGGGGGGTTAGGGCTAGGTGTTTAGGGGGGGGGTTAGGGCTAGGTGTTTAGGGGGGGGTTAGGGCTAGGTGTAGGGTTCGGGTTGGCCGCTGGGATTTTGGATGTCTGAAAGTTGGCCGCTGGAGTTGTCTGTCTGTGAAAGTTGGCCGCTGGGAGTTGTCTGTCTGAAAGTTGGCCGCTGGGAGTTGTCTGTCTGAAAGTTGGCCGCTGGGAGTTGTCTGTCTGAAAGTTGGCCGCTGGGAGTTGTCTGTCTGAAAGTTGGCCGCTGGGAGTTGTCTGTGTAGGGAAGTTGGCCGTCGGCATTTTGGCATTAGGGAACCTGGTTGTAGGGATTTTGACCCAAACCCATAGAACCACGTTTTCGAAATGTGCTTGCAGTTTGTTTTCTAGCGAAGCGATAATCTCCTCCTGGTGACTTAGAAATCCACTCCTGTAAAGAGGGGATCGCAGTACTTTGCCAGTGAAGAGTGATAAGGGACCTGGCAACCAGGAGCATACAACTCGCTGCCTATTTTTTTTAAAAAAGTTTGAGACAGGGATGAGAAAATCTTAGGATCAAGAGCAACTGGGCTCTTGGCCACATACCTTGGCCACATACGATACAGTATAATTTGTTGTAATGAAGATTACAATATTCCAGGAAAACTCCGTTGGAACTGAATTCGGACACTATTTTTAGGTTGCATCCCTCATTAAAAATTTTCCGACTAGTTTTCCCCCCCATATTACTGTCATTATAGGGACTGAATGTAAAGAAAAAACACATTTTTCACAACATTGCACAGTTATTTCAAAGAAAACTGAAATATCACCCTGACCCAAATATTCAGACACTTTGCTCCTTTTTTTTTTTATTCAACATGCTTTGCACACCTGAATTTGAGTAGGTTCTACTGGCCATATCTGTAAATCCTGGGTCAGCAACCTTTGTCCCAGAAATGTTTTTTGAACTACATCTCCCTTAATGCTCAGTTACTTGTTAGGTTGACAGTCTCTCAGCGAAAATCTACTTCCAAAACATCTGGACGGACAAGCTTGCTGTCTCCTGTTGTAGATCATCATTCTGTCAGGCTGGATGGGTACTGTAGGTTGACAGTGATTTTTCTGGTCTCTCAGGTTTCTTCTGTGCTTAAGTTTTAAAAAAAACTTAACATTTTGTAATCTGCTTTGTTTATATAGAAACAGATCTCCATTTTTCTAAGCCTTTTAAATGTTTCACAGTCTCAGAATTGAAAATCTGACCTAGCTTTTCTTGCTAACTGGTTTTTCCCCTTTTTCTAGTAATCATTGAGTCTTTAAAAGACATCCCACCAATCAATGAAGAAAGTGTGATTTTTAATGACAATCGACATTCAGTTGGAAAGGTTTGTTTTTACTCTTATTTTGTTGTCACAAAAGCTGAAAAATTGACGTTCGATGCAACATATACTGCATGTGATTACCAAGGGTACACCAAATTCAAATTGAAACCTTTTTAAAGGGCTACTCCAGTGTTACAACAGGAAGGGGAAAAACTGATAGGTTAAACACTGCTCCCCCACACACCTTCATCCTGTTTTTTAACCCTTTAGTTTTTTTAAAACTCCTGTTGTATTGAATGCAGCGCTGTTCTTTAATTCTCCAGACATGGCTTGGGTATTGCAAGAAGCAGAGCATGCCACGTGGCTGCATTGGGGCTGGACGCTTCATGGATCGTCCATTAGATCCAATGACTAGGAGGGAGGTGGGAACCAAATTGGAACCCTCTTTCTGGTCCCCGTGCCTGCAACTCACGTCAGCCCTCACTAACCGGAGCTTCAAGGATGTAAGCTCCTGCTCTGGAAGGGCTGAATCAGCCCTCGAAGATCCCTCTAGAGTAGAGGGAGGATGTTCAAGTCACTGTGACCTCTCAGGTTTGTTTTTAGAAGTATGAGCTAAAATTAGAAAGCTAATTCGGAAACAATTCTGTTTATGAATTGCAAACAGCAAAACAAGTACGATGTACTGGGTACATGCAGACATTGAGTCTGAGTATTCAAGCGTATCAGGTTTCAGTATTTCATAATGTATCAAGAGGAACTGAATGTGTCCTTTTACAAAATTTCTCCCTGATGTAAACACATGTGTGTACCATTTTTTTGGTACATGTTTATTCTTTGATTCTTAATATTGCCTTGGAATGCTTGTTTTGAACAGTTTTTATTTCACTGGAGAATAAGTGAATAAGTAGTACCGGCTGGGTGGAGTAGAGGTAACATCACTGCTCTGCGTGGAGAGAGCCTGTGGAGTCATGGGTTCGATCCCAGCGAGCACCTCTCCAGTAAGTGTCCTTGGGCAAGACACCTAACGGTACATACTCGCCACCCAGGACATACTTGAAAACGAGAGAAATCTCAATGTATCCTTCCTGATAAAAGTCCTTTTCACAAAAAAAAAGTAGATGGGAAATTATTTCCATGCACAGTTAAAATGTGCAGGAAGTTTAACCAAGTGTGAGATTAAGAAAAACAAATTTACTGCATGAAATGGTAAGAAGTGATATTAGTAGATGCTTTCATTCCAAGCATTAATTTTCAGAATTATATAAGGTTTTGCAGCGTTTGTATATGCTTTATCCCCTACATCTTGTATGAAGAACACCTGATAAATTAAAAGTATAGTTGTCCATTATGCTTCAGCAAATATGTATTTTTCTTCAGTTAACCTCATGGTTGCTCACACAGCAGCACTCATCTAGGCTGGGTCTGCTTACTAATATTTATGTGCATAATTTGCAGAGGTTTAGCTCCAGAAAGCAATACAGGTCCCTACAAGGCGAGAGAGCGAGCTTTTCTCAGACGGCTCAGGATCATTAATCAGAACAAAAAACTACTAGTGAGCATATGTTTTAAGAAAAGAATGTTTTTATACTGACTTTGTTTGGAAAGTGCGATGATCTTTATTTATATCCATACAATAGCAGACTGCTATCTTTTGTTTTACATCTCTCTTCATTTGTTTATATATGATAGACAAGGTAGTAAAACATTATTACCTTTCCTTTTAAATTTTGATCCTTATTTCCACTTATGGTTTTAGCACAGACATCCTAGGTTTATTTATTTGACCTGTTTCCATCCTTAGTGTAAAGGGCTGATGTTTTCGACAAACGCGATCAAACTAGAATTTGTTAAGGTTGCGGTGGAAAAAAAATTCAGTGCGTATTACAATTATTTATGAAGCTCCATCACAGTCTGTACAAATGGTAGGAAAAAACAAACCTAAAATTAATACGTTTGACACCTGGAAAGTGTTCTAAAAAGACTCTGCTCATGAGTGTACAATCAAAGAATTTGGGTGACCAAAGCAAGGGTAATGCGTTAAACAAAAAAATTAATCAAGGCGGCACAATCCCTTCAAAATAAATGCATAAAAGGGTTCCTCTTTGTATCAGGAGAAGCCAACTCCCAGCATACTTATCCACACCAAAGGATGATATAGACACTCGAATTCGGATTCAGGAAGGCTTTATTCAACTGAACTCAGACGTTGCATCTATCACAGGTGTCTTTTTACAAGACTTTTTAAAAAAAAAAAAAAACCCGCTTGAGTCAACCAATAAAACCTTCCTGAATCCGAATTGAAGTGCCTGTATTAGGGGACTATGAGAAGTAATGGGATGCTGGGGGCTGCGGAGGAGATCAGGAAAGGTGCAATGAGGGGATTATGGCGTAACTGGAGAAGCTTCTCTCCACTTTTTTTTTTTTTTTTTTTTTTTTTTTACATCCCCTTCACCGCAGTTATTTTCCAAAAAAAAATTCAGGAACCAGTGTTTTTTGTGAATCTTTTTAATTTATACAGTAAGAAATATTTGGGAATATTTCCAGTGTATTTCTTGCTGTAATAACATATTTGGCCAGTAGACGGTGCCATCTTCTGCCAAATGAGTTACAGTTGCAGCTCTTGTACTCTGCATTGGCTGCTCAGTTTTAGCTCTTTGGGAATTATGCCCACAGAACAAAAGCTTTTGGGTCGCCTTCTGGAGCCCAACCGCAAACTGAATGCGTTTGCAGCAAGCTAATTTTATTTGCTTTTGGGCTGCAGATCGAGATAGGTAGTGAAGGGGGTTAAATGACTTGAGGGACATGGAGAGTTGACTGTTTATGATGCTGGGAGTTTCATAGCTAGGGAGCAGCTCGGAAAGTCCATTAGGCAAGAGTTAGGGGTTACTGGTATGAGGAGATAAAAGATATTCTCAAAGAGACTATAGTGCCATTACCTACTGGTGGTAATACAGTGATTTCCTCTGGGGAGAGTAATCTGGCAAACTACATTGGCTTGTGAGGGTCAACATTTCAATGTTTTTGTACTAAACCTCTCATGATTACATTCCAGCCAAAGGCCAAGACGTCCGCACGGAACTTTTTAGGCAGGAAAGTGTGGAGTAAAATACGTTAGAAAATTGGTACTCTTAAGATAAAGCCAAACTAAAAGTTGTTGTGAGCAGAAATCAAAGTGTGTGTGTGGCACTCAAGCTTTGCATAAATAACTTGCTGAACACTAAGCCAAAAATCCAATATAGATAGAACAGCGTGACGGCACTCCAGGGCTAAAACAAAAATCTTTTATTGATTCATTAGAAAGGACATGGAGGTCGACGTTTCAGCTTCATACAGGAGCTTTCTTCAGGAAACGTAAACTGTGAATAAAGATCAAATCTATGTATCTCATCAATGCTCTCAAATGATACCTGATGTTTGGAATGCAATCAAAAGATGATTTGCTTATTTCAAAAGGAACATTGCAAACGTACACTTAATACATGAAGAAATCTGACAACTCACTCCTGATGTGTCGGATAAGTCTGCAAATTGGCTCACTTCTCAAACATCTGGACTAGTTTGGTCTTTTAAATTTGAAGTTTGCAACACAATGTCACAGAATATGTTCACTCAATGGGAAATCTAGATATAATTCCTTTTGAAAACCTATCATCTTAGATTGGATTAAAGGGACTCAATATAGATTCAGATTTTCTGACTCTCTCCCATAACTTCATTTAGCATTATGTCTTGTAGTTAGAATTTTATAATCCCTCATCTCTCTTCCCATATATGCCTTTTTATATACATTAACATGTTTATGTGTATACACATGTACATGTGACTCCTTTTCCACCCCTCTGCACTATTGTAAGGGGCACTCTTGACACTTTTATCAGTATCACTTAAAGTCAACTCCTAAATGATTTTTTTTATTTTTATTTTGTACTTAGACAAACGTTACATTTAAAACCTATTGCGGCATCCTGTAATACTTTGATTTTTATCTAGCTAATAAATGTATATTTTAAGCTTATAATAGCTCTTCATCCAAATTCAGCATCCATGTTTGTGGCACTAATTTACTGCGAACTCTTCATGTATTCAGAGTTCATGGACGTTACTCTAGATAACGTTAGAAACACATATTTTGAAAAATCCATAAAATGCTATTTTTTATTGACCATCTTGGCTATGTCAAAGACATTTTCTTACTAATGGATTTTCTTTGTTCTGTAAGTATACTCTTAATTATAGCAGATACATTTAAGTTGTATAGTAAATACCCACTTACGATAAGGATGTAAAATTAGTCCTTCCACCTTTATCAAATATATTACAAAAGGGCTCTTGAGCATGAACTCCAGGTTATATTGCCTATTCTTTCTGCGGTTTGTGTGTGTGCTTTTAATCTGCAAGAATGGTGCCAGATGGCCTGCTTGGAACATTTGTTTAATAAACGCTATGATTCATGTTTGCACCTAATAAATTTCATTAATTCTTGTTCTATGTGACAGTAATGTAGGCGTTTTTCGTCCTTACTCTTTGAGCTGTCATCCTGCTGCCACTAAATGTCTGTTGTCTCTTATTTTGTCTTTGTGCCACAGATATTTGAAATATTTGGCCCAGTTCCCCATCCATTCTATGTGTTACGGTTTAATAGCAAAGATCAAATTTTGGAAAAGGATATCAAAGTAAAAGACACTATGTATTTTGCACCGACTGTTGAGGACTTCACGCAGTACATAATTCCTGACAAATTAAAGAGGTGGGTGCGTCAGTGTTCTGTGTAAATTATGGCATGTATACTTGGAAGTGTTTGTTTTATATGTTCAACCTAAAAGGTAAAAGTCATGCCGTGCAGTAAAATTCTCCTGGTCTTCCTCAACCCCAATCCCTCTAGACTGTAAGCTCCTATGACTAGGACCCTCTACACCTAGTGTTTCCATCCTGTGTCCGGTTATCTGTATCTCGTTCCCTTTGGTTTTTGTAAAGCGCCGCGGAGACTGTTGGTGCTATAATAATAATATGCTAAATATTTCATATTAAATAATAATAATGCTAAATATGAGGATAATAATAATTTATTTATAACTTGGTTCAGAGTTCAGACACCGTGTGTCCCTTTCACATTCATTTATTTTATTATTCTTTATTTATAAAGCGCCAGCATATTCCGCAGCGCTGTACAATAAGCACAGTATAGACAGGGTTACAATACATTGAACAACATTTGACAAACAGTACAGGAGGAGATGAGGGCCCTATTCCCGTAGGAACTCAATCTGGGAGGGTTGGGGTTGGAAACAGGAGGAGAGGACTGTAAGGTGAGAGTGATTGATGGTTGCGTCAGTGAGTTGGGTGCTAGGCTTCCCTAAATAGGAATGTTTTAAGGGAGCGTTTGAAGGAAGAGAAGTTAGGGGAAAGTCTGACAGTATGAGGGAGAGCATTCCAGAGAGTGGGGGCTGCGCGTGAGAAATCCTGCAGTCTATCATGGGAAGAGGTGATGCGGGGAGAAGCTAGGCGCATGTCACTGTTTGACCTTAGGGAGCGGGCTGGGGTGTATTTGGTGATTAGTGAGGACAGGTAGTGGGGAGCTGAGTTAGTGAGGGTTTTGTAGGTAAGGATATGTAGAGTGCTATGTAGAGCCGTAAATGAAGAGCACTAGTACTGCGCTTGTGAACAAAATTACAGCTTTTATCTCTGCTCACTCCATATCCAGAGTTTGACAGAACGAACATGAGCAAAAAGTGAATGTTAAAAAAAAAAAAAACACAAAAAAAACTAATTTCCAACCATCAGACTGCAATGTCTCGAAACAGAGTATTTGAGTATAAATCGGGGTCCCTGTCCTGAGTGTCGTCAGCCATTGGTTGACTTGGCTCTCCCTGAATCACAGCGGGGTCTGATCTGCGCTTGAAGCAATCGGTCCAAATGGTTCCCACGTCCCTCCCAGTTCCTCCGCAGCCATGTGACATGTCACAGCTTCCTGTCTTAGGCTGGGGTCAGACAAGCTCATTATGTGTGCCTGTACTGACGTACCTTCTGGCGTAGCATTGTGATGCTGCGCCGGGGCCGGCCACATGCTGCTGCGCACGCACGAATTGTGCTGCCGAGCTGCGTCCGTGCAGCAAGCCTCCCCGTCAAAGCGCTAGGACGCTCGTTGACAGGCCTGCAAAGCGTGATCCTCCATAGGATCGAGCCTTGCAGCGCTGAGCGAACTGCACTCAGCGAGGTGGCCAGCCGGGCATCAGTGGAAGGAACGTCCACTCCGCGCTTACTACCGCTCGTCTGACCCTGGCCTTAAATGTTCCTGGTTTGCAGCTAAACTTGGTACAGAATTGTGGTTGTGTGCATTACGTAGGAAGCTTGTACTTGCTGTCATACCTAGGAGCTTGATTCTAGTCCTGCAAGGACATCTAACGTCAGTACAGACTTCAGTACAGCAGAGTTCACCCTTTTAAGTGTGTTTGGGAGTAGCTCAGCTAAATAAAAACTCTTAATCCTTTCGCTGCTGAGGCGTTTCACGCCCCTGTGCTGAGGTCATTTTTACCGGTTTTGCTCATCATGTTTAAGCGTGTTTTGAAGGCTTATTTTAGTATATGACCCAGACATATTATATATTGTTCTTTCCGTCAGACTCGGTAGATTCATAATATGTCATTATATGTATACGTTATGTCATGTCTGTATATTATAACAAAAAATGCAATAAAATATGAATTTTCAATAATTTACAACGTGTAAAGTGTTTTTTTTTCACATTTTAACATGCGAGCAATTGCGGTTATATTTTGTATGGGGTGCACTTGTTAAAAAAATTAGAGATGGGGTCTCGTTACATTTTTTTTTGGGGAAAATTACACTATTTTTAACAAACGCACCGCATACAAAAATCGTTAGTGCAGCATCATTGTTCACATTATAATTGAAATGGGAACAATATTGCTGCATTAACGAACCAAGAAAAGAAAAAAAAATGTTTATTTTTTTTTTATAATTTTGTTTTTAAATATATTTTTATTTTTAATTTTAATTTTTTTAAAAAAACTTTTTTCACTTTCATGTTTGGTATCGTTGGAACGGCCATGCTCTGGCCGATCCAACCATACCAAACATTAACCCCTAACTGCCACAGATCGGGAGATAGGGAGTTCAAATGAACTCCCATCTCCACCGTTGGTGGCAGTTAGGGGTTAACTCTAGGACTGGCGTCATCGTGATTGTGAGTTCCTACGGGAATAGGGCCCTCATCTCCTCCTGTACTGTTTGTCAAATGTTGTTCAATGTATTGTAACCCTGTCTGTACTGTGCTTATTGTACAGCGCTGCGGAATATGCTGGCGCTTTATAAATTAATAATAATAATAATAATAATACGCACGATGACGCCAGTCCTCAGGGGGAGTTCCCGGAGGCTTGGCCGAATCCAAGATGTCGGCCAGCTCCGGGAAAGGATCGCGAACCGGCGCTTTTCAGCGCCGATTCGCGATCCAGCTCCCCAGGGGTTAATGCCAGGCACCATTTTGGAAGGGCAGGCTGTGCCCTTCCAAATGGTGCCTGGGTTAACCCCCGCAACGCCGCCGATCGGGAGATAGGTCCGAAGGACCTCCCCCCCCCTCCCTTTCAGGCGCCTCCTCCGCACATGCGGGGGGGGGGGGCGCCTGAATTAGGCTAGGGTCAGACTGAGGCAGTGCGAACGCGCGTTCTGGCGCACTTAATCACGGCCGTGCTAGCAGCAGATGACGGGCAATGACGGCCAATATACGAAGTACGGTCGCACAAAAGTCCGGCTGCGCAACGCAAGTGGAAAATGAACGCATTTTTTCGAGAACGTTAAACCACTAGTACTGACGTACAGAGTGCGCTGCGTCCGCTAGAGGCGTGTGTGAGCGAATTGGAGACATCAGACGCTGCACACGTCCGGCCAACATAACGTCCAGATGCACAAAGTGTTTTATTGATGATCCGTACAAAATCACGGATGAAACTGCGCATAGTATGACCGCTATTGCGTATTCCGTGAAAAAATACGTCCATTCTTCGAACGCACATTTTCACGGACAACGTGAAAAATGCGTTAGTCTGACCCTAGCCTAAGGTGTCATCGCGCAGCCGCGATGACACCTAATTCCAGCGGCTGCGGTTCCGGATGCCGGGCTGACATCGAGGATGTCAGCCCGCACCGGGGGGGCCAGCGATCGGCCGGAACCCGGCCGACCGCTGACCCCAATGGGAGGACGCGCTCAGCGCGTCCTCCGCATACCAGCGGGAATGTGGAGGACGCGCTGAGCGCGTCCTCCGCATTGAAGTGGTTAAGGTGTGTTTTTTTTTGGGGGGGTTTTTCCAGGGAAGCATGGCTTTTTACGGAGTTTTGAAATGGAAAAATCTACTCTGTAGTATAATATGCCTGGGGATATCCCTTAAAATTAGAATTCAGTTACACGAAAGTCAGGTACAGCCTTTAATCATATTTTTACAGAACTCTGATCTAGTCGTTAATGTGCCTCCTTTCAAGTTGTTTTATCCATAAGTTTCATGTAATTCTACTCACACTACTGTTCACTAGATGATAGTTTGCATATATGCAACCATCCCAGTAGACATACATACATGCATAAATTATCAGATACAGGATGCCACTCATTAACCCATTCCCTGCGGAGCCATTTCACGTCTTAAATAATTTAAAAAAAGTAGTGTTTTTTTTTAAAATATTTTTCTTTACTTTAAACATGGTCATGTTTGGTAGCATTGGAAAGGCCATGCTCTGAACTTTCTAATATCAAACATGACCCTGCTAGGTGCCAAGTCGGGAGATATCGGGGCTCAAATGAACCCCATATCTCCACCTCTCTTTCCTTAGGAGTCAATGAGTACGTTCCCCACACGTCCTCAGCAGTGAAAGGGTTAAATGCCTGCTGCCACCTCTACAAATAAAGTAATGTCTGGTTTCCACGAGAGCCCTATTCTGGTGTCAAGTTACTCACTGCAGCCATTAAAAGTGAGATGTTATGCACAACTGTAGAAAATACACTAGCTTTTCATTGTCTCATCTGGAAGGGATAGATAAACCCTACATTAAATTTAAAGGGTTTAAACCGGGGGTGGAAATGGGGTTTAAGATTAACACCTCCTGACCCCATCCACATTGCCCATTCATGGTGGCTATTGAGAGTCACTGGATAGAGCTGGTTTCCAAAGGCACTGAAGCCCTGGAATCTGATCTTGGAGCTAAGCCCCTGATTCAGAACCTCTACACCCATCCCCTCCAGAGAGGGAGGAGAGGACGCTCACAGCATTGTGACCACTCAGATTATGGTGAGTGGTCATACTGCGTAGATTCTCCTTTTTAAAGGAGCACTCTACTCATCCTGACCATGTTACACATCCTGGCCACTTTAAAAAGCTAGAGTCTCTCCCTCGCAGCACAATCCGACAGTAAATTCTGGGTGAAGTGGAGGAGTTTCCTCCATTCACCAAGTGTCACGTGCAGTCGGGATTTTTAATTTCCTGGCTGTTGGCAACCAGATTTGTCACTAGTGACATCTGCATGCAGAGGGTATGCTGATAGTGTTCTCAGAAGTAGCCAATGGTTCAGATCTGTGTATGAGTGCCCAGCTCTGATCCATCATTCCACGCAGGTGCTGCAGATCGCTCGTACATAAACTGCGCAAGTCCTTAGACGTGAGCAGTTTGCAGTTCTTACATTACGCAAGTTGCATAGAGCACAAATTGCCTGGTAAATCTTCAGGGACGTCTGGGTTTGAATGTCCCAGAACTGACGAGGGACAAAAGGCAAAATTCGCCCAAAATTTTATTTAACCCCTTAGTGACCGGGCGGTTTTACACGAATCCGTCCGTTCGTGACCGCTGCTGTTTTTACGTTTCTGCGCTCTTAGTGTTTACGTCAAATTTTCCTCTTACTCGTTTATGTAACCCACACATATTTTACACTGTTTTTCTCGTCACTAAATGGACTTTATAAAGATACCATTTTTTTCATCATTTCATATAATTTACTATAAAAAATATTGTGAAATATGACACAAAAATTGAAAAAACACCACTTTTTCGAACTTTGACCCCCAAAATTTCTTATGTATCAACAACCGTCAAAAAAAATTAATTCTTTAGTAGTTTCTAAATTTAGTACTGAGTTTAGCAATACCCAATGTTTACATATTCCTCGCTTTTTTCCTTATTTTATGCAACAATAAGTGCAAGTAGCACTTTGCCATTTCCAAAGAGTTTATTTTCAAAACTAGTGATAGTGACATTGTAACACTGATATCTGTCACTAATTCCTGAATAACCCTCCACATATACATATTTTTTTAAAGTACACAAATCAAGGTATTAAACTTGGGGTATTTTGACTCTTTCCATGCAAACCATTTTACCACAAATCTATGCCAAAGTTTGAGAAAAAAAAAAAATTTGGTCATTTTTTTTTTTTTTTGAACGCAATTTAAGAATACATGTACTGTGAACTTTAAGGTTTACTGCCAAAAAGCACCCCAAAATATGTTCAGCAACATCTTCTGAGTAAATTGATACCACCCATGTATAGGTATGTCGGGTCATTTGGGGCTAATAGGCCTTATTTGGGGGGTGCGCATTTCAGTTTTCCAACTTGGAATTTTCACATTTCGTCATCATGCACCCATGTCCTATTTGGGACATTTTTGAAGCCGGCCAAAGTAATTTACCCCCATCAAACCATATATTTTTAGAAAGGGCACACCCTAGGGTGCTTCAAAGAGTTGTATTTTAACACTTTCCATGCACTAGCTTAGGGGTCAGCAACCTTGGCTCCCTGATGTTTTGGGAACTACATTTCCCATGTGGCTCAGTCAGCCTAGTGGGTGACTGAGCCACATGGGAAATGTAGTTCCCAAAACATCAGGGAGCCAAGGTTGCTGACCCCTGCACTAGCTCTATGTCAAACTTTCAGGTAGTCCCTTTTTGTGTTATTTTTTCACACACATTGTACTTTAGGCATGAATTGTCAAATCCAGTTATGGGTTACTGCGAAAAAACACCCCAAAATATGTTCAGCAACATCTTCTGAGTAAATTGATACCACCCATATATAGATTTGTTCTGTTGTTTTTGGGGTGCTACGCCAATCTTTGACATGTGCTTGTCAATTTTCTAATTTGACATACAGTATCTTCTTTGCTTATCTTCTTTTTAGGGGCCTTTTTACATACCCCAGTTTTATGAACGTGCATATATTTGGTAAGCTAACACCCCAAAGTATTGTAAATGGAGTGTTTTTATGCTATGGATGCATCCGTTTGCTCCAAACAAATTGGATACAGTTTGGTCATTTTTCATTTTCACACCCACATCAGTTTTGGACTGTGATTTAGGAGACACTGTTGTTTGTTACTGCATGAAAACTCTCCAGGTTGTTTTCTGCAAGATCTCCTGAGTACACCCATGCCCCCCATGCATAGGTTTGCCAGGATTTTGGGAAGGTTCAAATACAATTTTTATGACTTTGTCATTAGAGTTGAAATTGAGATTATTTCTTCAGCTAGGCCTATCTTTGGTTTTGGGTCTACCGCATACCCCAGTTTGAATTATTGCCAGAAAATTGTTTATATTTGTTATGTTGACACCCCAAGGTATTGCATATGGAGTGCTTTGATGCCATGGATGCAACGGTTTTAGCCCAAAACATTTGAGAAGGTGTGTGGTGTAATTTTTCAATTTTCAGATTTTTACGCCCACAGTAGTTTTGGACTGTGATTTAGGAGACACTGTTGTTTGTTACTGCATGAAAACTCTCCAGGTTGTTTTCTGCAAGATCTCCTGAGTACACCCATGCCCCCCATGCATAGGTGTGCAAAGATTTTGGCAAAATAGAGCACCAATTGTAGAACATAAAAATGTACAAATAAAATGTAAAAGTCTGGTGCCTGTCAAACTGGGGATGCTCTCTAGGGGGGCACAGGCTGTTGTCACTGAAGTGCATGAAACGCAAAATGTTTTCATACCTTCTACGTGACATTGATTGGGGGTAAATGGGGGTAGAGCAGATGGGGCTACTGCTCCAGTAGGAGCGAATTGAGGGCTTCTTTATGATGCCCTCAGCATAGTAAGTGCCCAGAATTTCAGAAATTCTGGCACATCTAGCGGGGTCCATTGCTGCCTTGCCAAGTAGGAGTCTGGCTTCGCAGCACAATGCTGATGGGCATACAGATTTGATTGGGCCACGATGTGGCCCAACAAATCATCCCCCATAAACACCTGCAAAAACTGTGGCGGTAAATCCTGCAACATCAATATTGATGCCAGGATTTGCCGGGAAAGGAGGGATATCTGGCCTCTGGCGATGAGGCACTACCCACTCCTCAGCTGGAGCTGTGCGTCTCCTGCTGGCAGGTGGTGACCCAGGATCTGCATCAGAAACATCACTAGATACATCAGCCAGCGTAGATAATGTATCTAGCGACGTCTCTGAGCAGTTAGCGGGGTCGAAATGAGGGTCTGTGTCTGACGCAGATGCCTCAGATTCTGACGCCAGGATGGCATATGCCTCCTCGGCGCTGTACACCCTCTCAGACATTAGATTATAAAATTTTATAATTATTATATATATATATATATATATATATGCGGATTGTTGGTTCTTAGAAGAACCGTTGGGTTTCACAAGAAAATACAAATAAACACCTAAATCTCTCTAAATCCCTCTAAACCTGCCTCAATTCTTCTAAATCTCCCTAAAATCTCTCTAAATCTGCCTCAATTTTTCTAATCTCACTAAATCTCACTAAAATCTCTAACCTGTCAAATCTGATCTCTCTCTCTCGCTCACCAAAACACAAGTGAGGAGAGGGAGGGAGATCACAGAGGTCAGAGCCAATATTTACAAAATTTTGACCTGACCTGACAAATTAGAAATTTTATTTTGATTTTTTCTAATTCTGATTGGATGTTGCTAGCCTGCCTCTCTGAGGCAGGCTAGGAACATCCCACTCAGCCCCAAGATGACCCTGCCCTTAGAACCCTAACCCTAACCCTAGCCCTAACCCTAGCCCTAACCCTAGCCCTAGCCCTAGCCCTAGCCCTAGCCCTAACCCTAGCCCTAACCCTAGCCCTAACCCTAGCCCTAACCCTAGCCCTAGCCCTAGCCCTAGCCTAGCCCTAGCCCTAACCCTAGCCCTAACCCTAGCCCTAACTCTAGCCCTAACCCTAGCCCTAGCCCTAGCCCTAGCCCTAACCCTAGCCCTAGCCCTAGCCCTAGCCCTAGCCCTAGCCCTAGCCCTAACCCTAGCCCTAGCCCTAGCCCTAGCCCTAGCCCTAGCCCTAGCCCTAACCCTAGCCCTAACCCTAGCCCTAACCCTAGCCCTAACCCTAGCCCTAACCCTAGCCCTAACCCTAGCCCTAACCCTAGCCCTAACCCTAGCCCTAACCCTAGCCCTAACCCTAACCTAGCCCTAACCCTAGCCCTAACCCTAGCCCTAACCCTAGCCCTAGCCCTAGCCCTAGCCCTAACCCTAGCCCTAACCCTAGCCCTAACCCTAACCCTAGCCCTAACCCTAGCCCTAACCCTAGCCCTAACCCTAGCCCTAACCCTAGCCCTAACCCTAGCCCTAACCCTAGCCCTAACCCTAGCCCTAACCCTAGCCCTAACCCTAGCCCTAACCCTAGCCCTAGCCCTAGCCCTAGCCCTAACCCTAGCCCTAACCCTAACCGTCAGTTTATTTTACTTTTTTTTTCACTTTTTTTTTACACTGCTGGGTGCCTTGATCCCTCGAGGCACCCAGCAGAGCACCTGATCACTGATGTGATCGTTTTTGTACTGAGTGCCACGATACCTCGTGGCACTCAGTACTTCCTGCCGCTACCGGAAGTGATCGCTCGGGGGGAGCGATCACGGACGGACCGGCGGCAGGTAAGCATATTGCAAGGATGCCTCGATGTCGAGGCATCCTTGTAATATACTCAGAGCAGCTGGAAGCGATACCGATCGCTTCCAGCGCTCTGTAGAAGTGCCGGGCACCTCTCCGGTGAAACCGGATGTTGATCGCTCCCGGGGAGCGATCACATGGTGCCCCGGCACTTCTAACCGCCATTGCACGGCTGCCTGGACTCCCAGGCAGCCTGCAATGGCGTTTGAGCTGCTGGAAGCGATCCGATCGCGTCCAGCGCTCAAAAAACGGCAGGACGTACCATGTACGTCAGCGGGTCTAAGAGAGACCCGCTGCAATGACGTACATGGTACGTCCTCGGTCCTTAAGGGGTTAACAGAAAAGTAGTTGGGCAGAAGCTGTCAGCGGTATCTGTCCAATTATTTAAGGGCAATAAAAGTAACTCTTTTTTTAACCTCTCTGGCGGTCTAATTTTTTTCAAAATTTTGTGTCTAAAAGCGTCTCAATTTTTTTTTTTTTTTTTTTTTTTTTTTTTAAAGGAAACGTGTTTTTGTACATAGCCTGTAATAATTAGGAAACACGCACTGAAATCCGTGCAATCAAGAGTCCTTACTGGTAAAATCCTTTATATAAATAAATTTAAAAAAAAAAAAAAAATAGTAAATACAGAGTCCGATAAAGTTTGAAACCCAGCATAATAATTTATTATCCCAAAATAATTATCCAAAATAATGCAAATAAATGATATTCAATAAAATACAACAAACACTGAAATCTGTCTGTAAAACAAGGGTGAGACGATGTATGGTCTGTTTCTTATCCTGTAGTGCCACATAGTGGCCGTTCATAAACATTGCACTTCGGATTATACAGTGTAAAATGAATTGTTTTTCTAAATTTGCTGCTGGTCCTGCCCCCCTGCATCGTGTGACTCGCAGGGAGCCTTACCAGGAAGCAACTCACTGCGATCACACTGTGGTGGACAGCCAGGGAGCACAGGAGGAGGTGAGTATGCATCCAGCCTGAGTGTGGCTTGGTTACCGTTCGTGGTAGTGAAATTTAACCCCGAGTCACACTCGGGAATACCGCCAGGGAGGTTAATAATATATCTCTCTTTAACCTTTATGGCCAAGTTCAAAAAGACGCCGTAATCTAAATGAGATCTAATAGTGGTCTTTTTCATCCTTTTTTTCTATCATCAACCTTGATCGTGGCTTTGTTCGGAAGGGCTAATATTGAAATCTGATCATTGATAAGTCTCATCTTTGGTTTAATCGTAGATACCCGATTCGCTCCTGTCTGCAATTAATGGATCCGTTTGTCTGATCAGTATAGTATTTATCCTCTGTGCAATGAAAGAGCCTTAATATTGTAAGAAAAAGCAACCATTATAACACGACCAGCTGCTTTCTTCTCCTTTTGGTGACTGCAGTAAATATATTTTGCTACAACAGGCAGAAGTCGAATGAAAACATTAACATTTAGACCATGACCTTGCAGAAACTAGCACACTGTTTTGGAAGCAATAGACGTGCTATATACCACGCGGGGATAATGTAAGTGCTGCAAACCCACAAAAACTAAAATAACAATGCTTTCAGCATGGATAGATTTCTTTTAGCCATGCCAAATTTTCACACAACTCTTCCACTTTGTTACACACAGTCAAACTCGGACCTACCGAACTCCACACTGAAAATGAAATGATGCCTAGCCAGCTGATCTACCATCAATAAAACTGGTGACAAGCTTTGAGGAGTGGGTTGCTGGTAAACCTTAACTGTTTCGGAATTGTGTGTATTTGGCAAGTGCGAGCGAAGGCATTCCCTCCAGTGTCATCAGATACATTTATGTACATCCATGTATTTTATTTTAAAAACTCTTCATTTTGGTTTCCATGTTTGTAACCTGTTGCCTACCCTTTCCGTTATACATAGTGTGACAGTGTGATTAGGGGCCGGGTGGTGGACCTCAGGTTTATTAGCAGGCGAATGGAGAACGTCCCCCTATAGGGTTAACTCAAAGCTAATGTCTAAGTCTGCCCTGCCCTTATAGAAGAGAGGTGGTCCCCTCAGAGAGCAGTCTTGATTCTGGGTGCAGCAGGGAAGGAAGCAAAATACCCTGTAGTCAAAAAGGAAAGTACATTTCATTTTGTTTCACTCGTTGGTAAGCGACTTAGCCTCCCAATGTTTCAGTAAGGAAATCCTGAATATTTATTTAGACTCTGCATAAAGGAGAAGACGCTTGATTTGTATTGGATTTTTATTTTCGGGTTTATGGTGTACCCTGCAAAATTCGTTTGCAATTGCACTTTAGAATGTGCCCCTAAAGTTTTACCACCTGAGGCCTAACATAGTTACATAGTCTGAAAAAAGACATGCGTCCATCGAGTGCAGCCTTTTCCACATCACCTACTGCTGTTGATCCAAAAGAAGGCAAAAAACCCAGTCTATAGCGCTTGCCAATATGCAACACATTGGGAAAAAATTCCTTCTTGACCCCAGAATGGCGGTCAGATTTCACCTTGGATCAACATGCTAGGTGCCAAACAGATTAAACCGTTTGGAAACCAGTTTATTTTTCCACTGTAGAAAAAACATATCCCAAGCTGTATTATGGAGATCTAGTAGTGCCATTTGGCAGCAGATGGCACCGTCTGCCTTTCTAATAATGCACACAGTTTGAAAATGGACTTTCTGATATTTCAAAGCATAGTTTCAATGCAATGTAAACTTGTTTTCCATAAATCCAGTTGGTCCTGGTATTGGTTTTTTATGGAAAACAACTTGATAGTGAAGGGGTAAATTACATGTTTTCCTATTTTTGTTCAATTTTTTTTTTTTTTTTTTTATTAAAGGGTTATTCACTAACCTCTGAACTTGCCACCGAATTGCACCAAACAGTGAATTTCAGGGCAATTTGTCAATTCTCAAATGTCAATTTACCAAATACTGACGGATTGACAACAAACTACGCAGCAGTTCACTGCAATTGCCTCACAGAAGAAATTGTGTGTTCTATTCAAACACCACCGACATTCCAGGGCAATGCCCTAATTTTTGGTGCTTCAATTCATCAGGTTTAAACAGGCAAATCCCATAAGATTCAATGTAAAAATATATATATTTTTTTTTTTTTAAAAAAAGCGATTTTCCATTTTGCAACATACCTTTTTATATTGTTTAGACGCATTTTAATACATTTTTATTGGTTTAAACCGATGTACGAGAAAATCAAAACGCTGAGATTGCGTGCAATTCCGGTGCATGGGCAACAGACCCTTCAGTCTGTGTTTTTTTTTTTTTTTTTTTATTCTATTTAGTGTTTAAGTATTGTAAACCTCGCCTCTTTGAAATTCACTGTTTTTCAGATTAGTTTTAAAAGCTTGCTGGTTTTGCTTCCATCTCTGTTGCTTCTGCCTCCGGCATATCATTGATCTCTAAGGACAGTTTGGTGACCTTGGCAAATATGATCAAAGTTCGTAAAGGCGTAAATCCGCATTAAAGTACTGAACGGATATGCTTATTTTTCCCTCTACAGTTTCCTGTGCCATGATATGTGGTTATTTAGCAAATGTCACATTCATCATAGTTAACATAAACCTATATTTTTTGGTCTTGAGTTATGACTATGTATTAAAACTTGATTCTTTTTGATTAAAAAAAAATGACTGTGTGGTCTGTTGCAACGGAGCAATAATTTTTATACATCGCTGCAGGAAGCGCAACCAAGAAAACCAGTACAGGGACCCATGTTAAGCCACACACATACAAAATGCATAAGTAGTTGCAGTTCCTTAAGAGTTATGACCAGATTGGGTATTTAGACCATGCTGTCTTTGTGATGGGCGTAATTTAGGACATATTTTTCATGTTTCTTTTTTAGGGACCTGCATGTTTGGGTCAACGAGCTATTACACCAAATTAAAATCTAAATTTCCTGCGGCATCCTTATCTGAAAAACCAAAGGCTTTATATATCGTGTCCTCTGGAACCCTGTGGGTAATGGCACATGATCAGGAGTATAGCAGTACGTAGTGATGCCTTTTTTTATTGGACTAGCGTTACATTTAAAAGACAAGATTTTGAGCGTATAAATCTCCTTTTCAGGTTTGGAAGAGGCATAGGTTTTTTTTTTTTTTTTTTTTTTTTATACCACGGTTTCTAGGGTGGAAATCATCAAATAAATTTTTATCTCTAGCTTCAATTGAAAGTTTAAGATTAAATATAAAGTGGGCTGCAGAGTTGTGGTTTACCAATATAATTGATAAATCCCTTAAGCCAGGTGAGCATATGTATAAATACGATTTAGGCTAGGGTCAGACTAACGCAGTATCAACGTGCGTTTAGCAGCACTAAATCACGGCCATGCTAGCAGCAAATGACGTCTAATGCCAGGCAGCATACGAAGAACGGCCGCACAAAAGTGCGGCTGCGCAACGCAAGTGGCAAACAAACGCATTTTTTTTGAGAACGTGAAACCGCTAGTACTGATGTACAGAGTGCGCTGCGTCCACTAGCGGCGTGTTTGTGTGATTGGGAGACGTTAGACGCTGCTAATGTCCGGCCAACATAACGTCCAGACACAAAAAGGGTTTTATTGATGATCCGTACAAAATCACGGACGAAAATGCGCATGGTATGACCGCTATCGGGTATTCTGTGAAAAAATGCGTCCATTCGTTCGAACGCACTTTTTCATGGACAACGCGAAAAATGCGTTAGTCTGACCCTAGCCTTAAGGTTAGGAGTAGAAACTGGACTTAGACAGTCACCATGGTAACTTGTACAAATGCTATGAAAGTCAATATTCAATGTGTTGTCTTCTGAGCATTTTAAGGTCAAACTTCTGTTGTGTACTTTTCTGCCATTTCTACATCTAAAACAAACACTGCGTTACATGCATTTCGTGATTTAAATAAAAGTATAAAGAATCTTTAGTACTTTGTGGATTATTGTGTTTTGTATCCTTGTTTTGAAGGCCTGTTGCAAGGCATGACATTTTAACAGTTGTCCATGAATAAACCTTTTTCTATTTTGACATCCTTGTTAATGTACTGTGCACTTAATGATTTATTGTTTTCCTTGCATTTTCATGTAATCTACTTCTCCACTGAAATTGTTGGTCTCTACTCTAGGCCATTGCTGAATTTGCACTGGTGAGGAGGATGACTAACAGCACGCAACGCTCCTTGTGTTGCTGATATTTTTCAATGTCTGGTTTAGGATTTAAAAATTGCATGATATTTATATATGTATGTATCTTTTTTTACTTTTAAGCTTTATTTTATATTTGTGTTCACAGTGATAAAGGTTCTGATGCTTCCTGGACGAATGACCAAGAACCACCTAAAGAAGTGAGTATTTAACATGCATCAGAAAATTTGTTGCCATACCTAAAACCTAACAAACGTCACATTTTAAGAACGCTATACATGGGCTCTTTTACATCTGTTTTGGGACACTCCATGATGTGAAGGGTTAGTTTTCCTTGGGATTCGACTTTAAATCTTGAAAATGAAAACAATTGTGACATAATTGACTGCTAGCAACAATGAATCGCCTGCTGGACATCCTGCCATGTGTTGGCTTTAATACAAGTCACCAACCAAAAGGAAAGCCTTGACACCAGATTTGATGGAGTTCTCTTCCATTCATGTATGGGGTAAACCTCTTGATCATGTTGACAAATTTAACTTGTACAAGAATATTTGTCACCTACCCGAATGATTTATAAATCCGTTTAATGGTTCATGCGGCCGCACTGTTGATACTTTTATCAGATCTCTACAGACTTACCTTGTCTACACATGGGACTTGTTTGCTGGGATTTAAAACAAAATTCTATATTTAGGTTAAGCAGTCTAATAGCTTAATACACTGCTTTTTTTTTTTCTTCAGTGAATGACACCTCATAGTCTGCGATTATCTCTCAGTAATGGTTTGAGATGCAGGTTTCATTTTTATAGCATACGTTCAGGATTCCAGATTTAGTCAAGGGGAGTATCAGACATGGATGAGAGCTCTCAAAATAATTGACCTGTATCATATGCAAAAGTGTGGTAAATTCTCTCTGGAGAGTTCAAGTAGGTTGATTCTTGCCAATTTTGTGGTTCCTTAAACTGCAGCTCAATAAAAGTAACCCTGTTCGACCAGATCAAGTTACTTTGTGCTGAAGTATAGATCCAGAGTTGTCAAAAGCAATTCAACATAATTTATATGTATAGCCATTTCCTGTTGTTCGTACCTATCATCAAAATTTTCCCCTTGCATCAGTACATTTTAAAGTGTCTTTTACACAGAGCTCTGTTAGCAATTCCTCTGTTTCAAAATTCCCCCTCTGCAGTTCTAGTGATAGCAATAAAATACTATATTTCCAGGGGGTAATGGTTAGAACAATATTTTGATGCAAACATGAGTACCTATATTGTATTTGCTGATAAATCTAACGACACGCACACTTTCATTACTTTTTTGTAACGCACCTTGGTCTACATGTATATAGTCATATCTATGGCGAGTGGAAAGGAATCTTGCTGAGCCAGCAAACCGACATCTGTATTACTGTACCCCTAGAGCCATCAGATCTGAAGGGATTTTGAAGGGGCTAATAAAAAAACAACAAACATAACAGAGCTGCTGCTTATGTCATTTATGTGTATGATTTAAGACTGCTTAAAGCATGTCTTCGTGTAGTACAATTCAGTCCAATTGATTTGTATCTTGCACTCTGGAGCAATCACCTGTTAGACTGCAACCTTAATGTACTATTGGAAGCAAACCTGATACATTAGGTCCGTGACCTCCGTACTGGTTGGCAAATGTAGCTTAACAATATCATACAGAGACTGACGGGTCATTTATTGCAGGTCTCTGATCTTCCTAAAAGAGTTTGCTTCAGCTGTTGTAAACCTGGATGGGGGGCCCTAATCTTTAGCGACTATAAAATAAAACCCCAAGTACTTCTGTCTTCAACATTTTTCCACACCTACTTTTTGGCTTACGATAACCGTAGGTGATACCAGTTTGTGCGCCTCTTTTATTATGACCGTGATTCACAAGTATGGAAATTCACTAGAACTGTTATCAAATTGGAATTTTTCTCTTCCTAATCACCTTTATTTTTTGTGAGTTTTACTTGACAATAGGTTTTGGGAACGGTTTACTGTCCTGCTGAATATATATCTATCATCGACACAATTATAGTTTTTTTTTCAGGTATTTACCAAAATATGTTCCATCTATAGTTATATAAAGGATATGAGCTGAACGTGCACACTCTCAAGTTTAATTTGAGGGTATGTACATCCAAATTGGAGGAAGGGTCTAGGAATTACAGCTCTTAAGAGTAGCCCATTTTCAAGGGACCAAAAGTAATTGAGCAAAGAACTGAAGACAGCTGCAGTTAGATCCTGGCAAAGCATCAGAACGGAGCAAACCAAGTCTTTGGTAATGTCCATGGGTTCCTGACTTCAGGCAGTCAATGGCAGTAAAGGATTCTCAACAAAATATTAAAAATTAACATTTTATTTATGATTATATTCATTTGTCCAATTTATATTTGAGCCCCTGAAAATGGGGGGGGGGGGTGCTGTGCATAAAAAAAAAAATGGTTGCAGTTCCTTAAATTTGTACTTTATATTTATGTTCAACCCCATGAATTAAAGCTGAAAGTCTGCACTTCAAATTAATTTGGATCGTTTTGTTTTTATTCTGGTGGCAAACCTGAGCCAGAAGTATGAAAATTGTGCCTGTGTCAATCTATTTCGACCTAGCTGTATTTGTATGCATTTGTTTTCTTAGGCATTGGATTTCAGTGATGATGAAAAGGAGAGGGAAGCCAAACATATGAAAAAGTCTCAAAACCCAGGAAAAAAGAAACAAAGGTTTGAACAGAACCAAACATGTAAGTTTTTGCATAAAACCTATAAAATTCCTAAGCACGTCGTTCTACATATCATTAGTTGAGATATAAAATTGCATCAAAAAAAAGCTTGGCAATATTTAACCCCTAATGCTGGTGTCAGACGAGCGCACTGCAGAGTGGAAGGAACGTCCGTGAGAGCAGGCGTTCCTTCCACTCTCCGCTGCCGCTGACTGCCCTCAGCTGTGCAAATCGTGATCCTATGGAGGATCGCGCTTTGGAGCTCCGTTGACGCACTTTCTAGCGCATCAACGGATTCGTTCCCTAGACGGACTCTTGAAGCGCTCGCAGTTCATTCGTGCGTGTGACCGGCGCCTGTCGCTGCATCATGCGGCTGCGACGGCCGCCGGTAAGTGCAGGCGCACGGCTGCACTAGGTGCGTTCGTCAGACACGAGTCTTGACTGCAGTGGGCATACTGCACGTCATGCTTTGTCCCACTGGTATACCGAAGGCGTGCCCCACACACCTTAAGGATCACTCCCCTTTGTTTCCAGCATCATTTGGGGTTTTCATTCCCCAGCCATCGACCTCTACTGACCATAGCCACCATGATCGCTTAAGAGGCCAGCCGAAGTATCTCTTGAAACCTATTCATCTGGAAGCTTAATCTAATGCAGCTTTATGTTGCTCTCCTTCGTTTTTGAAACCTGGGAATTTTATGTGTAGTTTGCAGTGCTGAGGAGTAAGGTGTAATGAGATTGACAAATCTGCAGCTACAATTGTTTCGACTAGTAAAGATGAACATGTTTATCACAACCTTTTCAAAGCTTTAAGAGAATATAATGCAGTTTGAGAGTATAATAGATTTAGGGAACAAGTGAACACTTCAATATCGTTAGTTCTTCTACACTCGAGTTTGAATTTCTCCTTTTTTATTTTACATGATCTGTAGCTAATCGATTTAAACTTTGTCCACAATGTTTCTCACTCAATTTGGATACCATTTATTTTTTTTCTGTGAATATTTTGTATATTCCTAAACCATTTATAGATATGTGAATCCACACTCGGTAGAAATCCCATACACCAAATAAGATGGGTGGAATGCTGCATAAACTGAAAGCCACAGCTTTCGATTTTATTGAGTCTCCACTCCCTCCTCTGGTAATGAAGACTTATACGGATCTGACTAGAACTGTCTTCTGTGCATGCAGCAAATGGACAGCTCTGGCTGCTTCTCTTTTGCAATTTTGGTAAACCACAGCAATTACAAATATTGAACCACTTCGTACCATCATCCGTGCAATGAGTGCAAGTCTCTTTATACATTTGTAATACCTTTTTTATAGAAAAGGGAAATTGCCAATCTTCAAAACACATAGAAATTAAAAAATACGTTTGTCGACCAATGCTTATTTGAGAAGTATACAAATATTTCTAGATCAAGTCTGCTGTCTGAGTAAAAAAGTTCATGTTAAAGGATAAGTTTCATAGCAATATCTAATGGGCGCTTTTTAATTACCCTCATGTTTATGTTCATCTTGCTATAGCTACCATAAACTTGAGGAATGTTGGCAAAAAAAAAAGGTTTGGCTGGTACATGCCTTGAAAGTTAAATTTCTGTGACTTTTTTCTCCCTTTAAAGCGAGCCACTTTCACGATCAGAACAGAGGTCCAAACCTTTCAAGATCAAGAGGTAGATCTGGACAGAACTTCTCACGCAACCATGCATCCAATCCACATGAAAACACGTATGGACAGCAACAAGGACAATTTTACCAAAGAGATTTCCCAGGACAACATTTAATGCAGCACCATTATGATTTCCACAATTCCGTTTCTCAAGCATATCCAATGACCTTTTCAAATGAGAGTTTTGTTCCCCCAAATTCCTACGGATCTCACTTTGGAAATCCACACCACTTCTATGGTCCACCATCAAATATGGCATGGTCAGATCCAAATGTTCATGCACATTATATGCAGAATATATCTTTTTATACTCCTCCCCCACCTCCACCTCCTCCTCCTCCCCCACCACCTCCTGGAAACTCCAGTTCTTCCCACTTTGGCCCTCCTTTTTAAAGTAAAAGTATACAATGTTCTGTATCTGGGTAACATATATTTTAAGGAAAATAATGTATACATAAAGATAAAAAAATTTCCCTCTGAAATTAAGAGCAAAGACCGCATTTACAGTGCCAGATCAGCCGAAATATATTTAACTGATATCTTATGGTGTCTAACAGACATGACTTTTTGTTAAGGGCCAGAATTTTATAGTACAAATATGTAGTTTTATTTTACAGGCTGTAAAAGCTTTTTTTTTTTTTTTTTCTTTGCTATTCTTAAGGATTATATATTCTAGGAGTATTGCATGTTTATTCTAATGCATAACATTTCAATGTGTCGGATCATTAAATGCAAAGTTGTATATAAAGAATATTTTTGTATAAAGCCATAAGCTTCTGTGTGCGTTTTAAAGAAAGATTGTTTCACGTTTGAAAAGCAATCATCCATGGCAAGAGAGCGAAAATTGTCATTGAAAGTTTTACAAAGTATTTTTGGGAATAATTCTTTTTTTTTTTTTTTCTTTCTTTATACTTTTACAACCTCTGTAAATAATATCTAAAATCTAAACAAAATATGCGAACAGGTTTTCATCCATTCAAAGGAATGGGCGGCTATTCCTACAATTGTAGGTTTATGAATAAAATTGATCCACCTACTTTAATTTGTTTGTCATACTTTTAACAAACTTTCTTTCTGCTAAATGTCATAAAATGATAGCTGCAATGTTACCAATAGGCACTGTACAAGCGTTACAGGAGATTGTTAATGAATTAACATATGGATCCATTTTACATTGCTACCATATTTTACATGGCTATCTTGTTTTTGGGAAATTCCACCCTTACATACCTGTATGTTGTAGATGCAGTTAATTTTATATTGTGTAATTGTGTATTACATTCATGTTACCCAAAACCCAGTGCATGTAGTTCCAGGACCAATACCTCAAGTTTAACTTTTTTTTTTTTGCCCCTGCCACAAACTTGCATTGCCTATTAGCCAGACAACATTGCGTATTTACCAGATAGGCCAGGTATCCTATTAAAATAGATGCCAAATGTAAAAAGCAGGAGGGCATTCTACTTGTGCACGGACCAAGAAACCAAATACCACATGGACAAGGGCAGCCAGAGCCCACATCATGCAATACAGCAAAGGAATAAGTGGACCGAGCACTAGGGTGTACAGACGTATTTGAACAGGCTATACAACATTTTGTCTTTTGAAGAGCCCGTAAGTGACATGAGCGGCAGTACACAATAAAAGCTATTGGAAACTACTTGAGCGCTACTTTCTTACCCTTCAAATTGATAGCCAGTCTTGGAGGTGGAAGAATAATGACTTAACCCCCCCCCCCCCCGAAGTTGAAAGGGGGGATAACATTAGGTCTGGGTGATGGATAATGAGTGTGACGTCTGGGGGAAGAAAGGACAATTGCTGTAAGGTCTGGGGATGGAATGGTCATCATAAGTATACAGGAAAGTCAAATGCGGCAGACCTGACATCTCAGAGTGGATAGGCATGGACATGAGGCCTGGGGGATCATGTGTGATCAGGTTGGCTTTGGGGACTGACCTGAGGTTTAGGAGGTGGATAGGGACAGACATTTGCTTTTATCAATGGCTCCAGCTGCCATCACAACTGATGAACGGCTACTTACGGTGTTTGGTTCTTATACTTTGAATGCACAGTTTTTCAAAACCAGATCTTAACCCCATAGCTATCAAGAACTTTTAGTTAAAAATATTTATTTGAAATATGAGATGCATAGTTAATATTTAAATGTTTGATCACATGACAATTTTTCATAGATTGTTATGCTGAGATGGATAAAATATTAAAATACATGAAAATTTAAATACGTTTAATGTATTCATACTTTAGACCAGTGTTTCTCAATTCCAGTCCTCTGGACCCCCTAACAGGCCAGATTTTGCAGATCACCTTGGGATCAGACTGATTCCTGCAATCACTGAGCAGCAAATCATAATCTGTGCCGTGCTTCAGATATGTCAAACCTGACCTGTTAGGGGGACCTGAGGACTGAAGTTGAGAAACCCTGCTTTAGACCTGAAACGCCACCCCACCAAGAAGGGGGCCAGTAGGAGGGATACAGGTAGCAAATTATTAAATCTGGGTAGTAACCTCACCCAAACATGTGGGGCTTAACCCTTTGATAGAACCGCTCACGGATCCCAAATGATCCAAACCAGGATGAGGTAAATACAAAGAAATGAAAATAATAAAGTTTTATTCACAAAAACCACGTTAAAATTGCGCACAATAGAAAAAATGCACAGAGAATACACACAAACCTGAACAAATACATATATAAACACGGACAATGGATAAAAGCATACACTCTGGGCCAATGTCGAGTGAAAAAAGGTGAGTATCCTCAGTCACTTACTCCCATGTCAGAAAAAAGAGGCACCAGATGAAAAAAGTGCACCTGACCAGAATTTTATGCCACAAGTGTTTAGTCATCGCATAGAAGTGCATTTTATAAAGATCAGGTGCAACACTGTCCACAAAGATTCGCCGTTACAATTTGCATATTCCGATAGCTGTGAATCGAGCAATAGGGAACATGCAGTGACAGAATTCTCTGTTATAAACACATGTCTGCCTTCAGAAATTGACCCACTAAGGCTGGGGTCAGACGAACGCAGAGCGAACGTGTGTTTGGCTGCACTTTATCACGGCCGTGGTAGCAGCTAATGACGTCCAACGCAGGCCCACACACGAAGTACGGCCGCACGAAAGTTTGGTCGTGCAACGCAAGGGGCAAATGAACGCATTTTTTGCAAGAACGTCGAACCGCTAGTACTGACGTACAGAGTGCGCTGTGTGCGTGATTAGGAGACGTCAGACGCTGCTCATGTCCGGCCAACATAACGTCCAGACACCCAAAGTTTCCTGGTTTGGATTTGTAAGAAATCACGGCCGAAATTTTGCATCATATGACCGCTATTGCGCCTTCCGTAAAAAAATGCGTTCGGACGCATCAACGCACATTTTGACGGTAGACGTGAAAAATGCATTCGTCTGACCCTAGCATAAATGCATTTGGAAAAATCAGGCAGATAACGACATGTGAGAAACAACACAAACCCCTCTTGCAATTGTAATAGATTGCAACATGCAAATCCTAGTAAATCCGCATATATAGAAGTTTGATTCTTCATACATTATAAGTTAAACCTGTCCCTTGCTTTGGTATAGCAGGTACTAATGATATAAAGGAGCAATAGTATGCAAACTTCAAGTATTCAACTGCAAAATATATGCCCAGCCAAGGAGAGGGGGATAAGCAGATAAACACGTCCGACGTGCGTTTTGCCTGGGTCTGCTCATCAGAAGCGCAGAGAAACAATGTATCCGGTCTCCTATACATCTCACCGCAGTCAATGAGACTATCATATGGGGAAATCAGACCAATGGAATAGCGTATGAAGCTGATCCCTTTCCGTTGGAGAACCCATCTCACATGGTGTATGGTGGCCACTAAAATGTGTGCATCATACGGTTGCCAGGAGACCCGGTGTTTTCATTAGACAAGTCCTGATCTGGTCAATACCAGAAGGTCGGCGCGGTATGTTAAATTTGCTGCATCGTAATCGTCAAGGGACTCCGGCAATCTTCTCAGATGGAAAAGACTGCGCCATCGCTGTATAGTATATAGTGGCCACTAGGATATTCGCATCATGCAGTTTGCTAAGTAGTCTAGCTGGGTAAAAGCCGGTGTTACTATGGGACCAGTCCCAGTCTGATTAATGTAAGAAAAATCCTGAGCAGTGTACTACGCTCACCGCACCATGGACAATTAAGGGACCCCGGAAATCCCAGATGGAGAAAGGAATTTATTCCCACTGCTGTATTGATCAGCATGATGACATCTATCAATTCTTATTCATATAATAAATCACACTGAGGTAAACAAGGTCATACCCAAGCGTAAAAAATAATACTTCAAGATGATTGGTGTATAACACCTCCATACATGTCTGCATACCCACCCAGACCATAATTCCATATGGATGAAATAATTCATGTGTCAGATCTAGCTTAATGTCATTATCTTACTATCTATAATACCATCTGGCTAGGACAGTGCCTCTTTTTTCTGACATGGGAGTAAGTGACTGAGGATACTCCCCTTTTTTCACTCGACATTGGCCCAGAGTGTATGCTTTTATCCATTGTCCGTGTTTATATATGTATTTTTTCAGGTTTTTTGTGTGTATTCTCTGTACATTTTTTCTATTGTGCCCAATTTTAACGTGGTTTTTGTGAATAAAACTTTATTATTGTCATCTTTTAGTATTTACCTCATCCTTGTTTGGATCATTTGGGATCCGTGAGCTGTACTGCTTTAGACCTATTCAACTCGGCAATATCTCTAAACTGTAGATCAGGGAAAAAAAAAAAGCACCATGGATGTTGCGGATCTACAATTTCCATAATGTCTCCAGACCTAAACTCTTTTAAGCGTCTGTGGGGCATCCTCAAATGGAAGGTGGAGGAGCGCAAGGTCTCTAATATCCACCAGCTCTGTGATGTCATCATGGATGAGTGGAAGAGGACCCCAGTGGCAACCTGTGAAGCTCTGGTGAACTCCATGACCAAGAGGGTTAAGGCAGTGTTGGAAAAGAATGGTGACCACACAAAATATTGACACTTTGGGCCCAATTTGGACATTTTCACATAGGGGTGTAGTCACTTTTGTTGCCAGCGGTCTAGACATTAATGGCTGTGTGTTGAGTTATTTTGAGGGTGCAGTAAATTTACACTGTTATACAAGCTGTACACTCACTACTTTACATTGTAGCAACGTGCCATTTCTTCAGTGTCATCACATGAAAAGGTATAATAAAATATTTACAAAAATGTGAGGGGTGTACTCACTTCTGTGAGATAGTGTGTGTGTGGGGGGTATATATATATATATATATTTATAAGCAAAGATGACAACTAGTCCATTTCCTCAAAGATTATTTAAATTTTCAGTTAAACCCCACTTCTCACTTATGAAAAGCTAAAAGTAGCAGTCCTGACTTCTTACAATGCTTTTGTCATTTTTTTAAATATCTCATACTACAGTGGCAAGAAAAAGTATGTGAACCCTTTGTGATTACGTGGAGTTTTGCATGAAATGGTCATAAAATGTCCTCTGATCTTCATCTAAGGCACAACAATTTGAAAAACACAGTCTGCTTAAAATAATACAACCCAAACATTATATGTTTTTATTGAACAGAACATGTAAACATTCACAGTGCAGGGTGGAAAAAGTATGTGAAACTTTGGACTTAATAACTGGTTGACCCTCCTTTGGCAGCAATAACCTCAACCAAACGTTTCCTGTAGTTGCAGATCAGACCTGCACAACGATCTGGAGTAATTTTGGACCACTCCTCTTCACAAAACTGTCTCAGTGTAGCAATATTCTTGGGATGTCTGGTGTGAATCGCTCTCTTAAGGTCATGTCAGGACCGTACCTGTCCGTTCCTGCGTGAATCCATGCAAGTGGCAGCTGCATGAAAGGTGCTGCCCTTCTGCTGTGAACCAGCTAATAAACAGTTAATGCACCTAACACACACATACCTCAGGTCACCTGACACACCCATGTGTCTAACCAATAAAGGTTCCCTCCTACCTTCCCACAGTGCTTCATTGTTGTCTCCTGTTCCTATGAACAAGACCTGCAAACATCAAGCTCCAGAAACCTGCTTTCCCGATCCACTCCTCGTGTTTCCCCCTGCTAATCCCACCGTGCTCTCCCAGGAGCACAGACCCTTCCCAACGTGCTCTCCCTAGAGCAGCTACCCTCGCACCTGGACTCAAGGATTGCTTTCCCCATCACCCTCAGCCAACCTGTGAGTTCCAGTGTGTCCTGTCCCACAGCCCTCCTGTGTGATTCTCCTCTCCCACGAACTGTGTGCATCCCCGAGACCTGCATATTGGGCTCATAACCTGAAAGGCAAGTACCTGCAAGGTATTAAACCTGACAGGTCATGCCACAGCATTTCAATCGGGTTGAGGTCAGGACTCTGACTGGGCCACTCCAGAAGGCGTATTTTGTTTTGTTGAAGCCATTCTTTTGTTGAATTACTTGTATGCTTTGGGTCATTGTCCTGTTGCATCACGCATCCTCTGCGGAGCTTCAGTTGGCGGACAGATGGTCTTATGTTTTCCTGAAAAATGTCTTGATAAACTCTGGAATTCATTTTTCCATCAATGACAACAATCCGTCCAGGCCCTGAGGCAGCAAAGCAGCCTCAAACCATGATGCTCCCTCCACCTTGTTTTACAGTGGGGATGAGGTTTTGATGTTGGTGTGCTGTGCCTTTTTTTCTCCACACATACAGGGCTATTCAGAGAGCGTGAAAAGCAGGAGAATGAAAAATTCTAGGTCAAAGTAGCCAAACCAGAAAAATTCTCCCTTTCATCTCACTTTCCAAATCGGCTATTTTGACCTAGAATTTTTCATTCTCCAGTCATTCTCCAGTCATTCTCCTGATTTTCACGCTATCTGAATAACCCTGTATGTGTTGTGTGTTTTTTCCAAACAACTCAATTTTGGTTTCATCTGTCCACAGAATATTTTGCCAGTAGTGCTATGGAACATCCAGGTGCTCTTTTGCAAACTCCAAACGTGCTGCAATATTCTTTTTGGACAGCAATGGCTTCCTCCGTGGTGTCCTTCCATGTACTCCATTCTTGTTTAATGTTTTCCTTATTGTAGATTTGTCAACAAAAATGTTAGCATGTGCCAGAGATTTCTGTAAGTCTTTAACTGACACTCTAGGATTCTTCTTTACTTCATTAAGCATTCTGCGCTGTGCTCTTGCAGTCATCTTTACAGGACGACCACGCCTAGGGAGAGTAGCAACAGTGCTGAACTTTCTCCATTTGTAGACAGTCTGTGTTACCGTGGACACATGAACATCAAGGCTTTTGGAGATACTTTTGTAACCCTTTCCAGCTCCATGCAAGTTAACAATTCTTGATCGTAGGTCTTCTGAGAGCTCTTTTCTGCGAGGCATGGATCACATAAGGCAGTGCTTCTTGAAACCAGTAAACCCAAAACTGGTGTGTGTTTTAAAAGGCAGGACAGCTTTCAGCAACACATCCAATAATATCACACTGATTGGACTAAAGGTTGGCTCACTCCTGGCTCCAATTAGCTCTTGGAGAAGTCATTAGGCTAGGGGTTCACATACTTTTTCCACCCTGCACTGTGAATGTTTACATGTTATGTTCAATAAACACATGAAAACATATAATGTTTGTGTTGTATTATTTTAAGCAGACTGTGTTTTTCAAATTGTTGTGACTTAGATGAAGATCAGAGCACATTTTATGACCAATTCATGCAAAACTCCACGTAATCCCAAAGGGTTCACATACTTTTTCTTGCCACTGTATATGATTTTTGGAAGATAGCATCCTGATTATTATTATTATTCTCTATATAGCGTCAGCATATTCCACAGCGCTGTACAATGGGCACAGTATAGACAGGGTTACAATACATTGAAAAACAATTGAAAACCGGTACAATAGGAAACGGGGGCCCTATTCTCGTGGGAACTCACAATCTAGAAGGGTTGGGGTTGGAAATAGGAGGAGAGGACGGAAAGTTTCCCCTACGTATAAGCCTCCAATGCTGGACTTCGCCAGCCCGCTCCCTAAGGTCATACAGTGACCTGCGCCTAGCTTCTCCCCGCATCACCTCTTCCCATGATAGACTGCAGGATTTCTCACGCGCAGCCCCCACTCTCTGGAACGCTCTCCCTCGTACTGTCAGACTTTCCCCTAACTTCTCTTCCTTCAAACGCTCCCTGAAAACATTCCTATTTAGGGAAGCCTACCACCCAACTCACTGACGCAACCATCAATCACTCTCACCTTACAGTCCTCTCCTCCTGTTTCCAACCCCAACCCTCCCAGATTGTGAGTTCCTACGGGAATAGGGCCCTCATCTCCTCCTGTACTGTTTGTCAAATGTTGTTCAATGTATTGTAACCCTGTCTATACTGTGCTTATTGTACAGCGCTGCGGAATATGCTGGCGCTTTATAAATAAAGAATAATAATAATAATAATAATAGGATCGATTCAGAAACTAGGCCCTTGCAGCCAGATAAGGAGTAGGGATGAGCCGAACACCCCCGAGTTCAGTTCGCATTAAAACTCGAACTTTCCAAATGTTCGAACTCGAACTCAATGCAAGTCAATGGGACTCAAAATTCGATTTTTAGAGTGCCCTCCAAGAGGGCATATATGCTAGATATTTGCCATAAAAGGTGTATGGGGGTCCGGGTAGTGCCCTGGGGGACAGGAAACAAGGACAAAAAGTTTTAAAAAAAACGTTTTTAAAGGGACAGTGAGTTTTCCATGAAATAATTCCTTCAAATATCGTGCCTAGGAGGTCCCCATAACCTGCCCGTGAAGTGGCGGATTTCTAGGATGTATAGAAACATTGAAAAACAAAAAAATTACATTTCAAATGACGGTAAATGCTTTTCCTTTAATCTATTGATAAACAACTGCTTGGGGCGGTAGCCTGTATGAAAAGACATTTTAGGACGCGCAGAAAAAGTTTAGTGATTTTTTTGGCTAAATTATTGTGAAACTTATGCAGGCTTTGGATGAAAGTAACAATAGGTGCTTTAAAATTGGGCTTTTAGCGTCGGCAACAGTGCTGTCACACCGTAACCCCTCTGAGGATATGAATCAGGTACAGGCGTCAGTGGCAGTGCATCCAAATATTGTGCCTTTGGTGCCAGGCCAGCAAGTGCCATCATACAGTAACCCCTCTGTGGTATTGTGGAGGAGTGCCGGGGTGGACCATGCGGTCAGGGCCGGTGCTAGACTATTTTGCGCCCTAGGCAAGACCAGCTACTTGCACCCCCCAAAAAAAATGACACAACATGAAACTGCTAAATTTCTTTTTATTTAAGAATAAAGTTTGAAAAGCACCAATAGTAAAGGTAAAATAAATATAAATAAACTGTATTAAACAATTTTAAATTAACTCTATTAAACAAATTAAAATTAACTGTATTGAACAAATATAAATTAGCGGAAAAAAAAATAAGAGTTGTCACATAAGTTTCAATTTCAGACACATCAAAATTTCACTTTGCGTGCCTTATCCTTTGCAAATTTTCATCATGCGTATATATATTGCCCAGGCCCAGGCCAGCTCAAATCATGCGTATATATATATTGCCCAGGCCAGCTCTCATCATGCGTATATATATATATTGCCCAGGCCAGCTCACATCATGCGTATATATATATTGCCCAGGCCAGCTCACATCATGCGTATATATATTGCCCAGGCCAGCTCACATCATGCGTATATATATATTGCCCAGGCCAGCTCACATCATGCGTATATATATAAATATTGCCCAGGCCAGCTCACATCTTGCGTATATATATATATTGCCCAGGCCAGCTCACATCATGCGTATATATCTATTGCCCAGGCCAGCTCATATCATGCGTATATATATTGCCCAGGCCAGCTCACATCATGTGTATATATATATTGCCCAGGCCAGCTCACATCATGCGTATATATATTGCCCAGGCCCAGGCCAGCTCACATCATGCGTATATATATATTGCCCAGGCCAGCTCACATCATGCATATATATATATTGCCCAGGCCAGCTCACATCATGCGTATATATATTGCCCAGGCCCAGGCCAGCTCACATCATGCGTATATATATATTGCCAAGGCCAGCTCACATCATGCGTATATATATATTGCCCAGGCCAGCTCACCTCATGCATATATATATATTGCCCAGGCCAGCTCACATCATGCGTATATATATATATTGCCCAGGCCAGCTCATATCATGCGTATATATATTGCCCAGGCCAGCTCACATCATGCGTATATATGTGCATGGACATGCACACTGCACAGAGGCTGCTGAGGAGGAGACAAGGCACAGATAGACTGCAGCTGCAGAGGAGGGGCACAGGAAATTGTATTCCATCCACTTCAGGGGATTGTGTGTGAAGAATCCTATTACGGGTATATGGGCACCTGAACATCTTTGAAGACCCATAACTACTATCCACCCTAGAGCCTAGGTTAGGCTCAACAATATGTGAGTAGGACCACTATTGCCTTACTTTTTTCTATATGGTGGACCGACATATTGCGCTATTATATTCCTTTTCTTCCGCAGAGACTTTCTTTCATTTTAAAGAGCGGATTTCTTGGGATTGTTTGGAAGATACTCCAATGGACATGTACAGTGACTAATCGTACTTCCAGTTTTTTCTGGTGCTCCGTTGACCATTTACATTGTATATATATATATTGCCCATGCCAGCTCACATCATGCGTATATATATTGCCCAGGCCAATCCCCTGGTGGAGATAGGGGGTTCATTTGAACCCCGATATCTCCAGGCAGCTAGGGGGTCATGGAGGGTGTCAATCGAAAGGCCTGAGCATGGCCTTTCGAATGATACCCAACATGACCAGGTATAAAGTAAAAAAAAAAAAAAAAAAAATGAAAACATGTATTTTTTTTGTGTGTTATTTTTATTAATGCAGCAATATTGTTCACATTTCAATTATAATGTGAACGATGATGCACTAATGATTTTTTTCTATGGGGTGCGTTTACTATAAATCACGTAATTCCCCCCACAAAATGTAACAATTCCCCATTTCTAATTTTTGTACAAGCGCACCCCATAGAAAACATAACCGCAAACGCTCATGTGCTAAAATTTGAAAAAAAAAACACTTTACACACTGCAGATGATTAAAAATTCTATTTTTATTGCATTTTTTGTCATAATATACAGGCAGGACATGACGTATACATATAAAAATTATATATTATGAATCTGCTGAGTCTGCCGGAAAGAACGATATCTAATATGTCTGGGTCATTTAATAAAATGTGGCTTTAAATCGCTTTTAAACATGATGAGCGAAAGCGGTAAAAATGAGCTGAGCACACAGCAGTGAAATGCAGCATATTAGAGGAAGATTAAGTAGAGAAATTAACACTTCTCAGAAGCAGACACCACACCCTCAGTATAGTCTACATACATACAATGTATCAAATTCATTAGACCAGACTAAAAACACCTGTTGTTTATGCCGTTTGAAAACACAGGTCATTTAGAGGTGAGGATCTTTGCACGTACACATTAGTTTTTAATTCAATATCTAATAAACCGTTGCTTATAATATTCTGCAGTAAAGAGTCTCTTTATTTCTAGATTTTTTAGTATTTTTTAATCATTTTTTATACTTTTTTCCAAAAAAAATATCTGAACTCGCACCGAACACGCCAAAAAGTTCGAAGTTCTCGAACTTGCAAACGGCCAAAGTTCGAATCGAACTCCGAACTGATCGAACCGAACAGCTCATCCCTAGTAAGGAGTATGACAGAATTAGTTTTAGATTCCGAAATGGCTTTATCTTGTCACTTTTTGACACAATTTTGCTTTAAATAATCATTGCATGTATGATACACCAGCACAAAGTTGGGGGGAAAAAAGGGTTTTGTTTTTTTTAGAATAATTCAATGAATGCATCTGAGGTTCAGTGTAAAAGTAGTAGACCGATGGTTTCAATCCATTAGCCACCTGGGCTACTTCTCAGGTCGGGGTTAGACGAGCGTTTTGCAGAGTGGAAGGAACGTCCATGAGAGTGGATGTTCCTTCCACTTTGATGCCCGTCTGGCCACCTCGTTGAGCGCAGTTAGTGCACTCAGCCCTGCAAGGCTCGATCCTCCTATGGAGGAGCACACTTTGCAGCCCCATCGAACACGTGTCGTAGTGTTCGCGGAGGCTTTCAGCACGACCCCTGTAGCGTGCGCAATTCTTGCGTGCGCTACAGCGTCGCAACGCTGAGACGGATGCTGGGTGGCACGTCAATACGGGAGCACATAGTGCACTCTTCTGACCCCGGCCTCAGTGTTCAAAGTATTTATTTTTTTAAATTATCTGTGAATGACCATTGTAAAGTATCTTACGCTGAGTGTCTGTTTGGCACTGCAGCAAAACTAATATTTTCTTAAATGGCAAATGGGATTCCAGGTTTATACGCAATTAAAAGTTGAAAAATTAAATTGTCTATAGGGGATTGCTGGGTATTACAACACATGCTCCAAGTCTTTCATAATAATACATTGGAGTGATACTAGGGTCTATTCTTGCAGTTGTGACAGTAAATCAACATGTTTTAATGAGCTAATTACTGTCTTAGCCAGTAATTAATAATTCTATCTATGTTAAGAGTCAACAAAGTTTTCTGGTAACGATAAATACTTTCAATAATGCTCTAAAGTACGGAATAATCAAAGACAGAACAAAAAAGAAGATTATTAACAGAAGCTTTCAGAATATTATTTGGATTCTGCTTATTATATCATAGAGATGTGTCTTTTTAGCACAATTTAAATGCATACGGCTCAATTAAAAGACTGGCTTCCTTTGTAAAGACACATTCTTTCTGGTTTTTCTTAACCCCTTCATTATCATCATCATGTATACGCATTCAGTGGCACCGCAGCCTGAAATTGTGTTAACATGATCTGGGTCTATGCTGTATGATTGCAAATTAAATTAATTTGCTTTAAGGCTCCAGAAGGTGCCCCCAAAGATTTAACCCTGTGGGCATTATGCCAACGCTGCTAAAACTAGTGTACGATCTCCAGCCGAAATATAGAGACTTGCCCTGCTGATCTAACTGCAGTAACTGCATTTGGCCAGTAGATGGCGCAATCTTCCTGTTGAATAGTTTATTACAGTAAGTACTTACAACGGTTGTGGTGGAGGACAAAAAGTGAGATAAAAAGCCTTTTGTCCTCCGCCACAACTGTTGTAAATACTGATTTGCCCTACAGGTCCAAGCATCCACTGCAACTGGTCATACCTAGCTCCTAGCTGATGAGGGTCCAATAAACCCGAAACATCGCTGTCCTAGGAGTGGCTTTGACCAGTTGCATAAACCTGATCTCTGCTAAAAAGAAAAGCCATAGTATGGCATGGCATTGATTTAAGGGTTCTTTTTAAAAACAGACACTGGATGCAATAAATGTGAGATGGAGGTCATTTGCATATCCACCTATGGGGAATGTAGCACAGGAGCTCTGGGACGCAGTTCTTTGAATTGCTTCTGCAATTATTTCAGTAAGAAATACATTGGGAATATTCCCAAATATTTCTTACTGTATAAATAATTAAAAATTATTTATCAACAACTGGTTCCTGACAGTGGATTTTTGGAAAATCACATGGTAGTATTTAACACCAGATTAAGGTATCGCTTTAAAATAACTTTTCAGACTAAATTAACACTTACTAAATTTAATTTCCAAAAGCTTTTTATTGAAACAAATATTATTATCACATGTATATAAATTATGGGGTGTATTTGTTTACCCTTTACAGAAATATTACTGGGTCAATGGTACACAACTCTAGGTGGTAGCCTTAACTTGCACAATTTCAGATGGGGTCTGCATTATTAGCATACAGGCAGAAACATTATATGTATCAAAAACCGTAAATGTGATAAATATACTTAGATCGTAAAATTACCAAATATCCTGCGTGTGGGGATTTGCAATGAACCTAATGAGATCATCTTACATTTTATTACTTTGTATTTCTGTAACGACTGTAAAATGTTCTTGAACCCAGGACATACTTGAAAACGAGAGAAATCTCAATGTATCCTTCCTGGTAAAATCCTTTATAAATAAATAATTAACAATGCAGCTTCCAAAAATAACAATAGATTATAAAAATAATTTCTGTATTTGGGCATAATCGCTGCTTAAAAATTAAAGGCAACACATTGAATCTCAAGCCGCTACAGTAAGGAGAACCCCAGAGCTCTCTCTGTATTCTTCTGTCCTCTCCCTGGCTGTTGTAATGCAGCAGTAAAATATGTTGAACATTTCATTAGAGTGAGGGGTGCTTCTAGGAACATCTTTAAAGTAATTCACCCTGACAGGAGTGAGATCTCAAAGAGAATTTTGTTGTTCTCCCGGGGAGAACACCTATCGATCTAGTTTTGGGTACTAAATTTCATATTTCAATGGTTTTCAATGACAAATAGTATTTTTGTAGTGGATGGGTAAAGCTACTGTATATCAGAAGTAGGGATGAGCTGTTCGGTTCGATCAGTTCGAAGTTCGACTCGAACATTGGCAGTTCGAAAGTTCGCAAACTTCGAACTTTTTGGTGTGTTCGGTTCGAGTTCGAAAAAAAATAAACATTTGAAAAAAGTATAAAAAATGTTTAAAAAATACTAAAAAAAATCTAGAAATAAAGAGACTCTTTACTGCAGAATATTATAAGCAACGGTTTATTAGATATTGAATTAAAAAACTACCTAATTTCTAGGTGCAAAGATTCTCACCTCTAAATGACCTGTGCTCTCAAACGGCGTAAACAACAGGTGTTTAATTAGTGTTTGGAAATAACATGTGCTTCTAATTAGTCTGGTCTCATGAATTTGATACATTGCCTGCAGACTGGGTGTGGCCTGCACATGTATGAACAAACACTGTGCTTGTTCTGAATTCTAAGAAGTCTTCGTTTCTACTATATGATCCTCTGATATACTGTTTAACCCCTTAAGGACCAGGGCTCTGTAAAGCCAATCATTAATTATGTAGATGTTACGTCATTTGTCATCAAGGGCTTAATAAAATCTTTATCACACTCCTTAGATTTAAACGTAATATTCCAGTATTTGTATGTCATGTACCTCTCCCGAAGGGCCTATGTGAGCACACAATTATTATTGTGTTAGAAATGTCTATCATAAAGCGTACAAGCTGAGTGCCTAGAGTCTCTGAGTATCCATTGTCATACAGTTGTGTTCAAAATTATTCAACCCCAATGCTGTAAAGGGTTTTAGGGAATTTAGTGTACATTTGTAATTGTATTCAGAATGGAATCCTACAAGGACTTTTTAAAGAACCATATGCAACTAAAATGACATCAATTGGTTTTGTAATACAGTAGTAAATGTTTCTTTTGTGAATTCTTCATTGACACAATTATTCAACCCCTTAAAGACTACCAATCTGAAGAACAGAGGTTCATTCAAGTGTTTTCAATCAGGTATTGAAAACACCTGCGGATGTCACGGAACAGCAATAAAGCATAATAAGCACCAATTAGGCAGCTTTAAAATGACTGTGATACTCAACTCCTTCTAGACATTTACTGGTGTGGTTACAAACATGGTGAAGTCAAGAGAATGGTCCAGGAAGAAAAGAGAAGAGGTGATTACTCTTCACAGGAAGGGCAATGGCTATAAGAAGATTGCAAAGATGTTAAACTTACCAAGAGAGACCATAGGAAGCATCATTCGCAAATTCAAGGCAAAGGGCACTGTTGAAACGCTACCTGGTCATGGCAGAAAGAAGATGCTGACTTCGACTGCTGTGTGCTACCTGAAGCGTAGAGTGGAGAAAAGTCCCCGTGTGACTGCTGAGGAACTGAGAAAAGATTTGTCAGATGTGGGTACTGAAGTTTCAGCTCAGACAATACGGCGCACACTGCGTAATGAAGGCCTCCATGCCAGAACTCCCAGGCGCACCCCCTTGCTGTCTCCAAAGAATAAGAAGAGTCGACTGCAGTATGCCAAAAGTCATGTGGACAAACCACAGAAGTTTTGGGATAGTGTTCTGTGGACTGATGAAACAAAATTAGAACTGTTTGGGCCCATGGATCAACTCTATGTTTGGAGGAGGAAGAACAAGGCCTATGAAGAAAAGAACACCTTGCCTACTGTGAAGCATGGCGGGGGGGTCAATCATGCTTTGGGGCTGTTTTGCTTCTGCAGGTACAGGGAAGCTTCAGCGTGTGCAAGGTACTATGAATTCTCTTCAGTACCAGGAGATATTGGATGACAATGTGATGCAGTCCGTCACAAACCTGAGGCTTGGGAGACGTTGGACCTTTCAACAGGACAATGATCCCAAGCATACCTCCAAGTCCACTAGAGCATGGTTGCAGATTAAAGGCTGGAACATTTTGAAGTGGCCATCGCAGTCACCTGACTTAAATCCGATTGAGAACCTCTGGTGGGACTTAAAGAAAGCAGTTGCAGTGCGCAAGCCTAAGAATGTGACTGAACTGGAGGCTTTTGCCCATGACGAATGGGCGAAGATACTCGTAGATCGCTGCAAGACTCTTGTGTCAAGCTATGCTTCACGTTTAAAAGCTGTTATAACTGTAAAAGGATATTGTACTAAGTACTAAGATTGAATGTCACTTGGGGGTTGAATAAAACTGATAATGATGTGAGCACAGAAAAGACATTTGTGGTTATTTCATTATAAATGTTATGTTATATTTGTCTGACCTACACGTGCCTCTTTAATTTAATTGTAAGCAAGATGACTGAATGATCAAAATCAATGTCAAACTGGCCAAAACACTCAATTTCAGTGGGGGTTGAATAATTTTGAACACAACTGTATATACCTTGCTTTATACATATAATACATTCCCTCATCTAACAGGATAGTAGCCAGTCCCTGTGCATTTAACCCCTTAAGGGTGGCTAGGTGTTGTGTGTGGGTCTCTGATGGCGATGTTTCTATACATCCTACAAATCCGCCACTTCACGGGCAGGTTATGGGGACCTCCTAGGCACGATATTTGAAGAAATTTTTCGTTTTTATTTTTAACCCTTATTTTATGGAAAACTCACTGTTCCTTTAAAAACGTATTTTTTTAAACATTTTGTCCTTGTTTCCTGTCCCCCAGGGCACTACCCGGACCCCCATACACCTTTTATGGCAAATATCTTGCATATATGCCCTCTTGGAGGGCACTCTAAAAATTGAACTTTTGAGTCCCATTGACTTGCATTGAGTTCGATTCGAGTTCGAACTCGAACTTTTGAAATTGTTCGAGTTCGAATGCGAACCGAACACGGGGGTGTTCGCCTCATCCCTAATCAGAAGATTAATCAGTTTAATGCCTATTGCTGCTCCTTACACTTACCCTTGTGCCGATATACTCTCTGTATCTCAACGCTCACTTAACCTTCCTGGCGTTATTGCTGAGTGTGACTCGGGGTTAAATTCCACTACCACGAACGGTAACTCCAAGCCACACTCGAGCTGTATATACTCCCCGCATCCTGCGCTCCCTCCCTGTCCCCCACAGTCACCGCAGTGTGATTGCGGCGGCCGGTGACTTGCTTCCTGGTTCCACTCCCTGTGAGCCACGTGTTGCGGGGGGGGGCGGGACCTGGCAGCCAATTTGAACTGTAAAAAAAATCACTGTAATCTTGTTTGCACGGATTTCAGTGAGTTATTCCTAAGGATTACAGGCTTACTATATAAAACAACACATTTCCTTTCCAATTTTTTTTTTATGTTTTCAGACACAAAATTTTGAAAAAATCTGACCGCCAGGGAGGTTAAGACTACTAATCTTGTAGCTCACTACATTGGAATGCAAAGACCACAGATCAGCTTATAGTGCTGCAGCAAGTTGATCTGGTTTGGTATAGCTCAGGGGTCAGCAACCTTGGCTCCCTGATGTTTTGGGAACTACATTTTCATGTGGCTCAGTCAGCCTAATGGGTGACTGAGAATCTTGGGAGATGTAGTTCCCAAAACATCAGGGAGCCAAGGTTGCTGACCCTTGGTATAGCTCATGTGATTGTTACTATTAATGTGATATCATCTGCTTGAGAACTTATCACGCAAAAACATCTTGATGACTACATTTTTAAAATTTATTTTTGAGTTTTTTTTATGGTCTTTGCAACTTCATCTCAAAATGCTGCTGTGACTCAGGCTCTTACATCGTTTCACAGTAATATTGTGTGTTTGCGAGCCAATTTAAATTGTTTTAATAGAATCTTTGCCTACTTTTCCTGCTTCCAACACATGAAATTCAACTGACTGTTCATTTGCTGCTTAGTATATCCAAGTCCATGACAAGGTGCCATTGTAACAATATAATCAATGTTATTCACTTCTCCTGTCAGTGGTTTTAATGTAACCAGAAAACTGGTTTTGGACGTATTCTTTTCTAACCCAGTGCTTAAAAATACTATATAGAAACAATTTGGATTAATAGATTGTTGTTACAAATTTAGGCCTCGATCTAATCCCTTTGGTTAATTATTTTAAAATGATTGCAATCTGTTTGAAAAATACCTGCTGATTTCTCTACAGAAGCACATGGGATTTTTTGTAGATGAGTCATTTGATGTTTTTCACAGAGATTGTAATAATTTGAAAATGCTTAGTTAAGAAATGTGAGAAAATGTGATGAACAGTAAAACAAATACATTGTAACAAAGTAGAGAACAATACTCATGTTTACAGTAATTATAACTAGCATGTACCCCCTTACATAATTGCTCCCTAACGTAAGGAATCATTATTTGTTATATTGTAAAAGTAACAGAAAAACTACAAGCACAGCATGAGAATTTGTTAATTGCCTTTTATTTTGAGCACCCATGCAGAGGGTATGCGGGCAACATAGTGCAGATGCCGTTGCAATCCTTCATTCCTATGTTCATAGACGACAGAATATCGGGAGCAAATAGTTCCTAGTTTTCTTCCACAGTCCTTGCGTGATTCCACAGAAGCGAGCTTCCGCAGTATTACTCTTGGTTCCACAGAGTCTTATGGACTCCAGGAGCTGATAATAGTGGCATCGCACGATGCCACTGCGAGTGGTTCACAAATATTTCAACTGGAGTTGCTAAAACAGTGGCTCAGTTGGAATGCAGCTGTTAATAATGGGCCGCAAATGGAAAACCACCTGTGCAGGATTTTTCCATTTGCTAGCCGATATTAATAGCCAGGTAGGAATAGAGGTGTGTGTTTCTTAGTTTTACCCTTTTATTGTATTCTTTTAAGTATACATTAAGGACTATATTTATTTATTTATAAAGTATTTTACCAGGAAGGATACATTGAAATTTCTCTCGTTTTCAATTATGTCCTGGGTTACAGTAGGTACAGAAATACAACGTAATAAATGCAAAATATTAAAAACAAAAACACAAATATACAGATTAACAGAAAATAAATAAGTAGGAAATATCTTCACTATGTTACATGTTTACATGTGCATTCTGTATTGAGGTATGTTAATAGGGAGCTCTTAAGTGACTTTAGACTGGGGTAAGATTTGATGGCGTCTGGGAGGTTATTCCATAATTGCGGTGCTCTGTAGGAAAATGAGGATCGAGCCACTGTCTTTTTGTATTGTGGTATTGCAAGTAAGGTGCAGGTACTGGATTGGAGGTTATAGGATGAGAGAACTGCTGGGGGAAGCAGCCTATTCAGGTAGGGTGGTAACTTCCCAGAAAGGCTGTTAAACACCAGGTTGGAAAGGTGAAGAATTCCAGCGACGGCCAGTTTATCTCTTTTAACATGTCACAATGGTGAGTTATATAGTTACATTTTAGCACAAAGCGACAGAATGAGTTATACAATGTAGTAAGTTTATGAAGGTGCGTTTGCGAGGCAGCTGCATATACTACATCTCCGTATTCAATAGCCGGCATAAGCAATTGTTGTACAATCTGCTTTCTTACCGCGGGGCTCAGGCAGGATTTGTTACTATTCAGGGCACCTAGTTTGGGTAAAGTTTAAATGACAGTTTTTCAATGTAGGATCTAACCACATACTTAGATATTTGAGAGAACTGACTGTGGTTGTAATTTATATAGTTTAGGGGGGCCGTGGCCTGCTCTGGATGGGGAAGGACGTGTTCTGGTGGAGCTCCAACTCGTCCTTCTCTACTTGGGGCATCTTGCTGGCTTTGTTTGCGTATTTTCAGTTTCTGTGGATCTCAAGTGGCCGGCCATTGGGTGTGCGTTGTCCGGGGCCCGTTTTGTCCGCACCCTGGACCAGAGACTTACATTTGCCGGCCGTACGTCTGCTGGAGGGTGATGACTGCAGCCATCTTCAGCCTACCATCTGATGTCTCCCTGCTGTGCCCCCCTTGAGGATCTTGTCTGGAGGCTGTGCTTTCGGATCTGGATGACCTGCTGCTGGAGATGAGGGATGACGAGTCTCCACTGACGCGAGGCGCCTGGTGGCGCATTATGGAGGACTTCAGGAGTGGTCGAGGAGCAGCTACCTCGAACGGAGGTGATTCTGGAGGCCTCCAGCAGGAAGCTGGTGCGCACGGCGGTGCGATCTTGGAGGTACCCACTGCTGTGTGGGGTGAGAGTGGGAGCCCGGGGTTCTGGCAGTTGCCGGCTGCCATGGCAGTGGCAGGGATGTCACTGCCATGTGGTTCTGATGTGGCTGCCGGGCCCCGGCCTCGCAGAGTCAGCTGGAGCACTGGAGGAGCCTGTAGGCCCTGGTCGGTGTCTGGAGGTGGAGGAGTGCCCCCCCTTGTTGACCGGGAGGAAGACACAGCCTGGGACTCTCACCCTGTCTTTTGCTTCAAAGCTGCCGTGGCTCTACTCCGAGTTATCGGTGATGCAGGTCACTACGCTGTTCGACTGCTGCTGGAGCTGCGGGCCTTGTTCCTCATCGAACGGCCTACATGGGCTGCTGTGCAGCACCTTACCTGCTTTATGAGAATTCCTGTTCCGGGATGCCAGTTGGCGAGACCCTTCTGTTTTATTTTACTTTCTTTATTTTGCCATCGTCATTCGGGACTCCCCTGATGTTTTTCTGTTGTTGATCCCCTGCTGGGGATGTTTTTGATTACCAGAAACCTTTTTCTTTATTTTTGCTTTTGCTGGCTCTTTGCTGTCCCTTCTATGTCTGTTTGTTTATTGTTATTATTGTTCTATGACTGTATAGATGATTTATTATGGCCCTCCGTGGTCACTTCTTACTGATGGCTTTTTTTTTTTTGACTGTCTATGCAAAAATTCTAAAATAGTTTAGGTACTGTTCCAAAGAACATTGTGACAGTTTTGTCTGCGCAGATTTTCAGAAGCCTTGCTGGGATTTGATCAGGTCCAGACTGGTATTTCATTTTTAGATTACTGAGAAGTTTAGTAACGACACAGGCATTGGTCTAAAATTGAATTTCTCTGCGATACAGGGTCTATGTACAGTTGGAGGGGCCTGAACTGCGTGCGGCCTTTCTGATTTTGTGTCATTCGCTAGCTTAGCAATCAGGGTGGTGGCGCATCCAACAAAATAATTATTAAAGGCTTTTGCTACATCTAGGGGGTTTTGCACAGTTTTGTTGTTTACTTTGATAATAGCTGGTTGGGAGTGGACATGGGGTGATTATATGTTACTTATGATGTTCCAAAAATTTCTTGGGTTTGACATGTTATTGTTTAGATTTTTATTGAAGTATTAAGGCTTTAGCCATTTTTGTATGGTGGATGCATTTCGCCATTTTCGGTAAGGACAGTGATCGTTCATGGAACCAGTACACTTGAACTTTGACCACATTCACTTTTATACTTTTACTGTATACTTTGTGCTCTATAAATTATAATCCATTTATTTTCTTTAGCAATATTTCTATGATGTGGTTTAGTTTGTTTGTAACAATTACCCCAGTACGACTCTTAAATTCAATGATTTAAACTCCAGAAGTAAAATATTTTGTACCACTTAAGAAATGATCAATATCCATACATTTCTGCTGCCTTTAATAACTATGAATTGCACACAGTAGGCTATCATCTCTATAACTACATGATTAATTTGAATAAAAAGCTCCAGGGACATTTCAGAAGCTCTTTGCAGTTATTTATGGTGTTTTGTTAATCCCATATCTTGCTGTAGCATTAAACATTTAAAAAGTAGGGATGTGCGTTTCGGGTTTCGGAATTTCGGAATTTTCACGAAATTTCCCGATTCGTGTCTTCGGATTCGGCCGAATTTCCGAATCGGATCGGACCCGAAAACCGATAGATCCGAAAAGTTTTCCGAGCCGAAACGAAAAAATTTCGGAATTTTCGAATGGACTTGAAATGTGTCAAATCGAAATTTATTTTTGCTCTATTCATGATTTCGGTTCCATTCGTGATTTCGGTTCCATTTCGGTAATTCTGGACATCGTATATTTAACTATTATCGGTTATATCGCTGATTCTGTAAATTTGGTATTTGTAAATGCGTATCACTTGTTTCTTGTGGCATTCGGGTCAGTTTAGCGCTTTTTTTATCGTTTTGTTCATTTTTTTTGTTCCTTGGCTTTCATACCATTTTAATATGATTAAATAAAGTTGTGAAATGTATATTCAATTATTCATAAGAAAAAAGGATCTTTATTTAATAAAAAAAACCACGATAGAATCGCCAGAATTATCGTAGACACTTTGAAACGAGGAGAACAGACGTTCCGAAAAAACGAAAATTTCCGAAATTTCCGAAAAGTCGATACAAGAAACGAGCAAAGTGACCCGAAAATACGAAAAATGGTCGATATTCCTAATAAAAAATGTACACGAAAAACGATCCGAACCGAACCGAATCGAAACAGCAATCGGTCAAAACGAGCCGAATCGAAAAGTTTAAACATCCGAACAAATCGAACCGAATCGAACCGAAAAAAAAAAATCGGTGCACAAGCCTATTAAAAAGTAATCAGCTCTGTAGGATTGTTACAAGGTGCAATTACCATAAGATAAAATATGCACTTCGGTTCCATTCTGAATAAAATTATAAAAGTACTGCAAGATATAGCTTGAGTGTTGTATATCGTTTTATTCTATCTTTAAATTTGTATCTTGAAAGGTTGCTTTGCAAAAATAGAACAAAAAGGGAATAAATCAAATCCATCGACCTTATGTATAACCAGGGATTTCTTTCTGTTATGCTCTTGGTTCCCATAAAACATTACAGGACAATTTCATGAGTAGCATTGACAATACTAATTGATTAAAACTGATTGTTTAAAACTGGCGGTTCTCATGCGGTCCTGAACCAGTGTTCGGCTTTTCCTTTAGTACTTCAGTAGCCAAAGTGTTTGCCGGGCCTTGCTTACCATCTGAGGGACCCTGGGTGGAAAACTTGTGCAGGGTCTATCCCCACACATTTCTTCTTGTGCACATGAATAATGTGGAAATTATTAAAATAAATATCAGCGAGTTACGGTAGTTATTGAGTCCCATTATGATAGTATTTCAAAATTATTACTGGTTTCTGAAGATAAAAACATGCTTTTCCAGCCTGTACTAAAAAGATCCAGCTCATCATCACTTACGTTATGTAAAAGATTTGTCAACATTTATGTAGTAAAGTTTATCCGACATGGCCATTGGTTTCAAATTATCTAGTGTTTTTGTTCCAAACAAATGCTGGATATCATAAAAATGTAACTTTTCAATGTGTCTTTATAACACACATGATATTTAAATGCTTTGAAATACCCTTTGATTACATCATCTTACAGATTTAATTGGAATTCCTTCCGAAACATCAAACAGATGCTACAGTTTCATTTGCAATCAATTCCATTGGGACACAATTAGCGTCTATCATACAAAACAGGATGCTAAATAAAGTCTCTTCTAGGTGATTTGATATTTTTTTCTATTAGTAACGCTTTCTTTCTAATGAAAAATAATATATATTTTATGCAGTGCTCCATTAATTGTTTGATAAATTCTGAGAAGCTTTCATCTTTCTGCTTACCAATGAAGGTTTAATTAATTATCATTCAGTTAAAATTTAGTGTTAATTCCAAATAACATAAACAGTTGAAATTTCTAATTACAGATTGCAAGTTTAAGATTGATGTTGCATAAAATGGTTGAAATAACAATTTATTAATTTGTTTATTTACATAGGAGCTGACAAATGAACACCTGAACATATGCTAAGTGAAATGAAAATAAAATTTTATCAGGGTTGTTCAAAGAGATCCGAATTGGGGCCGAAAGGTAACCGGATGCTGAAATTCAGCATACGGTTACCTTTCCTGGCCATTCGGCTATTCAGAGAGCAGGCAGTTTGCCAAATGTTGGCGAATTGCCTGCACATGACATACTTGAAAACGAGAGAAATCTCAATGTATCCTTCCTGGTAAAATCCTTTATAAATAAATAAATAAATAAACATACGGTGGCTGTTCGTTATCTGTTCGAGGGCAGTGAAATCCCCATAGAAAAGTAATGCTTTGTCTATTCAGAGAACACAAAACAGCTGAGAAAGGTTGTCGAAATGGCCTGCCATTCAGGGGTTTCATTCAACAGGTTTATTCAGGAGAATCCCACAGGCTTCAATGTTAAAAATATTCCTGTTTTAACTCAATATCTAATAAACCGTTTATTTTATTCTGCAGTAAAAAGTCTCTTTCTTGATAGATTTTTTAGGATGTTTTAGGCATTATTTGGGATTTTTTTGTCAACATTTTTTTCCCGATTTTTTTTAAATAGTTTTTTCTGTAACAGCCCTTTTTATTATCATTCATTGGTTCTTATATGTAAATTTCAGACATTTTCGTTCAGTAGTTTCTTTGCAAACAGCGTTTCACTTTTCAAACATTCAAGCGTACTGTTTTTTTCTTTTTTCACTCCATTCATCTGCGGTGTCGGGTTTTTCCGGCGGCTGCTCTGCGCTCTGATCGGCTCCTGCTCGGGTTTCTCCGGAGTCTTCGGCGGGGTTAATCCAGATGTTTGTGCGGGTTTCGGTGTGTGTTCGCCGGGTTTTGAGGTGAGTGTTCATCGGGTTTGCGGCGGCTTTTCCCTGCACTACGACGGCCCTGTGGTGCTTGCTGAATACATCGCAGGGTCGTCAAAATGGGATCACCAAATCGCACCGAATTGAAGAGAATGAAAAGTCACCGAACGTGCGGTGACTTTGATTCTCTTTGAATAACCCTGTATGCAGTGGTGTATTTTGGCCTAGGCCAACAAGGCCTAGGCCTAGGACGGCACTTTCCAGGGGGCAACAAAAAAACCTCACCACTAAATGGGTAACTCACAGAGCACCGAAATGATGCCAACATTTTGGTGTTCTGTAGTTCCCTGCACTTCGGGGAATAAAATTTCCCCACCCTGCAGTGAATTTACCATTCACCGCAGGGTCCCCAAAGTGCATGGAGTCGGCCGCTGAATGTTGCCACCGCAAACCCGTGGCCTGCTGTTTTCAAAAGAACTACTGAACGAAAATGTCTGGAATTTACATATAAGATCCTATGATTGATAATAAAAAGTTACAGAAAAAAGAAAAACTGCTATTAAAAAAAAGGGGGGAAATTTTGCTTAAAAATTAGTAAAAGGTACTAAAAAAAAATCAATAAAGACTTTTTACTGCAGATCAAAATAATAAATGGTTTATTAGATATTGAATAAAAAAAACGGGAATATTTTTAACATTGAAACCTATGGGGTTCGCCTGAATAAACCTGCTGATTGAAACCACCAAACATCAGGGCATTTCACTGCCATTTCTCTGCTGTTTGGTGTTCTCTGAATAGATTAACCATTACTTCTCTATGGGGATTTGCAATGCCTTCAAACAGCACCGTACTTGCTGGCAGTTCGCCAAACTTGTGTGTGAGCATATCACAGAGCAGTGGTGTACTTAGGGGAGTGGCGGAGGGCGGGCTGCCCCAGGTACCAGTGATTATTTGGGTGTCATTAGGGGGTACTAGGAGGTGCCACTGTCACTGTGTGTCAGCTTTGAGCAGTGTTCTCAAACAATGAGCAGCGGAGCAGGGCATTTGCATACGGAATAAAATCGAATAGAATAAAAATCCCCCTCTCCTCCCTCCATAGCTCCTCCCCTGCCCAGCAGCAGCAGCTCTAGGAGAGGGGGATGTGGTTTGTGTGCATAGAGAGAAGATGACAGTAAAAGGCAGGTAAAGGGGGGGGGGATCAGCAGAATATGAAGCCTTGTCTGCTTACTGCTGTTTAAAGTGGACCTTTCCTTAACCAGCACTGCAGTGATAGAAATTTGTCATTGAGCTGCCTGGCTCCTGGTGAGGCTGTGTGTGTGCAGGTCAAGCGGTCCAGCCAGTCAGGTGGTACTGAGTCTCAGTACCACCTGACTGGCTGAACCACGTGACACGCACGCACACAGCTGCCCACCCTTTCGTTAACACGGACTCTCTATTCTGGACTGAACACCCACCGGGAAGGGAATCAAAGCCACGGTGCACCCACTGGCAGTGGCACCCCACTGCTGACAAGATGGCTCCACGCACAGGCACAGCCGCGATCCTCACGTGGCCTGGAGGGACCTCCTTCTGAGTCCGTACACAGTCCCTGCTGACTCTGCACCCAGCCCTACCGCGGACGGAGGCCAGTAAATATAGAATAAATAATTGCTGTGTTCTCATATTCACTCGGTTTGCTGGGAGTCTTATTGCAGTGGATTCTGATGCACTCATACACACCGCACATTGCATTGCTGGGAGTTTAATGCTGTGGATTCTGATATGCTGACACACACCACACATTGCATTGCTGTGAGTTTTATTGCTGTGAATTCTGATACGCTGACACACACACTGCACATTGCATTGCTGGGAGTTTTATTGCTGTGGATTCTGATACGCTGACACACACCACACATTGCATTGCTGGGAGTTTTATTGCTGTGGATTCTGATATGCTGACACACACCACACATTGCATTGCTGGGAGTTTTATTGCTGTGGATTCTGTTACACTCATACACACTGCACATTGCATTGCTGGGAGTTTTATTGCTGTGAATTCTGATACGCTGACACACACACTGCACATTGCATTGCTGGGAGTTTTATTGCTGTGGATTCTGATACGCTGACACACACCACACATTGCATTGCTGGGAGTTTTATTGCTGTGGATTCTGATATGGTGACACACACCACACATTGCATTGCTGGGAGTTTTATTGCTGTGGATTCTGTTACACTCATATACACTGCACATTGCATTACTGGGAGGTTTATTGCTGTGGATTCTGTGATACACACTGTATATTACTGTGAGTTTTATTGCCCTGGAGCTCTGGGATACGCTCATACACACTGCACATTACTGTGAGTTTTATTGCTGTGCAGTTCTGTGATACACTCATATGCAGTGCACATTTCTGTGGATTTTATTGTTCAACCAATTAGAGCGGCTGTGATCCAGTATACTTGACATGCGTGGCTGTTCTTTGTAAAAATGCTTGAATTTAAAAATTTCATAATTTTATTTATCTCAATAGATACATTTGAAATGGTATACAAAATATACAAGTAGGCACTTGGTATCCACTTTTAATATAAAGCGAGGAAAAGGCGGAGCTCTAAGAGGGAAAGGTGGAGTTTAAAGAGGAAGGGTGGGGATTAACCAGGAAGAGGTGTGCCCTTGACAGGAAGGGGTGCCTCAAATTTAAATTAGGGGGTGCACGAGTTTAGTCAGGCCTAGGGCAGCACAAAACCTAAATACACCACTGCCTGTATGTTACATAATACTGTAGAATCCAGTATATATAGAGTGCTGCAGGAAACATAAACTTATCACAATACTCAGCGCTAACAAGGCAAAACAATTTTATCCCGATCAACAAATATTTAAGGAATTACAGTTACAAGTTTTTATAAAGATTCCCCCCTCCTGTTTCTAAACCCCTCACCCATCTAGATTGTAAATTCCCAAGGAATAGGATCCTCATATCCTCCTGTATCTGCTGGCAGGAATACTGACCGACCTCCTGTATATATTGTAGAATTGTCCTGTCTTTACCCATTGCACCTTGTACAGCGCTGCGGAATGTATTGGCGCTTAATAAATAATATAATAATAAAGCGCTAACAAGTTCCGTAGCGCTGTACAATGGGAGGCAGAACAAAAATATACATACAGGTTCAACACACAGTACAGTAGGTTAGAGGACCCTGCTCAAGAGTTTACATTCTAAAAGGATAGGGGTGGCACGGTAGGTGAGGGTTAATAGAGAATGTGAAATAACAGCGTGCATGTGGACTAGACATGTGCACAGCGCAAAAGTTCGTTTTCAACTAATGGATTAGTCCTAAAATGCAATTTATTTAGTTGCTAAAGAAATTCGTTTTCAGTTCATTAGTATGAAAACTAACTTCATTCATCCGAAAACCAGTGAATACAATTACTATTGTAGTGGCTCCTCAGAGGGCTGAGATCGCTGCTTGTTACAGTATCACTCACTCTCAGCACAATGTGCCAGGCAAAGCTGTTACAGTAACGGACTGCTGCTCATCACAGTGCTCGGAGTTTCAGTAAAACTAGTAAATAATATTTTTATATATAAGGGGTTAGAACAATATTATTTCCTTGTTTTACTGAAACTCTGAGCGCTGTTAGTCAGTTACTGTAACAGCTGAGCCTGATACATTGTACTGAGAGATAATAGAACAAGCAGCCGATCTCAGCGCTCACAGCCACTGGATTTAAAGGGCTTAAAAACAAAAGGCTCCTCTCTGTATAATGTATAGAGCATCCTCCTGCATTAATTAATACCCCTCTCTGTATAATGTATACAACATCCACCTGCATTAATTAATGCCCCTCTCTGTATAGAACATCCTACTGCATTGGCATGTGGAGGGTGCAGAACTTCGGAATGCAATGCTTATCCAGCACAGGAGAGGGAACCTTTACTTAAACTTTGTATCTCTGTGGGGGAGACACAGGAATATAAAAGCAGGGGAGAGGGAAAATATTAACGTAAATCAGTCTGAAAGCTCAGAGAAGAGATGACTGGTGCAAATTGATTTTTATAATAAAATAAAAGCACTTTAAATCTAGGGAAAACATTCAAATAAATCACACTGAAGGCTCATAATGACAGAGTAACTGTGAGAGATGGATACTAAATGTATCAGACGTAAAAAAAAACTTTATAACAAGCAGCACTGGGAGAGGAGAGGGACTTTATATAAAACGTGTATTATAGATGAGGAAAGGGGGATAGTGCTCCTGTAGAATATAAAATGTATCAGACCTAAACCCCTATTATGCAGAGCGGGAGGGGAGATAACACACGTTTTATAAAGTCCCTCTCTTCTCCCAGCGCTGCTTGTTATAAAGGGGTTTTTACTATCCAGCCCTCCTCTGTCATAAGCTTTCAGTGTGATTTATTTGAATGTTTTCCTTCTCCAGCTGCATTTATCATTTTGTCTGCCTCATAGATATGCAAGGGTTAAGTAAAGGTTTCCTCTCCTGTGCTGGCTGTCTGTGCTGCAAGTGAGTATTCTGGAGCTCTATCACTGTCAGATTTTCGGGTAGGGGACAGGAAGGATTACGCATACAAACCTTTTCTGTAGCTTTGCGATGTTGCGCTTCATTACTGGTCTCCTTCACTCATCAATGTAATATCACAAAAAGGACTGAAACTAAAATGTAGTACATTTTATTTTAGTTTCTTTCGTTTTTTGTACTGAGCAGTTTCGTATCTCTTGAGTCATCCGAAAACTAAATTATCCCAAAATTCGGACTAAATCATTTTAGTACTAAAACAAATGCACATGTCTAATGTGGACTATGTGGGAAGATGCAGCAGAAAATGAACAGAGGGGGATTAGGGAGTGAGATGATTGGTTTCTCTAAAGTTAATTAGTTATTCACTAAGCATCGGTGTTGAAGCGCCAGCATTTCACAAAACTAAAATTCAAAGAATTTCAAAAGAAGCTTTACTGTGCAGCTTCTCATTTTCTCTGTGGATATTTAACAGGGTTATTCAGAGAAAAGTGAAAACAAGGAGAATGGCAGGAGAAGAGAACAATCTAGACCAAATAGCCGATTCGGAAAGTGAGATAAACAGAATTTTTCTGGTCTGGCTATTTTAACCTAGAGTTTTCACTTCTCCAGTCATTCTCCTGGTTTTCACTACTCTCTGAATAACCCTGTTAGTTTTGGGAAGGGCTGGCATTTGTTGAACTACGATACTGTCAATTTTCACTGGTTTTTGCAACACCAGCATATAGCGGCACTTAGTGAATAATCTCTTTACAATGACGTCAGCGCAAAAGCAATAAAATAACAATCGTGCAATTATAAAAAATAAATGTAAAATACATACAGTTTTGGGATATATTTTATTTCAGGCACAAACATCAATAAGAACAAGAAATAGGATGAAAAAAAGGCGCTCTGGATTTTAGTGCGGATCGCTACACGTTCAGGCAAAATCAGGTGTTTTCCCTCACCACAAAAAGCAATTGTAAACAGATAAACCAAGGTGCAAGAACAGCGCTCCCTGGTGGACACTCGTGTATCTCCCACAACACCTCAAAAAGTGATGTAGGAGAAAAGATATTCTTACGTTTCCGTGGAGGGGAAGTTGTTCAAAGGGGGATCCTCTAGTGGAGCACAATGTTTATACATACAGAACCTCCAATATATAAAGAAAGGGGATAGAGAGTATAATAGTGCAGATCAAAACAATATAGAGTATTCACAGCATATCGATACACTTGTGCACTCACACTTTTCAAGAGCTCCCTAGCTCTATTTTCATCGCCTTTCGGACTGTTAGAGGCTGGTCCGGCAGCCAGAAGTAGCCAAGCTTCTTCTTTTCTTTAATCTTCTGACAATATCCTTCTTTGGATCTTACATGAGGGGCACTCTTACAACTATGCAGGGGTCAACAAAAATTTGGCAAAGAAAACTTCACAATATGGAAAAACAGAACAGTTTTTTCTGTTTTTCCATATTGTGAAGTTTTCTTTGCCAAATTTTCGTTGACCCCTGCATAGTTGTAAGAGTGCCCCTCATGTAAGATCCAAAGAAGGATATTGTCAGAAGATTAAAGAAAAGAAGAAGCTTGGCTACTTCTGGCTGCCGGACCAGCCTCTAACAGTCCGAAAGGCGATGAAAATAGAGCTAGGGAGCTCTTGAAAAGCGTGAGTGCACAAGTGTATCGATATGCTGTGAATACTCTATATTGTTTTGATCTGCACTATTATACTCTCTATCCCCTTTCTTTATATATTGGAGGTTCTGTATGTATAAACATTGTGCTCCACTAGAGGATCCCCCTTTGAACAACTTCCCCTCCACGGAAACGTAAGAATATCTTTTCTCCTACATCACTTTTTGAGGTGTTGTGGGAGATACACGAGTGTCCACCAGGGAGCGCTGTTCTTGCACAAACATCAATAAGTCATACAATTTGGAGGGAAAAGTTTTTGGATTCCCATAGTTTAACCCCTTCGCTGCTGAGCCATTTCAAGTCTGTGTGCTGAGCTAATTTTTACCGCTTTTGCTCATCATGTTTAAACGCGATTTGAAGCCACATTTTATTATATGACCCAGACAAATTATACAGTCAGGTCCAGAAATATTGGGACATCGACACAATTCTAACATCTTTGGCTCTATACACCACCACAATGGAGTTGGAATGTGCTTTAACTGCAGACTGTCAGCTTTAATTTGAGGGTATGTACATCCAACTCAGGTGAACGGTGTAGGACTTACAGCAGTTTGCAGATGTGCCTCCCACTTGTTAAGGGACCAAAGGTAATGGGACAGAATAATAATCATAAATCAAACTTTCCCTTCTTAATACTTGGTTGCAAATCCTTTGCAGTCAATCACAGCCTGAAGTCTGGAACGCATAGACATCACCAGACACTGGGTTTCATCCCTGGTGATGCTCTGCCAGGCCTCTACTGCAACTGTCTTCAGTTCCTGATTGTTCTTGGGGCATTTGCCCTTCAGTTTTGTCTTCAGCAAGTGAAATGCATGCTCAATGGGATTCAGGTCAGGTGATTGACTTGGCCATTGCATAACATTCCACTTCTGTCCCTTCAAAAACTCTTTGGTAGCTTTTGCAGTATGCTTTGGGTCATTGTCCATCTGCACTGTGAGGCGCCGTCCAATGAGTTCTGTAGCATTTGGCTGAATGTGAGCAGATAATATTGCCCGAAACACTTCAGAATTCATCCTGCTGCTTTTGTCAGCAGTCACATCATCAATAAATACAAGAGAACCAGTTCCATTGGCAGCCATACATGCCCACGCCATGACACTACCACCACCATGCTTCACTGATGTGGTATGCTTAGGATCATGAGCAGTTCCTTTCCTTTTCCATACTCTTCTCTTCCCATATCTCTGGTACAAGTTGATCTTGGTCTCATCTGTCCATAGGAGCTTGTGAAGGCTTTGTTGGGTGTTGTTTGACAAACTCTAATCTGGCCTTCCTGTTTTTGAGGCTCACCAATGGTTTACATCTTGTGGTGAACCCTCTGTATTCATTCTGGTGAAGTCTTCTCTTGATTGTTGACTTTGACACACATACACCTACCTCCTGGAGAGTGTTCTTGATCTGGCCAACTGTTGTGAAGGGTGTTTTCTTCACCAGGGAAAGAATTCTTCGGTCATCCACCCCAGGTGTTTTCCATGGTCTCCCGGGTCTTTTGGTGTTGCTGAGCTCACTGGTGCATTTCTTTTTTTTGAGAATGTTCCAAACAGTTGTTTTGGCCACGCCTAATGTTCTTGCTTTCTCTCTGATGGGTTTGTTTTGTTTCTTCAGCCTAATGATGGCTTGCTTCACTGATAGTGACAGATCTTTGGATCTCATCTTGAGAGTTTACAGCAACAGATTCCAAATGCAAATAGCACACTTGAAATGAACTCTGGGCCTTTTATCTGCACATTGTAATTGGGGTAATGAGGGAATATCACACACCTGGCCATTGAACAGCTGAGAAGCCAATTGTCCCATTACCTGTAGTCCCTTAACAAGTGGGAGTCACATCTGCAAACTGCTGTAAGTCCTACACCATTCACCTGAGTTGGATGTACATACCCTCAAATTAAAGCTGACAGTCTGCAGTTAAAGCACATTGTGTTTGTTTCATTCCAACTCCATTGTGGTGGTATATAGAGCCAAAGATGTTAGAATTGTGTCGATGTCCCAGTATTTCTGGACCTGACTGTATGTCGTTCTTTCCGGCAGATTCATAATATATCATTATTATATGTATGTCATGTCCTGCCTGTATATCATAACAAAAAATGCAATAATATTAGAATTTTTAATCATTTACAGCTTGTAAAGTGTTTTTTTTTTCACATTTTATCATACGAGCCTTTGTGGTTATATTTTCTATGGGTTGCACTTCTTAAAAAAATTAGAAATGGAGACTCGTTACATTCTTTTGGGGGGGAGTTACGTGATTTTTAGCAAACGCACCCCTTAGAGAAAAGTCATTAGTGCAGCATCATTGTTCACATTATAATCGAAATGGGAACAATATTGCTGCATTAATAAAAACAACACACCAAAAACAACAACACGTTTTTAGTATTATTTTTTACTTTTAATATACCCATGTTTGATATCATTTGAAAGGCCATGCTCTGGCCTTTCAAATGATTCCCTCCATGACCCCTTAGCTGCCACCGTTCTGGAGATATGAGGGTTCAAACAAACCCCCTATCTCCACCAGGGGATTTCCTTGGAAAATCAACAGGCAGCTAGGGGTTCCCAAGCTAACTGATGTCATCGCGCCATGCCATCCATCGTGCCACGCCATCCAAGATGGCGGCCCCCACCAGAGCTAGGCCGCGATCTGGCACCGGTGCCTGAGGGGTTAAAGCCAGGCACCGCTTAAAAGAGGAGCCTCTCCCCTTTTAAGCGGTGCCTGGCTTGTAGCGCGGGGACCTCCCAATCAGGAGGGAGAGGGATCTGAAAGGATTCCCCCCTCCCTTTCAGGCGATCTCCCGTCATTGCCTGGGGGTCGCCTGAAAATGATGTCATTGCGCATGGCGTGATGAAGTCATTGACGTCGGGAGGGGTTTAAATTTGTAGTCTGACTTCCTGAAAGTCAGAACGCTGCGGGACCCCGAAGAGAGAGGTGAGTATCTCTCCCAGGGCTCCCGCTTGCGGTTGACGGGTCGGGAATGTCCCTCGCATATAGCGGGAGTCAATGAGGATGTTCCCCACACGTCACCCGCAGTGAAAGGGTTAATTCAGGACGATGTCCTGACGAAATTCCTGTTGTGAGCTGAAACTTTGACTTTTATTAATATGCATCAATACAGTTTATTCTATTAAGGCCCTCTTGTTCCAGTATATGTTCCTTTTTTCTCAGGCATAAAGATTTTATCCTAAATAATATCCAACATCTCTGCCTACTCCCACTATGACAATCTCACCTTTTTCCCATTGAATGCAGCTCATTAAGTTATCATATTACATTTCTAGGCTGTATTATTATTACTTTATATACACTGTGCTTCGACTACTCTTTTCTAAACTTGTATGTTAAAACATTGCTTTCCTTTCATTACATTTATATCCCTTTAGATCTAGATACCTGACACACTCCTACTGGATCCAATCTCGTCTGCAATTTTTCTCCTTCTGCCAGAGGTAATTCATGCGATGTGTCATCTTGTACTTGTTATTCTGACTGCTTAACTGTTGTGTTCACTAATGACATTTATAGATGTATTTCTCCATCAGTGTAAATCATACTTTATGAAGTGTTGCTCTCTGTACTCCCATGGTTGGTCTTTGGACAAATTAAGTCATAAATACAATAGTGAGAGAAAGGGGGGGGGGTGAGAGTCCTGAGAACGACCAAAAGCACTAGTGGCTTGCTCTGCGGTAGGGGCCCGCTCAGGTCTCACAAGGTTTTAGCTTGTATGTGCCATTAAAGGGATGAATGCTCCATATGCAAATCAACCTGCTCTCACCCAAAAAGGGTGGCCAGTGCTGACTGCCAAGGACATCATCCCTGCACGAGAGGTGCAGCAACCCCCGACGATTGTTTCGGCCTTGTCAGGAGGGTATAGCTGACACCACTCTAGGCACACCAAGCAAGGGGTCCACGTCTGGATGAACCTGTATACTTATAGTGAGAGAAAGGGGGGGTGTGAGGGTCCTGAGAGCGAGCAAAAGCACTAGTGGCCTGCTCTGCGGTAGGGGCCCGCTCAGGTCTCACAAGGTTTTAGCTTGTATGTGCCATTACAGGAATGAATGTTCCATATGCAAATCAGCCTGCTCTCACCCAAAAAGGGTGGCCAGTACTGACTGCCAAGGACATCATCCCCTACCGCAGAGCAAGCCACTAGTGCTTTTGCTCGTTCTCAGGACCCTCACACCCCCTCTTTCTCTCACTATAAGTATACAGGGTCATCCAGACGTGGACCCCTTGCTTGGTGTGCCTAGAGTGGTGTCAGCTATACCCTCCTGACGAGGCCTAACAAGGCCGAAACGATCGTCGGGGGTTGCTGCATCTCTCGTGCAGGGATGATGTCCTTGGCAGTCAGCACTGGCCACCCTTTTTTGGTGAGAGCAGGCTGATTTGCATATGGAACATTCATCCGTGTAATGGCACATACAAGCTAAAACCTTGTGAGACCTGAGCGGGCCCCTACAGCAGAGCAAGCCACTAGTGCTTTTGCTCGTTCTCAGGACCCTCAGACCCCCCCCTTTCTCTCACTATAAATACTATAGTTCTATTGTTTATATAAAAATTTGGGATTTTTTGCACAGCCGTTTAAGGCTGGGGTCAGACCAGCGCACTTTTAACATGCGTTCTGGCGCACATAATTACGGCCGCACTAGCAGCAGATGACGGGCAATGACGGCCAATATACGATGTACGGCCGCACAAAAGTCCGGCCGTGCAACGCAAGTGGAATTTGAACGCATTTTTCTGAGAACGCTGAACCGCTAGTACTGACGTACGAAGTGCGCAGCTGCGGCATAGCGGTGTGTTTGCGTGATTAGGAGATGTCAGACACTGCTAATGTCCAGCCTACATAACGTCCAGACGCAAAACGAGTTTTATTGACGATCCGTACAAAATTACGCCTGAAAATGCGCGTCGTCTGACCGTTTTTGCGCATTCCGTGAAAAAATACGTCAATGCGTTCAGACGCACTTTTTCACGTTCGCGGGGAAAAATGCTTTCGTCTGACCCTAGCCTTAAGCTTAATTGATTCTATGTACAACTTTACAAAGTAGACAACAATTAATATTAGTTTCGGGTCTAACTCAAGTTGTTTTTTCGATACATTTTTCGATATTTTCTTGAACGTCTTATGTGTTAACCTTTCTTATTGACTTTCTTTCACTGTCGCCTCATTGGCTGTAGAAATTACCCACTAAGTACTCTGAACAACTACAAAAATAGTTTGTGGTATTTAATTAAAGGAACACTCTAATAAAAAATCCCCCCCCCCATTTTTTTACATTAATTTATCCCTATTACCTTAATAAATAGGTAGGGATTATTTTTTTTTTTTTAAACTGTAATACTTTCCCTAAAATCCACTTCTTTCTAACGGGGTTTTTTTTTTTATATATATACTCACCTCCCTCCTCTTCCGCTCCTGTCCTTGTTCCTTTCACTTGGCTAATGGTTTACATGAGAAGCGCGCATGCACGCCTCTCACGTAAGCCAGCCAATCGGCAGGCTTCCTCCCGGCTCCATCTGCTGAGGATTAGTGTTGCGCGCAAGAGGATGCGCGCAACACTAATCCTCAGGCTGCCGCCAGCTACTGCGGCGAGTTGGAGACACGCGATGACGTCTCCTACTTGGCAAAAGTCGGCAGAAGCAGGAAATATGAATCCTGCTCTGCTGACTGACAGCTGGGAGGGCAGAGTAAAGTCCTCCGCCTCTCTCAGCTGTTTTCAGCTTTTTCAGCTGATCTGCTGAGCGGAGGGAGGGGAGACAGAGGGGGGCATACTCAGGGCATCATGACCACCTAAAAAAGCTTAGGTGGTCATGTTGCCTAGAGTATCCCTTTAAGCAAAATATCAGCAGTGCATATCGAAAAAAATAGTCCTCAATAATGCCAAAATCATTACTACCTCTGTGCAAACTCCGGCCAAAATATCCAACCTGCTGCGATATGGATGCAGTCAGGACTTATTAAAACATAGCTTTTATTTTATTTTCTAATAATTACACAGATGTTTCGGCTCACTCGAGCTTTTTTCAAGCTAAAAAACTTGGTAAAATGCAGTGTATATATTTACATGTATATTACTAAAAAGAGACAAAACTCACCTGTCCTGTCACTCGCTGTTCCAAACCACGCCAAGGTTGTCACGATATGGTGTATCGTACCCGGCTGAGCATACTGATGCCTGGAGATATATTTGGGAGGTGCAGGCCTGATGTTCTATATTATTTCCCTGCCCTCTCCTGTGTTTGTGTAATCTGTGTTATGTATGAATAATGTTATTGTCTATCTTTATTTTCTATGTGTATCTGTTACAATCTGCTGATAGAATTACTTTGTGGGTCACCTTAGTCTTTTCCAACTCCTCCTATCTAGAATGTGTTTGTGTCTGTTAAAGGTTTGAATACATATTGTTCTGTCTTGTTTGCCAAATGTTGAACAATGCTAATCCCATTATCTGTCCATGGTCTAATTCTGTCCCAGAGGGTTAGAAGCAGAATGAGCAGGAAACGTCAGAGCCTTAACAATAGAATTCTAGGGGAGGGATTAATGATGAAGTGCAGTAGAAGACAGAGTATCATTTCTCATTGGCTGCCAGGCTCTGCCTGGCACTGTATACATTATTTCATTAAAAGGCTCAGTCCCTGTTGTTGTTTTCTGCTCTAAAAGCCTTCTGATCTGTGTGGTGCCTCATTTTTGGGGATGCTATCACAACCCTGTGCTCAGAGATTGTGGACTCTACTAAAACCTCGCTCTTCCACTATTCCCCTCATTTAAGCTATTAGTCTGTTTAAGTTTTCATGTTAAAAGTGGTGGTTTGTGAATTTCACCCCACCAGAACATAATCCAAATGCACTAAGCCTGTCCTTCGTGTTCCCTGTGTTCCCAGACTCCAGAGGAAGCGTGGTTTTGAAACTCCAGCCAATCACCATCCAGAAGCCTGGTTTGGAACCCCCAGCCAATCACATCCAGGAGCCAGACGTGCCAACCAATCCCATTCACAGACCGCACGTGATTCACTTAAATGAAAACATCTGCAGAAACTTTAAACCCCGGTGCCCCGAAAACCCTTTGCCACAGCAAGGCGCTCTTTTGGGGTTAGGGCCCCCCTCATGGGAGCTCCATTCAGGATGATTTACAGAAGTGAGCTCCATCGGAAACACAAGTTTCCGATCCTTTCTTGGCCCCAGGGGCTCACACAGCAGCAGCCATGCGGCATCACCTGTGGTAACTGCCACACGCTGCCGCTCTGGCACCCGCCTATGGATCAGGGCGCTTTTTGGACTGTGACACCATAGGGGCCTGAGCTATCAAACGGTACCCTGGATTGCTGCTGCTCCCCTGAAATACCACCAAACAAGGACCCTTGCTCTGTATGACTGAAGTTACAGTTATTTATATGGCGCCACCAAGTTCTGTAGTTCCGTACAATGGGAGAGACAGAATAACCAAAATAAATACAAGTTAAACTCATAGAACAGTAGGAGAGAGGACCCTACTCAAGAGCTTACAATTTGCGAGGAGGATCTGATAGAGAGCATATTGAACTGCGGTGCCGGGATGTCTGGGTGGGCTGGGTTATTAACTCTTGTTATCTGATTCAGTACCAAATAAAAAGAGTCCTGCTGCAATGGGCCAGTGAGTTTGCTTAACCCAATATCACCAGTGTCGTCTGCTTTATTGAGTGAAATTAAGAGCTGACATTGATTTAGCTGCTGCTTGCTGAGGGAAAAATCCCTGAACTTGCGGATAGAGGCAAATACGACGGACGAGGCAAAATCTTCAACCTTGGCTCGTAACAACCGCTCGTTGCGTGGACCCGTCCTTAGTTTCAGAGAAGGGCTAGAGAAAAGCATGAAAGACTGCTGGTGGAAGAACAGGGGTCCATCAAGGAAGTGGCATTAACAGATGTGTCCCAGTCAGGGTACAGAGATCTGTTCCATAAATTGTGAATTCTCTGTAGTTTTGCCATACTTCATCCACCATAAATCCCAGTAGTTCTCTTAACTGTGAGAGAATGGTCATCAGTGAATATCCCCTATTACTGATATTCTTTAACTTACAGCTGATGCAGGTTGAAATTAAGGTAAATGGAACTTTGGACGTGATTTGCCAGTTATTTAAATGCTGAAAAGTGCTATACAGTCAGGTCCATAAATATTGGGACATCGACACAATTCTAACATCTTTGGCTCTATACACCACCACAATGGAGTTGGAATGAAACAAACACAATGTGCTTTGACTGCAGACTGTCAGCTTTAATTTGAGGGTATGTACATCCAACTCAGGTGAACGGTGTAGGACTTACAGCAGTTTGCAGATGTGCCTCCCACTTGTTAAGGGACAAAAAGTAATGGGACAATTGGCTTCTCAGCTGTTCCATGGCCAGGTGTGTGATATTCCCTCATTTCCCCAATTACAATGTGCAGATAAAAGGTCCAGAGTTCATTTCAAGTGTGCTATTTGCATTTGGAATCTGTTGCTGTCAACTCTCAAGATGAGATCCAAAGAGCTGTCACTATCAGTGAAGCAAGCCATCATTAGGCTCAAGAAACAAAACAAACCCATTAGAGAGATAGCAAGAACATTAGCTGTGGCCAAAACAACTGTTTGGAACATTCTCAAAAAGAAGGAACGCACCGGTGAGCTCAGTAACACCAAAACACCCAGGAGACCACGGAAAACAACTGTGGTGGATGACCAAATAATTCTTTCCCTGGTGAAGAAAACACTCTTCAGAACAGTTGGCCAGATCAAGAACACTCTCCAGGAGGCAGGTGTATGTGTGTCAAAGTCAACAATCAAGAGAAGACTTCACCAGAGGGTTCACCACAAGATGTAAACCATTGGTGAGCCTCAAAAACAGGAAGGCCAGATTAGAGTTTGCCAAACAACACAGATGAGACCAAGATCAACTTGTACCAGAGTAATGGGAAGAGAAGAGTATGGAGAAGGAAAGGAACTGCTCATGATCCTAAGCATACCACCTCATCAGTGAAGCATGGTGGTGGTAGTGTCATGGCGTGGGCATGTATGGCTGCCAATGGAACTGGTTCTCTTGTATTTATTGATGATGTGACTGCTGGAAAAAGCAGCAGGATGAATTCTGAAGTGTTTCGGGCAATATTATCTACTCACATTCAGCCAAATGCTGCAGAACTCATTGGACGGCGCTTCACAGTGCAGATGGACAATGACTCAAAGCATACTGCAAAAGCAACCAAAGAGTTTTTGAAGGGACAGAAGTGGAATGTTATGCAATGGCCAAGTCAATCACCTGACCTGAATCCCATTGAGCATGCATTTCACTTGCTGAAGACAAAACTGAAGGGAAAATGCCCCAAGAACAAGCAGGAACTAAATACAGTTGCAGTAGAGGCCTGGCAGAGCATCACCAGGGATGAAACCTAGCATCTGGTGATGTCTATGCGTTCCAGACTTCAGGCTGTGATTGACTGCAAAGGATTTGCAACCAAGTATTAAGAAGGGAAAGTTTGATTTATGATTATTATTCTGTCCCATTACTTTTGGTCCCTTAACAAGTAGGAGGCACATCTGCAAACTGCTGTAAGTCCTACACTGTTCACCTGAGTTGGATGTACATACCCTCAAATTAAAGCTGACCGTCTGCAGTTAAAGCACAGTGTGTTTGTTTCATTCCAACTCCATTGTGGTGGTGTATAGAGCCAAAGATGTTAGAATTGTGTCGATGTCCCAATATTTCTGGACCTGACTGTATATATACAAATAAGAAACAAAATATGTATACCGAATTGAATAAATTAGCTTAGCTGTTCCCTTTTTACATGCCGAGTTGGATGGAGTAGAGGTAACGTCACCGCTCTGCATGGAGAGAGCCTGTGGAGTCATGGGTTCGATCCCAGCGAGCAACCTCTCCAGTAAGTGTCCTTGGGCAAGACACCTAACGGTACATACTCGCCACCCAGGACATACTTTAAAACGAGAGAAATCTCAATGTATCCTTCCTGGTAAAATCCTTTCTCCAAAAAAACCCAAAATGCTGATATGTGATACACTGTATATGATCAGGTGTATTTTATTATGGTAGACTAAAAAGAATTTACATTTATTTTATTTGACATATTTTCGTGATTTATTTATGTCTATACAAAAATATTTTTTTCTTTCCTGCGTAATCACCATTTTAATTAAAGTAAAACAAAGTATATCCGGCTCAATAGCTATGTTATAATTGGCCATGGGACTGAAATGTATTTTTAATTAGATGTTGGAATAGACACGGTTGCATTAAATTTGTTTCAGAAAAATGCAACAGCTGCTCAGATATTGAGTGACATAAGACATAAGTATATGTAAAAAAAAGTTTTGACACTTTCTGTTGATTAAAATGTGCTGGGCTTAACAAGATACACAACACCCTAGTGTAACAAGTAACAAACAGAAAATACAAATAATGCTTATAGTGTTTTATCTTAATGCTTCTTCTGCTGATGTGTGTGTGTGTCAAGAATAATAAATCAGTGACATACAATAATAGTATTAAAGTATTAAAGTAGTCTTTAATAGACATGTGCACAACAAAAAAATGGTTCATTTTCACATCGATTCGTTAAGTTTTTCGGGAGATCGGTAATTCGTACTTCGGATCTATTCAGTATTTGGTTTTTATTAGTAAATCACATTTTAGTTTGATTCGTATTTCATTTTATTAGTTATTTTGTATTTCGGATCAATTCATTATTTCGTTTTTATTAGTTATTTTGGATCGATTGGTTATTTTGTTTTTATTATTTCGGAATGAGAAATGAATGAAGGTTTTAACAGGCAAATCCCATAGGTTTCAATGTAAAAAATATTCCCCATTTTTATTAAATATTTATTCAACAGTTTATTCTTTTCACTTGCAGCAAAAAGTTTCTTCATATATTTTTTAGGATTTTTTAGCAATTTTTCAGGATTCTTTTGGTGAAATATTTGGATTCCTAATTATTTTAAAACAAGGCTTTTTTTTTTTCTTGAGTCTGGCTGCATTTGGCAGGTGCTGTCCATGATGCTGAAACCTATTCAGCACCAAGGCCAGCAGCTCCGTGGGGCTCCGGAGCCCCGTGGAGCTGCTGTCCTTAGTGCTGAAACCTATTTGCTAAACGCAGCCAGACTGAAAGAATGAAAAAAAAAATGCTGTGTTTGGCAAAGAAAAAAAGTCTCGTTGTTTTAAAATAATTAAGCATCCAAAAATTTTACCAAAAAATCCTGAAAAAATGGCTAAAAAATTTATAAAGAGACATTGTGCTGCAAGTGAAAAGAATAAACGGTTGAATAAATATTTGATAAAAACTTGGATTTTTTTGCATTGAAACCTATGGAATTCGCCTGTTTAAACCTTTTGAACGAACCACTGAAAATCAGGGTATTTCACTGACATTTCATTGCTGTTCGGCGTTCTCGGAATAGATTAACCATTACTTGTCTACAGGGAATTTCACTGCCGCTGAATGACACCATGGCACTGTCCATATCCTGTGGTGCTGAATACAACAGATTTACCACCACGGCTAATGGACAGGGACGAGGGGCCGAGTCTAATATACCATTTCGTTTTTTGTTCTGTTTCGAACTGAATCGATTAATTTTCGTTCCGTTTGGGACCGAATCGTTTCCTTTTCGTTCCGTTTCGGACAGTACCGATTTGTATTTCGGAAAAACTTCTGAAATACAAATCAGTAAATTTTGCCTGAATTTTGATTTCTGTTGAGCAAAACCACTTCTTAGTGAATAGTGTTTCGACAGGAATAACATGCAAAACATACGTTAAAGAGTAGACACATGTATCATTATGTGCAATACATACAGCACCTTTAAGACATATATAGAACAGCATGCAATGCGTAGTATATAAAGAACTTTCATTGCATATATAAATATTCTAATGAAATCACACTCACTATGAAGAGAGCTTCCGATATAAGGATTAGCTTAGTTGTGTGCGCCAGTTCCTCTTTTATTTGGATGGGCCTCCCCTTTCTGACGGACCTCAACCGCACTGAGCTCCAGTGATATGCCACATACAAATACTGTATTTAGTGTAGATTGCTTAGATTTAGATTGCATAAAATGAGCGCACTGAAATTCACTCATGTAGATAGGAGCCAAAATTCCAACTGCTCTCCTTATAATTCGTTTAGAGCAAAGATCTCAAATTCTGGCCTCCAAAATTTTCTAAACTAAAGTTTCCATAATTCTCTGGCTCTTTATTGCTTTCAAAGAATTCTAGGAATTGTAGGCCATCAAAAACTGGGAGGAGGGGCAAAGTTTGAGACCCCTGATTTAGCATGAGCTTATGGGGTGACTCAAACTTGTGTTGAAGAAAAAAGGTCTCCAGCGTCCAAGTTGAAAAAAAATGACATAAAAGTCTTCTATAAAACAAAAGAAATAAGACATAAATATATGGCCAAGACTTTTCTTGTATTTAAAGATATCTTCTTCAGTTGACTTGCAAACATTAAATGAGTACCTTTTGTAGACTTCTTTTGATTAACTACTACGAATCTGGCATGTAATTACTCATTCATATTAATCTTCTGGTGGATGTCATGCATCATTTCTGACTTCTTGATTTACGCATACATCCTATTGATTTTGGCCCAAACTCAAACAGTCAATAGTTGGAGCTCCTTGTAAGGTGAAAACAAAACTTAGAATGACGTTATTTAGAATTTACAATTACAAAAACACACACAGGGCAATGGTAAAACACACCTGGTGTTTCCATATTGAATAGTCTCCCAATAGCCTTTCCCGTCCCACACACACCCTGGCACAACAGAAAATGTCAGGGGAAGGTGGCAGAGAGATCTGGTTTAAGCCAGTGCCTGGGAGGTTGGATGGAAGCATGGGGAAACAAGATGCATTACATACAGAGACAAATAGGGCAAAGAAACCACATGCACCCTGTACCTACCACTTTAAGTACAGGATGACCTTAACATAGGAGATGGCTGGGAAAAAATATAATATCAGGCTCACACCTCCTTAATGCATCTTTAGGTCCATGTACCTCGAGTCTCAAGGGACTAATGTTACAGCATTTCTCCATTATTAAATTCATCAGGGGAGAATACCGTGAGAATTTAAGAGAAAATAGGCATCTGCCTGCTGGCACTATGTAAATAATGTATAATAATAGTAATCTCCTGTATTTTTTTTTTTTTTTTACAAAATGCTCTGCAATTCACCATGCCCCTCTTTTTAATATGCATGTGCACCCTTTGTGACATGAATGGGGCGCCAGTGTTCTCAATGTGTCTGAATGCTGCACTACTTTATCTAACAGTAACATTACCCAATTAGAGGGCAGTAATGAAGCAGAGCTGAGAGGGAGCCGGTTTCCTTGAGTTCTGTGGGGCGCTCAATATGGCTTATTTAAGTTTCTTTCTGTGTGCTCTGAGCCTCGTATAAAACAATAAAAGAAGGATTGACAAGATGGGTTATTTGTGCATCTGTCCTTCTAAACCTCTCTTTATTACACAAGCAGGGTTGTGTGTGGGTTGATATATGTGAGTATATGCAGTGCATGTGACTATACATGCTCATCGAAGAATATATTCTAACGATTAGGAGTGGAACCCTGCAAATACCAAAGGTGTTTCTTTCTTTTTGCCTGCAAAATGTAAATAATATAAAATACCATATATGCAACTTGAAAGCCTAACTCACATAAAATATTTGTCTTGTAAATGATACACTTTGAAATTGTTTCTGATATTATTCTTGCATTCATTATATAGCAGGTACCGAACTGTCTGAATCTATTAGAACATTGTAGGTTAAAACACAATATTTGTTTGCGACTGCCTTAAGTCTTTCTTAACCCCCCTGCCTTATTGTTTATCTCTGGTCTTATTTAAAGAATATGTTCTCCTGTACAAAAAGAGGATGCATTTGTATATGCAGACACTGGGAAATAAAGGGTCATAAGTGCTTTTAAAAATGCAAGAAATACATTTTAAATAAAGAAATGTTGCCTTTGAATTTGTGTTGTGAGTTACTTTGATGGAACATACATGAATAATGAAAACAATTGAATTTTAGTGATATTTTATAAATGATTCGAGCTAAAATATAGATGCATTTTAACTATTATTGTCGTGAATTTGTGATTATATAACCATTACCATGGTAACTAAAACTGTAACCTGTATCTGCTCTGCATGAGTAACAGAAAATGTAACACTGCCTTTAAATTATTTAACGAGTCATCTACTTGTTAATTTAATCCGTGGACTACTTTTTCTACTGAAAGCAGTCTGCATTTTCCATAAAATTAAAAATAATAAAGAAAATAAAAATTATTTTCTGTTTATGATGATGTAAATGTATCTCCATTAGGTTGTGCTAATATGAGCAGGGTTTGTGTTATGTTATTAGCGAATGTCCCTTCAATGATCTATATTTGGCATTAAGCTTATCAGAAACTAAAGCTAGGTCATATGCATAAAATGCAAGATGTTTCTGCAGATAATATTTTGAAGGACTTTGGAACCTAAATGTTTTCTTTGAGGATTAATGTGTTACTCAGCAGATGTATTTGTGGCTTCTTTGAATATATAACAGCATACCTTAAGTATCTAATATAATCAAAGTAGAAGTTGTTCTCAATACATGGCTGGCGCCAGAATATATATATATATATATATATATATGACTCCAGAGATAGCGGGACGCACTCGAGGACTTCAATAAAAATAAATTTTAATTACAAGAAACTAAAAAGACACTGACGTTTCGGCCTACATAAAGGCCTTCATCAAGGATAAAAACACATTGAATCTTGTTGTTTATATAGTGTTGCCTGTTAAGGACTTACCAAACCTGTAACGCGTTGGTCTCGATTGCGCCCACACTTCATCAGGGAAGTTAGCCTTTATACAACAAAGAAATGTGGAGAACGAACACTAAGAGCAAAAATGAAAAATACGAAATATAACCCCGTCGCCCAAGGCACCACAAGTGCGGTCCCAATCAGCACCAAATGAACAAAAAAAGGGAAAAGTCGGTGTTCGGCGTGTCCGCGTACGCGGTATGGGGGAAATATCTAATAATAAAACGAGATGAACATACAATAATTTGTAAGGAGAAATAACATACAATATATGTAGCTGGGTTAGATGACTCAAAGTTCGTCAAAATGTTCACTTTCCAGAGCCTCGTTAGGCTCGATCACCTCGCCTGTGGGTGTTTACGTGGCTCACCCAGTAGCTCTCAGGGGTAGACCCGTCTCACAGCCTTGGTGTCCTTTCAGGATCCTGGTCATCCACAGGTTCTCCAATACTTAGTTGCCAATGGTTCTCAACAGCTCACTTATCTCAGGCCTTGGCATTCCTTTGGGGTCCTGAGTGTTCACAGGTCGTAACTTGTCGTAATTTGTAGAAATATAGTAGTGGTGAGTAATTGTTGTGTACTGTCCCTTTAATGCTGCATCAGTGTCAAGATCTATGTCAGTGACATGTTCCTTGCCACCGGCGCACAAGAGAACTAAAAACAAGTTGCCGGATAGTGATATCACTATCCGGCAACTTGTTTTTAGTTCTCTTGTGGCGCCGGTGGCAAGGAACATGTCACTGACATAGATCTTGACACTGATGCAGCATAAAGGGACAATACACAACAATTACTCACCACTACTATATTTCTACAAATTACGACAAGTTACGACCTGTGAACACTCAGGACCCCAAAGGAATGCCAAGGCCTGAGATAAGTGAGCTGTTGAGAACCATTGGCAACTAAGTATTGGAGAACCTGTGGATGACCCAGGATCCTGAAAGGACACCAAGGCTGTGAGACGGGTCTACCCCTGAGAGCTACTGGGTGAGCCACGTAAACACCCACAGGCGAGGTGATCGAGCCTAACGAGGCTCTGGAAAGTGAACATTTTGACGAACTTTGAGTCATCTAACCCAGCTACATATATTGTAAGTTAGCCTTTATGGCTGACGAAACGCGTCGGATTTACTATCTGGTCCAATAAACCCTTTTTTGCACTTTATCTCTGTTGTCTGGCTGAATCTTCCCTGCAAACTTCTTCCAAAGTGGAACTCCCTCGCTGAGCGCAGCCCTGGCACCCATCCAAGGAGCAGTGGAGTCACACGGGACTTGGTGAGATCGCAGGATGGCATTCCGGGCTAATCAAAGATAACGCTATATGCATTGATATCTCTTGTATCTTGTGAGTGAGATTTAACAGAGGCTTTGTGTCACTGCAACTGTTTTTACAGTATTACACTATGTACCATTCCTGTTCCTTCTAGATCTCTATCCCCATTTTTCTGTTTTAAAAACTGCAAAGTTACTGGTCCTAATTTAGGACTACAAAAAGCTGGAGCGCGGCACGGTGAGCAGCGCATGTAGGCGGCGTTCTGTGTCGAGATGCAATACATATATACAGCCCCATCTTCTCTGCGCACTCAGCCAGCGTCGGGTCACGTGACTGACTGCACAGAGTTGAAAATATCCAGCTTTGACCAGAGCGCGGTCCTGAGGGCTTTGTGTTCCAAGCCTACCCTGCTCCTGTGTCTCCATGTTTACATGTGTCCAAGCCTGCTCCTGTGTATTCAAGTTTACCTGCATCTCTTTCCCCATTAAACTGCAGTTGAACTTTTCATGCATGTCTGTATCATTGCAGATTGGGTTCTCATTAGCAGTCCATTACAGTAACAAACTGTGGACTGTGTAATTGCATGAGTACAATAACGCTTTTTGTTATCGCTTTACACAAGTAATATATTGATCTGTATTGATGTTTTGCAATATAGGAATTCAATCTGTATAAACTCTTCTATGGAGGAAACTGAATTGCAGTATGAACTAAATTTGGGCCATTCAAATAAAAAAAAAAACATTACAGACAAAATGATTTGTGTAACAGATCTCTGTACCCCGACTGGGTCATATCTGTTATTGACACTTCCTTGCCGAACCCTGTTCTCCCACAGCATCCAGCCTTTAGCTGAAACTTAAGGATGGGTACATGCCAAGAGTGGTGATAGCATCCCCCCAGAAATGAGGCACCACGCAGATCTGGAGGATTTTAGAACAGACCGCAACAACAGGAACTAAGCCTTTAATGTAATAATATACACAGTGCCAGGTGGAGCCTGGCAGCCAATGGGAAATTACACTGCAGTTCATCAATTATACTGCAGTTCATCATTAATCCCTCCCCTAGAATTCCCCACTACTGCTCTGAGGTTTCCTGCTCTCCTGCCTGCCTTGCTGTCTATGACACAATTAGACTAGGGATCGATAAGGGGATTAAGTCTGGTCACCAAGACCCATTGCGCAACATTTGGCAAAAAGGACAGAACAATATCCATTCAAACCCTTAACAGATACAAACACATTCCAGATAGGGGAGTTGGGAAAGGCTACAGTGACCCACACAATAATCATATAATCCATAGTAACAGTAATCCGATAAACATAGACAATAACGATAATTACAAAACAGTATTCATACATAACACAGATTACACAAAAACCCTGAACCCTACAGGTGCAGGGTGACTTCAATATAGGAGAGAGCACGGAAACAATATAGAGCATCAGGCCTGCACCTCCCAAATATATCTCTAGGCCTAGGTACCACAAATTCAAAGTGATGCACATCTCAATTTGGATGAAGCAAATTGTTTTCCACAAGTCTAATCAATACTTATAAAAAGTGAACCAAGTGAAAGAACAGCGCTCTTTCCTAGTATACATTAGTGCGTCCCACTTAATAACACCAAGGTGTACAAATAGGCAGCAACTGTTTTACGTTTCTGTGAACCTTGGGGGATAATACCTCCAAAATTATTCCTTCAGTGAGATTTAGCAAAAAAGCAAACAATCCAGACCTCCAATACACAAAGAAAAAGGTACAATAGTGCAGATCAACCAATATTGGATTATACAAAATGTAACCAGAGTTCAGTGGTACATTAAACTCACAGTCTTTGAGAGCTCCCTAGGTCTATTGTCATCGCGTCACGGACTGTTATAGGCCAATCCGTCAGCCAGACTCCTTTTTTCAATGTCACTTTTCTTTAGAACTAAAGAAAAAAGGAAGAACTCTCATGGCAAAGTACCGTATCCTTAATTGTAGACAGATATCTTCAGAGAAAAGAATATTACTCACCCTCTGGAGAGCTATACCGAGCTCTAGGGATCCAGCACATACAAATTGTTTTGGCACAATTTTTGAAAGCCTCTTTCAGGATAAGAAATCTGCAGAACCGCCAGAATTTCCAAAAAAATAGAAGGTTTAATTTTTAAAAGCCAGTAAAACATATATCAGGTTAAAACTGAGAGGCCAGACGCGTTTCGCGCATCAATGCGCTTCTTTAGTGGCAGAAAAAGAAAAGAAATTACATTTCATGTACAGAGCACATATATATATATATATATGTCCCTTTTGGTTAGAATAGCGTTTGTCATTGGTCCATTGTTTCCACGGCATATTGCGCTTCTGCTTTCGGTTTATCCCATCGCGGTGCATTAGCCAGTGTCTTCGAGCTGCTGTTTTATAATGCATAAGCGAGAACATAAATATGTGTGTACTGAGAATTGGATCATCAGTAATAAGTTGCCAAATTGCTTCTGTACATATTTGCACTGCATAAAAATATTGACCTATTATACTTTATGAGCAATATGCTTATAATTATAGCTCTTATGTTAAGATATTATGACTCTGCTAACTTTTCAAAAATAACTCTTGCTCATTGTTTAATAATTTTACAAACACAGGAAGAAGCAAGAAGCAAGATCTCCATTGCAACCTACGCAACTGGAGCATATCATTGGATCCATGAATTTCAATATTCATGATTCATAGAATGGAAGGGGAGGAACAGCAGGATTTCCACCAGAATTATCTTACATGGAGAGCCAAGGCAGCGCTGTATCTTGGCCTAGGCCGACAAGGCCTAGGGCGGTAATTTACAGAGGGTGGCGCACCACCGCTCGGTGGGACCCTCCGCCCCGCTGCTCGATCGGACCCGCCGCCCAATCATGGGACCCGTCGGACATGAGAGTTGCCGCTCTCGGCCGTGAATACGGCCGCCGAGTGAAAGCGCAATGAGGAAATGGTCATATGACATCACTTCCTCCCATGCGCTCCACCTGCCAGATGCCGGGAAGAAGAGGTGACTCCGCCGCCAGCCCCCGGCCATGCCGCCAGCTCCCAGCCCCTGCCATGCAGCCAGCACCCAGCCACCAGCCCCCAGCCATGTCGCCAGCTCCCAGCCCAGCCGCCAGCTCCAGGTAAGGCTGGGGTCAGACGAACGCAGTGTTAACATCCGTGTTGCCCGCACAGAAGTACGTCCGTGATAGCATACAATTGTGTTAAATGGAGCCCCACACACAAAGTACGTCCGCACAGAAGTGTGGAGGCTGACAGACGCTGCAAACGGATGCAGGCTAGGCAAGAACGTAATACTGCTAGAACGGACGTGCGGAGTGCGCCACGTCCACAACGTCCGCATAGCTTTGTGTGTGAGTGATGGAACGTAGTCAGACGGACTGCATTTATACATCCAGCATTTTTGACGGACAGAATGTTTTTTCATTGTAATTTATTTTCCCTGCTACATCAGTCAAAAAATACGGACTGTGTGGCCACTACCTTGTCGTCAGTCAGAAAGTACGTCCATACTGCACGGACGCACAGTCCGTACAAAATGCGCTCATCTGACCCTAGTCTTAAGCAAATGAAAGAGGGGGGGTTAAGTGAGGGGGGGTTAAATGAACTGAAAGAGGTGGGGGGTTTTCAACAAAATAGGTGTGGGGGGTGAAATGAAAGAGGTGTGGGGGTTTAAACAAAATAGGTGTGGGGGTGAAATGAAAGAGGTGGAGGGGTGAAATTAAATAGGTGATATGAAAGGTGGGGGTGAAATGAAAGGTGGGGTGAAATGAAAGAGGCGGGGTTAAATGAAATAGGTGTGCAAGGGTTAAATGAAAGAGGTGGGAGTATTAAATGAAATTAGGGAGGTGGGGGGATTAAATGAAATGGGTGTGCGGGGGTTAAATGAAAGAGTTGGGGGATTAAATGAAATAAATGTCCGGGTGTTAAATGAAAGAGGTGGGGGGATTAAATTAAATGAAAGAATTGCTGTGCAGCTGTGATACGCTCATACACACCGCACATTACTGTGAGTTTTGTTGCTGTGGAGCTCAGTGATACGCTCATACACACCGCACATTACTGTGAGTTTGTTGCTGTGGATTCAGTGATACGCTCATACACACCGCACATTACTGTGAGTTTTATTGCTGTGGATCTCAGTGATACAGTAATGTGCGGTGTGTATGAGCGTGCGTGCGGTGTGTATTACTGTGAGTTTTATTTCTGTGGATCTCAGTGATACAGTAATGTGCGGTGTGTATGAGCGTATCACTGAGCTCCACAGCAGTAAAACTCACAGTAATGTGTGGTGTGTATGAGCGTGAGTTTTGTTGTGCAGCTCTGTGATACGCTCATACACAGCGCACGTTTCTATGGGTTTTATTGCTATGCAGCTCTGTGATACGCTCCTACACAGTGCACCTTTTTGTTGGTTTTATTGCTGTGCAGCTCTTATTCGCTCATACACACTGCACAATTCTGTGGGTTATATTGCTGTGGAGCTCTGTGATACGCACATACACATTGCACATTTCTGTGAGGTCTATTGCTGTGGAGCTCTGATATGCATATGCACAATGCACGTTTCTGTGGGTTTTATTGCTGTGCAGCTCTGTGATACGCTCATAGACACTGCACGTTTCTGTGGATTTTATTGTTCAACCAATTAGAGTGGCTGTGATCCAGTATACTTGACATGCATGGCTGATCTTTGTAAAAATGCTTGAATTTAAACATTTCATAATTTTATTTGATTATCTCAATAGATACAACATTTGAAATGGTAAACAAAATATACAAGTATGCACTTGGTGTCCACTTTTAATATAAAGAGAGGAAAAGGCGGAGCTCTAAAAGGAAAAGGTGGAGCCTAAATAGGAAGGGCGGGGTTTAACCAGGAAGAGTTGTGACCTTGACAGGAAGGGGTGTGTCAAATTTAAGTTAGGGGGTGCACGAGTTTAGTCAGGCCTGGGGCAGCACAAAACCTAAATACACCACTGAGCCAAGGGATTCCCTAACTCCATACAGGTCATTGAGTTCATGTGACATGAAAAAACAAATGTTAACGGCCAGTCAATAATATGTAAAATAGAGAAAAAGAAGTTTTCACTGGCTGTTATAATTGCCGTTACGCTGCGGTCACAACAGCTGTGTACAGATAATTGTGGAAGAGATAGGCACACATATTCAGTGTATTTTGATACCTAGTGTAACCCTTTTAATATGAGGAAGAGCATATATACAGTAAAAGTGGTGAACTCCCTTGTCTGTGCAATATGCCCTTGATTACAATTGTCACTCTAATTCATCAAATATACACAGAGAGTGAGGAAGATACACCCACCATTTCCTATATCCAAAAGAAAGAAGTCTGAATGATAAAGATTACAGTTTCCAGCAGCTGGCTGGTCACACTCTTGTTGCAGCTCTGACGCATCACTCCCATATCAGAAAGGAAGAACAAGTGTTAACAAACATTATGGACACTATTCCGCCCTTCAGGCTAAAATAGGGATGCTAATGGGGAAAATCTGCGCCTGCAAGTTTCCCCATAGCATCCCCATTATAGCATGAGATTCTGGGGCAGATGCTACTTCAGCACCTCGCCATGGAACCTAGTGCTACCCTCGGTGATACTAGCGGCAGCTCTTCCGCGCAACCGCGAGTATCACCTCCTGGAGTCCATAGGACTCCATGGAGGGTTCAACTGTTGGGCTGTGTGACAAAAGCAGAATCAGTTAGCACCAGCTTTTGGCTGCCAGTAAAAAATCAGTTAACCCATTGGTGCAGTAATTAGAGCTAGGACTTTGTAATACCTTACTTATCCTAACTCTAATTACTGATTGCACTCCCCACGTTAAGTATAGGGTGCAGAAAGTACAGTAAGCTTGCGCAAGCTAGCGCAATCACTGATGTGCTAATTGATTTTTTAACTGTTTAGTGTTAGAAAGGTAATAGAAAGGGGGGGCATGCCTTAAAGTCATTTATCCTGGCAGTAACGCATACTCACCCGGATAAAGAGTGTCATCTGTGCTCATTTCTATGTGTTCCATGTACAACAAAAATGAGGTTTTTGTTTGTTTCAATGGCCATTGCAACGTAAGCCCACTCGCCACTTCAAGGCACCTCTTTAGAGTGGGTACCTAACAATTGTAACCAAAAGGCCGCTCTACTGAGCAGCTCCAAGCCCCTCCAGCTGCTTTTCAGCGAAGGAGAGGCAAAAATGGTGGCTTTTATTTATACACGCACCAAACACTTCCCATTTGGGATCAAAAACAAAAACATGGAAAGAGGAACAGCTGCAGAACGACGGACTGGTGTTACAAGCATGATATACATAAATACAGAAAAAATGGCGTCGCGCCCATACTCACTTATTTTCGGAGGGGCAGCAACTGCCAGGAGTAACAGCCCAGTCAATGTATAAAACATAACAAGGAAAAAGAGTGTCATCTGCGCTCGTTTCTATGTGTTCCATGTACAACAAAAATGAGGTTTTTGTTTGTTTCAATGGCCATTGCAACGTAAGCCCACTCGCCACTTCAAGGCACCTCTTTAGAGTGGGTACCTAACAATTGTAACCAAAAGGCCGCTCTACTGAGTAGCTCCAGTGTTTGGTGCGTGTATAAATAAAAGCCACCATTTTTGCCTCTCCTTCGCTGAAAAGCAGCTGGAGGGGCTTGGAGCTGCTCAGTAGAGGCGGCCTTTTGGTTACAATTGTTAGGTATCCACTCTAAAGAGGTGCCTTGAAGTGGCGAGTGGGCTTACGTTGCAATGGCCATTGAAACAAACAAAAACCTCATTTTTGTTGTACATGGAACACATAGAAACGAGCGCAGATGACACTCTTTTTCCTTGTTATGTTTTATACATTGACTGGGCTGTTACTCCTGGCAGTTGCTGCCCCTCCGAAAATAAGTGAGTATGGGCGCGACGCCATTTTTTCTGTATTTATGTATATCATGCTTGTAACACCAGTCCGTCGTTCTGCAGCTGTTTTCTTCTCCATGTTCCATGTGTTGTTTTGATCCCAAATGGGAAGTGTTTGGTGCGTGTATAAATAAAAGCCACCATTTTTGCCTCTCTTCGCTGAAAAGCAGCTGGAGGGGCTTGGAGCTGCTCAGTAGAGCGGCGCCTTTTGGTTACAATTGTTAGGTACCCACTCTAAAGAGGTGCCTTGAAGGGGCGAGTGGGCTTACGTTGCAATGACCATTGAAACAAACAAAAACCTCCTTTTTGTTGTACATGGAACACATAGAAACGAGCGCAGATGACACTCTTTTTCCTTGTTATGTTTTATACATTGACTGGGCTGTTACTCCTGGCAGGTTGCTGCCCCTCCGAAAATAAGTGAGTATGGGCGCGACGCCATTTTTTCTGTATTTATGTATATCATGCTTGTAACACCAGTCCGTCGTTCTGCAGCTGTTCCTCTTTCCATGTTTTTTTTTTGATCCCAAATGGGAAGTGTTTGGTGCGTGTATAAATAAAAGCCACCATTTTTGCCTCTCCTTCGCTGAAAAGCAGCTGGAGGGGCTTGGAGCTGCTCAGTAGAGCGGCCTTTTGGTTACAATTGTTAGGTACCCACTCTAAAGAGGTGCCTTGAAGTGGCGAGTGGGCTTATGTTGCAATGGCCATTGAAACAAAAAAAACCTCATTTTTGTTGTACATGGAACACATAGAAACGAGCGCAGATGACACTCTTTTTCCTTGTTATGTTTTATACATTGACTGGGCTGTTACTCCTGGCAGTTGCTGCCCCTCCGAAAATAAGTGATTATGGCGCGACGCCATTTTTTCTGTATTTATGTATATCATGCTTGTAACACCAGTCCGTCGTTCTGCAGCTGTTCCTCTTTCCATGTTTTTGTTTTTGATCCCAAATGGGAAGTGTTTGGTGCGTGTATAAATAAAAGCCACATTTTGCCTCTCCTTCGCTGAAAAGCAGCTGGAGGGGCTTGGAGCTGCTCAGTAGAGCGGCCTTTTGGTTACAATTGTTAGGTACCCACTCTAAAGAGGTGCCTTGAAGTGGCGAGTGGGCTTACGTTGCAATGGCCATTGAAACAAACAAAAACCTCATTTTTGTTGTACATGGAACACATAGAAACGAGCGCAGATGGACACTCTTTTCCTTGTTATGTTTATACCATTGACTGGGCTGTTACTTCCTGGCAGTTGCTGCCCCTCCGAAAATAGTGAGTATTGTGGCGCGGACGCGCATTTTTTCTTGTATTTATGATATATCATGCTTGTAACACCAGTCCGTCGTTCTGCAGCTGTTCCTCTTTCCATGTTTTTGTTTTTGATCCCAAATGTTGAAGGGTTTGGTGCGGTGTATAAATAAAAGCCACCATTTTTGCCTCTCCTTCGCTGAAAAGCAGCTGGAGGGGCTTGGAGCTGCTCAGTAGAGCGGCCTTTTGGTTACAATTGTTAGGTACCCACTCTAAAGAGTGCCTTGAAGTGGCGAGTGAGGCTTACGTTGGCAATGGCCATTGAAACAAACAAAAACCTCATTTTTGTTATACATGGAACACATAGAAACGAGCGCAGAATGACACTCTTTTTCCTTTTTATGTTTTTACATTGACTGGGCTGTTACTCCTGGCAGTTGCTGCCCCTCCGAAAATAAGTGAGTATGGGCGCGACGCCATTTTTTCTGTATTTATGTATACTCACCCGGATGTAACAGTTCGCTTTCACTAGGGATTAGAGCCCATAGTCAATATTTATAACAAACACATACAGGGTTATTCATAGAGCGGTCAAAATCAGGAGAATGGCAGGAGAATGGAAAATTCTAGGTCAAAATAGCCGATTTGGAAAGTGATATGAATGGGAGAATTTTTCTGGTTTGGCTATTTTGACCTGGAATTTTCCATTCTCTAGTCATTTTGCTTTTCACCGCTCTCTGAATAACCCTGATAGTGCATACCAACTATAAAATAATATGTTGGTATATACTTAGATTATAAATACCAGCCTATCAAAATAAATTGACACAATACATAGGCAAATATTGATAATATATGCATACAATTAGAAAGTAGAAAATGTATTTCAATCAACAAATGTAGATATTAACCTTCAAAAAGTGCTACCTTCAGCAATGTTATAGGGAGTGTATGGTTGACAAAAACATAAAGCTTACTGAACTCCACTAAAGAGAAATTGGTATTCCGGGGTGTAAAATAAGTTACCCTGTTTGTTTAATACAATATTGAGCAGCTAATAATAAAAATGTCCATCTTTGCAGCCACAAGGTGCTTGCCATCCTTACCTTAAGGCCCCCGGCACACGAGCATATTTACAGCTCGTGTGCGCCCGCACTTCCCTGTGTCCGTGGGTTTTTGACGGGGAAAGGCCATCCACCGGATGTGAAAAAGCCTTCCCCATCAAAAAGCTAAACGGACGCTGACAGGATACAAAGCACGATTCTCCATAGGAGGATTGTGCTTTGTACGCTGAGCGCAGAGAGTGGAAAGAACGCCCACTTTCACGGACGTTCCTTCCTCTCTCTGTTAATGCTCGTGTGCCGCCAGCCTTAACACTCACTTCATGCACATCCTAATCCTGGTACTTATAGGGGAAAAAAGAGTGTCAAGAAATCTTGCTTGTCAGAGAGCTCCTTCCAGTGGAACATACAACTGGTCTTAAGAAGCAGTGTGTTGGGCCATGGTCACGTTTCTCCAGCCCCCATCTCCTCAGATCTCCTTTAATGAAACCTCAGAATGTTGGCCCTTCAGCCAGAATAACACAGAAAGGGCAGATATGGCTAATCTGTACTTCATTCCAGCCAACTACAAAGAGTAATCTTGAATCTTTCCTTCCAGAGTTGCAAGCCTTGTGGCAATTGACCTCTGAGAGGTTTGTAACGGTATAGGTGTTATAAAGAGCCAAGCTGCTGCTGCTCACTCTAAAGCAGATGAGGTTCCCGCAGAGCATTTTCACCTCTGTGCCAGAATTACTGCTCTGCATACACATCTATTTTGTGCTGTGGTGACGTTAGAGTATAGATGACGAAATGTGAAAGTGAGAGGAGTACATGAAATGTGTACCGAACTGTCTTTGTTTTGAGAACACACCAGATGTCATTCTTCATCATTCTGAACCAGAAGCCTCTAGAGTAATTCTCTCCACTATACACATCCGTAAGGCAGCGGCGGCAACTACAAATGCTAAAAGGGATGTCGTTGCTGTGATGCGGGATGTCTTCACTAAATTGTGATTTTTGTCATCTATGCATATTAAAAATACTGTAAATTTTGAAGATGTCTCCATCTTGCTTTTCCATGATTTACCATTTATGACATTACAGCAGCACGATTTGGAAGCAGATACAGATTCTATGGGATGGGATATCACTTGAACCGTAGGCGTTTGCACTGGGTCAAAAACAGGAATATTGTACAGACAAAAGTATTCCTGTAGATGGGTCAGACATTATCCAGAGGTTGGGGCAGGCAGGCAAGGTTAATAATTGGTGAGGGAAAGCAGGGTCAGAATCCAGGTAATCAGAGAGTTTTCACAATAAATCCATCATGAAATGCAAAGGCAAGGCTACAGGCTATAGGAAGGTCCAACAATGGATGGAAATCCTTTCCCAGCTGAGCAGGTAGGAAAATCAAGCGGATGGACATCATGCTAAATGGATCCCAGGAACTGTGAAGGTCATCGGGATGGAGATCCCTGATGAAGTTAGCCTTAGGGCTGACGAAACACGTCGGATTTTATGCTCTGGAATAAATATTCATTTACCTGATTCCTGTTTTGAAACTTTCCTTGAGCGGAGCCTTGATTTCCATCTGTGGGGCAGTGGCAACACACGGAGTCTGGCGGAGGAATACTCATATATGGTGGTTCCCTGGGCTTCAAAAAATAAGCACCCAAAGGAGGGGTAACGTTATATGCGCCAAATATTCTAAAACCCTGTCAGTGTATTTCTAGCAGGGGCAGCGTGTTACAACACTGTTTAACAGTATAACGCTATGATCCTCTATTGTCTATGCTTTTTGTAGATTTCAATCTTTTTTCTGTATCATCGGGATGGAGACTCTGGTTAGTGCAGGCAATTTCATGTCCATCCACATCTCATAAAGGAGCAGACAATGCTGACTGTTCGGAGGGTCTGGAATGGACCATAACAGTAATGAGCGGCTCTCCAATGACCTGTAATATTTCTTGTGTAGCATTAAGGTTAAAAAGGGCAGATGGAGGATACAAGCATGAAGTGTCAAGACTCCTAGGAGGGAATACACTTGCTATATAGCGAAAATCGCTACCAACAATTGAGCAGCATCCTGCCATGCAAATTGATACTGCAGGGACAATTGACATTACAGTGTTCTATCAGTGTTATTTAGAATAATTGCTTAGGGCTAGCTGAGTTTTTGTCTTATTCAACTCTTCAGTGTAACAGATGACTCGATCGATCCAGTTATTTACACAGTATTCAGCTTGTTACCGGCTTCTGCCATTAATATAGTAACGGATGTGACTTTGGTCACCATGACAACAGACGGTTTTTGCCTGTTGATTGGCTGACCTTTATGTCAATCAACTGACGAGAAAAGTAATCATGCTCCAGAGCCTTTGATTGGCTAATGAATGTGTTGGCATTCCAACATGCATGTTTTAAAAGGCGCACTATTTTTTACGTCTTCAAGCACTCCCGACGAGCCTAGGAGGGCGAAACGCACGTCGAGTGCGTGGTGAAGCAGGGAACCTCCGTCTTAATCCTCACTCCCGCAGCTCTATGGCACTGAGCATATAACCAATGGTTATGATACCGATGTCCTGTCTCTTCTTATTCAATGAATGATTGCATCGGACCATGAATCATTTATAATTGTTGCCGAGGTTGATGGCTTATTGATGCAATACTAATATCACAATTCAGCTTTAGTAAGGACGTCTATTTATACTTTTTTTGGTATACTTGCTTGCTTCTCCTAGTGGGGAGAAGCTCTGTTGTGGTTTATTGCGGTGAGCATATCAGTGCATCTAGATTGCAGTATTTATTAAATTGGAGGAGTGATTTACCTCTGACTTGCCTTCTCTTTACCACTGTCTTTTCTCCTTTCTGTGCTTATACACTATTTTCAAGTATTTATTACAATTATCAGGTTTAGCACTAACAAACATTGAAGTACATATAGTGGTATCTCCCTCTTTTTTTGTTTTTAATTGTTTGTGTATGGATCTTGATTAGGACCAGGTTTTAATCTGTGTTGAGTCACAATAAAAGTTATGTTTTAATTCTAAAATTATGCTTATTATTCTCATTGGTTTTCATGTAGAAAAACGGCCCATTTGGTTGTTGGTCCAATATCTCTTGTTATATATCGGATCACCATGAGAAAGTGTGAGAAATTAAGGCAACAGGGTTATAGGACCGGGCACAATACTCAATAATAAATCTAGCCATGGGGTTGCTGGTAGCCAACTGTTACATAATGTCACATTATACTATACAAGGTGGAAAGCCTGCCCAGAGGGCAGTCTATTGTGGATATACTGCCCCAGCTCATGGATATATGCCCCAGCTCGTGGATACTGCCCCAGCTCGTGGATATACTGCCCCAGCTCGTGGATATATTGCCCCAGCTCGTGGATATATTGCCCCAGCTCGTGGATACTGCCCCAGCTCGTGGATACTGCCCCAGCTCGTGGATATTGCCCCAGCACGTGGATATACTGCCCCAGCTCGTGGATATTGCCCCAGCTCGTGGATACTGCCCCAGCTCGTGGATACTGCCCCAGCACGTGGATATATGCCCCAGCACGTGGATACTGTCCCAGCTCCTGGATATTGCCCCAGCTCGTGGATACTGCCCCAGCTCGTGGATACTGCCCCAGCACGTGGATATATGCCCCAGCTCGTGGATACTGCCCCAGCTCGTGGATACTGCCCCAGCACGTGGATATATGCCCCAGCACGTGGATACTGTCCCAGCTCCTGGATACTGCTCCAGCACGTGGATATATGCCCCAGCACGTGGATATATGCCCCAGCACGTGGATACTGCCCCAGCTCGTGGATATATTGCCCCAGCTCGTGGATATATTGCCCCAGCTCGTGGATATATGCCCCAGCTCGTGATACTGCCCCAGCTCGTGGATATTTCCCCAGCTCGTGGATATTGCCCCAGCACGTGGATATATGCCCCAGCACGTGGATATATGCCCCAGCACGTGGATACTGTCCCCCAGCTTGTGGATACTGCCCCCAGCTCGTGGATACTGCCCCCCAGCTCGTGAATATTGCCCCCCAGCTCGTGGATATTGCCCCCCAGCTCATGGATATTGCCCCCCAGCTCATGGATATTGCCCCCAGCTCTTGGATATTGCCCCCAGCACTCATGGATATTGCCCCCCAGCTCATGGATATTGCCCCCCCAAGCTCTCATGGATATTGCCCCCCCAAGCTCTCATGGATATTCCCCCCCAAGCTCTCATGGATATTGCCCCACAGCTCATGGATATTGCCCCCCCAAGCTCTCATGGATATTGCCCCCCAGCTCATGGATATTGCCCCCCAGCTCATGGATATTGCCCCCCAGCTCATGGATATTGGCCCCCAGCGCTCATGGATATTGCCCCCAGCTCATGGATATTGCCCCCCCAAGCTCTCATGGATATTGCCCCCAGCTCATGGATATTGCCCCCCCAAGCTCTCATGGATATTGCCCCCCAGCTCATGGATATTGCCCCCCCAAGCTCTCATGGATATTGCCCCCAGCTCATGGATATTGCCCCCCCAAGCTCTCATGGATATTGCCCCCCAGCTCATGGATATTGCCCCCCAGCTCATGGATATTGGCCCCCCAGCGCTCATGGATATGCCCCAGCTCAGACCCCAGACCAGACATGGGGCGGCTGTTCGAATGCTCTATCGGCATTCGGACAGCCGCCCCATGAGCTCGGCGCCATACTTACCTTTCCGAGCGGCGCCGGGGAAGTGAAAGTGTCCCCACTTCCGGTCTTTGAAGGACCCAAGCCGCGGTCACGTGACCGGGGCTTGGGTCCTTCAAAGAGCGGAAGTGGGGAAACTTTCACTTCCCCGGCGCCGCTCGGATGCGCTCGGCAGCCGGGTAGAGGCTGCGAGCGCAGCCTCTACCGGCTGCCGCGCGCATCCAAGCCCGAGCGGCGGAGGGACCTTTCCCTTCGCCGCTCGGGGGTGGATGCGCGCGGCAGCCGGGTAGAGGCTGCGAGCGCAGCCTCTACCCGGCTGCTGTGTGCATCTTGTAACCGCCGCGGCGAGCCGGCAGCCGGCTCGTGCCGCGGCGGTTGCATGCGCGCGCAACCAACCGCCGCTGGTTGCGTGCGCATGCGCAGAGTAAGGCTTGGCGACGGACACGCCAAGCCTTACTCTTTTATAGTATAGATATAACGGACCCTGCATTTCATTCTATCATTTTGTTTGTCTAACCCTTAATAAAGTTATTGTATTTCTATACATATATATATATAGAAATACAAATATATATATATATATATATATATAGAATATAGTCAATGTAAGGACGGCACTCACGGTCTTTATACCAGGATAACTTGAATTTAATGTAGAAAAAAGTCGATTCTACTTTTTTCTACATTAAATTCAAGTTATCCTGGTATAAAGACCGTGAGTGCCGTCCTTACATTGACTATTTTCTACACCTGAGCCGGATGGGCACCAGGCACTGTTGATGTCCAGAGTGCAGGATACACCCCCCACTGGTTATATATATATATATATATATATATATATATAATTTATCCTATTTGCTTAGGAATTTATCCATTGCCTATTGTACCTGATGTAGGAGCTAAATGCGATTGCTGTTTGGCGTTTAGCTTTCTCTTTTTTTCTTTTCTTGACTATTCATGATATTGGTTTAGTCCAAATTTGTTTCGTCACAGGCCTCCTCTATTTACTTTTGTGTTTTCAGTATGTGCCTACAGTATACCCAATTCTTTAGTATTCAGCTTAAAGCCTCAAATAATCAGAGGCTACTATATACCTTCTATCGCTTGTACTGATACTGTGTTGGCAATTCTGCTCTGTCCTCTTTTATAGGGTTGCTTGACCGTGTAACTGCATTTTGTAGAAAAGTAAAGATACACTATATCTGACACTCTCAATCAGCAAACGTGTGATAATGATAAGGCAACAATATATCCACATGACAATATTATCCCTGTATCTCAGAAGCAGATCTTCGAGGGCCCATAGTAATAGAAAAATGTCAGCCTAAGGTAAATATAAATACAAGGTGATAGGCATTAGGGTGGCATGGGTAAGACCTGCTGCCAATGAAGTATATTGATGTATCAAAAGACTTATGCAATGTATCCAAAGCTTTATCTATTTAAAAAGCCAAGTCATATATTCTTTCAAACTTTAGAACTGTAGATGTATGTTTGATTGGATTGCGGTAAACTTTGTGTTGTATTTATTGGTGTCAGTAGCACCATTGTGAAATATACCAATTTTTTTGGTTGAGTACAGCGTGTGTGTGTGTGTATATATAATTTAAGCTTTGTTTTATCCCAAGTAATAATTCACAGAAAAGTGTATTAGTTCTTAGCCACATGGGTCCCTGTGATAAACTGAAACTTGGAAAGAGCTGTAATCACCCCGTAGGTGGCTCAGACGACAAACTCAAGCATTGTTCCTTCTATCTTCAAACCAAAATGCATTTCCTTTCTTAGTGCACAAACACAAAAGAGAAGCAAGATTAATGAAGCAAGATTTAAAATGAATTGGTTTCTAAGCATTTTCATCAACCTCAGGAAAAGGAATGGAGCATGTTCACTGGGTTATAAAAATAACCTTCATTACGTATCACACAAAGACAAGAAAGGAAGGCTTGTAGATGTAGTGGTAGCGAGGGTTTTAAGTTAGCTGAGAAAGAACAATTAATTAAAACTTACATCCTATTAGGTAACTATATACTGTACATATATGTATTTCTATCCAATACTCACAGATAAAAAACAAAATAGCAGTACTTAACCCTTTGAAGGCTGGTGTGGTAAAATTCTGTGCATTAATCTATTAATTGGTTACTATAAGCAATTAATAATTTAATTGAATCCACATTCTTAAAACAATATGCAGTTTACTTACATAGAATCTTTTTAACGACAGCTTGGGTCTTCTTTTGATACCACATGTTACTATTCAACTGATCATTTAGCAGTTCCAAAATATACAATAATTAGGGGGGTCACTGATTTAACCATAAAAAATGCAATATGAGAGATGAAAGACTACTCCACCCATCAAAGTGAGAAAAAAGAGGTTTGTGATGGTCCTGAGGACGAGCAACGGCACTAGTGGCCTGCTCTACGGTGGGACCCGGTCACGTCTCACAGGGTTTTAGCTCGATTGTGCCATTACAGGGATGAATGCTCCATATGCAAATCAGCCTGCTCTCACCCAGAAAGGGTGACCAGTACTGATTGCCAAGGACGTCATCCCTGCATGAGAGATGCAGCAACCCCCGACGATCGTTTCGGCCTTGTTAGGCCTCGTCACTAGCGTAGAGCAGACCACTAGTGCTGTTGCTCATCCTCAGGAACCTCACAAACCTCTCTTTTTTTCCGCCCATCAAAACTTCACAAGAACTAGCACAAGCTTTGCACGTGAAACCCTGTGCATGATCAGGACCTCAGACTGGGGAAACTGAGGAACTGAATATTAGCATCTCTGCACAACTGTAAAAGGGAGACTCACACTCGCTCACACACTCACCCGCTAACACGCTCACGTACAGACTCACTCACCCGCTGACTCGCTCACGCACTCACCCGCAGACTCACACACACACACACACAGAGTCCCTCACCCACTGACACACTCACTTGCGCTTTTTCATTGTTTACATATCCCTGTCTCACTCAAACTCCCTCACACAGTCACTCACTCTCACACCCTTTCTTGTTCTGTCTCTTGTGCGTGCTCTTTCTCACTGCACCTTTCTTGTGCTTTCACTGCTTTATCTTGCTGGCTTTCTCTCTTTACCGTTTCTTGCTGTGTCTCTGCTTTTTTTTGCTATAGCTCTATTTGCTGTCTCTTTTTCTCCGTGTGTTTATTGATTCTGTCCTTCCCTGTCTCAGCAGTAGCTGGGGTGAAAGTTCAGCTCGGCCCTCCCCTCAGCTCACAGTGCAGGAGGAAGGAAGAGCAACTCAGTCGCACATGCTCAGTGCGTTTATTTTTCTATACCTAGGTATACACACTGATTGGTTAGCTCAAAGTGCCTCCTGAAGTGGGCGTGGAAAATTGCAAAAAAGAAATAGTAAAGTAAATATGAAATAAATATCATGCAGTTGTCTGACCCCAGCCTTACACGTAAAGGAGCCCACTCTGGCTCCCACTTCAATGCCTATGGATTTTTTTGAGGCACAAATTCCACTAAACTATCCTCCAAAAACAAGCGCTTTATTGCTAAAAACTAATTGTAGAGTATATTTGGTATATGCACTTACCATACAAGAGAATTGGCAGGAGAAGAGAACAATCTAGGCCAAATAATTTGGAAAGTGAGATAAATGGGAGAATTTTTCTGGTTTGGCTATTTTGACTTAGAATTTTCACTTCTCGATTCATTCTCACGAGTTTCACCTTTATTGAATAGACCTGTTATAATTTCAAGTAATAAAATCTTTACTCTAAAAATAGTTAATGATTTTTTCTATATTTCTAATAAGGACCTTATTATTTATACTTATAGGGTCATGTTACATTTTACACACTAACGTTAGTGTTCAGCTGTGTGAGCGTTAGCATTAGGGATGAGCTGTTTGGTTCGGACGGTTCGGAGTTCGGCCCGAACTTAGCCTGTTCGATCAGATCGCGAACACCGAACATTTCCGGGTGTTCACCGCATGTTCGACCACAATGGACCACATTGCATTTTCCCACTAGCCTGAAGCTCGTAATTGGCTACAGTCTTGCACCTGACCACAGGTCTGGTGCAAGACAGGTTCAACACTATGCCAATCACGGCTCAGAGTCCTGATTGGGCAAATTTTGCCCAATCATGGGCTCACAGAGCTAAGTCCCGCAGCACACTATATAACGTTTCCACGCGCCGATTCTGCACGCATTTCAGAGGAGATTTCAAAGGAGATAGTTGTGTGTTGTTACTGCCGGTCTGCCACACTACTGGGGGGGTCTGGGGGGGTCTAATTTCTACCAAATATCAGGGAATTTAGGTGATGTGTGTCTTGTCACTGTGCCAGCAAGTTTTTTGGGGGTTTACAACTTTCTTTAAAACATTTGTGAATTGAGGTGATCTTCTGTGTCTTGTCACTGTGCCAGCAAATCTTTTTGGGCTCACTAATTTCTTTAAAACATTTGTGAATTGAGGTGATCTGTGTCTTGTCACACAACCAGTACCACGCATTATTTTGGGGCTCACTAATTTCTTTAAAACATTTGTGAATTGAGGTGATCTGTGTCTTGTCACACAACCAGTACCACGCATTATTTTGGGGCTCACTAATTTCTTTAAAACATTTGTGAATTGAGGTGATCTGTGTCTTGTCACACAACCAGTACCACGCATTATTTTGGGGCTCACTAATTTCTTTAAAACATTTGTGAATTGAGGTGATCTGTCTCTTGTCACTGGCTGCCAGCTAGCAGTGTGTCTCACTGAGTTATTCCAGAGTTCTTTAAATCTTTATACCAGAGTTGAATCAGAGTTCTGTATATATTAATCTATAGATCACTCACCATGTCTGAAAGAACAAACAGGACAGGCAGACGCTCCCAGACACAGATAAGAGGGCAAGCAGCCCCTGTGTCGGGAGGCTGTGCCTCTGGTCATGGTGGACGTGGTGCATCCTCTGCAGGGGCACGCTTGTTCTTTCTAACTGGTGCTGGCCGTCTTAAGCAGCAGCAACATACAGAGGACTTGGTAGATTGGCTAACCAGGCCATCCTCATCCTCCGAGTCCTCTGCCAGCCAGGCTTCTAGTGCTTTACAGTCCACCTCAGCTGCCAAAGCATCTAATGCAGCCTCCATGTCCACAGCTACTCCTGCCGTAACCTCGCTATCACACACGGAGGAGTCAGCTGAATTGTTTGACTACAATGAGAGTGACATGCTGCTTGAGGATGCGCAGCAAGTACAGTGCTCTGATTCAATCTCTGAGGTTGAGGAAGGGAGTATAATCAACCTATAGGAAGGGGGTGCCAGTGATGACACACAAATAACTGGCACTCATGTTGCCCCAGCAGCTGCAGCATACTGCCAAGTTGGCTCCAGTGACGAGGAGATAGGGGGTGGTGATAACGATGATGAGGTCACTGACTCCACCTGGGTGCCTGATCGAACAGAGGAATTAGGTGAGGAAGAGGGGGAGGAGGAGGCACAGCAAACACGAGGCACAACATCCTCTGTGACCAACCGTAGCACTAGCCAGTCCAAGGCATCACATGTCAGAGCTGCTCCAGTGCAGAGCGCTGTTGTCTCAAAGAACACACGCAGGAACTCTGTTGTCTGGGAGTTCTTTAAGAAATGTGCAGTAGAGCGCAGCGTTGCTATTTGTAATCTATGTCAGATGAGGCTTAAGCGTGGGAAAGATACCAGACACTTGGGTACCACATGCTTGAGGCGACATATGAACAACTGCCACACATCCCGTTGGCGCAAAACTTTGCGTAGGTCCTCCTCCTCCTCCTTCTCATCTGTCTCTACCCCCACTGTATGTCCTGCCATGTCATTGCCTACAACCTCCACCGACAGGGATCATGCTACAGTAATGGATGTAAAAGCTCCTTCCTCACAATGTGACATCATCCCAGCAGCTGAAGATTTACGCAGTCAGATTACATTGCCGCAGCTGCTGCAGCGAAAGAAAAAATATAGTCCCAACCATCCCCAAGCACAAATTACTTGCATTGCAGCTGCTGCCTTTCCAGCTGGTGGACTCTGCTCCCTTCCGTGAATTTGCTGAATGTGCTGTACCACAGTGGCAGGTTCCAAAACGCCATTACTTTTCACGCAAGGCCATTCCAGCACTATACCAGCACGTGGAAGACAATGTTATCCAGTCATTGGGAAAGGCAGTCAGCAACAAGGTGCATGTGACTTTAGACACGTGGTCCAGCAAGCATGGACAGGGTCATTACATTTCCTTCACGGCACACTGGGTAACTCTGATCGCAGCTGGGAGGGATCCAAGACTGGGCTCTGTGCTGGAGCTTGTTCATCCACCACGCCTCCAGAAAGCTGCTTGTATTAGGTCTGTCTGCTCCACCACCTCTTCCTCTTCCTCCTCCTCTTCCTTCTCTGTCTCTGGTGAAGTGGCAGTTAAACCGATGCCTGACAGGGTCTACGCAATGGCTCAAACAAAAAGATGCCATACTGTGCTTGAGCTGGTTTGTTTAGGGGACAGGAGCCACACCGGGCCAGAAATTCTGTCCGTGGTCCACCCCTGCACTCTTCCACAATACCACAGAGGGGTTACTGTATGATGATACTTGCTGGCCTGGCACCAAAGGCACAATATCTGGGTGCACTGACGCCTTGACCAGAATCATATCTTTTCAATATAGGACCACATGGTCCACCCCTGCACTCTTCCACAATACCACAGAAGGGTTACTGAATGATGATACTTGCTGGCCTGGCACCAAAGGCACAATATCTGGGTGCACTGACGCCTTGACCAGAATCATATCTTTTCAATATAGGACCACATGGTCCACCCCTGCACTCTTCCACAATACCACAGAGGGGTTACTGTATGATGATACTTGCTGGCCTGGCACCAAAGGCACAATATCTGGGTGCACTGACGCCCATCACCAGATAAAAAAGTTTTCAATATAGGACCGCAAGGTTCACCCCTGCACTCTTCCACAATACCACAGAGGGGTTACTGTATGATGATACTTGCTGGCTTGGCACCAAAGGCACACTATCTGGGTGCACTGACGTCCATTACCAGATAAAAAAGTTTTCAATATAGGACTGCAAGGTTCACCCCTGCATTCTTCCACAATACCACAGAGGGTTTACTGTATGATAGTACTTGCAGGCCTGGCACCAAAAGCACAATATTTGGGTGCACTGCCACTGACGCCTGTATCAGATTCATATCCTCAGAGGGGTTACGGTGTGACGGCACTGTTGGGGACGCTAAAGGACCAATTTTGAAGCACCTATTGTTACTTTCATCCAAAGCCTGCATAAGTTTCACAATAATTTAGCCCAAAAAATCAGTAAACTTTTTCTGCGTGTACGAAAATGTCTCCTCTTTTCATACAGACTGCCGTCCCAAGCAGTTGTTTATGGATAGATTAAAGGAAAAGCATTTACCGTCATTTGAAACGTAATTTTTTTGTTTTTAAGTGTTTCTATACATCCTAGAAATTCGCCACTTCACGGGCAGGTTATGGGGACCTCCTAGGCACGATATTTGAAGGAATTTTTCATTTTTATTTTTAACCCTTATTTCATGGAATACTCACTGTCCCTTTAAAAACGTTTTTTTTTACTTTTTGACCTTGTTTCCTGTCCCCCAGGGCACTACACTACCTGGACCCCCATACACCTTTTATGGCAAATATCTAGCATATATGCCATCTTGGAGGGCACTCTAAAAACTGAATTTTCAGCCCCATTGACTTGTATTGAGTTCGAGTTCGGGTTCGGGTTCGGAACCGAACATTTGGGAAGTTCGGGTTTGGGCCCGAACCGAACTCGGGGGGTGTTCGGCTCATACCTAGTTAGCATTAGCTTTGGTGGCCCTAGTGCAGGCCACCCATATTACACTCCAAACGCTAACGGGTTAAATAATCCATTAGCGATTCAGATCTTGCACTTTTCAGCACGAGCTTACTGTAATTTGCACTCCCTAAGCTCAACTCAAAAACTCAAAAGTTAACCACAGCTAGGACCTGGTGCTAGCAGATTCCGCTTCTGCGGAATCAGTCAGCACCAGTCGAAAAAAAATACTGAAAAACAGATACTCACCTCTCATACCATGGCAAGAAAGGTGGCTCGATCTGCTTCTTCTTGCCACCGGGAGCAGAGAGACTGGGGGGAAAAAGTCCCCCAGTCTCCCTCTGCGAATCACTCCGCCGACCTGCCGGATCCCGCAAGGTGAGATCCTGCGTCATGTGACCGGCAGCAGAAGCCTCAATGGAGTCCTATGGACTCCATGGAGGGGATGCTCGTGGCGGTGCTTAGCAATGCCGCAAGCATTCTGAGGCTTAGCGCTGCGTTACGCTGCAGGCTGCTGGTTTAGCACCTACACCATAATATCACGCTAAAACGGGGACGCTAAGGAGAAACCTGCAGGCGCAAGTTTTTCTCCTTAGCGTCCCCGTTTTAGCGTGAAGATCATAATATGGCCCATAAAGTCTCTATCCAACTAGAGTTAGATTTCCCTATATATTTTTGATGAAGATTAATAGAATTTAACATTTACCAACTGAGTGCTTTCCTACAAATAACACTAGAAAATACAAAATAAAATGCCTCGGTATTGCTTCTGTCTACCTACTTTAAGTTGTATAGTTATTTTTAAATATCGCCAATAATATTTGAGATAACATGGAGACAGAAAAAAATCCCTGTGTTTATGTACGTTCTCTCCTCAGCCAATTTGTATTTAGTTAATGTTATTCAACTAACATCGTGGCAACCTTCAATTATCATTTATTTCCTACTGATGATTTCAATGCTGCTTTACTATATGTTTTCACGTTGTAATTTTTTAAAATTTATTTAATACATTATTATTTATACAAAAAGTAAGTGGTTTAAGCATTTGTATTTGGGATTGCATGAGCTTCGTGCAGTGCTTTATTTGTGAATGATTAAGCATTTAGTGATTGGTAGTAATTAGAGATTACAGGCTGATGAATAATCCATTTCTGTGTTGTGGAAGGTAGGCAGGATGTGATTTTGTGCCTGGTGAATAAATTAGGGTTCTGGATTTACATTTGAACACAGATGCATTGTTGGTAGTTGCTGATGAATAAATGAAAAGAAAATAAGAAAATAGACAGGAAAAATATCGGCTTTAGGCATGGGAGCAGTGGGAGGAGTGAAATGGAGAAGCATGTAATGAATACACATTAAACATATTTATAAACTGTTGGAAAAAACAGAACTGTATTTTACCAAAAATAATTATTAAAAATTCCCCATCCCCCAAATAAACAATTCTGCAGAATAGGAATGCTTTTGTTTATGTCTTCACAAACACATAAAAATATACCTTGTAGTCAGGGCCGGCGCTAGTGTAAGGCAGCACAGGCGGCTGCCTTACTGCTCTGGCCTGATGCCAAACTGGGGGGGCGTGAAAATCCTCTTCCCCGTTCATAGTAACTCACTGCTGGGCTGGCCGGGGATTTCTTTCTGATGCCGCCCATGATGTAAATGATCCTCCCCCTAGTGGCTGGAGAAGCTGCTGCACTTCCGGCCTGGTGAGGGGTGAGGGGCGCACAGGAAGAGGCTGTAGAGTCTGGGCCATGTGCTTCCTCGTGCTGCTCCTCTTACAGCAGAACCAGTGAGGAGATTAATCGCCCTCTGCCCTGCAGCAGCAGAGACCCCATGGAGCCAGGAGGTGAGTTATCACACTGCCTGCCCTCCATCTGCCCCTCTCCCTTTCATGATATCCTCCCTCTCTGAGATACAGAGATAGTGCCCCCCCCCTCACACAAACACAGCAAAAGTGTGAGAGATCTTCCCTGCTGTGAAGATGCTTCTGTTTTTAACTCTTGCTGGACCAGGTCATCCTTCCTGATAGTAATATGATGATATGATGCTCAGATACCTGGTCCAGCAAGAGTTAAAAACAGAGGCTTCTCCTTCACAGCAGGGGAGATCTCTCACACTTATATTACTGTTACTGCTCCCACTGGGTGACTATTCCCTGTATCTACTACCCTTTCTATATCACTGTTACTGCCCCCACTGGGAGACTATTCCCTGTATCTACTACCCTTTCTATATCACTGTTACTGCCCCCACTGGGTGACTATTCCCTGTATCTACTACCCTTTCTATATCACTGTTACTGCCCCCACTGGGTGACTATTCCCTGTATCTACTACCCTTTCTATATCACTGTTACTGCCCCCACTGGGAGACTATTCCCTGTATCTACTACCCTTTCTATATCATCACTGTTACTGCCCCCACTGGGAGACTATTCCCTGTATCTACTACCCTTTCTATATCACTGTTACAGGGAATAGCCTCCCAGTGGGGGCAGTAACAGTGATATAGAAAGGGTAGTAGATACTGCTCCCACTGGGAGGCTATTCCATGTATCTACTACCTTTTCTATATCACTGTTACTGCCCCCACTGGGAGGCTATTCCCTGTAACAGTGATATGGAATAGCCTCCCAGTGGGAGCAGTAACAGTGATATAGAAAGGGTAGTATATACATGGAATAGCTTCCCAGTGCGAGCAGTAAAAGTGATATAGAAAGGGTAGTAGATACATGGAATAACCTCCCAGTGGGAGCAGTAACAGTGATATAGAAAGGGTAGTAGATACATGGAATAGCCTCCCAGTGGGGCAATAACAGCAACATAGCAGAGGCAGTAGATACAGGGAATAGCCTCCCAGTGGGGGCAGTATCTACTACCCTTTCTATATCACTGTTACGGGGAATAGTCTGTCAGTGGGGGCAGTATCTACTGCCTCTTCTATGTCGCTGTTACTGCCCCCACTGGGAGGATAGTCCATGTATCTACTACCCTTTCTGCATCACTGTTACTGCCCCCACTGGGAGGCTATTCCATGTAACAGTGATGCAGAAAGGGCAGTAGATACTTCCCCTCTGGGAGCCTATTACATGTAACAGCGACATAGAAGAGGTAGTAGATACAGGGAATAGCCTCCCAGTGAGGGCAGTAACAGTGATCACGCACAATTGTAAGTCCTTTCTCTACGCTGATAGGCATGGCACAGATAAGAAGGGAGGGGGGGCACCAAAAGGCACCTTCGCCTGAGTAGACAAAAATGCTTGCACCGGCCCTGCTTGTAGTAGATATAAGCATTTAATGATTGAGTTAAGAGTCAATATTTTGATACAAATTATTATACGTGGGATTGAAAAAAATGTGGCTTGTCCAAAACATCTACTCTGATTTTTGTTCATTTGGTTCTTCCGTTCCATTTTGGTTGAACTGAATCATGGAAATGACCTGTACTTGACTGCACTAGCTACCAGCTGGCAAATACTTGGAGGTGCATGGAGGATCAAATTAGCAGCGGCTGGCCAGAGCTTGATAACCGGCTGCTACTGTAGAAAAAAATGACTAAATAAATATATAAGACCCACATACTGTATGCCCCTACCTGGCTTGGTTTGGGAGATTGAATTTCACTTTTGTTGTGAGCAGCGGCTGGTTACTCCCACTGTCCCAGAGCTACTGGAGTTAACATATTAGCGACATAGCAGCTATTGCTGACCAGTAAAGTCACTGTAAGGCTGGGTTCACACCTGAGCGTATCTCATATGCGTGTTTTATGCTAATTTTTTTAAGGCGTTTTATGAACATATTACCTGGCGTTTTTGACAATTAGAAACGCGCATTGTATGTGCGTTTTTTTTTATTGACTACGGAGGCGTCCAATGAAAAAGACTTTAGTGCCTTTTGTGCGTGTTGCCATGTGCAGAAAGCGCGTTCATACGCACGTTTTTGATGATGAAAATGATCAAACGCCCATTTCAGCGCATTCACGTTGAATTCTATGGCCGCAAACGTGCTGTAATACGCCCCAAAGAAGCACCTGTACTTCTTTGGGCGTAGAGCTTCCTACAGGGGCGGATCCAGGGGGGGGCAACGGGGCAATTGCCCCCCCCGAGATTTGAGCCGGGGACCCAGATGCCGCCGGGCAGCGCAGGAGCGCCTGCCCGGTCCTGAAGAGTGCGTCCTTGTAAAGGGGATGCGGCTGCGTGCAGGCGCAGCCGGTCACGTGGTCCAGCTAATCAGGTGGTACTGAGTCTCTGTACCACCTGACTGGCCGGACCGCGTGACCTGCGCACGCACGCAGCCGCCTCCCCTTTACAAGGACGCACTCTTCAGGACCGGGCAGGCGCTCCTGCGCTGCCCGCGGCATCTGGGTCCCCTGAACACCGGAGCTGGAGGCCTGGAGCAATATCCAGGTGAGAGCTGGGCAAATCCATGAGCTGGGGGTAAATCCATGAGCTGGGCAAATCCATGAGCAGGGGGCAAATCCATGAGCTGGGCAAATCCATGACCTGGGGGTAAATCCATGAGCTGGGCAAATCCATGAGCTGGGGGTAAATCCATGAGCTGGGCAAATCCATGAGCAGGGGGCAAATCCATGAGCTGGGCAAATCCATGAGCTGGGGGCAAATCCATGAGCTGGGGGGCAAATCCATGAGCTGGGGCAAATCCATGAGCTGGGGGGTAAATCCATGAGCTGGGGGTAAATCCATGAGCTGGGGCAAATCCATGAGCTGGGGCAAATCCATGAGCTGGGGGGCAAATCCATGAGCTGGGGGTAAATCCATGAGCTGGGGGTAAATCCATGAGCTGGGCAAATCCATGAGCTGGGGGTAAATCCATGAGCTGGGGGTAAATCCATGAGCTGGGCAAATCCATGAGCTGGGGGTAAATCCATGAGCTGGGCAAATCCATGAGCTGGGGGTAAATCCATGAGCTGGGCAAATCCATGAGCTGGGGCAAATCCATGAGCTGGGGCAAATCCATGAGCTGGGGGTAAATCCATGAGCTGGGGGCAAATCCATGAGCTGGGGGCAAATCCATGAGCTGGGCAAATCCATGACCTGGGGGCAAATCCATGAGCAGGGGCAAATCCATGACCTGGGGCAAATCCATGACCTGGGGGCAAATCCATGACCTGGGGGCAAATCCATGAGCAGGGGGCAAATCCATGAGTTGGGGGCAAATCCATGAGCAGGGGGCAAATCCATGAGCAGGGGCAAATCCATGACCTGGGCAAATCCATGACCTGGGGGCAAATCCATGAGCTGGGCAAATCCATGAGCTGGGGGCAAATCCATGAGCTGGGCAAATCCATGACCTGGGGCAAATCCATGACCTGGGCAAATCCATGAGCTGGGGGTAAATCCATGAGCTGGGGCAAATCCATGAGCTGGGGGCAAATCCATGTGTGAGCTGGGGGCTCTCTGCTCCTCTAGATTGTAAACTCCTGGGTGCCCTCTGCTCCTCTAGATTGTAAACTCCTGGGTGCCCTCTGCTCCTCTAGATTGTAAGCTCCTGGGTGCCCTCTGCTCCTCTAGATTGTAAACTCCTGGGTGCCCTCTGCTCCTATAGATTGTAAGCTCCTGGGTGCCCTCTGCTTTTCTAGATTGTAAGCTCCTATGAGCCGGGCCCTCTGCTCCTCTAGATTGTAAGCTCCTGTGAGCCGGGCCCTCTGTAAATTCTCGTGAGTCGGACTCTCTGCTAAAACACCTTATTTTCTGTCAGTGCCCCTCCCGAGACTAGTCTCTGGATCCGCCCCTGGCTTCCTATGCGCTGTAAAATACCCATGTGTGAACCATGCCCATAGGAAATAATGGGATTTCAGTGCTTGAGCGTTTTACAGCGCATAGGAACGCACTGTAAAACGCCCAGGTGTGAACCAGGCCTAAGTGGGAAGCCACCAGTAAAACAACAGGGAGGGGGCATGGTAGTTTCTTCTCTAGACCCTAATCCATGGGGTGTGGTCTTAAAAAAAGGAAACTGAAGGCATGAACTTTGCAGTATTTCTTCCCCCTCCACAAACTCAGCTACCCATGGGCATCAGGTGGGCGGTAAGAGTAGACATTTAGAAATGTGTGGTGGGGGGGGGGCAAGTGGTAGAATTGGAATGGCACTGTCAACTCCATAACTTCCACCCATGACCCGCAGTTGGAAGTTATTACTAAAACTATGGGGGCTGCATGTCATTTTCCACTATGACACACCACCCACAGACATCAGGTGAGTAGCTAAAGCTAATCTAGACCCACCTGTCCCCCCACTCATGCACATTGGGTTGAGACTAGTAATAAAATACAGGGAGGACATGCCACTGTTACCCCACCCCCCATCCCACCCATGGGCATTGCGTCCCAAAAATACTTGAGAATTTAATGGCTGAAAAAGGTGCTTCAACTAAACCACTGAGTAAAGAGTCTCAATACTTTTGTCAACGTGAAATTTCCATTTTTTCTTTTTAATAAATGTTGTCAAAAATCTATTGTTTTGTATGTTGTCATTATGGGGTATTGAGTATAAATTGATTATGATATTAAAGTGGAAATATTTATGTGTCTGAATATAGCTGAGTTAACATTAAGTGTATGTGGAGTCATTCATTTCCAAGAGCCAAATATTTTTAAGTTTTCATTTGTGAACATTTTCAAATATGCCGACAAGATCACTTAGTAATATACATTTTGTTTCAATAGCACAGTTTGTGGATATCTTAGTTCCATTATTATGACGTGCTACTATCTTATTATTAGCCCATTTAATATGAAATGATATAAATATATATAAATTTTTCATAGTAACAAGTCTGGAATGTTCTTGATTAGCAAATATTTGTTGTTCAAGCTTATGTAAATATTACACAACTTGCACTAAATATACTAATGATCCCTGATGCCAGATTAATCTTTTGTCCGTTCTTACAATTTTCTATATTTAGTAATGAGACATAATTAACAAAAACGGGAAGCTTCAATAGAACAAGCACGGTTTCCAGAATTAAATATCGATCAGAGTGAATGTTTAAACACATGGACTCACAGGAAATTATAGAGATTCTAAAATCTATAAAATATTACAACAGCACAACAATACCATATGGTTAGTCAGTTGAATTATAAATTGCCCCATATTAATAATAATTATTAATTTCTTGGCTCTACTATCTAAACATTGTGTTGTAGAAGATTTCTAGAAAAATATTAATCTCTCAAAAGACTGTAGACACCGAATATTGTGGACAATGAAAAATAGTATACAACTCAGATAGTAATAGCTAATAAACATGGGCGTAGGGCCAGAAATGGATTATTCATCAGCCTGTCCACTCTGACGGCTTCTATCAATTGCAAAGAGAAAAAAAATGAATAAATCAGGATGGTATATTAAATTTGATCAATTAATCTATTACCATGCAAATAAAAAAGCCGGATGTTTGCATATAAATCAACACCATAAGCAAAAAAGTCACAATCCTGCTGTCAAAGAAAGGGCTGCAAATATATGTATGAAAATATTTTAGGATTTAATTAAAAAATTATGTTTGATACCCAGGCATGTTGAGCGACTAGAAAAACACTTTTTCCACATTTGCACACAGCTACCTGCTGTTCAAAGTCCTAAATGCTATACTACACCCATTATATGCCTTCTGACTAAGCTAAAAAATAACCCTCAATGCTAAATATTCTTCCATCACATACCACTCCATCACAGAACCAATAGACTAGCTACCGTACTTGTACATATACATACAACGCATAGACATACAGTAGATTCCAATATTCAATACGCATTGGCATCTTGCTGTAATCATCTCCGCAATATTGCCAGAATTCGTCAATTTCTGACAGCTAACACCACCAAACAACTTATCCACTCGCTTGTTATCTCTCACCTGGACTACTGCAACATCCTCCTGACTGGCCTTCCTATCTCCTGCCCCCCCACTGCAGTCCATCCTAAACACATCAGCCCGGCTTATCCATCTCACCCGTCGCTCTGTCTCTGCTGCTCCTCTCTGAATCCCTGCACTGGCTCCCATCCACAGCAGAATCAAATTCAAACTACTCACCCTGACCTACAAAACCCTCAGTAACGCCGCCCCTCACTACCTGTCCTCACTAATCACCAAATACACCCCAGCACATCCCCTAGGATCCAACAATGACCTGCGCCTGGCATCCTCCATCATTACCGCTTCACATGCTAGACTGCAGGACTTTTCTCGTGTGGCACCGACCCTATGGAATGCGCTTCCTCACAATATCAGACTGTCCCCAAATCTGGCTTCATTTAAACGTTCCCTAAAGACCCTTCTGTTTAGAGACGCCTACCACCTGACTCCGTAACAAAACATCCGACCAACCCAAAAACAGTCCTCACCTCTCCCTGCATCATCACTGCATTCCCCACTCCTGTTTAAGGATTTAAGCTCCTATTAGGCGAATAGGAGACTTCATGGGGATATTTTCAGTTTAGATGAATATGACGATTTGGACATATTCTGAGATATTTCCTGTCCAATTTTTGCATATTACTTTCAATAAACGTGTGGTTATTATTGGCTTGATTTTCCTTTCAAATTAAGTCTAATACTAATACAATTATACAAAACCAACTATGTAGAAACATTTTAGGTTAAAAAGTAATTTTCAGTTTTGGGCCGAGCTGATCCTGCACTTTCGGTTTCAGTCCCAAATTTTCATTTCGGTGCATCACATATATATATATATATACATACACAAATACCCAAGCAAAGGATGCACTTGAGGACTTAGGAAAAATAAATAAAAACCAAGATTTTATTAAATAAACTTCTTTTAAAAAGTTCCTGTACATACGTTTCGGCTCCATTCGAGTCTTTCTCAAGGTTCTCAACCTTGAGAAAGGCTCGAAAGGAGCCGAAACGTCGGGCACGTTTACAGGAACTTTTAAAAAAAGTTTATTTAATAAAATTTTGGATTTTATTTATTTTTCCTAAGTCCTCAAGTGCATCCTTTGCTTGGGTTTCTGTAAATGTAGCAGGATTTTTTGCACTGAGGCTTTAGATACTACCTGGAGGCTGGAACAGGCTGTGGATTGAAATATATATATACTATATGTGTGTGTGTGTGTAAGTGTGTTTTAGGAAATGATCACTTTTATTGTAGACAGGGCCTCTGTGACATTGTTACACCTCTCAATCCACAGACAGACTGGATACAAATGTAAAATTCTCAATACTTGAAAAATTCATCCTCATGATTGGCTGGAGAGCAATTGCTAGGTTATGGGGTCATTTTAGGGTTACAATTGTATACACAGCTGCCATGTTGGAAGAGGCAAAGTTTTTCTACTACCCTTAGAGACCCCCATGTAGAGTGTATGGTGCTTTTGACTTTGTGCTTTTCTATTTACCTTTTTTTTTTTTACTATAATGAAGCACACTGTTTGAAAGGTCAGACTCTCACCATTTCAACAGAGCCTCAAACATTGTGATAGTCCTTACTGATGAAGAGATAGAGGGGTCCAAAGGACCCCACCAAGGGCTTTTATGGTGGCCATTGATTTACACATCATCACGACTCCCATTATCCGGCAGTGATGGCCGACATCCCAGATGTTGGCCCCCTATGTTTGACAGCTGGAATCGGAGGCCGGTCACCGTAGAGCTTCAGGGATCAACGATGCCCAGCCAAGAGGCAGCGTCACAGATGCGCCCGGCGGCCACGTGATCGCACCACAGCAGCGCGACCGGACCTTCGGAAGCAGGTGAGTATTGCAGCCGCCGGAGGGGAACGCTGGCCGCGTGCTTTTCATGCACGCGGCCAGCTTCCCCAGCGTTCGATGGGGTATATCCATGAGAGCTGGGGCAAATACATGAGAGCTGGGGGCAAACCCATGAGAGCTGGGGGCAATATCCATGAGAGCTGGGGGCAATATCCATTAGAGCTGGGGGCAAGTCCATGAGAGCTGGGGCAAATCCATGAGAGCTGGGGGGCAAATCCATGAGAGCTGGGGGCAATATCCATGAGAGCTGGGGGCAATATCCATGAGAGCTGGGGGCAAATCCATGAGAGCTTGGGGGCAATATCCATGAGAGCTGGGGCATATCCATGAGAGCTGGGGCCAAATCCATGAGAGCTGGGGCAAATCCATGAGAGCTGGGGGCAAATCCATGAGAGCTGGGGCAAATCCATTAGAGCTGGGGGCAAATCCATGAGAGCTGGGGCATATCCATGTGAGCTGGGGGCAATATCCATGAGAGCTGGGGTATATCCATGAGAGCTGGGACAATATCCATGAGAGCTGGGGGCAAATCCATGAGAGCTGGGGGATATCCATGTGAGCTGGGGGCAATATTCATGAGAGCTGGGGCAAATCCATGAGAGCTGGGGCAAATCCATGAGAGCTGGGGGGCAATATCCATGAGAGCTGGGGCATATCCATGAGAGCTGGGGGCAAATCCATGAGAGCTGGGGGCAATATCCATGAGAGCCGGGGTCAAATCCATGAGAGCTGGGGCAAATCCATGAGAGCTGGGGCATATCCATGAGAGCTGGGGGCATATCCATGAGAGCTGGGGCATATCCATGAGAGCTGGGGCAAATCCATGAGAGCTGGGGGTAATCTCCATGTGAGCTGGGGGCAATCCCCATGTGAGCTGGGGGCATTCTGTATATATATATATATATATATACACACAGCAAATACGCCAGCACTCCAGGGATTTCAAAAAGTTATTTATTGATCCATAAAATTCGACGTTTCGGCTCCTAATGCGGAGCCTTCATCAGGACAGACATGTATAAACAAGCACAAACACCATATAAATAGACATAACACTTACCAACAATGAAAATATTCCAATTAATCTCCACCCGGTGTGTGGTGATTCCGGCGTGTTCACCCGACCAGTGCGCATGCGTCAATACCCAGCGCCGATTAGTGACCTCACGTTTGTTGCCGTAGCAACCATAGTGTTTGCCAAGGACGCAATACACTGACCTATCCAGAACCATGGTCCCACCAAACCCAGGGGTAATAATTGGAAAAGATTCTATAAACACACACTACCACCTCATAACATTAATCATAAGTTAAAAACAATTAGCTACAGTCACTGCATGCCCATATCTCGATGTTAACAACCTTTTATCCAGTTACCTGGATAGTCACATATATATTGTTAATTATTATGTTTATCCAATTATATCCCTCCAGGATCTCTCATGATTAGATAAACGCTGAGTATACATTTCTTTCATTAAGGCCCTGCGGATATATCGTGTCTAACCTATGTATCCACTGTGCCTCTCTTTGAAGAAGTATCAATGCTCTGTCTCCCCCTCGTTTTAATGGTGGAATATGGTCTATTGCCAAAAACTTTAAAGAGGACAACGGGTGACCTAACTCAAGGAAATGCCTCGCTACCGGTTTGTCCAATTTCCCATCCCTGTTTGCCGTTCTTATATTAGACCTGTGGTTTCGAATTCTCTCACAGAGTTGGGTGATGGTCTTACCTATATACGCAAGTCCACACGGGCATAGAATTTCATAGATTACATATTCCGTTTTACATGTAATCAAATGTCTAATGAAGAAACGTTTTCCTGTATGGGGATGGCGGAATTCTTTGGAGGGGATCATGTGGCTGCAAGTAACGCAACCCAAGCATCTCTTGCAGCCCAAGTTCTGAAATCGTTTTGTCTTTTGTTCATAACTCTGAACAGGATCTGTCCGGACCAACAGGTCCTTTAAATTACGGTTCTTTTTATAACAGAACATTGGTTTTGGTTTTGGAACATTGGTCTGAATCCCCCCGGTAGGGCATGGTCCCTTTCCAATACTGACCAATTCCTTTTTACAACAGATGTGATTTTATCAGAAGCTGTGTCGAAAGTTAAAGGAAATTTTAATCTATTTGTTTCAACTTTTATTTCCCTGGGGGCTTTGGCCCTCTCCAGGGCATCCGTTAATAGTTCTCGGGAATAGCCACGATCCACAAATCGCTGATACATATGGTGGATCTGTTGCTCCCTTGTGTCCTCATCACTATTGTTCCTTAATACCCTTAAAAATTGTGCATATGGTAAAGAACTCTGGATGTGCACTGCTCATGTGGAGTAATGTGTTTCGATCGGTAGGTTTTGAGTACAAAGAGTACTGTAACTGATTATCCTTTTTGAATATTTTTACATCCAAAAAATTAATAGATGACCCATCAACCTCACTGGTAACCTTGATGGGTGTATCAAGGCCATTAATGTATGTTTCAATTTCCTGAGCTTCTCTGATCGTTCCCCACCATATCACAAAAATTTCATCAATAAATGTGACATAATCTACAATCTTATCTGAAAATCGATCAAGTATATTCTCTTTTTCAAATTTGTACATAAAAGCATTGGCATACATGGGTGCCATCGCGGAACCCATGGACATGCCCATGCACTGTAGGTACCACTTGTCCTCAAACCTAAAGTAATTGTATTTCAGTGCCATTTCAAGAAGTTCCAGAACAAATTCTATGCAGGGGCCTGTATACGCATCGGAGTTCAATATTAACTCCCTCATTGTAGGGATGTGCATTTCGGGTTTCGGAATTTCGGAATTTTCCTCGAAGTTTCCCGATTCGTGTTTTCGGATGCGGCCGATTTTCCGAAAATTTTTAGATCCGAAAACGGCAGATCCGAAAAGTTTTCCGAGCCGAAACTAAATATTTTCGGAATTTTCGAATGGACTTGAAATGTGTCAAATCGAAATTTATTGCTTTGAAACGAGGAGAACAGACGTTCCGAAAAAACAAAAATTTCCGAAATCACGAAAAGTCGATACAAAAAACGAGCTAAGTGACACGAAAATACGAAAAATGGTCGATATTCCGAGAAAAAAATGTACACGAAAAACGAGTCGAGCCGAACCGAATCGAAACAGAAATCGGTCGAAACGAGCCGAATCGAAAAGTTTAAACATCCGAAAAATCGAACCGTATCGAATCGAAAAAAAAAATCGGTGCACAAGCCTACCTCATTGCTTCTATACCCCCTTCATAGGGGATAACTGTATACAGGCTTCTGACATCAAGAGTTACAAATACTAAATCATTAACATCAATTGAGACAGCCCTTATTCTCTGCAAAAAATCTTTAGTATCTTTAATACAAGTTGGAATGCCCTTCACCGGGTCCTTGAACAAAAAGTCCAACCACTTTGCAATAGGTTCAATGACACCACCTACTGCTGACACAATTGGCCTTGATGGTGGAGACGTCATGCTTTTGTGGATTTTGGGATATACCATAAAATAACAGGAGTCCTAGGATAGGGTTTCAACAAATATTGGAACAGATCTTCATCTATATATCCCGCCAATAAACCTCTCCTGAGGCTTCCTTCAAATTTGGACACAATATCTGCTGTCGGGTCCTTTCGCAACGGCGTATACGTAGTTCTATCCATCAGTTGCGAATGCATTTCCTGGGCATATTGGGAATAATTCAAGATGACAATTGCCCCACCTTTATCGGCCTGTCGTATGACTATAGACGCATCGTTTGATAACTTTCTAATTGCCTCACGCTCAAGTTTTGAAACATTGCTGTGCTTAGGTTTATGATTCTTGATGGTTTGATTCACTTCCATCTTAACTTGATGTAAAAAGGTTTTAATTGTTGACTGATTCGGCAAAGGATCAAACCGACTCTTACGTCGGAACATTGGTATTACTTCAGTGGGAATGTCATTCTTAAAGAAATCATTAAGGCGTAGGGTTCGACCAAACCTATATAATTCAATGTTCCACTGGAAATCATTCGGTTTTGAGGATGGAATAAACGATAACCCCTTGCTTAATAGCCCTATTTCTACTTCCGTCAGGGCTCTGTCTGAAAGATTAAATATCGGAATCATCTCCTGAGGGGTGGCTTGCCTCTGAAGCCTGCCTGGTTTACCCTTCCGCCCTCTCCTGGAGACTCTCCTTCCTCCACGTTTCTCACACGGCTCCGCGTAATCGTACCTGTTTGGTTCTGTGTGCCCGGTGTTTCTAAAAAATCCTTTGGGGTTCTGATCTCTTCTAATGGTTCATTTTCGGAGGCTGATTCACCCGAGGTGGTGTCCACAGTGTGGATTTTAGGTTTACGTATACGTTTCCTGGGGTTCCTGAATGGTCTTCTATTAGATTCCCCACTCAACCATCTATAGACTCGCTGTTGTGTATAGTCCTGTTTGACCTTTTCAAATTTCTCCATCTTAAATTGAACTAATTCGTTCTTGTATTTCAATACCTCTTGTTCAATCTTAACCATCGATGTTTGACCTTCTTCTGATCCAATCCAGGTTGCGTGTTTTTTTTTTTTTTTTTTTTTCATTCTCAAATTCCAAAATTTTTGTCCGAACCTCCTCAAGCTCATCCTTAACCTCTTTTATAGCAACCAGCATGAGGTCTAAAGAACATTTATTCAAAACACTCGTCCAGTCCCTGCATACTTGTGGTTTAAGTCTTCCCAGGGTTGGTACATTATTGATTCTGAATCCTCTAGGGATTCGTTTGGCCCTATGATAATCCGAGAGAAAAAGGCCATGCAGATCCAATTCAACCTCCTTTTTTCTCATTTTGACCAATGCAAAAAAGAAGTCCTTCGAAGACCGTGTGCAGCTTAACTGAGAACTGGACGTTGCCCATAAGATGGCGCTGGCATCATCGTCAGTAAATTGCAATGTGTGTGCTTGTTCTGCATGAGCACCAGCCTGTAGCAAAAAGTCCTCCATAGCTAACACAGCTTGTCTATCTGTGCAGCGTGATGGTATTAAAACAATGTCCTTAATAGAGCCTCAATTGGCAAAGTACAGGTGCCGGTGCAATAACCAGGGACTGTGCCACGTCCCAAAGATATACAATAAAGCAAGGAGGTTTTGCACTCAAGGTTCACCAAATCTCTCTCCAGTACCCGGTGCTCAGCGATGGCCTTAAGTAAATATCCACAGCAAACACTATGGTTGCTACGGCAACGAACGTGAGGTCACTTATCGGCGCCGGGTATTGACGCATGCGCACTGGTCGGGTGAACACGCCGGAATCACCACACACCGGGTGGAGATTAATTGGAATATTTTCATTGTTGGTGAGTGTTATGTCTATTTATATGGTGTTTGTGCTTGTTTATACATGTCTGTCCTGATGAAGGCGCCGCATTAGGATCCGAAACGTCGAATTTTATGGATCAGTAAATCATTTTTGGAAATCCCTGGAGTGCTGGCGTATTTGCTGTGGATATTTACTAAAGGCCATCGCTGAGCACCGGGTACTAGAGAGAGATTTGGTGAACCGTGAGTGCAAAACCTCCTTGCTTTATTGTATATATACAGTTGTGTTCAAAATTATTCAACCCCCAATGCTGTAAAGGGTTTTAGGGAATTTAGTGTACATTTGTAATTGTATTCATAATGAAACCCTACAAGGACTTTTTAAAGAACCATATGCAACTAAAATGACATCAATTGGTTTTGTAATACAGTAGTAAATGTTTCTTTTGTGAATTCTTCATTGACACAATTATTCAACCCCTTAAAGACTACCACTCTGAAGAACAGAGGTTCATTCAAGTGTTTTCAATCAGGTATTGAAAACACCTGTGGATGTCACGGAGCAGCAATAAAGCATAATAAGCACCAATTAGGCAGCTTTAAAATGACTGTGATACTCAGCTCCTTCTAGACATTTACTGGTGTGGTTACAAACATGGTGAAGTCAAGAGAATGGTCCAGGAAGACAAGAGAAGAGGTGATTACTCTTCACAGGAAGGGCAATGGCTATAAGAAGATTGCAAAGATGTTAAACATACCAAGAGAGACCATAGGAAGCATCATTCGCAAATTCAAGGCAAAGGGCACTGTTGAAACGCTACCTGGTCGTGGCAGAAAGAAGATGCTGACTTCAACTGCTGTGCGCTACCTGAAGCGTAGAGTGGAGAATAGTCCCTGTGTGACTGCTGAGGAACTGAGAAAAGATTTTTCAGATGTGGGTACTGAAGTTTCAGCTCAGACAATACGGCGCACACTGCGTAATGAAGGCCTCCATGCCAGAACTCCCAGGCATACCCCCTTGCTGTCTCCAAAGAATAAGAAGAGTCGACTGCAGTATGCCAAAAGTCATGTGGACAAACCACAGAAGTTTTGGGATAGTGTTCTGTGGACTGATGAAACAAAATTAGAACTGTTTGGGCCCATGGATCAACGCTATGTTTGGAGGAGGAAGAACAAGGCCTATGAAGAAAAGAACACCTTGCCTACTGTGAAGCATGGCGGGGGGTCAATCATGCTTTGGGGCTGTTTTGCTTCTGCAGGTACAGGGAAGCTTCAGCGTGTGCAAGGTACCATGAATTCTCTTCAGTACCAGGAGATATTGGATGACAATGTGATGCAGTCCGTCACAAACCTGAGGCTTGGGAGACGTTGGACCTTTCAACAGGAGAATGATCCCAAGCATACCTCCAAGTCCACAAGAGCATGGTTGCAGATTAAAGGCTGGAACATTTTGGAGTGGCCATCGCAATCACCTGACTTAAATCCGATTGAGAACCTCTGGTGGGACTTAAAGAAAGCAATTGCAGTGCGCAAGCCTAAGAATGTGACTGAACTGGAGGCTTTTGCCCATGACGAATGGGCAAAGATACCCGTAGATCGCTGCAAGACACTTGTGTCAAGCTATGCTTCACGTTTAAAAGCTGTTATAACTGTAAAGGGATGTTGTACTAAGTACTAAGATTGAATGTCACTTGGGGTTGAATAAAACTGATAATGATGTGAGCACAGAAAAGACATTTATGGTTATTTCATTATAAATGTTATGTTATATTTGTCTGACCTACACGTGCCTCTTTGATTTAATTGTAAGCAAGATGACTGAATGATCAAAATCAATGTCAAACTGGCCAAAACATTCAATTTCAGTGGGGGTTGAATAATTTTGAACACAACTGTATATATATATATATATATATATATCTCGGGGGGGATATATACATGTGAGCTGGGGGCATTTTTATTTGAGGTCTGTTCTTATTGGAAAGCGGTCACATGACATAAAATAAAAGTATCGGTACTCGGTATTGGTGAGTACTTTTTAAAAAGTATCGGTACTCGTACTCGGTCTTAAAAAAGTGGTATCATGCATCCCTAGTTTATACAATGCCATAAACAAAGCTTTGACTGCAAATCTATGACATTTATTCAAATTATTTAATATATTTATGTTGAAGACGTTAGATAACGATGTATTTCCTGGTAAAAGAATGCCATGTTAAAAATGTCTGCAAGACTGACTGTTACCTTTTCTGTCATTATGATTCTATGTTATTTAAAATAACTCATTGCTTAATCAACTTGAAGTCTAAGAAATTATATTCCATATGTTAGCATTTCTAAGCCGTACAGATAAATCAGTGGGCTTTTACTTCAAATGAACAACATTTATAAAATGATAGCCTAAATTGAAAAAACACTAAAATGACTAATAACATCAACAGCCTCCTACTCAATGACAAATTTAGTTATTCTGGAATCCATCCAGACCCATTATGATTACCTTAAAAATAATGTAAGAACACAATTCAAATTTGTGGTTGGCATATGTTCGCCTTTTCTCAGCTTTTTTTGAAAATATACACAGAGAAAAGACAGACTGGGTCGAGAATGAGACTATTCTATAGACACCACGTGAGTACTTGGTTTCTTAGGGTTAATATAATCAGTATATATATATATATATATAATCTCACCCTAATCTTTACCCTTTATCCCCTTCCCGTCGCAGGATGTTCCATGACGTCCTGGCAGCGGGAGGGCTTTGAAGATGCAGGGCGTACATGTACATCTCACTGTCTTCAATGCAGCCGCCTCGTACCCTCCCCGCAGCCTGCGTGTGTTGACTTGCAGCGCGCGTCATTGGCTGCATGGGGATGGCCTGGACTCAAGACGTCCCCCTGCAGTCAATGATGCGCACTGTGCGTTGGCTGTGGGGCGGGCAAAAATCTGTGCCGTGCGATGGCACCTGTCTGTCGGTGAGATGTACCTGTAAGCCTCACTGGTGAAAGCCACCCCTTAAGGGTGCCACCTGCGCGTCCTTATGGGGTTAAACATCGTTTAACTGTTCCTGAGTGGAAACATGGCAGCTGATAATTTTTTACACAAAGAGTGAGGCGCACACAAACATTTCCCACTCCTTGTTGGTCAAACATTTCCCACTCCTTGGTTGTCAAACATTTCCCATGGCTTCAAATCGCGTTTAAACATGAGCAAAAGCGGTAAAAATGAGATCAGCACATAGCGGTGAAATGGCTCAGCACTCAGCAGTGAAAGGGTTAAAAACTTTTTCTTTCTTTTTTTAAATCATTGTTTCCTGTCCCCCAGGGCAGTACCCGGACCCGCATACACCTTTTATGGCCAATATCTTGCATATATGCCCTCTTGGAGGGCACTTTTATTTTTGGAAGTTCAACCCCCATTGATTTGCATTACGTTCGAGTTCGAATTCAAACTTTTCGGCCATTCGAGTTCGAACCGAACACAGGGGTGTTCGGCCCATCCCTAATGGTAACATGGTGATTGCTAATGGGACCAACTGCCGGTTAAAAATCCATCCATGGTGACCGAGAGAGTTGTGATGACTAGGGATGAGCGGTTCGGGTTCGGACAGTTCGGAGTTCGGCCCGAACTTAGCCTGTTCGGGTAGATCGCGAACTCCGAACATTTCCAGGTGTTCGGCGCATGTTCGAGTCCACAATGCATTTTCCCACTGGCCTGAAGCTCGTAATTGGCTACAGCCTTGCACCTGACCACAGGTCTGGTGCAAGACAGGTTCAACAGTATGCCAATCACCGCTCAGAGTCCTGGTTGGTCAAATTTTGCCCAATCATGGGCTCACAGAGCTAAGTCCCGCAGCACACTATATAACGTTTCTACGCGCCGATTCTGCACGCATTTCAGAGGAAATTTCAGAGGAGATTGTTGTGTGTTGTTACTGCCGGTCTGCCACACTACTGGGGGGGGTCTCATTTCTACAAAATATCAGGGAATTGATATGTGTGTCTTGTCACTGTGCCAGCAAGTTTTTTTGGGGTCACTAATTTCTTTAAAACATTTGTGAATTGAGGTGATCTGTGTCTTGTCACACAGCCAGTACCACGCAGTATTTTGGGGCTCACTAATTTCTTTAAAACATTTGTGAATTGAGGTGATCTGTGTCTTGTCACACAGCCAGTACCACGCAGTATTTTGGGGCTCACTCATTTCTTTAAAACATTTGTGAATTGAGGTGATCTTCTGTGTCTTGTCACACAGCCAGTACCAAGCAGTATTTTGGGGCTCACTAATTTCTTTAAAACATTTGTGAATTGAGGTGATCTGTGTCTTGTCACACAGCCAGTACCACGCAGTATTTTTGGGGTCACTAATTTCTACAAAATATTTGGGAATTGTTATAATCCGTGTGTTCTCACTGGCTGCCACCCATCAAGGGTCTCACTGATTTATAGGAGGTTTCACTGCCACCCATCAAAGGGTTTCACTGATTTATAGGAGGTTTCACTGCCACCCATCAAAGGGTCTCACTGATTTATAGGAGGTTTCACTGCCACCCATCAAGGGGTCTCACTGATTTATATGAGGTTTCACTGCCACCCATCAAAGGGTCTCACTGATTTATAGGAGGTTTCACTGCCACCCATCAAAAGGTCTCACTGATTTATAGGAGGTTTCACTGCCATCCATCAAGGGGTCTCACTGATTTATACCAGAGTTCTGTAAATCTTTAATCTTTATACCAGAGTTGAATCAGAGTTCTGTATATATTTAATCTATATATCACTCACCATGTCTGAAAGAACAAAAAGGACAGGCAGACGCTCCCAGACACAGATAAGAGGGCAAGCAGCCCCTGTGTCGGGAGGCTGTGCCTCTGGTCGTGGTGGACGTGGTGCATCCTCTGCAGGGGCACGCTTGTCCTTTATAACTGGTGCTGGCCGTCTTCTTAACCTGCAGCAACATACAGAGGATTTGGTGGATTGGCTAGCCAGGCCATCCTCATCCTCCGAGTCCTCTGCCAGCCAGGTTTCTAGTGCTTTACAGTCCACCTCAGCTGCCAAAGCATCTAATGCAGCCTCCATGTCCACAGCTACTCCTGCCGTAGCCTCGCTATCACACACGGAGGAGTCAGCTGAATTGTTTGACTACAATGACAGTGACATGCTGCTTGAGGATGCGCAGCAACTACAGTGCTCTGATTCAATCTCTGAGGTTGAGCAAGGGAGTATAATCAACCTAGAGGAAGGGGGTGCCAGTGATGACACACAAATAACTGGCACTCATGTTGCCCCAGCAGCTGCAGCATACTGCCAAGTTGGCTCCAGTGACGAGGAGATAGGGGGTGAAGATGACATTGATGATGAGGTCACTGACTCCACCTGGGTGCCAGATCGAACTGAGGAATCAAGTGAGGAGGAGGGGAGGAGGAGGAGGAGGCACAGCAAACACGAGGCACAACATCCTCTGTGACCAACCGTAGCACTAGCCAGTCCAAGGCATCAGATGTCAGAGCTGCTCCGGTGCAGAGCGCTGTTGTCTCAAAGAACACATGCAGGAACTCTGCTGTCTGGGAGTTCTTTAAGAAATGTGCAGCAGACCCCACCGTTGCTATTTGTAATCTATGTCAGAGGAGGCTGAAGCGTGGGATAAACACCGGACACTTGGGTACCACGTGCTTGAGGCGACATATGACCACCGCCACGCATCCCGTTGGCGCAAAACTTGTCCTCCTCATCTGTCTCTACCCCCACTGTATGTCCTGCCATGTCATTGCCTACAACCTCCAATGACAGGGATGATGCTACAGTAATGGATGTACCAGGTCCTTCCTCACAATGTGACATCATCCCAGCAGTTGAAGATTTACGCAGTCAGATTACGTTGCCGCAGCTGCTGTAGCGTAAGAAAAAATATAGTCCCAACCATCCCCAAGCACAGCGTCTAAATGCCAGCTTAGCAAAATTACTCGCATTGCAGCTGCTGCCTTTCCAGCTGGTGGACTCTGCTCCCTTCCGTGAATTTGCTAAATGTGCTGTACCACAGTGGCAGGTTCCAAAACGCCATTACTTTTCACGCAAGGCCATTCCAGCACTATACCAGCACGTGGAAGACAATGTTATCCAGTCATTGGGAAAGGCAGTCAGCAACAAGGTGCATGTGGCTTTAGACACATGGTCCAGCAAGCATGGACAGGGTCATTACATTTCCTTCACGGCACACTGGGTAACTCTGATTGCAGCTGGGAGGGATCCAAGACGGGGCTCTGTGCTGGAGCTTGTTCATCCACCACGCCTCCAGAAAGCTGCTTGTATGAGGTCTGTCTGCTCCACCACCACCACATCTCCCTCTTCCTCCTCCTCCTCCTCCTTCTGTGTCTCTGGCGAAGTGGCAGTTAAACCGACACCTGACAGGGTCTACGCAATGGCTCAAGCAAAAAGAAGCCATACTGTGCTTGAGCTGGTTTGTTTAGGGGACAGGAGCCACACCGGGCCAGAAATTCTGTCAGCTCTGCAGGGCCAGGTGCAGAGATGGTTAACACCACGCCAGCTTGAGCTGGGAATGATCGTCTGTGATAATGGCAGCAACCTTCTCTCCGCCCTACGCAAGGGTAAATTGGCGCATGTACCATGCCTAGCACACGTCCTAAATCTAGTGGTACAGCGTTTCCTAACCAAGTACCCAGGGCTGCCAGAGCTTCGCAGCCAGGCCAGAAAAGTCTGCAGCCACTTCAGACGGTCATTCCCAGCAAGCGTTCGCCTGGCAGAAATTCAAAGAGAATTCCACCTTCCCACAAACCGTCTGATCTGTGACATGCCCCCCAGGTGGAACTCGACATTAGCAATGCTGCAGCATCTGCACAAGCAGCAGAGGGCCATCAACGAGTACCTGTGTGAGTATGGCACAAGGACAGGTTCAGGTCAACTTGTTCCCCCCCCCCGCAGTAGCTGATGATCAAGGATGCATGCACTGTACTGTCACCATTTGAGGAGGCAACCAGGATGGTGAGCAGGGACAGTGCATGCATCAGTGACACAATTCCTTTAGTGTTCCTGCTGGAGCACACTCTGCGGGGAATTATAGATGTGGCTGTAGAGGCAGAGCAGCGGGAGGAAGAGGAGGCCTTCCCTAGCTCTCAAGGCCCCAGTCTTTCTGCAGACAGCATTCCAACGGGTCCTACTCAGATCAGACAGGAGGAGGAAGAGGAGGAATATTTAAGTAGTGGGGGCATTGAAGGTGGGGATTCCTCAAGAGAGGGTTTCGTGTGCCCAGAAACAGAAGGGCTAGTGCGTGGCTGGGAGGAGGAAGTGCACGATACGGTCATCCTCATTGACCAGGAAGACTCGGAAGCTAATGCCACCTCCAACCTACGCTGTATGGGCTCCCTAATAATGCAAAGCCTGCTAAAGGACCCCAGGATTCGTGCTGTCAAGGAGACTGATCATTACTGGTTGGCAACCCTTCTTGATCCACGATACAAGGGTAAAGTTGCAGAGCTCATCCTACCCGCACAGAGGGAGCACAGGATGAAAAAACTTGAGGACGCTCTAAAGCGACACTTGTGTAACACCTTTCCAGGCACTGGTAGATTACCAAGTGCTGACACAAGTGCTTCTGAGGCTGCGGATGATCAGAGGAATAGTGGTGAAGGCCAGGGCCACTTGACTGATGCATTTTTAAATTTTTTTAGTCCACGACACCCAGGGACGTCAAATGTAGGCACCCATTGCCAGTGTCTTCACCATATAGTGCAGGACTACCTAGGGGCAAGGGCAGACCTGGATACCTTTCCAGCAGATGATCCACTGGCTTACTGGGTGTTGAGATTGGATCACTGGCCAGAATTTAGCCAATATGCTATGCAGCTACTAGGTTGCCCTTCATCCAGCGTGCTTTCTGAAAGGACGTTCAGTGCCGCTGGAGGTTTTGTCACAGACAAAAGAGTGCGTCTGTCCACCGACTCTGTAGACCGGCTGACATTTATAAAAATGTATCAGTCCTGGTTCAGCAGCTATCAACCCACTGATGCTGACGTAACGGAATAGATCGGGGATGTCTTCTGCATTCACAAAACCTCCAGCACTGAACTCTTCCACAATACCACAAAAGGGTTACGGTATGAATGCACTTGCTGCCATGAAAGGCGCAATATTTGGCTGCACTGACGCCTGTGCCAGATTTATATCATTTAAATTTTTTGAACCGCAGGGTCCAACCCTGCACTCTTCCACAATACCACAAAAGGGTTACGGTGTGAAGGCACTAGCTGCCATGAAAGGCACAATATCTGGGTGCACTGACGCCTTGACCAGAATCATATCTTTTTATTATAGGACCACATGGTCCACCCCTGCATTCTTCCACAATACTACAGAGGGGTTACTGTATGATGATACTTGCTGGCCTACCAGTCTTGCACCAAAGGCAGAATATCTGGGTGCACTGACACCTTTACCAGATGCATATCTTTTTAATATAGGACCGCAAGGTTAACCCCTGCATTCTTCCACAATACTACAGAGGGGTTACTGTATGGTGATACTTGCTGGCCTGGCAGTCTGGCACCAAAGGCACAATATCTGGGTGCACTGACGCCCATTAACAGATGAAAAAAACAACTTTTCAATATAGGACCACATGGTCCACCCCTGCATTCTTCCACAATACTACAGAGGGGTTACTGTATGATGATACTTTATGGCCTGGCAGTTTTGCACCAAAGGCACAATATCTGGGTGCACTGACGCCTTGACCAGAATCATATCTTTTTAATATAGGACCGCAAGGTTCACCCCTGCATTCTTCCACAATACTACAGAGGGGTTACTGTATGATGATACTTGCTGGCCTGGCACCAAAGGCACAATATCTGGGTGCACTGACGCCCATTACCAGATAAAAAACTTTTTAATATAAGACCACATGGTCCACCCCTGCATTCTTCCACAATACTACAGAGGGGTTACTGTATGATAATACTTGCTGGCCTGGCAGTCTTGCACCAAAGGCAGAATATCTGGGTGCACTGACGACTTTACCAGATTCATATCTTTTTAATATAGGACCGCAAGGTTCACCCCTGCATTCTTCCACAATACCACAGAGGGGTTACTGTATGATAGTACTTGCAGGCCTGGCACCAAAAGCACAATATTTGGGTGCACTGCCACTGACGTCTGTATCAGATTCATATCCTCAGAGGGGTTACGGTGTGACGGCACTGTTGGGGATGCTAAAGGACCAATTTTGAAGCACCTATTGTTACTTTCATCCAAAGCCTGCATAAGTTTCACAATAATTTAGCCCAAAAAATCGGTAAACTTTTTCTGCTTGTCCGAAAATGTCTCCTCTTTTCATACAGACTGCCGCCCCAAGCAGTTGTTAATGGATAGATTAAAGGAAAAGCATTTACCATCATTTGAAACATCATTTTTTTGTTTTTAAGTGTTTCTATACATCCTACAAATCCGCCACTTCACGGGTAGGTTATGGGGACCTCCTAGGCACGATATTTGAAGGAATTTTTCGTTTTTATTTTTAACCCTTATTTCATGGAAAACTCACTGTCCCTTTAAAAACGTATTTTTTTTAAACTTTTTGTCCTTGTTTCCTGTCCCCCAGGGCACTACCCGGACCCCCATACACCTTTTATGGCAAATATGTAGCATATATGCCCTCTTGGAGGGCACTCTAAAAACCGAATTTTCAGCCCCATTGACTTGCATGGGGTTCGGGTTCAGGTTCAGACCCGAACATTTGGAAAAATTCGGGTTCGGGCCCGAACCGAACTCCGGGGGTGTTCAGCTCATCCTTAGTGATGACTGTGCATGATCACACAGCCAGAAAACTAGATATGTACACAGACCCAGAATTTCATTTCACCAAATTTCATGATGTAAACTTTTCAGAATTTGCCGATTTTGAACAAATCAAAATTCCGGATGAATCCAAAACGTTTTGGGAAGTATATTTATGTTTATCTCCTCTACCTCCCTCTATACCCCTATCCTTCTATACCTCTTCTATACCTCCAACACCCCCTCTTTACTAACCCCTTTGCCCCTCTCTATACACCTAAATGTTAGTTAGGGTTAATATCAGGGATAGGGCTAGGGTTAGGATCACTGCAACTTCTAAATTTAGGTTGCTTTTAGGGTACCTGTTAGGCATATTGGTTCTGTTTGTGTTGAGGTAGGGTTACTGTTAGGTTTACAATTACTGATTCAGTTTGGGTTAGTGTTAGAGCTAGGGTTGAGGATAGGGTTAGGATTAGGGTTACTAGTGGGGTTGGATTACTGTTAAAGTTACTGTTAGGCTCACTGATTCTCTCTGTTAGGATTAGGGTTACAGTTACTGTTTCTGTATGTTTTAGGGTTAGACTTAGTATTGCACAAGCAGTGTAAATTTGTAGAGTTAGCAAAATGATTGCACATTGATTAGAAAGTTTTCGGATCCATTCGGAAACCTTTTATTGTGTTTGTTCAGATCCACATTTCAGCGATTCAGAATTTCGGATGCTCCCGAATTGCTGAAATTCTGATATTATGTCAGAAAATCAATTCGGACAAAATGAAAGCGTAACAAAATACACATACAAACAGAAACCCATTAGTACTTCTAAATTAAGCTCATGTATACGTGTGTGTTGAAACGTGACATTGGCAGTGTTTATAGCTTGTTCGAGAGATGACTATCAGTTTGGATATTTACAAATGTACACTTTTGAATATATATTTTTTTTGCTTTTTTATCTACCATGATTTTTTTTTTCAATGGGGGACGGCAGATGCTACTGGGACATCACTTTGGACAGCATTTAAGTCAAATTGCAGTTGCCTCTGCATGCTGCTTCTTTGGTTCTCAGAGGAACCCGTGCCACTGACATGTTCTGAGTTCTCAAAATATTAGTTTATTTTAATGCTGCAGATTAGATCTATACCACACGAGATCCTTCCAGGCTAAAACTCACTTTAAAAAGAATAACAATCTAAAATAGAAAATGATGAAAAAATACCTGACCTGCACTTGCAAATATGAAAATGATTTAAAATTTGCATTTCAAAGCAGTTGTGGGTGCGTGAGTCACTTGCAGGGAATTCCTACTCACCCTCTGTCAAGAATCACAGGTCTGAATGTTTATTGTTCCATCTCTGAGTAATAAGATCTCTTCTGTTCTGATAACATTGTTCAAGAGTTTTCTGAACTTTTTCCCACTAGATTTTTTAAATCTTTGTTTGTCTTTACATACTGGTGAATTGATAGCGAAATATAGTGCAATTTACCTCAATTCAGCGGGGTTCGGCGGCACCGAAATTGTCCCATAGAAGACTATCATGGCTTCTATTCACAGAACATCAATTGCAGCGCAATGCCCTGATTTTGGTGTTTCAATTTGACAGGTTTAAACAGGCGACTCCCATAGGTTTCAATGTAATAAATCTTTTAAAACTTTTTTTTAAGACTGTTTATTCTGTTAAAAATTTTTAAACTTTTTGTAGGTTTTAGAAGACAGTTTTGTTTTTTTGTTTTTAAAAAGGTGATTTTTTTTATTTGGTAACAGACCTTTTCATTATTTTTAACCCCTTCACTACCGATATCATATATCTCGGGCTGCAAATTAATTTTGTTTGCTTTTGGGCTGCAGACGGTGCCCCCAAAGTTTTAGCCCTGTGGCCATAATGTCCAAAGAGCTAAAACTGTAAAATCAACTGCTCAAAGCTCTGAAATATCAGGCTTTCAGAAGCTGTCAGCAGCCGATGCAGGAGAAATAGAAGCAAATAGATCTGCTGTTAAAACCTCTGCAACTCAATTTGGCAGTAGATGGCGCCGTCTACTGGCCAAATAGTTTATTACAGTAATAGATATGTATTACTGTACAATTTATTAAAAATTATTTTTCAAAAAACCCTACTGGTTTCTGACAATGTTTTTTTGGAAAATGACTTGGTAGTGAACGGGTTAAAGGACATTTTTTAGTATTGGGACACAATTTTACTACACTTTATTGATTTAAACTCCGATTAGGAGAATAGGAGACTTCCTTTTTTTTAGTTTGGCGGAATTCGCCAATTCTAATTTGGAGCAATACGGTGCTTTTCGCTGAAGTCTGATAACTGCTTCCATGACTCCAATTTCATCAAACTATGATGAACATTCGCTAAATATTGAAGTCACAATATTTTCGTCAAAATTTAACTGTTTGCCGAAGTACAGCAAAAACCTAATTTCGGTGCTTTGTGAATAGATCCTCTTGTTTATAATTTATTAGATATCTATACATGTATTTTGTAATGCTGGAGTGGTTTCTCATCCAGCATAAGGTCAGAGACATGAAAAATTGGTAGATAAATGTTATTTATAAATTATCAACCCAAGGTATATGCAGTTTATATATTTTTATGTCCTAGGTTTGACTAAACAGTATGAAAATAAAAAAAGAAATCTAAGACTTTATGCTAACTGCTACAAAATATGACTAACACGCTATTGTATTTTTTGTGTTTACAAAACTCACTTTGTGAGACCATGTCTATCAAGCAAGTTAGGTTAGAAAGGACAATGTCTGGCTAATCACTGGGAAAATTGCAGCTGGCCTTTTCGTATATCACAGTTCAAAAGATTAATGACTGGAAACTTGTAGACATACTTGTTACACCTGCGTAATGAGCTATTTACAACTCTGATAAAAACATCATAACTTCTGTTTGCAGATATTATCGCAACTAAATGTAGATGGCATTACTCAGGAAACTCAATTCAAACTGCTGTTATTAAACAGTAAATAAATTGTAGCAAACATCAGTTATTCCATTGGGAGCCATAGGTGTGATATATTTCAGAAATGTCACAATGTGTACATTAATGTAGATGTGTAGTAGATCTTTCAAGTTGCTTTAATCTACATGAAGGGAAATCCTCCTGGGTCACTTATTTAAAGTTATGCATAGAATTCAATGAAATACAAAGTCATTATATATATATATATATATATATATATATATATATATATATATATACAGTATATTGTGACAGGTTTAAGCAATTTATGGTCATATATTGTGAGCTAAACTCCCATACTTTTTAACAGAGTTTAGGGTTAAAAACCTTGTAGAAAATCTGCAATTGGTTGCCAATTATTGAAATCTTGAAAGGGTTAAGAGTTGTTAGAACATGTAAATGGTTAAAATGTGTTAAAACCTTTTAATGTACGAGCTTCTGTTAAAGTCTTTACGTGTATGAATTGGAGTGCTCTCCTTCTGGATTGATATATATATTTATATATAAATTTTTAGTATACAGTATAATGTTATGTATGTTTATGATCCTGTAACCTTGAGAAAGGCTCTGAGAGAGCCGAAACGTCGGACTAGGAGTGCAGGAGTTTTTTAGTATGATGATTCAATAAAAGTTTTTTTGAAAGTCCCTGAGTGCATCCATTATCAGCATTTGTATCTATTTTCTTGGATTTTTTGTACCTGGGAAGGGAAGAAAACATAGACATTTGCAGCCTGCATCCTTTTGTCATATATATTATATATATGGAGCGGCTTTGACTCGATGCATAACCTGACCTTTGCTAAAAAGCCATCTAGTATGGCATTGCACTGGCAATGAGGGTTCTGTGTTAAAACAGAACTAGGATGCAAAAAAGTGAGAAATTGCAGACTTCATTTGCATGTCCTACCCAGAGTTCCTTGCTGCATATGGGGAATGTAGCACATGAGCTCAGGGATGCAGTTCTCTGAATTGCGGGGATGTGTAAATGTTTTCTACAAATATCAACTTTAATATATATATATATATATATATATATCCATTAGCGCCCCAATACATTGTTTCCTAATATAGAATATATTCTACAAATAATGGGAATTAACATGGTGGCAGCTCTTAATCATTTTAATAGTTTACTCTCATGTATATTTGAGGGGCACTGGTTTGTTTTGTCCTTTTTTATAATTTTAGCTGTATTTGTGAAAATATACATATGTTATTTAGTAGAATCTTTTTCTTGTGTATTTCTTGGGGTTTAAGGTCAAGTCTTTCAGAGGATACTAGTTGCCAGCAGTTTGCTGCAGGTCATGACAGTACTATATTATTTCTATACTTAAATGTGGGGAAAACGTTTGAATATAGTTTTATTTTCATACTGTTCAAATAGGCTGTCTTGGAAAACCTTTTTGAATGATAAAGGCAATGAGGTTGTGAGTTCCTACGGGAATAGGGCCCTCATCTCCTCCTGTACTGTTTGTCAAATGTTGTTCAATGTATTGTAACCCTGTCTATACTGTGCTTATTGTACAGCACTGCGGAATATGCTGGCGCTTTATAAATAAAGAATAATAATAATAATTAAGTGCTCTTTTTTTCCCTCCCTGTTCTTGTATGTGTCAATGTAAAATAAGTCTTTTATAAAGAATCTGTCTACAAAGCATTTCCAGGACAAGATCAATGTCTGTATCTAATTACTCAAATCATTACTAAAAGAAATATGATTTAAATCAAATATGTAGCAGGAAGAAATAGCAAGGGAACAGCCCCCATATGATCACAAGCTGTGTGGTTAAAATCAGAAGTAATCTCAGAATTTGTACCCAATTAAAGTCTCTATGTATTCTCCTTTTACAAGGTAACAATGAAATATTCAATATTTTGCAGAGGAGGTTAGAAGCAGTGGAGAGATTCGAGCTGTGATATTTTCATTGTATGTCTTAATCCCATCTACTGGCTCTTTAACTCCTTCACTCCCAAGCGGTTTTTCATAAAACCTCAGGCAGCAACCAGTATTTATATGGAAAACAACTCTATCACAACCACACATACAGTATAAAATTGCACACAAAGATAAACATACATACTGAAACACACATTCACACACTATAAATGCAATATGAAAGAGGTTTGAAATGATTTTACACCTTATACAGTGTTCTTTTTCTTGAGAAAGTGTTTTACCGGGAAGGATACATTGAGATTTCTCTCGTTTTCAAGTATGTCCAGATTGGCGAGTATGTACCGTTAGGTGTCTTGCCCAAGGACACTTACTGGAGAGGTGCTCTTGCCGGGATTCAAACCTGTGTCTCCACGGTTTAGAGCAGTGGCAGTGTTTGACTGGCAAAAGGCTCCCTCTGCTAGTCAAATTCCAGTACTGCTGTGTATTTATGTGAGAGATATTGCAGAATCAAGTGTCTGGATATTTATCACTTATCACTGGAGTAATTTTTTTTAATGTTAGCCTGTACTATATATCTATATATTAGTGTTTTTGCACTGTGTAAACGCATAGGTGAAAGCAGGCGAAGGGACAACGAAACCCGCAAAAACATCTGGATTAACCCCACCGTACACGCCGAAGAAACCCGAGCAGGAGCCGATGAGAGCGCAGAGCAGCCGCCGGAAAAACCCAACACCGCAGACGAATGGAGTGAAAAAAAAACCAGTACGCTTGAATGTTTGAAAAGTGAAACGCTGTTTGCAAATAAACTACAGAACAAAAATGTCTGAAATTTACATATAAGATCCAATGAATGATAATAAAAAGGGCTGTTACAGAAAAAAGAAAAACCGATTTAAAAAAAAAATTGGGAAAGTTGTTTTTGCAAAAAAATCCCGAAAAATGCCTAAAAGATCCTAAAAAAATCTATGAATAAAGAGACTTTTTACTGCAGAATATTATAATGAACGGTTTATTATATATTGAATTAAAACGGGAATATTTTTAACATTGAAGCCTATGGGATTCACCTGAATAAACCTGTCGAATGAAACCACCGAACAGCAGGGCAATTCGGCAACTTTTCACTGCTGTTTTGTGTTCTCTGAATAGAAGAAGCATTGCTTCTCTATGGGGATTTCACTGCACTCGAACAGGCAACGAACAGACACCGTATGTGCAAGCAATTCGCCAACATTTGGCGAACTGCCTGCTCTCTGAATAGCCGAATGGCCAGGGAAGGTAACCGTACGCTGAATTTCAACATTCGGTTACCTTTCGCCAGCAATTCGGATCTCTTTTATTAACTTGTATGTCTGTTTTTCTGATGCCTGTCTTGCCTTGTACAAGCACTGGCCCTGCCTGTAGGCTTTACACTGAACTTGTTTGAATGGCTCCTTAGTGATCATGATTTTGGACATATGTCATTAAAAAAAGCATGGATTTGGCTTTGTAACTTATATACAGCTATGGTAATAGTTTGATTTTAGATTCCACAAAAGAGCAGAATCTGCATCATTTTTTAAATTAAATTTTTTAAACATGAGCCACAGAACACCGTCACGAGTATGGGGCTAAGTTGCACCGAAAAACTATGTGCGCACACTGTAAAATCTTTTGAAAAATTAGTCCTTTTACCTACAGGTGTATTCACTAAATAATTTCCAGGTCAAAATAGCCAAACCAGAAAAATTCTCCCATTTATCTCACTTTCCAAATTGACTATTTGGTCTAGATTGTGCTCTACTCCTGACAATTCTCCTGAGTTTCATCTTTTAGTGAATAAACCTGTCAGTGTCTGAATGTGAGGTAGCTTTTAAAATCTGCAACGTTTTTTCCACCGTGTCCACAAAGTGGCAACTTTCCTGTAGGATACCAACATAAAGAAAATATAGTAATATTTTATATGCGCTCAAAAAAACTGACAGAAAAGTTCTTATCTGCGCCATCCCAAAAGCACTGGTAGTTCTTATTCACCTCTCATTTGACCCAACTTCAGTGGAGATGCCTTCCATGGCAGGAATCCAGAAAAGAAGGTTTTAACAAACATAAGCATAAAAGAGCGCGCAATGGGTTTTTTCCTACAGAAGACTACTTCTGAGTCACCGATTAACATGAATAAAGAGGCAATTATTAAAACCAGGTTTATTTAAGGTGTAGTGGATGGTTTGCTTTTTACTCACGGGTTTTCAAAATCACAGGATCAAATGTCCCTAAAAGTACTTACAAAGCTTTTAGCCCATTCACTACCAAGTGATTTTCCAAAAATCCCCTGTCAGGAACCAGTAAATTCTTGAAAATCATTTTAATTCATATAGTAATAACCTGACAGGCAGGGCTACCATCAGAAATATCGGGGGCTCTTACTGACCTACTGCGCGGGGCCCTGTTCACCCAGCTGCCAATTTTAATAAACTAATTAAAAAAAAGATAATTTTGCCTCCTCTTCTGCTTACCTGATATTACACAGTGCGGGCTAAGTCTCTGGTGGCCCAGCAATGAGATAATAAGAGTTACCAGGTGCAAGAGCGTTCGGTCTGCACCCCTACCTGGTGCAGATTATATGAATTGCTCCCTCAGTGATGAGTCAGAGTGCTCTTACCGGCCCTCAATGCTGCAGCCCACCGGGAAAAGTCTTGGTATCTTGGTGGGCTAGTCTTGGGTGGCATGGAGAGATCCTCACATCAGCGGCACATAGATGAGCTGCACAGGGATTGGCAACAGCTAGGGCCCCCTGGAGCCTCTGGCTCCAGAATATGTCATGGGCTGTCACCCCCTAATGGCTGTCTGCTGACAGGCATCTACTAGCCAAATGGGGTTACTGCAGTCCAAGGCTCCTTGCACCAGCTGGGGAAAGTCTAATAAGGGACAATCAATTTGCCGATTTTAGCTCCTTGGACATTATTACCACAAGGTTAAAATTTGGGGGCACCATTTGGAGCCCAAAACATACAAAAGTAAAACATACAAATTTCATTTGCAATGATACAGAATAGCCCAAAATTGTGTTAACACGATATCTGCTGCCCTATGGGTATACATGACCAGGGTTGTGAAGGGGCTAATCAATATTGCACAATACTACGTTAAAATATGAAAGTATTTTATACACACGTATGAAAAAGGCAGCAGTGTAGAATGCAAGTTATTTTCTACAGATTATATTTAACAAATCTAGCTTATAAATCCATGCTTCATAAGTATATGTGTGAGTGGAGTTGAAAACAAGCCAGAAATGGAGAATACTGCTCACGCTTCTACCAAAACTACTCTGTATCTTAGCTTTTTTGAAAATGTATCTAAATATTGATATAAATAATAAACCAGACATATAGTATAATTTATTAATATGCTCATTTCAAGAGATTGAAGCATCTAGTATATCATTCTAATTGCTTTAATTGAATGGAAGGAAGTTTTTCTTTTCTGCTTTTTTTTATAGTTTGATTGACGTATAAATAGCAATATGTTACGTTTTTTAGGTAATGAGAAAAGTAAAGCAGTAATTATAATGAAAGCCGAAGGATTATTATTAATATTTTGGATTTGCCATGGTCAGTAGATTTTAGCACGCGTTTCTCCAGCTGTTCTCAGAATTCAAGTCTGTTCTTGAAAATATAAAAATACAATTCAGAACCAGATAGAAATTCACTGTGTGGTCATCCATGTCTAATTGACTAACCATTTTACAAATAGTGAACAGAGTATGAACATTTCTACTTAAAATCATAATAGAAAAACGCATTAAAGTGATCAGTCATGGGTCTTCTCCCATGTTTATGGACACACCACTGTCATAAATCAATGTTCTTTCCATATAAATCTGGGATTTTCATCAGAACACTTGTTGATCAAACAGGCAATATAAATATATATATTCCATATCCTAAGCCAATCCCTTTACCATAGCAGTTTTACTGCCTTTATCCTCTACCTATTCTTTCAGCATATATCGACATACGCTGCCTGTCCAAAAAAGTCCAGTCCCCACCTGGCTTTAACTATGCAAATAGGTAAGAGCCTTGAATTGGATAATTACTGCAGTGATTAATATGTTTCAGCTGGCAATAAATGAGGTCATTTGACTATACTGAATAAGCAGAATTTTTTTCATCAAGGTTTTTTTTTTCCCTGATGGCTTGGACATATTTCAAGATGACAATGCCTGGATGTCAGGGATCTGAACTGGCAGGGGAGGATATGAGCCCAGTATGCAGTGAACACACACAGCAAGCGAGAATAGGATGGATCATGGGGTTTATTACTATAGGTACATACAAAGATAAACAACGAGGGGCATTGCAGGAACAGGCTTGGGATACTGTGGGCTGGTGAGAAAACAGAACACAGGACAGGAACACAGGGGATTTGCAGGAGGAAAACTGGGCACAGGTAAAAAAGGAAAACTTACAGGAGATACCAGGCTGGCGGGTTAGGAAAGGGGCTGATGGGGATCCAGGAACACTGTGGCTGGAGACCAGAGTGGCAGACTTCAATGGAGGAGACACAACAGAGCACTGTATTCAAAAGGACAGTCCATAAATCATAGTGCAGGGGCAATTCCTTAGGTCATGGGCATGGAGAAAGAAGCAATGTCCATTAGGGGTAGCCAAAGTAGTTTGGTTCATGGTATAACAGGGAGATCTGGATCACTGAACAGCAAACAATGCACCAGCATGGAAGGAAAAGTGTGACCTCCCTTTAAGGAGGCCTTGTTACAGGTGATTGCTGACTCCCGTGGAATATGCCTGGGAGCTGCTGCAAAGGGAAAGTCCAGCAGGGCAGCACTTTTCATGTAGTAGCAGCACCAGTTTTACCCTTTTAACGCTGCCAATGGCGCCGAACCTGACACAGGATACATCAAGTTCAAATTGTGCAAGAGTGGTTCAGGGAGCAAGAGACATCATTTTATGACATGGTTTAGCCACCACACAGTCCAGACCGTAAACCCATTGAGAATCTGGGATGTGCTGCAGAAGACTTTACACAGTTCTCCGACTCTCCCATCATCAAGACAAGATCTTGGTGAGAAATTAATGCAATCTAGATGGAAATGAATGTCCTGACACTGCATAAGCTTATCAAAACGATGCTACAGCGATTGTGCGCTGTAATCAAAGCAAAAGGCAGTCCAACAAAATATTAGAGTGTGTGACTTTTTTTGTCCAGATAGTGTGCTTATAGCATAATTATAACCAGCAATTACTCATCCGGGTCATATTTAGGAAATACAGTACTTGGTCAGAAGTCTATTCTTAAAAATGCCAGAGAAACTATAGAAACTATAACAAAACATTGACAAAATGGATAATTACACTGAGCTTATTAGAAGAATGCTGTCATTTTCTTTTCTATTCTCTAACCTTTAGAGTCTGCAACCCTAAATCATCATTAGAGCAGTTGCAGAACAGCTGATTTGAATCCATCAGAGATACATCTAATATAAATCTCATTGATTGTCTGCTCATTCATCTGACAAAAGCTTAGAATATTATTTTTATGGCCACTTGCAAGTTATTCTTTTTATTATAGGCAATGTCCTGCAGGGATCGGCTTCTGAGCCCTCTTATCTCAGCTTAGCAACTGGCAGAGAGTAATTTAGAAATTAAATGACACTATAAATTAGATAAATTTTAACGCATGAAAGGCATTCAAAAAGCTTCATGTGAGACATTTGTTTCACGAGGACTGGAACATATTTATATTTTTATATATCTTTCCGTGGACTGCGGGTGTGTTCGGCTGTCTGTTCGGCGGCATTTAACTTTGATATATAGAATAATGACCTTCTACTTAAATAAAATTAAACACAACATTCTCTCGTGTATTCATGTTTATATCTCCAAATGTTCTTCAAATAAAGATACTGAAATGTAAGGAAAACCTTACATATTAGTCAATAAAACACCCAATGACAACAACATATTATTTATATCCTTTATTTATATAGTGCCACATATTCCGCAGCGCTTTACAAGATCATAGAAACATAGAAACATAGAAAATGTCGGCAGATAAGAACCTTTCAGCCCATCTAGTCTGCCCAATTACTGGATACAAGGGGTTGATACATTGGAATACCACACATGGATGATGCCCTGATTCAGGGGGACCCTGTCCACAAGGGAACTAACAATTTATGAGATGTACAAGTATTTTTGTGAGGTAGGCGTTTCCATATTGTTAGGTGTCTTGCCCAAGGACACACGCTGGTGGCGTCTTCTGAATGCGATTGAATTGGCATTCCATGATTTTAGAGAAACGACCTGATGGTTAGTTTGAACTCACTTGTAAAGTCGAGACTTGCTTCTCCACACAGGGAGTAACTATCAGGGGCGCAGAGGGTGCCGCTGCACTCGGGCCCCTGAGTCCGGGGGCCCACAATCGGCCGGCCAGAGCCTCGTCTGGGATGCACGCAGGGTTGTCCTGGAGGGCCCCCAAAGCTTGCCCTGCTCATATCTTCACGGCCCCTGCATCAGTGAATTAGTGAGGGAAATTGCAGGCCAAGCAGCTGCAAGTCTTGCGACTGCGTTTAGTAAACAAACTTGCAGGGAATGGAGCTGATGTACTGCTGTGCGCCGCTCCACAGGAGACTGTCCTGCCCTCAAAACTTCTCTCAGTGAGACCAGCAGAGGCACCCACAAGCTCATTCACAAGTCTGCTGAGGCAGGGCGCCAACCTATGAAGGTGCCAGGCAGCAGATCCACATGGCAGCAGTGGCTCCAGGGACCCTGGAGCCAGCCAGCCTACACTCACCACCAGCACCTTGGTCCTACTACTGTATCCAAGCCTGCCAGATATCCACTTGCCATACAAAAGTAAACCCTGCACAGGGTATCAATGTGTGTATATGTGATCGGGGGGGGGGTCATTGAATGTGACTGTGTGTGTGGGGGGGTCATTGTGTGTAGTCAATCATAGTTTATATGTGTGGGCCTTTTGTGTATATACCGTGGATGTGCTGTCATTAGAGAGGAGGCAGAGCCTCACCTGTTAGAAGAGCCACTATGCTGTGGAGCTCTGTGATACGCTTATACAAAGCACACATTACTGTGCGTTTTATTGCCGTGGAGCTCTTTGATACAGTAATGGGTGGTGTGTATGAGTGTAAGTTTTATTGAGGAGCTCTGTGATACGCTCATGCACGCTACACCAAACTGTGAGTTTTATTGCTGTGGAGTAGATATTGTGGACCTGGATGGAAGGGTCCAGTGCATGGTGACGGGGGGAGGCAAAATATGTTTTTGCTTAGGGTGGTGGGGGGCCCGTCATGGATTCCCGCACCTGGGCCCTGAGGATTCTGGTTACGCCTCTGCCTCCACGGTTGTATTGGAGAGATGTGCTGAACAGGATGTTTGACTTGCTTCTCCATGGTCGAAGAGCAGAGACGTTACCACTGGACTCCTCAGCCAATATTGTGTGGTAGACAAGTATGTACCATTAGGTGTCTTGCCCAAGGACACTTACTAGAGAGGTGCTCTGGCTGGGATTCGAACCTGGGTCTTCACGGTTATAGAACAGTGATGTTACCTCTACCCCATCCAGCTGGTACAGTTATAGCAAAATTGGAAATGGATTGTTTCAGCCTTGAACTATGGATTATTTAAAAGTAATAAATCATTAAATGCAAATGCTACAATCATGTTGTATTGTCAGTGTCATAATATTTCTTTTTCATTGCAGTCTCAGCCTTTTTATCATGAAAAATGCATTTGTGCTAATGGAGCTGAATCTTGTTCTGAAACAGGTATAGTAATACAAGTATCTAAATTAAAGTGCAAGGACAGTAGGCTGAAATAAATATTTTATTGTAGCTTTTCAAAAGCACATAAATACAGTGAAAAGAAAAGCTGGATAATTGCCTTCTGCAGTGCTTTTTGTGGTTATCTATTACATTTTGCAGAACACTTGGCAAGTGTTCATATTTATCTTTTCTTGGATACACAGACAATAGAGGTTAAAAAGAAAGCGAATATTTTAAATGTTTTACATTTCGTGCTTAGTCGTAAAATGTGTATGCATATATTGTGTGGACAGAAATACAAATATTAGCACAAAACTTATGTTTTTTCACAAATATTGCTTTTGGAATTGTAACCAATTTATTTATAATTGGAATGGACACTGTAGGCGAAAATATGTTAGTCTTTTGCAAGCAAGTATTAATATAATATCATAAAAAGTGAAATTCTGCTTTTTTATTTTAAAGAAAAATTACTTTTATTCCGCTGCAGAGGTTTCTGTGCTGGATATGGGAAGGCCTTATTAAGAACTTCCACGCCCCGAGCAGCCTTTCTGCATAATCTGGATTTTTTTTAACCCCTTCACTGCGGATGACGTGTGGGGAACTGTATGCGGCGGACGTTCCCCACACATCATCTGTTCGGCCGAAGCTCCAGAGATACTCACCTTTCTCCTCCAGGGTCCTGAGGCATTCTGACTTCCTAGAAGTCAGATGCTGCTTTCATGGACCCTCCCGACGTATGATGTCATTTTCGGACACAATGATGTCGTTTTCAGACATCCAAAGCCGGGAGATCGCCTGAAGGGAGGGGTGGTCCTTTCGGATCCTGCTCCCTCCCATTTGGTGCCGGATCGCAGCTTAATTCCGGAGGGGGCCGCCATCTAAGATGGCAGCTCCACCTCTGGGTCCCCCCTCGTCTCGCATGGTGAGATGACATCAGTTAGCTGGGAAACCCCTAGCTGCCTGGGGATTTCCTAAGGAATCCCATGGTGGAGATAGGGGGTTCCTTTGAACACCCATAGCTCCTGAACGGTGGAGCTAGAGGTCATGTTTGGTGTCATTCGAAAGGCCAGAGCATGTCCAATGATACCAAACATGACTATGTTCAAATTAAGAAAAATAAATAAATAATAATAAAATTCAAAATGTTTTTTATTTTTATGTGTGTGTTATTATTATTAATGCAGCAATATTGTTCCCATTTCAATTATACTGTAAACAATGATGCTGCACCAGGGGTCGAGTCCTGGGAAAAAAAGTGAGGGAACTCACCCACGAATTCCACAACCCCTATTACCTAATTACCTATTAAGAAAAAATATATATATCACGAGTATAGCAGTACGTGTGATACCATTTTTATTGGGTTAACGTTACATTTAAAAGACAAGCTTTCAAGAGTGTAACCTCTCCTCTTCAGGTCTGGAAACTATACTGATCAGTGAAAGGTATCACTACGTACAGGTATACTCGTGATTTTGGCAACTGGACTAACATGTTATATATAATATGTATATATCACATACATATATATATAAATCCAGGCACAGACCCCCCAGAATTATATACACAGGCATAGACCCCCCCCAGAATTATATACACAGGCACAGACCCCCCCCAGAATTATATACACAGGCACTGGACCCCCAGAATAATATACCCAGCACTGGACCCCCAGAATAATATGCACAGCACTGAGCCCCCAGAACAATATACACAGCACTGAGCTACAAGAATAATATGCACAGCACTGAGCCCCAAGAATAATATACACAGCACTGAGCCCCCAGAATAATATGAACAGCACTGAGCCCCAAGAATAATATACCAAGCACTGGACCCCAGAATAATATACTCAGCACTGGTTATATGGATATATTTGCCCCCAGCTCATGGATATATTTGCCCCCAGCTCATATGGATATATTTGCCCCTAGCTCATGGATATATTGCCCCCAGCTCATATGGATATATTTGCCCCAGCTCATGGATATATTTGCCCCCAGCTCATATGGATATATATTTGCCCCCAGCTCATGGATATATTTGCCGCCAGCAGCTCATGGATATATTTGCCCCCAGCTCATGGATATATTTGCCCCAGCAGCTCATGGATATATTTGCCCCCAGCAGCTCATGGATATATTTGTCCTCAGCTCATATGGATATATTTGCCCCCAGCAGCTCATGGATATATTTGCCCCCAGCTCATGGATATATTTGCCCCCAGCAGCTCTTGGATATATTTGCCCCCAGCTCACCTCTCTGCCAGGTGCCAGGCCCAAAAAAATTTAGCTGCCGGCCCAGCGGCCACGTGTTCGTCCTCCGAGCGACAGCTGGAATGAAGCGAGGACGCTCGCCCGTGATCTATCCAACAGACAGCCGTGATCTCCAGCCGCCGCTCGGAGGATGAACACGCGGCCGCCGGGCTGGCAGCTAAATTGTTTTGGGCACCAGCCATAGCGGGAACCTGCGTTCCCGCTGTGGGAGAACTGTGGGAACGCCGTTCCCATGCGTTCCCGCAGGACTCGAGCCCTGTGCTGCACTAATGATTTTTTTCTATGGCGGGGTTTGCTAAAAATCACGTAACTTCCTCCCAAAAATATGTAACGAGTCCCCATTTCAAATTTTTTCAACAAGCGCACCCCATAGAAGATAAACACAAAAGCTTGGATGATAAAATATTAAAAAAAATCACTTTATACGCTGTAGAGGATTATAATATTCAGGCAGGACATGACGTATACATATAATAATGATAGATTATGAATTTGCCAAGTCTGCAAAAAAAAAAAAGGATATATAATATGTCTGGATCGTATAATAAAACGTGACTTCAAATCACATTTAAACATGATGAGCAAAAGCGGCAAAAAATTAGCTCAGCACACAGGGGTGAAATGGCTCAGCAGTGAAAGGGTTAAAGTGTCTCTTTTTTTCAATGTTTTTAAATTTGTTTGCTTTCCTGTTTTTTTTCTGTTGTTTAAAGTCACAGCAAGAATGACAGATCTTTATTTGACCTTTTTGGGGGCGAAAAAAGAAAAATAAATAAGACCTCTGATGTTAACTAGCACATTTATTTGTGTGGATATTAAATTATTGCTTCCCCCACATATGAATAGGGTGAGAGGGTAGGTACTTTTGTTTTGGGAAGCTGAGATGCTAGGGGCTTGGTGACTCCTTGCTGCAGGGAGGTCCATATTAGAGGGGCGATAATGGCATATTTATCCCCTAGGTTTTAATTTGCCCCCATGCTGCCAATGTCCATGCATGGGGACAGGAAGGGACATTGGTATATCCTATTCATTATCAAAAATAGCCCCCAAATACAGGCATTATCCAATTTTCATCTGAGTTTTACTTCCTGACACTGCAGAATCATTATGCAGCAAGAATCCCGTAAAAGGATTTGGAAATATTATGTACCCTGACCTTCTTTACATTTGTATGCCCCACCCTCCAAATTGAGCTATGTGTACGACACAAGAATGTGTGCTAATATCCAGCATCTATCTATATCCAATAAAAAATAAAAAAAATTAAACGCACTGTCCTTTTAAACCCAGACCTGTAGCTAGATTGCTATTTACTGTACTTACCCTTTACACCATAACTATAATCTTCATTATTTGAAAATAAATAACTATAAACCCATCCTAGTAATATTTTCTTCAGGTACTAAATGGCTTAAGGCTGGGGTCAGACCAGCGCACTTTTAACGTGCGTTCTAGCGCACTTAATTATGGCTGCACTAGCAGCAAATGACGGGCAATGACGGCCAATATACGAAGTACGGTCGCACGAAAGTCCGGCCGCGCAACGCAAGTGGAAAATGAACACATTTTTTCGAGAACGCAGAACCTCTAGTACGGACGTACAGAGTGCGCTGCGCCCGCTAGCGGTGTGTGTGTGTGATTTGGAGACGTCAGACCCTGCTCGTGTCCGGCCAACATAACGTCCAGACGCAAAAAGTTTCCTGTTTTGGATTCGTAAAACATCACGCACGAAAATGCGCATCGTATGACCGTTTTCGCATATTCCGTGAAAAAATACATCAATGCGTTCGGACGCACTTTTTTACGTTCACGTGTAAAAATGCTTTCATTTGACCCTAGCCTAAAACAAACAAAAAGAGGAAAGATTACACTGGTCTATTTTTATTGAATAATACGTGCCAGCTATATTACAGTAAAGAAAAATGCAAGAATATCATGAACCAACCCATTAAGATGCATTAAATGGTCTCCTTGAAAGCCGTTAACGTAAAAGATAGGTTTCCTAGATTTTATTGTACTTTTGTTTTCCATTATACTGAATGAGCTACTTTAACAAAATAAGTGGAATCTGAGTTGGAAGCTAAAGAATCAATTTCAGACGCACAAATGACGTTTTCTATGTCTCTTTAGAGAAAGTGCATTATCGTCTATTCAGATTGTAGTCAGCACCTCGCCTTTATGTTTTGCTAGTCATCTGGTGTTGCTTTAGTGAGGTGGATAATGGTTTTTCTCTCTGATATTAACTTAAGTCAGAGATATATTGATCTCTTTTACAAACATTCCCTTTTCCTCAATCTTGTAAAATTGCGAAAGCTGAGCATTCCAACAGGTAAATTGCCATGGGAAACCTGCAAAACGCACTTAAAAATGAGACTGCGAAGCTGCAATCTTCTCACCATTATAACCATAAAAACCCACACCGTTTGTTGGCCTATGAGATACCCCAAACGAAGTCGTGGGGATAGTCGACCAATAAAATTAGTTCAGTGTGGCGGAGACAAAAGCAAATAAATGGAATCTATTCCAAACATGAGATAAACTTGACCAGAACTATTGTAAATTTAGCAACTCGATAAACTTTGGGCCCTATTCCATAGTTGTCAAAAAGATAACTACAGGAGACGTTGTACATAAAGTCTCCTGTAGTTATTTTATCGCTGGGAACCACTATTCTACTCTTGCCCCAAACTGGGCTTGCAACTCGAGTGTAGCGATTCCCTACCCGAGGTTACTGTAAATTAATGTCTACACTACTTAGTATAGGAGTCATTAATTTAGGCCTTTGTGTGGAAGTGCAAGCTCTTCAAGGTAGCTTGCGTTTCCACCCGGAAGATGGTATTTCACTGAGAAATACCGACTCCCCAAAGCTGGTGTTGAGGGATTTTGCATTTCAAAATCACTTAATATGCTTACCTAACCCCCCAAAAATTCCATACTCGCCTCTCATCCCACAACAGAGAGTGTGGCAAGACCAAATATTTCCTAGTCACTCTCTGCAATTCCTCTACGGCGCTCCACGATCTCCCGAGAACAAGCTTGGGTGACAGATGACATGAGTGTAGTGGCTCACCAGTGAAAGGGTTAACTATAAAACTAAAATATACTCTGTGGCGCAAACACATACATGTAGTACAATATACCTTTCGTGTATTGAATATCACATATAAAGTGTCTGTGCTCATGTGCAAATCGCACGCAATAATTGGATGGAATATGGTACTTATATTTTCGTATCCAGGTTCCGGTTTAGGCTTGCGTGTGTCCGCACTTCCCTGTGTCTGTGCCATTTTGATGGGAAGGGCCATCCACCGGACATGAAAAAGCCCTCCCTGTCAAAAAGCTAGACGGACGCTGACGGGGCTACAAAGTGTGATCCTCCATAGGAGGATTGCGCTTTGTAGCGCTGAGTGCACAGAGTGGAAGGAACATCCACTCTCACGGACGTTCCTTCCTCTCTGACAAATACTCATGTGCCACTGCCGGTAGTCTTAGGTGGCACATTATACCTTAAGACTAGAAACAACAAAAATATGACTAAATGACAATATTGACTGAGGAAAGCAAGTAAGCTGAAACGCATCTCATTTAGAGGCCTGGGACTCGGTCACTTGATCTTTTTAAATATTTTTTTGTGTTTTGAATGTACTTTCCCTTTCTTTTTTTATGTATTTTTAATAATTTAGTAGATTTTTTTTTTACACATTTGGGGCAGTATTACAAAGTTGGCGCTAACTTAACCAGAGCTGTTGCAAACGTCCCCTACACTCAACTGAAACTGCCCTCACCAAAGTCACCAACGTCCTCCTAACTGCTAAAAATCACGGACGCTATTCTATCCTCCTCCTGCTTGACCGCTCAGCTGCTTTTGACACTGTTGACCACGCCTCCTTCTGCAGACCCTCAGCTCTCTTGGTCTCTGTGACACTGCACTTGCTTGGGTTGACTCCTATTTATCCATCAGGTCCTTCTCTGTGTCCGTTGCTGGTAACTCCTCCTCTTCATTGCCTCTATCTGTTGGTGTACCTCAAGGCTCTGTCCTTGGTCCCCTGCTCTTTTCCATCTACACCTCCTCCCTGGGCAAAATCATTAATAGCTTTGGCTTCAATTACCACCTCTATGCTGATGACACTCAGATCTACCTCTCTACCCCTGATCTCTCTCCTTCTGTCCTTTCCAAAGTCAGCAACTGTTTATCTGGCATCTCCTCCTGGATGGCCTCTCACCACCTAAAGATCAACATGTCTAAGACTGAGCTCCTACTAATTCCTCCTCCTAATGTCTCTCCTCCTCCTGACTTTTCCATCACGGTGGAGGGTATCACTATCTCCCCATCAAACCAGGTTCGCTGTCTTGGAGTTACACTTGACTCTGCTCTTTCCTTCATCCCCCACATCCAGTCTCTTTCTTCCTCCTGCCGATACCAACTACGTAATATTTCCAGAATTCGGCCATTTCTTACCGCTGTCACCACAAAACAACTAATCCATGCCCTGGTAATCTCCCGATTTGACTATTGCAATAATCTCTTATCAGGGCTCCCTCTCTCCCACCTCTCCCCCCTACAATCCATCCTGAACGCCTCTGCCAGGCTAATCCACCTCACCCGCCGCTCTGTCTCTGCCGCTCCCCTCTGCGAGTCCCTTCACTGGCTCCCCATCCACTGCAGAATTAAGTTCAAAATCCTTACCCTGACCTACAAAACCCTCACTAACTCAGCTCCCCACTTCCTGTCCTCACTAATCACCAAATACACCCCAGCCCGCTCTCTAATATCAAACGGTGACCTACGCCTAGCTTCTCCCTGCATCACCTGTTCCCATGATAGACTGTAGGATTTCTCACGCGCAGCCCCCATTCTCTGGAACGCTCTCCCTCATACGGTCAGACTTTCCCCTAATTTCTCTTCCTTCAAACGCACCCTTAAAACGTTCCTATTTAGAGAAGCCTAGCACCCGACTCACTGACGCAACCATCATTCACTCTCACCTTGCAGTCCTCTCCTCCTGTTTCCAACCCCAACCCTTCTAGATTGTGAGTTCCTATGGGAATAGGGCCCTCATCTCCTCCTGTTCTGTTTGTCAAATGTTGTTCAATGTATTGTAACCCTGTCTATACTGTGCCTATTGTACAGCACTGTGGAATATGCTGGCGCTTTATAAATAAAGAATAATAATAATAAACTTAGCAACTCCATAGACTATAATGGCTAGGTTTGCACCAGCTTTCTAATATGGCCCTTGGAATCCTAGTAGCCCTTTTTCGTGCATCTTTCATCTACACCGTCGACCCACCATCTGGAGATGGTCCACCGCAGGCTGGACACTGGCTGTAACAGTGTTACCTGCACACACATCGGTGAGTGTATGGCTTGTTGTTTATCACTGGATATATTTATATATTCAGATGTTCTGCACCATGGATGTTTCTCTATCCTTGTGCCTTTTAGATATACACAACAGCAAAGAAGAGTAGCGTCACCCTCTATTTGACCATAGGCCTTCAATACCAGAGCCAGGTCCTGTTTTGGCTCTGGAGAACGGGAGTTGTTTGTACTATACAAAGAACATTAAAGAACTGTATAATATATCTAGCACTCTTTTAGCAGGACCGCATCATATTTTTTGTCATTTCTAGTTTTGAAGTATAAATTGCCACCTGTACCGAATAGAGGCGGCTCTAGACTTGCTGAAGCCTTAGGCGAAGGCAAGATATTAAACTATTAAACACAGGATCATAGCCAAGGCCATATACAAAGGAAATGACATAACCTAGCATGGCCATTTATATCAATAATAAAGCAAAGAATCTTATTTACAGAGAGCAATTTCTAACATTGATTATAGTTTACAGACTCACTGCTTATTGCACTGCAGCTCCGTCATAAACAGAGGACACCCTGAACATATGGAGGGCTCCAAAACAGAGGATCATTAAACAAAGAGGGGCAAAGTAGTTTGTACCCAAAATAGGGATTACACCCACACTAACACAATGTGCTTTAACTGCATACTGTCAGCTTTAATTTGAGGGTATGTACATCCAACTCAGGTGAACGGTGTAGTACTTACAGCAGTTTGCAGATGTGCCTCCCACTTGTTGGCCATACATGCCCATGCCATGACACTACCACCACCATGCTTCACTGATGAGGTGGTATGCTTAGGATCATGAGCAGTTCCTTTCCTTCTCCATACTCTTCTCTTCCCATCACTCTGGTACAAGTTGATCTTGGTCTCATCTGTCCATAGGATCTTGTTCCAGAACTTTGTTAGGTGTTGTTTGGCAAACTCTAATCTGAACTTCCTGTTTTTGAGGCTCACCAATGGTTTACATCTTGTGGTGAACCCTCTGTATTCACACTGGTGAAGTCTTCTCTTGATTGTTGACTTTGACACACATACACCTACCTCCTGGAGAGTGTTCTTGATCTGGCCAACTGTTGTGAAGGGTGTTTTCTTCACCAGGGAAAGAATTCTTCGGTCATCCACCCCAGGTGTTTTCCGTGGTCTCCCGGGTCTTTTGGTGTTGCTGAGCTCACCGGTGCTTTCCTTCTTTTTGAGAATGTTCCAAACAGTTGTTTTGGCCACGCCTAATGTTCTTGCTATCTCTCTGATGGGTTTGTTTTGTTTCTTCAGCCTAATGATGGCTTGCTTCACTGATAGTGACAGCTCTTTGGATCTCATCTTGAGAGTTGACAGCAACAGATTCCAAATGCAAATAGCACACTTGAAATGAACTCTGGGCCTTTTATCTGCACATTGTAATTGGGTAATGAGGGAATATCACACACCTGGCCATTGAACAGCTGTGAAGCCAATTGTCCCATTACCTTTGGTCCCTTAACAAGTGGGAGGCACATCTGCAAACTGCTGTAAGTACTACACCATTCACCTGAGTTGGATGTACATACCCTCAAATTAAAGCTGACAGTCTGCAGTTAAAGTACATTGTGTTTGTTTCATTCCAACTCCATTGTGTTGGTGTATAGAGCCAAAGATGTGAGAATTGTGTCAATGTCCCAATATTTATGGACCTGACTGTATATATATATATATTTATTTAGCAGGGGCGCCAGCACTCCAGGGATTTTTCAAAGATAATTCCATTTATTAGTCCATAGACATCAACGTTTCAGCTCACCAAAGAGCCTTCATCAGGACAGACATTGTCAGGACATTGTCTGTCCTGATGAAGGCTCCTTGGTGAGCTGAAACGTTGATGTCTATGGACTAATAAATGGAATTATCTTTGAAAAATCCCTGGAGTGCTGGCGTCCTTGCTAAATTGATATTAACTGAAGCCATCGCAGAAGCACCGGGTGAGGCTAAATCTTTGTGGTGAACTTTGTGGTGAACTTTGTGGTGCAGGACTTTCGTGTTTATTTTTGTATATATATATATATATATATATATATATGTATATACAAACAATAACATTTTTGTCAAAGTTCTCGGTCCACTGCTGCACAAAGTAAAAAGGTACCTTGAAACCTTTATAACCACAATACCGACAATAAAATGAACAATGGCGCAAATCGAGCATACAAATAAATTGGTACCATTTAGTTGGATCACCAGACACAGTTGGATCACCAAATCTGTACTCCGCCTTTACTTTGATCTGGAATAAAATCATAGAAAGAGTTCCTTGTGTAGTATTTTCACCCTTTCGCTACTGAGGCATTTCACGCCTCTGTGCTGAGCTCATTTTTAGGCTAGGGTCAGAGTGGGGCAGTCGGAACGCGCGTGCAGACGCACTAAATCACGGCGGCAGTAGCAGCACATAACGGCCAATGACGGCCAATATACGCAGTACGTGCGTACGAAAGTGCGCCGACACCACGCAACCAGCAAATGAACGCATTTTTCTCAGAACGTGAAACCGCTGCTACTGACGTACAGAGTGCGCTGCGGCCGCATGGCAGCGTGTGTGCGTGATTAGGAGACGTCAGACGCTGCTAGTGTGCGGCCTACATAACGTTCAAACAGCCGGATTTCCCTAGACTTCTTTTTACCCCACCGTCATGAAATACGTCCAGAATTGCGCATCGTCTGACCACTTAAGCGTATTCCGTGAAAAAATGCGTGCGCACGCATCGACGTACATTTTGACGGTGGCCGCAGAAAATGCGCTCATCTGTCCCTAGCCTTACCGGTTTCGCTCATCATGTTTAACCGCGTTTTGAAGCCTTATTTTAGTATATGACCCAGATATATTATATATCGTTCTTTCCGGCAGACTCGGCAGATTCATAATATATCATTATTATATGTATACGTCATGTCCTGTCTGTATATTATAAAAAAAATGCAATAAAATTTTAATTTTCAATAATTTCTAATGTGTAAAGTGGATTTTTTCACATTTTAACATGCAAGCATTTGCGGTTATATTTTCTATGGGTTGCGCTTGTTAAAAAAAATTTAAGATGGGTCTCATTACATTTTGTTTGGGGGAAAATTACGTGATTTTTAACAAACGCACCCCATATAAAAATCGTTAGTGCAGCATCATTGTTCACATTATAATTGAAATGGGAACAATATTGCCGCATTAACAAAACAAAAAAAACTTGTTTATTTTTATTCTTTTAATATTTTTTCTTATTATTTTTTTTTTACTACGTTTTACATGGTCATGTTTGGTATCATTGGTAAGGCCATGGTCTGGCCGATCCAACAATACCAAACATTAACCCCTAGCTGCCATGGATCGGGAGATAGGGGTTCCAATGAACCCCCCTATCTCCACCATTGGTGGCAGCTAGGGGATAACTCCAGAATTGACGTCATCACGCTATGCACAATGACGCCAGTCATCAGGGGGAGTTCCCGGAAGCTCGGCCAACATCCAAGATGTTGGCCAGCTCCGGGAGATGATCATGATCCAGCACTTTTTAGCGCCGAATCGTGATCCGGCCCCCAAGGGGTTACAGCCAGGCACCGTTTGGAAGGGCAGGCTGTACCCATCCAAACGATGCCTGCCTTTAATCACTGGCCCCCGGCGATCGGGAGGGAGAGAGGTCCGAAGGACCTTACCCCTCCCTTTCAGGCACCTCCTCCGCACTCGCGGGGGGCACGCCTGAAATAGATGTCATCGCGCCAACGCAATGACATCTATCATCCCCCTCGGGGTCCCGGAGTGCCAGGCTGACATCCAAGATGTCAGCCCGCACTGGGGGGGCCAGCAATCGGCTGGAATCCCGGCCGATTGCTGCCTCCTGGGCTAGGACGCGCTGAGTGCGTCCATAACACAGGAGGAACACTTGGCAGGACGCGCTGAGCGAGTCCTTAGCAGCCAAGTGTTAAATTTTTTAATGGAATTTTTATTTAACAAAAAAACAAACTCACACTCTCCAAGGCACAGACCAAAATGTGCATATGAACATATGCTACAAAGGCTCAGACCTCCCGCAATTAACGTCCAAAATCGTCCAAGATCCACCCTCGATGGTCCCAGATTTTCTCAGATCAGTTTCTTCCCGGGGTCTCCAAGCACACCGTCGGATGCTCAAATTTTCTTTAAAAAAGTCTACCCGACGCGTTTCGTGGGCATGTCTGTCCCACTTCAACATAGAAAATGGAACAGCAGCAAAAATGACTAACTGATGTTACAACATAATATACATACATACAGAAAAAATGGCGTCGCGCCTGTACTTACCAGAGCAGCTGCAACAGCCAGTAGTAACAGCCCAGTTCATGTATAAAACATAACAAGAAAAAAAAATTATGTCATCTGCGCTCGTTTCCTTTTTCCATGTTTTTGTTTTCAACCCCAAATGGATAGTGCTTGGTGCATGTACAAATAAAACCCACCATTTTTCTGCCTCTCCTTAGCTAAAAGCAGCAGGAGAGCATGCAGTTGCTCAGAAGAGCAGCTTTTGGTATATTGGTTAGAACTCACTCTACAAAGAGGTGCCTTGATGGGGCGAGTGAGCTTACGTTTCAATGGCCATTAAAGCAAACTAAAACCTCTGATAGTGTTTTGTTGCACATGGAATTGTATAGAAACGAGTGCAGATGACATCATTTTTTTTTTCTTGTTATGTTTTAGACATTTTACTATATTGTAAATTTTTCCCAAAGGATCGCACAAGCACCGATTGTATACAATATACCTCTTTGTACATTAAGGGGTTAACTATAAGCTATTTGTTTAAGAGTCCTTAGTATTTCAACAGTACTGTATGTCCTAATATTGCATATGTCTCAAACTTTAGAACAAACAGTTAAATAAAAAAAGATCATAATGTGAAACAATTCAAACCTTTTACATAGACACAAAATGTTCGGAATTGATGTTTTGCTTCCCAGTAAATCAGCATAATTGACAAGCCTATACTTCCTCGAGTCTTTTGCTAAATTTGTATCCACATATTTTGCCTAAAGAGCCATGACATTTTAATTAAAGTGTCACTGGCTTTCATATTATTTATTCGGTTCATGAGTTTGGTATCAACTATGCAAACTTTTTTAAATATTTTTAACAGCGTTACAGACCCTTTTTGATACACTTATTGCATTTCAAATTTAACTGTAAAATGAATGTAACTTATTTATTTAAATTCACCTCATATATTTAGGTCAAATCAATTCTAGAGCTTTGTGTTATTTTTATTGATGTTTAATGGTCTATTCACTAAGCAATGAAATTTCGGTGTATTCCACTTTGGCACAGTACCGTGCTTATCGGTGATTCCATTTTACTCCCAGTAAGGCTAATTCACTATTCCCTGGATGGTCACCGTAGTTCACCAATGATGGTGTCGTCGAAGCCTCATTAAAAAGTTGGAGAACGTCACCGAAGAGCGCAGCAGTGTCCTTGACAACATCCACCGAACTGCATAAAAAAAAACAGCAGAACTCTCCTATTCTCCTAATAGGTGGTTAAACCAATAAAAATGCATTAAAATGTTTCCAATTAATAAAAAGGGTCCTTTAAAAAAAGAATAAGGTCATAAAAAAACACCAGCTAAAAATTGGGGAAACAAAAATTTTGTCTAAAAAAAATAAATAGTAAAAATACAAAAAGGTGTTCTAAAAAATATGAAAAATAAACAGACTTTTTGCTGAAAATAGTATACATCATTTTACCTATGGGATTCCCATTTTTAATCCTGTTGAACTGAAAGCCTAATAATCAGGGCACTTTACTGACCCTTCTGGACAGTTCTGTGACTAGATTAATTAATACTTCTCTATGGGACAATTTTGCTGCCACCGAAGATTGCTGAACTGCAGCGAACTGAACTGTATTTTGCCATCAATTCGCCAGTATTTGGTGAATTGACGGTTTAGTGAATAGACAAACTGCCCCTTAATTGCACCGAACGGTGCAATTCGGTGGCAACTTCAGTGCTTACTAAATATCCTCATTAGATTTTGAATTAAAAAAGTACTTTGGATAAGGATGTTACTAATGTTAGATTAATAGCAGAGTTATCTGCTCCTTTTCTAGCCGTATGTCTAGTTACATATGCTATGCAGGGACAATGAAAGACATTTAGGCACCCTAGGCAAAACACAAATTGAGCCCCACCCACACCAACACATAAAGCTAAATCTAGGGGTGCACCTATACCATTTTTTAAAACCGAATATGAGTACCAATTGGATTGAGATCTGGTGACTGTGGAGGCCATTGGAGTACAGTAAACGCATTGTCATGTTCAAGAAACCAGTTTGAGATAATTTGATCTTTGTGACATATACAAAAACCTGCAGGGGCTAAAAGGAACAACACTACTATTAAAAATTTAACTTTTAATATACTGAGATTAAAAGAAGAGGGTACATACAACACAAATGTAATAAAACACTATGGTAGACTGTGTGGTTTATTAATATAAATTATAATCATATGTATTAAAATACTGAGAGCAATACACTCAAATAAAGCTGACAAGGGGGTGTGGCCGGACGTTGCAGCGCGCGGTCGCATGTAGAGAGAGCTCCTGTGACTGGCGCTGAGTTTTCAATTCCAACGGCGACAATACAGCAACCCCGGGGCTGAAACTTCACCCACAGGTGGGTGACACCTCCTAGTCCCCAGATGGTGCCACCTAAGGCGCAGCGGGCGCTGGATCCGCTGAAATTGGCGAAAAAAGACCGGGTTCGTGAGGCCCAAGATGGCGGATCTCCCTCGTCTGTTTCCTCTTTCATGATGGAGGCAGCTGCCGCAGGCCCATCCTGCATGTCTGACACATCACCACCATCAGAAAGCAGACTTCATGCCATGCTGCAAGAACTCCGATCTACCATCCAAACGGATCTTAAAGAGGCGCTGCAGGAGCTGAGGTGCGATGTACAAGACCTGGGTGAGAGGACTGACTCTTTAGAATCTAAGACAGACGACTTATGCTTAGCCCATAATGACCTGGTGGACCGTCACATAGCTTTGCAAACACCACATGACACCATGGCAACGAAATTAGCCGATATGGAAGACCGTTCACGGCGTAATAATGTACGGATCCGGGGCATTCCGGAGGCAGTAGGCTCTCCTGACCTCCAGCCTTATATTATGGAACTTTTCCAGATCCTGGCACCTACATACTCACCGCAGTATTTCCTGATGGATCGGGCACACAGATTGCCGCGTGCAAAAAAACCTGCCGCCCTCAGCCTCTAGAGATGTTTTAGTGCACTTTTTCCATGTTAAAGAAGCGTTAATGAGAGCGTCACGGAAATCAATGCCTCTACCTTCTCCATATGACGAAGTTTCTTTCTATGCGGACCTGTCAACAGCTACTATGTCTAAAAGACAGGAATTTTCGTCCTTCACCAAAATTTTGCGTGACCACAACATGGCGTATCGATGGGGATTTCCCACAAAGATCTTGTTATGGTGGGAGGGAGTCCTGCACGTCATCCCTGAGCCCCTCACTGGCATGCATTTGCTGACGGAATGGAAGGTGGTGTCTGAGTTTACTCCCCCTCGTGAGGAATCGTCTTCGCCGCTAAAAGTTTCTCCGGAGTGGCACCGGGTCCGGCCTAAGTGAGATGCTATGGTCCTGCATTTTCTCACTTCCGGGCGTGTTTCTTTTATTCCGCCAGGTGTTCTAAGTCTACTCGGGCGTTGAGACTCTATCGTGGTTGCAGGACTCACCCCTGTTGATTCATCCTATGGGTGGCGCTTTCTGGGGTTCTGTTCCTTCAATCGGCTAGCCCCGAGGCCTTTCAATGGCCTGTATATTGGCGCAGTCACCTCCACGTATGGAGTTGGGACTGTTGTTTTTTCCCCTACTGGAGTTTTTTCTTGAACGTGTTTCTTTTCCCATTTATATCAATCTGCTGTGTTGATTGACTCCACTCAACTGCATTTATGGAGTGCAGTTTTTTCTTTTTGTGGTTCGTTTGGGTTTATTTTGTTTTTCTTTTCTTTTTTTCTTTTTCTTTTTTTCTGGTTCGACTTATGTTTGTAATGTATGTACTGTTTGTCTCATTGGTATGCACTGTGATATATCATTCCAGGCACTGTTGTGAGCAGAGGAGTCCCTCCATCCTCCCAAGGAGGTAGTATGTCATGACCGCTGTGAGATCTAGAGGGATGGGCGCAGTTGACGATGAGCAAACCTCAATTCTAAATTTACTCCTTAAATGTTCGAGGCTTGAATACTCCGTACAAACGACATGCTTTATTTCGTGACCTGCATAAGTCTCAACCAGCTATTGTATGTTTGCAGGAGACTCATTTTTGTAAGAGGCGCCCGCCGTTTCTAAAATCGCGCATGTATACTGATGCATATCACTCCACTGCTCAGACGAAGTCCAAAGGTGTCTCGATCCTGTTACATAGAGACTGGACCTTTGTGTGTTCGGCTCAGTATGTTGATCCGTTGGGCCGCCTTGTGATTCTTGTGGGCACGCTGAACAAATTACCAATCACTATAGCCAATCTATATCTTCCTAATGACAAGCCAATTTCTTGTCTTCGGAAAGCTTATGGTAGAGTGAAAAAAATGTCTAGTGGTACGTTGTTTCTTTGTGGGGATTTTAATTGCACTCCTGACCCTGACGTTGACACCCAGACGAGCCAACCCCGCTCCCAAGCCCGCTCCCCCCCATCCTCTAGTAAACAATTACGGGAATTCATGCATTCGTTTGAACTATATGATACTTGGAGGATATGTCACCCTAATACACGCGATTACACTTTTTTTTCTCATGTTCATTCCTCATATAGTAGAATTGACTTGTGTTTGATACATAGCTCTGCTTTGTCTCGCCTAATGGAGGCGACCATCGGCATTATCACTTGGTCTGACCATGCTCCACTTACGCTTACCTTTGAGACGGCCTTTCCGCCGAGGGGTATGGGGAACTGGAGACTCAATGACTTGCTTATTGTGAATAGGGATGACGTGACAAATACACTACAACTCCTTCAGGAGTATTTCACGGCGAACATGACTGAGGATGTTGCGACATCGTCGGTTTGGTTGGCCCACAAAGCTGTTCTGTGAGGACATTTTATACAGAAAGGAGCGCAGCGTAAGAGACGTTTTAATGCTCAGACGACTGCCCTTCTACGACGAATCACTGTATTAGAGTCCCAGAATAAAACCTCTCCTGCCCCAAATATTACCACTCAGTTGACTTTACAGCGCCGCGAGTTGGAACACCTTATGCTCCAGATCACGGCGCGTTCAATTCGACGGCTTAATTATGCTCATTATACCCAAGGGAATAAACCGGGGAAATTGCTGGCGTCTAAATTGAAAGTGAAAAGAATGCAAACTAACATACCGTTCCTCTTGGATGCTAATAGCGTTAAGATTTATAATCCAGCCCTTATCACTGATGAATTCGCACGCTATTATGCCTCCTTGTACAACCTGGGACTAAACAACACCGTGCCGACCCCTGCACCGGACGACATAGAGCTCTTTCTTCAGACGGCTAGTCTCCCTTCTATCTCTCCCTCTCAGGCTACAGGTTTGCTAGCTGCGTTTACAGAGGAGGAGGTACATAAGGCTATTAATGCACTTCCAAAAAATAAAGCTCCAGGCCCTGATGGTTTTACAAATCTGTATTACCAGAAATTTGCTTCATCTCTAGTCCCGATTCTCACCCTGGTTTTTAATGATATTAAGGGTACCGGCATTATTCCCCCAGAGATGCTACAAGCGACTGTAGTCACCCTGCCTAAACCCGGCAAACCCCCGACACATTGTGCCAACTTCCGTCCCATTTCCCTGTTGAATGTAGATGCAAAACTGTATGCTAAATTACTAGCTAATAGATTGGCTCCTTTACTTCCTTCCTTGATCGCGAATGAACAAACTGGCTTTGTCCCGGGCCGCCAAACGTGTGACAATACCCGACGTTTTTATGACATACTCGACTTGGCCCATAGGACTAATACCTCCGGACTCTTGCTGGCATTGGATGCTGAAAAGGCATTTGATCGCCTGCACTGGGGGTATATGCGGATGGTGTTATTAAAGTTTGGTTTCCCAGAACAATTTGTAAATAGTGTTATGGCCCTCTACTCAGCTCCGTCGGGTCCGAAGGGGGCGATACATTTCCCCTCGTTTTCTGTCCTATACGCAGAAGTAGTTGAATCCAGACCAGGTTTTCAGGCTGAATGTGGTGTCTGAATATCCGGGTTTTCTGTCTCTCCCCTGGGTTTGGTTGTTAATTACTTAATTGATGCTTATCCAGGGGAGATAAAAAAGGGGAGGTTGAACCAGGAAGTTGCTCTGGCCTGGGACTCAGACAGCCTTCTGAGAGAGCTACAAGCTGAAAGGTGTGTAACAGGTTGCTTAAAGTATTTTTGTTTGCTTGAGGTGGCTGAGGTAAGCTCACCACTTGTCAGAGAGGGAACAAGAGCCTGAATGGCAAGGATTTATTTTTGTCTTACGTTTGTTTTATTGCAACCGTTTAAAATAAACACTGTCTGCTGGACAGATTTAAAAGAACTTTTGCTGCCTGGACTACCTTTTTCCCAGGAAAGGTACCCTCCGTTTGAGCTATACCCCCACAGTGTAGATCACATCAATCTGCCTATTACCACTATAATTAATAAAGATCACTCGGTTATGTTCTTATAGATATACATGGTCAGGTAATGAATGTCCAACCACCCGTTTTATATAGCAAGATCTTCACTCCTTACAGATGGTATCTTGAACCAATATTTAGCACTCTGGTATCGCTTTAATACTTTACTATAAGGATATGACTTCTAATGATACTCAATTTACCAATGCCACATTATCCACAATCAAGTAGATAAAAACTTGGTTACAATTTGCACATATCAGCTTAGTAAATAGCAGTTGGGGTGCAGGAAATAACCCTGTAGTTTCTCAGCCGGTGCGTGCAGTAACACAAAATCTCGATCAATCAATATATTTCAGTTACACCACCTTAGTTACAATTCGCACATATCAGCTTAGGAAACTTCAATAATGGAACAGGTATTAACCCTGTAATTTATCAGCCGGCATGTGCAGTGACTAAAAATCTCTATTAAATCAATTTACTTCAGTCACACTTTGCACATATCAGCTTGAGAAGATTGAAATAATGATGCAAGGAATAACCCTGTCATTTCTCAGCTGGTTTATGCATTAACAAGAGGTTTCTGATAATCAACACCAGATCATAGAAACATAGAAAAATGTCGGCAGATAAGAACCTTTCGGCCCATCTAGTCTGCCCAATTACATGGATACTTTACCTGGCTTTATCTTTTCCCATGCCTTATGCCTATCCCATGCTTGCTTAAATTCAATTACTGTTTTGGCCTCTACCACTTCAACTGGAAGGCTGTTCCATGTATCCACCACCCTCTCAGTAAAATAATGCTTTCTGATGTTACTTTTAAACCTTTGCCCCTCTAATCTAAGACTATGTCCTCTTGTTTTGCTACTTTGTTTCCTTTTAAATATACTCCCTACCTCTACCTTGTGGATTCCCTTTACGTATTTAAATGTTTCTATCATATCTCCTCTGTCTCGTCTTTTTTCCAAGCTGTACATGTTCAGATCATTAAGCCTTTCCTGGTAACTTTTCTCCTTCAAGCCGTACACCATTTTAGTAGCCCTTCTCTGAACTCTCTCTAAGATGTCTATATCCTTCTGGAGATACGGTCTCCAGTACTGCACAAAGTACTCCAAGTGAGGTCTCACCAGTGCTCTGTACAGTGGCATGAGCACTTCCCTTTTCCTACTGCTAATACCTCTCCCTACACAATCAAGCATTCTGATAGCATTTCCTGCTGCTCTATTACATTGACTACTTACCCTTAGATTCTCTGCAATAATAACCCCTAAATCCCTTTCCTTAGACTCATGGGAGTCTTGCTGGAGGATTTCACAAATATCACTTGCTATTGTGATCAATTATATACTGCAGCATGTTACTGTAGTATTAAATATTGTGACCACTCAACACTATCACGGTTATTCAAAGAGCTCCGAATTGGGGCCAAAAGGTAACCGAAAGCTGAAATTCAGCATATGGTTGCCTTTCCTGGCCATTCGGCTATTCAGAGAGCAGGCAGTTCGCCAAATGTTGGCAAATTGCCTGCACATACGGTGCCTGTTTGGTGCCTGTTCAAGGGCAGTGGAATCCTCATAGCTTCATCTATTCAGAGAAAAAAAAACAGCAGCGAAAATTAGATTCTCTGAAATAATAACCCCTAAATCCCTTTCCTCAGATGCTGAGGTTAGGACTGTATCAAATATTCTATATTCAGCCCTTGGGTTTTTACGTCCCAGGTGCATTATCTTGCACTTATCCACATTAAAACTCAATTGCCACAGCTCCGACCATTTTTTTAGTTTACCTAAATCATTTGTCATTTGTCTGATCCCTCCAGGAACGTCAACCCTGTTGCAAATCTTTGTGTAATCAGCAAAAAGACATACTTTTCCATTAATACCTTTTGCAATATCACTAATAAAAATATTAAAGAGAATGGGTCCAAGTACTGACCCCTGAGGTACCCCACTGGTAACAAGACCTTGCGCCGAATAAACTCCATTTACCACAACCCTCTGTTGCCTGTCACTCAGCCACTGCCTAATCCATTCAACAATATTGGAATCTAAGCTCAAAGATTGCAATTTGTTGATAAGCCTTCTATGCGGAACAGTATCAAAAGCCTTACTGAAATCTAAATAAGCAATGTCTACTGCACCACCTGTGTCTATTATTTTTGTCCATCCATTATACAATGCATGCTAGGGGGAGGCAATATACTCAAATGCATACTTTCACAAGCAGTGAAGAATTGTGAACAATAAGTGTCTCTCACCCCTTCCTAACACAATCTTAAACATGCATTTTAACTAGAGATTTTCCCAGAAACGCCTATTGAAATAAACAGCCTCATTGTTTGTATATAAACCATTTAAAGTAGTAGATGTGCAGTAATTGTGCAGGCACCCTGGTTACACTTTGCACATATCAGCTTTGGAAAATTCAGTCATAATGCATGGAATAACCCTGTAATTTCTCAACTGGTATGTGCAGTAACAAATATAATCTAAACATCAACTGGAGATGTTCCCAGATACACTATCAAATAAACAACCTTACTGTAGGAGCCACTTTAAGTGATTAATCTGTAGGAAGTATGCAGGCTCCTGACGTGCGATTCGCTGTACGCTTCTCATGGACACTTGAGTTACAATGTTGCTGAGACTTCTTTTACAGGATCTCCGCTAATTCAATTGATTAACATGAGATGTGTTATTATCCAATGGCTTGTACTCCTCCCATCTTCAGAAGCCAGTCCTTACTATTGGATCAACCGGGTCACGTCTTCCTCCTTATCCAATCAGACAGGGTTATTCAAAGAGATTCGAAAAGTCACCGCACGTTCGATGACTTTTCGTTCTCTTCAATTCGGTTCCTTTTGCCGATCCCATTTCGGTGACCCTGCGATGTATTCAGCAAACACCACAGGGTCCCCGAATTGCAGGGAAAAGCTACCGCAAACCTGACGAAAACTAACCGCAAAACCCAGCGAATGCACACCGAAAACCCTTAAAAACATCTGGATTAACCTGCCAAAAACCACGGAAAAACCCGAGCAGGAGCCGATCACACACAGCGAAGCCGCCGGAAAAAGCCGAGACCGCAGAGTGAAGTGAATAAATTAAGAAAACAGTTTGCATGAATGTTTGAAAAGTGAAATACTGTTTGCAAAGAAACTACTGAGCGAAAATGTCTGAAATTTGCATATGAGGTCTGTGCTGCTTTCAGAGCAGAAATGTAAATGTAATGTGTTTAGAGACGCCATCTAGTGGCCGTTTATTTTTACAGCACCCTGGTATTCAGCCTTCCCAGAATTCTTATAGGCTAAGTCATGTGCTTCCCTCACTATTACAGGGGATTGTGGGAGAGAAGCCACCATTTCCTTCACCACAGGAGCTGGAAGGAACACCTCATTACAATCTCTCCCCCTATTGAAAGCATCGTCGGTAAGGTTATGGTCTAAATTCCTCCCAGTCACTTTACAGTTTCCCTCAGCTTTAGAAGCACCTTATGTGCTATAATTTGTAAACCCTTATATTGCAGCCAGCTGCTTTTCATGTAATTTTAGTCCGGCCTAGTTATAAAACCCCCACGTTTTATATGGACACATCCTGTTTTGTATTATTATCTATGTAAAACACGTATATATTCTGTATCTTTATATCGTATATTTCTGTTTTCCTATAGTTTTACCACATTCCTACAACGGGTTAATAAAACCTTCAGACTGCAAACCGGTCTCGTTCATTGACTCGTAGGAGAGGTTTACCTGCCTGTTAAGCTGCACATAGACCCCGGGGGTACGTGGAGTGGGGACAGGACAGTAAAAAAACAGGACAAGGTCCAGGGAATGATAATAAAGAGGGCTGTTACAGAAAAAATAAGTAAACTTAAAAAAAAAAAATCGGACTTTTAAAAAAAAACAAAAACGGAAAAATGCTTAAAATATCCTAAAAAATCTATAAACAAAGAGACTCTTTACTGCATAATTTTATAATGAACGGTATATTAGATATTGAATTAAAACAGAAATATTTTTAACATTGAAGCCTATGGGATTCTCCTGAATAAATTTGCCGAATTAAACCACTGTCATGCCCGGGTACTGGGGTGGCACCGGGATGTAGGGGATATGAACCCAGTATGCAGTTTCCTACACAGATGACCGGGTGGGTAAGGTTTGGAAGGGGATGAAATATGGAAACTGACCGGACGAATTCTGCCGGATGGTGGGAAGCGTGGTGGAAATAAATGCAGGAACCAGGAAAACAAAAGGAATAGGTTTTTGCAGAGCAACAGGTAACAGAACTTCACTCTAAGCATACAAGAGCTGTAATGAATCAGCAATTGGTCAGTGTGGGGCGGAGTACTTTATTTTGAGTGTGTGGCGTGACGTGCTTTGGTGTTAACTGTGTATATGCCAGAACCAGTGCTGGTAACAGAGAGCAGTATCTGAAGTACACCACCAGGGAGGTTCCAGGATGGCTGTTGCAATATGAAAGCTGGTTGCAGACAATGAATGCAGGTTCAGGGGTTCCAAGGATGGACAGCTGGATGCAGGTTACAGGTCAGGAAATGTACCACCAGGGGGGGTGTTAGGATGGTTGCTGCCATGGGGCATGACAACCACCGAATGGCAGAGCATTTCGGGAACCTTTCACTGCTGGTTTGTGTTCTCTGAATACCCGAAGCAGTGCTTTTTCATGGGGTTTTCACTGCCCTCGAACAGGCATCAAACAGGCACCGTATGTTCAAGCAATTCGCCAGGATTTGGCGAATTACCTGCTCTCTGGATAGCCGAATGGCCAAGAAAGGTAACCGAACGCTGATTTTCAGCGTTCGGTTACCTTTCTCAAGCAATTCGGATCTCTTTGAATGACCTTGAGAATGTTTGTTTATTTGGTGGACATTGTTACCATGTTCTAGCGTATCTGTTAGTTGCTAGTTTAAATATATTTTTTCCCAATGTGAACCCAGCAATTCACCATACTCCCCATATTCTTTGATTCTTAGATTTTTTGAGCATTGCATATTATAATATCATGTACTGCATTAAGGTTCTGTTATATAGTTAAGAAAGGTGGTCATAATTGCCCATTGCCTATGCTCCCGCCAGTTTCTGATTAATTCTTCATTGCCCTATGGATCCATCCATTTTCTGTACACCCTGGGTTTTCAAAATACTTTATATAGCATCATGGATTGAATTGCTTTAAACAGAGTGGTTCATCACGTAATCTCAAATTGTCATATATACACTATCTATTAAAACCAATATTTGAGTCTTAATCCTAATGCTGATTCTTAATCTATTTTTTTACACATACATTTATTATTTAATATTCTGCAATATATAAGATATTCTCAGTTGTAGATTGCTCCCGTGAGCGAACAATCCTTTTAGTATATTGACCCTATGTAAGACTCCGACCTACTACTTTAACTCAGTCACTGCAAGGACCATTGCATGTCAGTTGAAATATAGGTTCTCATTTTACTATTTATAGGGGTCTTTAAGATCATTTGTCTAAAATATGCTTTTTCACTTTATTTACTGATTCCTTTTTAAAGAGAACAATAATTTATATTGTGATTTCTTATTACAAGTTCATCTTTCCTTTCTTCCATCTAATAAGTTATATTTCAACTGGAGTTATTCACTGAATGCACTCATCAATAAATTATATATTATATTAAATTATCTCTTTAACATTAAAATGATGTTGATGTTTATATAATCATAGATATATGTGGATTGATATATACTTCATGCGATAGAATAAGGATCCACCACCTCAAACAATTCTAGAAAAATAAAAGGAAGGATAGAATACGCTAACTAATACAATTGGGAGACAGAAAGAGAAAAATCTCAAGAATATAAAAAGGTAATTAAATCAATTTTCCAAGAACCTTTAGATAATGTTATTATGGCAATTATTATTTCCTTGATTTAAATGATTTCTTACCAGACTACCAAGACAAATTTCAGTGATTAGGATTAAATAAAATAAATGGAGTATAATTAAATTCCTCACTAAGTCCATGCGGGTATTGGGACTTTAATGTAAAGATCCATCTTGATTCTCTTTGCCGTATTTTTTATAATATTCGCCTCTCTGACGGCCTTCTAAGCCTTCTAAGTGAGCACTTAGAGATATTCTTGAGATACTCTGGAGGTAGTTTGAGGTTAGACAGGAGGTAGAAAACCTACAAAAAGGTAAGATTTGCTGGTTTTAAATCCATTATTTTATAATGGCAGGCTTGATCCAGTGTAAGAGCTGTCATGCATTTGTTTTTAGATCCAATTTTTGGAGGTTTGGAGTGTGCCTGATATGTAGGCAGTTGTCTTTATTGCAGCAGGAAATTGCCTGTTTGAAGTCCGAGATTTGTAAATTATCTGTTAGACAAACTCAGGCTATGGCTATGACTGTTACAAAGCCACTGCCACAGAGGCCTCCTAGGAGCGGCAGATGGACTACTGTAGGATCTGGTAGACTTAGAGTTGTGGATAGAAGGCATGTCCCACAGTCTGTGGCTCTTCTTAATTCTTTTTAGGCACTTTCAGAGTGTAGTGGTAAGACGGAAGTAGGCTCAGACACCAAAGTTGAGGAACCACCATCCCCTATGCCTAAGGTATGCAAGACTGCAACCAAGGACAAAAAGGAAAAGGTGGGACTTGATAGAAGGCAATTGTTGCTGGGTGATTCTATCATAAGAGGTGTTGAGCTGGAGTAGTGGTTTGGTGAGATGTCTTCCTGGGGCTACTGCTCGTAGATTCAAGAGATGTATTCTCAATATTGTCAAACAAGCAAAGCAGCAAGGGGAAGTGGACGTTTTAGTCCATCTAGGGACAAATGACTTGGCTAGCAATTAGGTTTCTGAGATTAAGGAAGATTTTTGTGTTCTTGGAGGTGAAATACAGCAGCTTGCATCCACGGTGTCATTCTCTGAAGTTCTGCCAGTGCATAACATTCAGGATAGGCAGATGCGCAATAGGGAATTTAATTTGTGGCTTCTGGAATGGTGTCGGAGCAAGGATTTGGCTTTGTGTCCCATGATAGCTCTAATTGGAGCAGGAAGGAACTGTATAAAAAAGATGTTTTGCATCTTACTCATAGGGGAACATATGTTCTCAGTGAGAAGTTCAAAGGTTTCACAAAGGAATATTTAAACTAGGAGGGGGGGACAAAAAGGGTAAAAAACAATCTGCCCGATTGTCCCCCAAAACTAAATCGGAGGGTGCAAGCAACATGCGGGTTAAAAAATGACAAGCTCAGAGTCGTGTCTATAAATGCTCGCAGTTTAGTCAATAAAATCAATGAACTGGAGGCAATGATGGCAGCTGAAAAAGTAGATTTAGTGGCGGTTACTGAGACATGGTTCAGTGAGAAAAATAACTGGGACATAACAATACCGGGGTACTCTTTATATAGAAAAGACAGAGAAGGTAGGAAAGGAGGAGGAGTGGCCCTGTATGTTAAAAACAACATAAAAATGAACCAAATAAAAGTGAGCGAGGTGAACATAGAGTCAGTTTGGGTTACGCTAACATTTGGCAATCATACAGTAGCTCGTGTAGGTGTGATCTATAGACCCCCTGGACAAGTAGAAGAGCTAGATAATCTGCTGTTTGAGGAAATAGCCAAAATGGCAATGAAGGGGGAAGTTATTGTCATGGGGGACTTTAATCTTCCTGATGTGAACTGGAAAACCAAAATAGCTGGGTGCACCAGGAGTAAAAATATTCTAAACTCCCTCCCTGGGATTATCTCTAACACAAGTAGTTGAGGAGCTGACCCGTAAAGAGGCCATATTGGATTTAATACTCACAAATGGAGGTTTGGTATCAGACGTTGTAGGTGAAAATTTGGGATCTAGTGATCACCAGTCAGTGTGGTTTAATATAAGAACAGGGATGGAGCCGCACCACACAAAAATAAAAGTTTTAGACTTTAAAAAACAGATTTTTCTAAAATGAGATTTTGTGTGAATGAGTCATTATCAGACTGGAGGAGTTTAACCCTTTCGCTGCTGAGGCTTTTCCCGCCCCTATGCTGAGGTAATTTTTACCTGTTTTGCGCATCATGTTTAAACGTGTTTTGAAGGCTTATTTTAGTATATGACCCAGACATATTATATATCGTTCTTTCCGTCAGACTCAGTAGATTCATAATATGTCATTATTATATGTATACGTTATGTCATGTCTGTATATTATAACAAAAAATGCAATAAAATATGTATTTTCAATAATTTACAATGTGTAAAGTGTTTTTTTCCACATTTTAACATGCGAGCAATTGCGGTTATATTTTGTATGGGGTGCGCTTGTTAAAAAAATTAGAGATGGGGTCTCGTTACATTTTTTTTTGGGGAAAATGACACTATTTTTAACAAACGCACCGCATACAAAAATCGTTAGTGCAGCATCATTGTTCACATTATAATTGAAATGGGAACAATATTGCTGCATTAACAAACCAAAAAAAATAAAAAAAAGTGTTTATTTTTTTTCTTTTAATTTTTTTTTTAATTTTTTTTTTAATTTTTTATTTTTATTTTTCATTTTTTTTTTTTTTTACAAAATTTTTCACTTTCATGTTTGGTATCGTTGGAACGGCCATGCTCTGGCCGATCCAACGATACCAAAATTTACGCACGATGACGCCAGTCCTCTGGGGGAGTTCCCCCAAGATGTCGGCCAGCTCCGGGAAAGGATCGCGAACCGGCGCTTTTCAGCGCCGATTCGCGATCCAGCTCCCCAGGGGTTAATGCCAGGCATCATTTGGAAGGGCAGGCTGTGCCCTTCCAAATGATGCCTGGGTTAACCACCTGTGCACCGCCGATCGGGAGGGAGAGAGGTCCGAAGGACCTCCCCCCCCTCCCTTTCAGGCGCCTCCTCCGCACATGCGGGGGGGGCGCCTGAATTAGGTGTCATCGCGCCCCCGCGATGACACCTAATTCTGGCGGCTGCTGGTCCGGATGCCGGGCTGACATCCAGGATGTCAGCCCGCACCGGAGGGGCCAGCGATCGGCCGGAACCCGGCCGAACGCTGACCCCGATGGGAGGACGCGCTCAGCGCGTCCTCCGCATACCAGCGGGACTGCTGAGGACGCGCTGAGCGCGTCCTCAGCAGCGAAGTGGTTAAAGGGAGTCCAGGAGAAATGGGATTATTTAAAGGAAGCATTATTGAAGGCCACAGGCAATTGCATTCGGCTTGTTAGCAAAAACAAAAAAGGGAAGAAACCACTGTGGTACTCTGCAGAAGTGGCCAAAATAGTGAAGAACAAAAAGACAGCATTCAATAATTATAAAACAACTCAGAGTGAAGAAGATAGGCAAACCTATAAGATTAGGCAAAAGGAGGCAAAGCAATTTATAAGAGCTTCCAAAGCACACGCAGAAGAGAAAATAGCTCAGTCAGTAAAAACGGGGGACAAAACATTTTTTAGATGCATAAACGAGAAAAGAAAAGTAAAACAAGGATTAGATTAAAAACAAAGGAAGGAAGGTATTTAGAAGAGGATAAAAGTCTCGCTGACTGCCTCAATGGATATTTTTGTTCAGTCTTTGCAGAAGAAAAGGAAGGAAAGGGACCTCAGTTAGGAGGAAACACTAAAGAGACATTTACATATGAGTTTACAGAGGAGGTTCTACAGCAGCTGTCTAAAGTAAAGACAAATAAGTCAATGGGGCCTGATGGGATCCACCCTAAATTATTAAAAGAGCTCAGTGATGTAATAGCAAAACCGTTAACAGATTTATTTAACCAATCCTTGTTAACGGGAGTCGTCCCAGAAGACTGGAAATTAGCAAATGTTGTGCCCATTTACAAGAAGGGTAGTAGGGAGGAATCGGGGAACTATAGGCCAGTTAGTCTTACGTCAGTAGTGGGGAAATTAATGGAAACCATGTTAAAGGAAAGGATTGTTGAACATCTAAAAACACATAGATTACAGGATCAGAAACAACATGGGTTTACCTCAGGGAGATCATGCCAAACTAATCGTATTGATTTTTTTGATTGGGTAACAAAAATAATAGACAAAGGTGGTGCAGTAGACATTGCTTATTTAGATTTCAGTAAGGCTTTTGATACTGTTCCGCATAGAAGGCTTATCAATAAATTGCAATCTTTGATCTTGGATTCCAATATTGTTGAATGGATTAGGCAGTGGCTGAGTGACAGGCAACAGAGGGTTGTGGTAAATGGAGTTTATTCGGCACAAGGTCTTGTTACCAGTGGGGTACCTCAGGGGTCAGTACTTGGACCCATTCTCTTTAATATTTTTATTAGTGATATTGCAAAAGGTATTAATGGAAAAGTATGTCTTTTTGCTGATTACACAAAGATTTGCAACAGGGTTGACGTTCCTGGAGGGATCAGCCAAATGACAAATGATTTAGGTAAATTAAAAAAATGGTCGGAGCTGTGGCAATTGAGTTTTAACGTGGATAAGTGCAAGATAATGCACCTGGGATGTAAAAACCCAAGGGCTGAATATAGAATATTTGATACAGTCCTAACCTCAACATCTGAGGAAACGGATTTAGGGGTTATTATTTCAGAGGATCTAAGGGTAAGTAGTCAATGTAATAGAGCAGCAGGAAATGCTAGCAGAATGCTTGGTTGTGTAGGGAGAGGTATTAGCAGTAGGAAAAGGGGTGCTCATGCCACTGTACAGAGCACTGGTGAGACCTCACTTGGAGTACTGTGTGCAGTACTGGAGATCGTATTTCCAGAAGGATATAGACATCTTAGAGAGAGTTCAGAGAAGGGCTACTAAAATGGTGTACGGCTTGAAGGAGAAAAGTTACCAGGAAAGGCTTAATGATCTTAACATGTACAGCTTGGAAAAAAGACGTGACAGAGGAGATATGATAGAAACATTTAAATACGTAAAGGGAATCCACAAGGTAGAGGAAGGGAGTATATTTAAAAGGGAACAAAGTAGCAAAACAAGAGGACATAGTCTTAGATTAGAGGGGCAAAGGTTTAAAAGTAACATCAGGAAGCATTATTTTACTGAGAGGGTGATGGATACATGGAACAGCCTTCCAGTTGAAGTGGTAGAGGCCAAAACAGTAATTGAATTTAAGCAGGCATGGGATAGGCATAAGGCTATCCTAAACAAAAGATAAATCCAGGTAAAGTATCCATGTAATTGGGCAGACTAGATGGGCCGAAAGGTTCTTATCTGCCGACATTTTTCTATGTTTCTAGTGGAGATTAGGGATGTGCGTTTCAGATTTCGGAATTTTCATGAAATTTCCCGATTCGTGTTTTCGGATCCGGCCGATGTTCCGAAAATTTTTAGATCCGAAAATGGCAGATCCGAAAAGTTTTCCGAGCCGAAACGAAATATTTTCGGAATTTTCGAATGGACTTCAAAATGTGTCAAATCGAAATTTATTTTCGCTCTATTCATGATTTCGGTTCCATTCGTGATTTCGGTTCCATTTCAGTAATTCTGGACATCGTATATTTAACTATTATCGGTTATATCGCTGATGCTGTAAATTTTGTATTTGTAAATGCGTATCACTTTTTTTTTTTGTTTCCAGTGATCCGATAATTCTGCCGATACGAAAATTCCTTCGGAATCGGGTCTGATCCGATTCGTCCGCGGGTCGCGCATGCGCGCGCGCTCATGTTGTAACTTTATTGAGCCATTTTTGTAGAGAGTTTTGACAATTGCCAAAAAATACAGAAATTATTTATCATGGCTGAAGGAAGAGACAGAGTCCCATTCGGACACCTCCTCATCTGCTACCACCCCAGAGACACCCAGGAAGAAGCGGGCCAGCAACATGGCATTTGACGAGATGCTGGAGCTGGTCCGCATCTTTGATCTTAAAGATTATGACTGCCATAAGGGCCCTTACGGCAGAAAGAATAACGAGCGCAAGGACCGTATCCTAGATAAGCTACGCACCACCATCGTGGAATTATTTGGGAAAGACCGGACGAAGGACCAGCTCCGAAAACGCTGGTCCGACCTCAAGGTGCGCGAGCAGGGGCAGCTGAGGCACATCCGGCGTGTCATAGCCAAACGTAAGTGTCATGTTATATTGTAAAGCGCTGCGCAAACTGTTGGCGCTATATAAATCCTGTATAATAATAATAATGTGCTTGCATGTGCTAATGTGCACAGAAATATGTTAATTTATCTAGTCCTTTTTTCATGCAATGTGATTGTGTATAGCTTTGCGTTTTCACAACTCGTCATACATGCATTTTTGCCATAGCTCTTCCTTTTTGTGATTTTACGTATTCGTGAAAATTGTGACATTTGATGTATGTAGATGAAGTTACAATGTTGGATTTCTTTTGGCACTGTGTGTACTGTAGTGTGCTGGGGGGGGTTGTTGTGATTGAGTGATGCATACGAGAAGACCCGCAGCTTGCCCAATATTGGCTCCTACCTGCGCATCAACAAAAATCTCTGCGTCTCTGCTAAGTGGTAGGATGGGACATGTAGTTGTTCTGAAAGTGCATCCAAACAGAGCCGCCTTCAATACATCCCCAGCAGCTGCTGAATTGTTGCAGCGCAGCAATTCAGTTTGCTGCAGCAGTATCATTATTGAACAATTTAGATGCAAATTTCAAAACAAAATGGTGGATTTCTGTTGTTTCTGCTATATCCACAGTTTTATTCGCAGAAACTGAAAGTGAAATTTTGAAATAAATTTTGAAATAAATAAAAGCAGTCGCACAATGCGTTTTGTACGCACACAACACAAATAATAGTTTTATTGAATAAACGTAATGTTTACTTCTGAAAAAATATATAATTGAACGGTAATATATGTCTATGTGCAGAGGAAATAAATAAATATTTTGTGACTTTAGAACTATGAGATGGGAGTAGTGGTGTGTCAAGCTGGTAGTGCTAGTGGGTAGTGGAGGGGTGTCGCAATACTTTCGGCAATATATTGTATAGATATACCATTTTTTCCAGTCTGCATTATTTACGTGTTATTTTTTGGATTTGGCAGAAGACAGGAAGAAGGCAGCATCTGCCCCGGCGGGCACCAGTGCCCCAGTGGAGGAGGAGCCACGGGCGACCACCAGCGCTGGTATATACTGTTTTATTTTGCAACGACTTTTGGTCAAAAACAGAAACATTTTTTGTTTACTGTATTTTAATTTTTTTTTTTATGTATAACACAAGAGGAGCAGGAAGAGGAGGAGCCGGAAGAGGAGTCAGAGCCTCAGGAGGCCGCCAGCACTGGTATATACTACTGTTATATTTTTTCAAGACTTTCAGTCAAAAATAGAAACCTGCTTTACTTACTGTATTTTCCTTCTTTCATTTATTGGATATATAGAAGGAGAAGCCAGACCGGACACATCATCCAGCATTAGGCAAATTAACCGGATGGCGATCGGCGAGCTACGCCTGGCTGTAACAACTATAGATTCCATCCAGGAACTGCTCCAGGAACTGCGGGAGCACATAAGCAATGCTGCTGACATCCTGGAGCGGCAGTGAGACCAGTGGCAGCCTCCTCCCGAAATGTAACCGGAATGTGCCTCAGCTGCTCCTGCTCACGTGCCTTGAGGTCGGACCAGCGTTTTCGGAGCTGGTCCTTCGTCCGGTCCTTCCCGAACAGCTCCAGGATGGTGGTGCGTAGCTTGTCAAGGATACGATCCATGCGGGTGTTATTCTTCCTGCCGTAAGGGCCCTTACGGCAGTCATAATCTTTGTAATCAAAGATGCGGACCAGCTCCAACATCTCCTCAAATGCCAGTAATTATCTCAAGTGAACCAATATTCTGAACAAGATGTTCGCCTGGCTCACAATGGCGGCCATCTTCCAGTCTATTTCCACTACACTATGTTTGTTTGTGCCCCTGTTGGGCAGTTTGCCATCCTTGGCATGTTCCCTTCCCTTCCCCATGTTGTAAATACATTTTCTATTTTTTCTATATTTTCCTGTTTGTGTGCGTTGCTTTTCCTTACTTAATAAGTTAATATGTATTGCTTGGTTTCCACACTGTCAAAATCATATGTACATAAATTTATTGACATTTCTATGGACCCTTTGTCATAAATTTGTCAACATATTTGTGGCCATGAATGTGACTGTGCACATTCTACACTTCCTGCCTGGCCAAAAAATGTCACACACTAACACAACCTTGTTGTACTGCCTTGAGATTTGATTACCGATGTGGCCTGGTTTTGTTAAGCTTAGGCGATGTCACAACAACACGGATTTTTGTCCACAGTCCCATTAATTGTATAACCAAGAATTTATCAAAAAATATTGATGGCAGCACTGCGTGAAGTCTTCTCCGACACAACCCAAAGATCCTCAGTGCGGCTCAGGTCTAGTTTATTTGTCCCTGTTTGCAGCTTCACGCAACACCTCCTCCCAGCTATGAGCTCTCTCTCTCCCACCGCTGCCCGCTAAGACGCTGCCCGCCAACATGGTCACGTCTTTGCAGGAAGACAACAGCGTGGGGGAACGGCAGCTGCCGACAGTCCCAAGACCTCGTCACAATGACGTCAGTTCTGGAGTTAACCCCTAACTGCGACCAATGGTGGAGATAGGGGTTCATTGGAACCCCCTATCTCCCGATCCGCGGCAGCTATCGGTTGGTTAATGTTTGGTATCTTTGGATCGACCAAAGCATGGCCTTTCCAACAATACCAAACATGACAATGTTAAAAATTATAAAAAATTAAATATAAAAAAAAATAAACAGGTTTTTTTTGTGTTAATGCAGCAATATTGTTCCCATTTCAATTATAATGTGAACAATGATGCTGCACTAAGGATTTTTGTATGGGGTGCGTTTGTTAAAAATAGTGTAATTTTCCCCAAAAAAAATATAACAAGTCCCCTTTTCAATTTTTTTTAACAAACGCAACTCATAAAATATAACTGCAAACACTCGCATGTTAAAATGTGAAAAAAATACTTTACACCTTGTAAAACAAACATTGAAAATTCAAATTATTGCATTTTTTGTTATAATATACAGACAGGACATGACGCATACATATGATAATGATATATTATGAATCATCTGCCGAGTCTGCCGGAAAGAACGATATATAACATGTCTGGGTCATATTATAAAATAAGGCTTCAAAAAAATGCGTTTAAACAAGAGGAGCGAAACTGTTAAAAATTAGCTCAGCAGCAGACCGCAGTGCCGCACACAGGCGTGAAGGGAAGCCGTGAAATGCCTCAGCAGCGAAAGGGTTAATTTTTTTTGTCTGTTTTTAAATCTTTTCCTTTTTTTTTTTCGTTTCAGATCATTTTGATCAACTATTTTTCGGTTTTAAAACCTTTTTGTTCTGGTTTTTATTTTTAAAGTCAGACCATCCGGGTCAGTTTAGCGTTTTTTAAATCGTTTTGTTAATTTTTTTTTGTTCCTTGGCTTTCATACCATTTTTTTAATGTGATTAAATAAAGTTGTGAAATGTATATTCATAAGAAAAAAAGGATCTTTATTTAATTAAAAAAAAACACGATAGAATCGCCAGAATTATCGTATCGACAGAATGAATTATCGGATCCGAAAAAAAACAACCAAAATTTATTAAAAAAAATATATAAAGTATAAAAAAGTAAACCATAGTAGTTTACATCAAAACGAATAGAGTTAGACAGCTTTGAAACGAGGAGAACAGACGTTCCGAAAAAACGAAAATTTCCGAAATCACGAAAAGTCTATACAAAAAACGAGCAAAGTGATACGAAAAATGGTCGATATTCCGAAAAAAAAAATGTACACGAAAAACGAGTCGAGCCGAACCGAATCGAAACAGAAATCGGCCGAAACGAGCCGAATCGAAAAGTTTAAACATCCGAACAAATCGAACCGAAAAAAAAATCGGTGACACAAGCCTAGTGGAGATCTCTTTACAGTATAGATTTGTTCAAAGGGTACCTTCTTGTGACTTGAAGATGGTTAGATCTAAAAATTTAATTTTTTCTGGAGTAGTTGCTAACGTTAGGGACAGATTTATGATATTGTTATTTAACTGCCATGCTTCTAGCAGTTCTTTTGATCCTTTCCACACTAAGAACATGGCATCAATGTAACTAAACCATTTTTTTAACATTTGTAGTATATTGTGCCATAGATTGAGTAAACACCAATGTTTCTTCCCAGAATGCCAAGCATACATTTTCATAATTGGGGCACATGAAGTGCCCATTGTACTGCCACTACATTGGAAGTAATACTTCCTATCAAATATAAAATAATTATGATAACTCCGTAATCTATATTAATTATAGGGGTTTTAGGCAGATTGATGTGATCTACACCAATTATTAGAAACCAACTTTACCTATATTATGATAATACTTACTTTGTAGAGGAGCAGGAGAGTGTCTCGCAGATTGTCCTAGACATGACACAATTTCAGATAAGAGTTTAGTTGTGTGTATGACAAGAACAATGCGGGGACACTTTGTATTTCAGTTGCATGGAGTGGAAGGTCAGGATGGCCGACGTTGTAAACAGATGATGGAGGTGAGTGACCCCCTGACGTAGCCAGGGCGGGGCCTGAAAATGTGGTAAGTGGTAGGTCAGAGAAGTAATTGGGGTGGCCATGGATATTATGGTGCATGTTGTGCAATGAATTGACCTTTGTAGCCATCAAAAGGGTTAAAAACATTGGAGAGGAGGTGATAACATTAAAAGAATGGGACAGGAGGAGATTCAGCATACGGTTACCTTTCCTGGCCATTCGGCTATCCAGAGAGCAGGCAGTTCGCCAAATGTTGGCGAATTGCCTGCACATACGGTGCCTGTTCGTTGCCTGTTCGAGGGCAGTGAATTCCCCATAGAGAAGCAATGCTTTGTCTATTCAGAGAACAAAACCCAGCAGTGAAAAGTTGCCGAATTGCCCTGCTGTTCGGTGGTTTCATTTGACAGGTTTATTCAGGCGAATCCCATAGGCTTCAATGTTAAAAATATTCCCGTTTTTTAATCCAATATCTAATAAACCGTTGCTTATAATATTCTGCAGTAAAAAGTCTCTTTATGTATAGATTTCTTAGGTTCTTTTAGGCATTTTTCCGGATTTTTTTGTGAAAATATTTTTTCCATTCTTTCTTTAAAAAAATTGGGTTTTTTTTCTGTAACAGCCCTTTTTATTATCAGTCATTGGTCCTTATAAGTAAATTTCAGACATTTTCATTCTATTGTTTCTTTGCAAACAGCGTTTCACTTTTCAAGCGTTCAAGCGTACTGTTTTTTTTTTCACTCCTTTCGTCTGCGGTGTCAGGTTTTTCCAGCGGCTGCTCTGCGCTGTGATCTGCGGCTGCTCGGGTTTTTTCCGGCGTGTTTGGCGGGGTTAATCCAGATGTTTTTGCGGGTTTCGGTGTGCATTCGCTGGGTTTTGCGGTGAGTGTTCGTCGGGTTTGCGGCGGCTTTTCACTGCACTACAAGAGCCCTGTGGTGCTTGCTGAATACACCGCAGTGTCGCCAAAATGGGATCGCCAAATCGCACCGAATAGAAGAGAACGAAAAGTCACCGAACGTGCGGTGACTTTTCGATTCTCTTTGAATAACCCTTCTAGTCTCCAAATTCCGTACACAGGGTGGGTATCTACGCCAAGCGGACTCCCTCTCACCACCAGTTTCTCAAAGAACTACAGATTTATTTATTTTTTTAAATTTCACATTTTATTAGATTTTTAATAAGGCATAAAAGAGCATACAGATGAAGTACCTAACACAATTTACAGCATATGAGTTAGCACTGCGAAAGAACAGAAAAACAGTAATGAAAAGGAAGTGGTTGTCCACCAACCACCGTGACAAAAAGTAATTATGGTTGAAAACCCTTAAAGCAGCTGAGAAGATGAAGCAGGTAACGATGGAGTCCACGGAAAATAGTGCCGGGAAAGAACAGTATGCAGTCAGTGCTCAATAGGTTGAGAGCAACGTGGAATCACCGCGGACGTCCATTAAAACCATCGAGTGGCATGCTGAACATACTGACCCCTAGCTTCGTAAATCAATTCATCGTAAGAGCGAATTAGATCGATTTCCCACAGCCAATCCCTCAGCGGAGGGGTAATCGCCTGTTTCCAGTACCTAGGGATGACAGCTTTAGCAGCGTTGACAAGCCGGATTGCTAGAGAGCGTTTGTATGTTTCTATCCCGAAGGATACATGATGCAACAGATTGTCCCTCCTTTGCCTTTCAGCCCGGAGGCCTGGAGTTGACTCCCTACCTTTCTGGCAGGCCGTTCATGACACAGTAACGTCAGGCAGTGCCACCATATGTGAAGGAAATCTGCCATGGGCACCCCACATCTCCAACAGCTATCATCAATCGACGGAAACCACCGACGTAAACTGTCAGGCATCCTATACCATCTCGAGAGAACCTTATATGCAGTTTCTTGCGATCTCGACGAGATAGAACAGGAGTGAGACAGGCGACAGTTTGGCCCAGTCCTCATCCGAGAACTCCCTCCCCAGATCCGATTCCCACTTATCTCGAAAGGAAGGCCGTAACGGTGTCAGTGATTGTATCAGGCCGTACAGTAGCGAGATGGTATGTGCCGGCACCCGACACCTTTCCCAGAGTTTCTCAAATTGCGTAATGGGGCGAGTGTAATCTGCCAATGAGGCCAAGCTACGCAAGTAAGAGATCAAGCGGTGGTGATGGAAAGCCGAAAGGAACGAGTCCAGACATGAGATCGGGAGGCCTCCCAGCAGCTTGGCCTCTGAACCCTACAGGAAATGGCCCGGGTGCGCAACCGATCTAGCTCCCTGAGGGTCGAAGGGTTGCAAGCGTGGTGAGAAAACCGGCAGAGCTGCAATCGGCATTAAAGGCGACGGGAAAGGAGCCACCAAAGTAGTGGATACCAAACACCGCCACACCTTCAATGTTGAGCCCACCATGGGGTGCGTTAAGGCCCCGGCCAACAGTATTGAGTGAGGGAGCCATGGCAATGTGTCCAACAGGGTCCCAATAGACCCTCCTTCCACTGCCACCCACAATTTTTCAGGAGGGGCAGCTCCCCATTCCATGATCCTTTGTAGATGACAGGCATGATAGTAGTTACGAATGTGCGGCACATCAACCACCCCTTCCGATTTAGGTCTAGTGAGAAGGGGCAACCCAATCCTGGGGGACTTACCGCTCCAGACATACCATCGGAACAGCTTTTGGAGATCATTGAAAAAGGCCAGGGGGGATCGTGATAGGAATGACTTGCAAAAGGTAGAGTATTCGGGGTAAAATATTCATCTTTATCACCTGGATCCTACCAAACCAAGTGATGTGTGAATATGCCCATGCCGAAAGGTCAGCCTCCAATGTTTTAAGAAGAGGTAAAAAATTTGCCGTATACAATCTCGAACAAGCAGATGGAAGTTCAATGCCCAGGTATTTCAAGGTGTCCTTACTCCAGCGGAAAGGGACCCCCCTCCGCTAGAGCGCAACATTTTGTAGGGGAAATTGAGAGTTGTAAAATTTCAGATTTTGGTCATATTAATTTTCAAGTTGCTCAACTCACCATAGGCACCGAACTCCGCCACTTTGCTCGGCAAGGATACGGTCGGTTGGGAGACAAAAAACAACAAATCATCCACGTACGCGGTCACTTTATGAGCCACCCTCCCTACTTCAAACCCATGAACAGCGGGATTAGAGTGAACGGCGTGGAGAAAAGGTTCCAGTGAGATTGCGAACAATAAAGGGGGTAGCGGGCATCCCTGCCTGGTGCCATTTCGAACCGGGAGCAGATCAGAGAGGGAGCCATCAACGCAAATACGTGCCGAAGGAAGAGTACAGCGCGCTAATCCATCGCAACATGTTACGACCGAGGCCCATTCGTCTCAAGGTAGCAAATAAAAAGGGCCAACTCACCCTATCGAATGCCTTGTCTGTGTCCGTGGACAACAGCAAGGAAGACGAAGCGGAGTGATTAGATGCGTGGTGAATGAGAGTGATGGCCCTAGTCGTGTTATCCTGGGCCTCGTGACCAGATATAAAACCGGTCTGATCTGGGCGGATCAGAAGGCGAACATGGGGTTGTAATCTGTTCGCCAAAATCTTGGCAAACAGCTTCACATCCAGGTTCAGGAGCGAGATAGGCCTATAACTACTGCAGGAGATGACATCCTTGCCCGGCTTTGGTAGTAAAGTGACATGCACAGTCAGCGTGTGAGCGTGTAAAGCAGTGCCGTCCAGTAGGGAATTAAAGGTTGATAACCAGTGAGGAGCCAGTAAACGCAAATTGGATTTGTAGTATTTAATGGAGAGGCCATCGGGACCCGGGGCCTTGCCCACCGGGGAAGATTTAATGGCTTCCGCCAGTTCCTCTGATGTCAAAGGCTGGTCCAGCAATGTGCGTGACGACGTAGAAAGTCGTTTAAGGGAATGGGCCTGACGATAATCATCAATACGTATGTGCAAGGATACGTCTCGTGCAGCGTTGCCTGCGCCATACAATTCAGTAAAATGGTCCCGAAACGTTGCCAAAAGATCCTTCGGATGCAAAACTATCGTCCCAGAGGAATGGCGGATGTGCGGTGTATATATATATTGCCACCCTTCGGTTGCGCAAGGCTCTCACGAGCAATTTGCCACTCTTGTTACCATGCTCGTAAAAAAGGCGCCCCACCGCCCGAAACGCTTTCCTAGCCCTGACATTCAAAATAGTCAATAGTTGGGAACGCAATTGCAAAAGTTTGTTGTAGGAGTCATCCGAGAGCGAGCGTTTATGTGTGTTCTACCATCTTAATTCGCGCCAAAAGAGACTCCAGTTCCGGTGACCGCTCCTGTTTCAGGCGAGCACCCTGCTGGATGAGATACCCACGGATTACAGGCTTATGAGCCTCCCAGACCGTAGGCAAAGCTACCTGGCAATCCAGGTTCGACGTAAAGTACTTAAGCACTGATCGCAGCCCTGTGAGCACCTGCGGATCATCCAACAGAGACTCGTTCAATCGCCAGTGGGCCCCTTTTAGGGTGAATCAGAACTAAATGCCGCCAAGACCAGACAATGATCCGACCATGTCTGAGGGTATATAGTAGCCGATTGTAACAAGTGAGAGTGACCAAATGGAACAAAAATATAGTCAATACGTGAGTACGACGTGTGCACGTGGCTGAAATGCGTGTAATCCTGACCTTGCGGGTCCAAAGCTCTCCAGCAAACGTCTATCCAGAAGGGCAAGACGTGCATCCCTAAGTACCGGCAGAGGGATACTAGAGGTACCTTTCGAGGTATCCAGCTTAGGGTCTAGAGGCATATTGAAATGCCCACCAATAAGCAACACCCCCTCCTGAAATGCAACTAAGTGGCCCAGGATAGCGCGTAAGGATACATGCTGCTTCTTGTTGGGAAGATATATCGAAGAAAAAGTGTAAACATTACCGGAAAGTGAGCCTTTGAGAAAGACATAGCGCCCAGCGGGATCCAGCTGCACATCTTGAAACACAAAGGGGAGTGAACTAGAAATCAGAATCACCATGCCGCCAACTTTCCCAGCTTGCGAATTACAGAAATAACCAGAGGATTAGAGTTTATCTTTAAATGTAGGTGCGCGACCGTCCAGGAAATGCGTTTCCTGGATTAAGACTACATCTGCTCTATGTGCGTGGTATTCCCGCAGGGCCACATGCCGCTTCTCAGGCTTATTCAAACCTTTAGCATTAACCATTAAAACCCGCATCGTGGATGCCATGAGGACTCGGACAAACAAGCCAAGGCACGGAGGTGGTGGAAAAGAAAAACACACAGTGAGGAGTGGACACGAGGGACGAAGCGGACACGAGAAAAAGAGAGGAACAAAAGAAAGGGAAAAAAAGGGGGGAGGAAAAGAGTAGAACCTACGGTTCAAACAACTAAATCAAGGTCTAAAGCGCAGACAGACCGATCAAAGGACAGGACAAAAGTCTAATCCTCACCACCCTGTACACCAAAATGCGCTACCCAGAAGGGGAACGTGGTACAAACCCGGAATGCAACAATCTCTTGCGCAGACATATTCAATGCAGAACCTAAAATAATAAAGTGAACCCAGCCAGAACAAGTTGCGTGCCTCAGATGTCCCATCCAATTCCCCCCACCCCCTATGCGTAGAAAAGGCCGACACTCAAGTGTGTCCAGTATCAGGTCAATAGCTGGCATAAAGACCTCCAGCATCGTGAGGCGCCTATACAAGACCAAAAACCGCTTGATACCTGCGTAGGCCAGTAGAAAATGGAGGGGTGGGGCAGGAGATGAAGGGACGGTGGAAAGGCCGCAAAAATCTAAATCCAAAGAACAGGCCTGTGAGGGGTGTGTGAAGGCCACATAGTGAGGATCAGACAAAGTAAATGGCGAAAACCAGGGAGCCAAATCCAATAGCAGCGACCCCCCCCCCAATACTGGGACACACAAAGTTCTTCAGGTTGTTACACCCTCACAATCCAGGCCCCAATCCAATAAGAGGAGCCATAGAACATCCGAGACAGACCCCAATCAGCAAACTTCAATCGTTTGGATCGTCGGGTGTCGCTGAAGCAACAGCAGCCTCCGAGCGGTGTCGGCGTCGATTATTACGCGGTCCTCGCTGCAGTTTCGGGGGTTCCACCAAATAGGCTTGTAAAGGATCGGTCCAGTGTTGTAAAAGTCAGGCAGATCATGGTGCAGCAGAAACGCCGAGTAGTGGACAAAGGTGCGAATGATGGCGGGACCACCAGGAGCGCGGATCTGAATGCCGAATGGATGGAGCCATCTGTAAAGCATGTCCCGCTGATGCAAAGCCGAAGTAAATGGTTTCAGCGCTCTTCGGGTGTTCAAGGTCACTGGAGAAAGATCTTGAAAGAGAGTGACTGCTGCCCCCTCATATGAAATGTCCTGGGCTTTGCGTCCGCAGCTCAGGATATCCTCTTTTAATTCAAAGCGCAACAGGCAACAGATAACATCCCGCGGTGGACCGTCCGCCGCACTCCGTGGCCGCAGGGCACGATGATATCGTTCCATTTTCAATAGGTTCAGATACAGTACGTTCCAAAATGGAGATAAAGAGTGCTGTGACCACCTCACGTAGCTCCCCAGATGTTTGTTCAGTGTCAGGTAGGCAGCGTATCCAAATATTATTTCTTTGCCCCCTGTTCTCCAAGTCCTCAACATGTCTGGCCATTGCAGTCATTGCGACAGTGTGAGAATCAAAGCGCTCAGTGATACATGTGGCCTGTTTGGTTTGGCACTGTTCCAGCGTTGCTAACTTTTCGTGGGTGCCCTGGATGTCATCATGAAGGTCCTGCATATCGGCCGCAAAAGAGGAGCGCAGGCGGTCAGCGGCGGCCTCCAAGTCAGCCCTTGTAGGGAGGGAACGCAAAATCTGCATCTCGGCCGATGGATCCCATGGTCTGCTGGAGGAGGCTTGGAAGGATGGGGAATCATTCTCACGTGTGGCCGCCATCTTGGATTCCGCCGGCCCGGCGGAGTGGGTGCCCTGGGAGGTAAAAAACGGCCAGATGGACTCAGCTGAGGAGTTCTGGCGGGTCAGCGCGGGTCCAGGGGTCTGGGGCACCTTCTTAGGTTTGACCATCGCCGCAGGGGAAGCTGTGGTAGCGGTGGGTATGGAGTCTGGCCTCAGAGCTCTCTGCTTAGGCAGCCATATTCGCCGGCGGTCGAAGCCACGCTAAGAACTAATGATTTTAGCCCAATCTCACCCAGATAATAGCTGGCCGTATTGCGGGATTAAAACAAAGACTTTGACACCTTTATTTTGGGTTAGACAGCAAAATACATCACACAGAGCATGCCTGGGAAGGAACAGGAAAACCAATGGGACAATAGACACTGTAGATGGACAGCCCAACAAAGGTAGAACAAGGTTCAGCATATTACTACTGAATAGCCTCTCCCTTCCAAACACATGCCATGGTCCAACAAAGAAAGGAACTTCCCTCTGCACATGGCAGGGAGGAAAAGGGTGCGGCTCCAGATCCAGCCTGCTCCGGCTCTCAGGGTGCATAGCAGAGAACTTGTTTAACTTACGTGAGAGCATGGAGACCTTGTAGTTAATCACAGTGGTTATGAAGTGCACCTAAAACCGCAAATTACACAGTATACATATACAGGGCATAAATTAAAAGGAATAAATGTTCACATTAAGGATACAGCACAATACATATTACACAATACTTAACAATGAACACATAAGGTGTCAGACTTACCAAAACCCGCAGTACCACATCTCCCATAAGTATCTCCAGGTCCAGGTACAAGAAGTCCAAACTGACTAGCATCACACACCTAGATAAAAACTTTGAATGCCCACTGATAAAAAAATATATACTTAGATTTCTTTAGATTTCAAAATCTTATAATTTTAATTGTTACAGTTTTGAAAAATGTCAGCTTTGAAGCTGAGTCACACTCCCTGCTTGTGACCTGGAACTGGGAATCATCAATTGACAGATATCCTTTGCCATATGGAGAACAAACTTACTCAGTTCCAGCACCCAGCAGCGTCATGTTCTCCTCTTTGAGTGTTTTGAACGAGGGTCTTCCCGATGTGCTACTCTATGGGTCCCTTGTGGTCACATCAATAGCTAATTCATTGTCAGCAGTCTGTTGGTTGTCTGGATGCTATAGTATTAAACTGGTAGGGTAGGGGGCCAGTACTAGCTGCCTCAGCGCTGATCCACAAGTGACATGCTGTGTCTTCCTGTAAGCTGCAGCATATCACACGATTGCAAAGGGGCTAGATGCTTTAATGAGTGTCCAGTGAATCCAATTGCTCTCAATGCACCTGGGACCGAGGAGGAATGCTTTTCCCTCTTCCTTGATTAGTTTGAAATAGTGTTGCAATATGTATGCAATTGGGCAGTCATAGAAGAGGCTTCTCTGATTAATTCTGCTGCACATGGCCACCCTACGTAAACCCAATTAGATGAGTTCCATAGATGGAGCTCTCTCATAAGCTGAAACGCATATGTGTAAATGACTGGGTTAACCCTATGTAATTAACCTTTTAGGGCTCATGGGTTTTTGGATATTGAGCGGGTGGGCTGCACTGTATAGTAGCCCCTCACTCTCTGGCTTTGGAATGGCAAACTGTGGACTGGAGAGCTCACTTATACTATCAACCCGACATGCTGTTATCTTTTTAAAGGCTTCTGTAACATCCCAACCATGATATATCTTGATGTTTTGCAATTCTGCCTTTTGGCTGGGCATAACCCAAATTTCCAGTCTAAAACACCCCAATTCCATACACTAGGATCACAATGCACTGTGATCCAAAAGCATTGTGAATGAGGTGGGCAAGTTAGAGTCAATATCAGACACATTGCACCCTACTGATGCCTAGCTAATCCTGCTCAATCTTGTTTAGGTCCATATATATTTGGACACAGGCGCAATTTTCATACTTTTGGCTCTGTATGCCACCAGAATAAAATTAAAAAGTAACAGTCCAAATGTATTTGAAGTGCAGACTTTCAACTTGAACTCAAGGGGTTAAATATAAATATCAAGTACAAATTTTAGGAACTGCAACCTTTTTATACACAGTCCCCCCATTTTCAGGGGCTCGAATGTAATTGGACAAATGAATATAATAACTGCCTCCACCATGTTTTGCAGATGACATTATGTGCTTTGGATCATGAGCTGTTCCAACTTGCCTTCTCCACACTTTTTTCTTCCCATCATTCTGGTACAGATTAATCTATGTTTCATTCGTCCAAAGAATGCTTTTCCAGAACAGGTCTGGCTTTTTTAGATTTTTTTGATTGTAGACTTTGACAATGATACGCCCTACTCCTGGAGAAGGTCCTGTATGTGTCTGGATGTTGTGAATGGGTTTCTCTTTACCATAGAGAAGATCCATAGAGAAGATCATCCACCACTGTGGTCTTCCGTGGACGTCCAGGCCTTTTTCTGTTGCTCAGCTCACCAGTGCGTACTTCTTTCCTCAGAATGTACCAAACTGTTGATTTGGCTTCTCCTAATGTTGCTACTATCTCTCTGATGGATTTGTTTTGTTTGTGAAGCCTTACCATGGCCTGTTTCACTTGCATGGACAGTTCCTTTGAAGGCATGACGTAAGTTCACAGCAATAGATTCCAAACGCAAGTATCACACTTAGAATCAACTCCAGACCTTTTACCTACTCAATTGATGAGGAAATATCAAAGGAGTAGCCCACACCTGGCTATGAAACAGCTTTTGATCCATTTGTCCAATTACTTACGGCCCCTTGAAAAAGAGGGGGGATGGCTACTTTTAAGAGCTGTAATTCGTAAACCCTTTCTCCAGTTTGGATGTACATACCCTCAAATTAAACCTGAGAGTGTGCACATTCACCTGACATCCATTGTATAACCATAGCTTGAATATGTTTTGGTAAATACTGGAAAAACAAATTGTGCCTGTGTCCAAATATATATTAACATAACTGTATGTGTGTTATAGAATTGTATTTTATTGGTTGCCACTAGTCACCGGCATATTGTTAGCTAGATATGATCAGGTACTGGATTCAATAATTGATTTAATAATTGCTAATATAGAGGTAAATTATAGTAACTTATAATAAAGTCCACAGATCCCTATCAAGATATGTTACAACAACCAAATGTTTTAGTGTGGAATCCTGGCTGCAGACTCAGTCAGCAGGGGTTCTATGTGAGTTGTAAGGTCACAACGTCAAAGCAATAATAAACATAATCAACAAGCCACACTTCCTGCCAGAACAGACAAGAATGTTATAATAAAGTAAAATTAAAAATTAAATCTAACGCTGTAACGCTGGGTAAGCGTTATGCTTTTTTGTGCATGCCAGGGATAAAGATGATTTGCACTTAATGTTGTATGGGTTTGAAATATATTATGATACTAAAATGTATTGTTTATAATTGTGTCTTTCTAATTTCCACTATTTCCCTGAGTATATAGAACCTAATGAGAAATATTTAAGAATCTTTTTTTTAAAGGGCTACATTTTATTGGTTTACTTAATTAAATAAAATAAAATTTTAATAATAATAATATTATTTATTAATATTAATTAATACACTAATAATTCAATATAAAATAAATAGGTGTCAGAACCAGTCAAGAAAACCAAATGCATTGTTAAATATGCCTTCCCCTTTTTGTAATGCAAATATGTAAGAGCCCTTGTGAGCTGCTGATCAGCTTCTGGGTGAAACACTGACTTAAAAAAATTCTCCGTGTTTTTGGCGCCCATTACCGTCAGCATCCTCTAGGTGGCAACTTGCCGATAGGAGATTGTAGTCAAAAGGGGTTAATGCACCAAATGATTTCTTAGAAAGTTTATCATTCAGAAATAGCCTGAGATACATAATAAATAATAAAAAACACTTGCCTCATGTTCCAAGAGAAACTGACTGTAAGAAGAAAGCACTGACCCTGATCCTGGCCATTGAGGAGTATATAATGAAATATATATATATATGCATGGTTCTACTTTACTTTTTAAACTTTACATCACTTTTAAATAGTTATTTAATGTATAATAGCAGGAACTTAAACATAAATTAGAATATACTGATAAAAAATAAAAATGTTGTTACAGATACATACAGTAAGTGCCCAGGGCTTCCATGTTTTTAATTTGTGGAAACACAAATAAATGTATGAATTCTATCTACATCAAAAGAATAACATGCAAAGATCTTCTCTTTGAAAATATTTAGTTGTAATTAATGTCATTTCTTAAGGGTACAAATAATGTGCCACTTTGATCTACAATGTGCTTTCCCCACACCTACATTTTAAAGAGGTCACTGTAGTACTTTTAATGAAAATAAACTAATGGGGAATCTAGGATTGAACAAGTTCCCACAAGGAATTGTTGCTCAAAAACTTACAGGGTTATTCAAAGAGATCCGAACTGCTTGAGAAAGGTAACCGAACGCTGAAAATCAGCATTCGGTTACCTTTCTTGGCCATTCGGCTATCCAGAGAGCAGGCAATTCGCCAAATCCTGGCGAATTGCCTGAACATACGGTGCCTGTTCGCTGCCTGTTCGAGGGCAGTGAAATCCCCATGAAAAGCACTGCTTCGGCTATTCAGAGAACACAAACCAGCAGTGAAAGGTTCCCCTAATGCCCTGCCATTCGGTGATTTAATTCGGCAAATTTATTAAGGAGAATCCCATAGGCTTCAATGTTAAAAATATTCCCGTTTTAATTCAATATCTAATAAACCGTTCATTATAAAATTACGCAGTAAAGAGTCTCTTTGTTTAGGATATTTTAAGCATTTTTCTTAATTTTTTTTTTTTTTTTAACCACTTCGCTGCTGAGGACGCGCTCAGCGCGTCCTCAGCAGTCCCGCTGGTGTGCTGAGGACGCGCTGAGCGCGTCCTCACATTGGGGTCAGCGTTCGGCCGGGTTCCGGCCGATCGCTGGCCCCTCCGGTGCGGGCTGACATCCTGGATGTCAGCCCGGCATCCGGACCAGCAGCCGCCAGAATTAGGTGTCATCGCGGGGGCGCGATGACACCTAATTCAGGCGCCCCCCGCATGTGCGGAGGAGGCGCCTGAAAGGGAGGGGGGGAGGTCCTTCGGACCTCTCTCCCTCCCGATCGGCGGCGCACAGGGGGTTAACCCAGGCATCATTTGGAAGGGCACAGCCTGCCCTTCCAAATGATGCCTGGCATTAACCCCTGGGGAGCTGGATCGCGAATCGGCGCTGAAAAGCGCCGGTTCGCGATCCTTTCCCGGAGCTGGCTGACATCTTGGATGTCGGCCAAGCCTCCGGGAACTCCCCCAGAGGACTGGCGTCATCGTGCGTAGCACGATGACGCCAGTCCTAGCGTTAACCCCTAACTGCCACCAACTGTGGAGATAGGGAGTTCCAATGAACTCCCTATCTCCCGATCCGTGGCAGCTAGGGGGTAAATTTTGGTATGGTTGGATCGGCCAGAGCATGGCCGTTCCAACGATACCAAACACTACAGTGAAAAATGTTGTAAAAAAAAAAAAAATGAAAAATAAAAATAAAAAAAAATTTAAAAAAAAATTAAACACTTTTTTTTTTTTTGGGTTTGTTAATGCAGCAATATTGTTCCCATTTCAATTATAATGTGAACAATGATGCTGCACTAACGATTTTTGTATGCGGTGCGTTTGTTAAAAATAGTGTCATTTTCCCCCAAAAAAAATGTAACGAGACCCCATCTCTAATTTTTTTAACAAGCGCACCCCATACAAAATATAACCGCAATTGCTCGCATGTTAAAATGTGGAAAAAAACACTTTACACATTGTAAATTATTGAAAATACATATTTTATTGCATTTTTTGTTATAATATACAGACATGACATAACGTATACATATAATAATGACATATTATGAATCTACCGAGTCTGACGGAAAGAACGATATATAATATGTCTGGGTCATATACTAAAATAAGCCTTCAAAACACGTTTAAACATGATGCGCAAAACAGGTAAAAATGACCTCAGCATAGGGGCGGGAAAAGCCTCAGCAGCGAAAGGGTTAAAGTCCGATTTTTTTTTTTTTTATTTTTTTTTTTAAGTTTACTTATTTTTTTCTGTAACAGCCCTCTTTATTATCATTCCTGGACCTCATATGTAAATTTCAGACATTTTCGCTCAGTAGTTTCTTTGCAAACAGCGTTTCACTTTTCAAACATTCATGCAAACTGTTTTCCTAATTTATTCACTTCACTCTGTCTGCGGTCTCGGCTTTCTCGGCTTTTTCCGGCAGCTGCAGCTGCTCGGGTTTTTCCGTGGTTTTCGGCAGGTTAATCCAGATGTTTTTGAGGGTTTTCGGCGTGCATTCGCTGGGTTTTGCAGTTAGTTTTCGTCAGGTTTGCGGCAGCTTTTCCCTGCAATTCAGGGACCCTGTGGTGCTTGCTGAATACACCGCAGGGTCACCGAAATTGGATCGGCAAAAGGAACCGAATTGAAGAGAACGAAAAGTCACCGAACGTGCGGTGACTTTTCGAATCTCTTTGAATAACCCTGTTAGTATTCGTGGAGAACTTCAGGTTTAGTATGAAGATGCAATTTTTCTCAAAATTAAAAAAGTAGACGCTTGTCATTTCAATAAATGAATGTTGCATAGGATTGATGGTGGCCCCTTTGGTAGCCTCTAACAATCGATTAGGCGCAGTAGTCATGCAGGGTTGCGCTTGGCTCCATGGAGTCCTATGGACTCTAGGAGCCAAAACCCACCGCAGCACACAGAGCCACTACTGGTATCTGCCTATGGCTCACAATTATTCTAATCCCAGCTGCAAATGCATTGGACTGGATACCCTCGCCAACAGGTAGCCAGTTAAGGATATAGGCTCACACTGATTTTCACCCTTACCAGCTACTTGTTGCTGTCTAGGACAGGTATGGCCCTGTAATGCGTTATAGTAAGCTATAATCAGCAGGAGAATTCCAAGTTTTTGGTTTACAATTGCAATCATTTATGAAGCGCCAACAAATTCTGTAGCACTGTACAATGAATAAAAAAAAAACATATTAACAAACACGAAAGACGCTGAGTTCAATGAGAGCTTACAATCTAAGGATAGAGGGGTGACACATTAATGTAAGAGTAAATAGCAGAGTATGTAGTAAAGGGGTGCACAGGGATGCAGACTTTCCCCTTCTCTCTCTGAGCTTGACCGCGCCGTCAGTCACATGGGAAGAGCCAGAGTCACACAAAGGAGCTACATGAAGGAGGTGGGAGGGAGAGCCCCTAACTTCTTGACGTACCAGGTATGTCCCTGGTCGTTCAGTGACCATTTTTGTAGGATGTACCTGGTACGTCATTGGTCACTATGGGGTTAATCTGTTGAAATGCCGAAGTAAGATACGACCTACATTTTAGGTTATATGTACAAAATGATTACCGTAGATACTCAAGTATAGCGCGACCCGAATATAACGCGATGGATAGAGATTTATTATGGAAATGAGAGAATACTCAAGACTCGAATATAACGCGAGGAACAAAATTTTACTGTACCGGTAAACAATTAAAATCCTTGCAGGTTCTCTTAACACAGTCCGGCTACCTCTCGGGCTAGGGTGCTCTGCTCTAGAATGATTGCAGTTGTTACTAAGTATGAAGCCACCGGCCACCCATCTTCTTTACTAGCGCTTAGATGGCCGGCGGAGGCGAGCGAGGTGAATGATCGGCTTAAACCGAGCGTGCCCTCTGGCCGTGATGGATCCCATCCCGCTCACATCCGGGAGTTCCTGAAGTGTTTGCAAGCATCAGGGAGCCCACATTTACTTCAGCGAGACTACCGGAACTACCGGGAGACTTGGGATCCAGAGCAAGGAAAGTTTTTTTTTAACACGCAATGCAGATGTCTCGATAAAAAACACGACCCCTCCAATTTGAAGGTAAAATTTTGTCACCAAAATCTAGCGGTATACTCGAGTATCTAGTACTCTAGATGGCAAATATAAAATTATAATATTAAAATATTGAAAATTATAACTTTATATTAATTGCTGCTGGATAGATATAACTTGCATATAATAATATAATAATAGCTTCATCTATATAATAGTTTTAAGCAGGCATGGGATAGGCATAAGGCTATCCTAAACAAAAGATAAATCCAGGTAAAGTATCCATGTAATTGGGCAGACTAGATGGGCCGAAAGGTTCTTATCTGCCGACATTTTTCTATGTTTCTATGTTTCTATTAAAATAAAGTCATGACAACAAGCTAGGAAATGTATGTTATTATCTTACAAATCATATATATATTTTTTAAATGAAAATTAAAGGTTTTCATGAGATACAAACACATACAATAATGAAATGTATCTCAAAACCCATCCGCTTTGCATAGTTGTCACAGTTGAAAGGGGCTGTAGGTTGGGTGGCGGGAAAGAGGACGAAGGAATCATCACGCAATCTGACCACTTAAAAAAGCCAAAGTGGTCAGGGTGATTTCAGTATCTCTAAAGTAATAAAAGTACAAAGGGCATAGAAAACAACATGGAAAATATGGCAAACTAGGTCTTCATTGACTGACTTATTACACCTTTTAGATTGAAGCAAGAAAGCTATGTAGGCAATATTTTTCTATTATGAGGGGCATAAAAGACTTCTTACATTTCCATGAGCTGTAATGAGCAGAATATTGTATTTGCCTTTAGGACTTACCCTGTGGACATTCTAAAGCTCTGTAGTCTCTATGGAAATGCCGTCTGCACAAACAAGTTAACTCCACAGATTATGAAATGACTGCAAATTGTCAAACATAGACCATATATTCTGGTACATCATAATTCAGTTGACATTCCTGTGTTTGGGCACCACAGAGGTGAAACAAAGATCAGTTAAAAAGAACATATGAGCTAAATCAAGCGAGAGGAGATGGGGATGGTCTGGTGGTAAAATAGCTATATGCTGAGGAACCTACATGCTAAATATAGCAAGCATTGCTTATGGCAAGAAGAGGCTTTTATGTTTTTTTGATATATTAAAGCGGAATCCAGATATTACTAGTAAAGTCCCTACAGAACATGTTAATTTATTTCTTGTGTGTTTGTGCTATTGTGGAAATGCTAACATGGTATTTTACAATCAGCAAACTTGCAACCTTTTATGGCCTGTTGTATATAATTACAGAAACATAATAACTACTTAGAAAGTATGCTGAATGTAAAGACAATAACATTGATTATTTGCACTGTTTAAATACAATAATATATTAATATGGTGCATAGTTATCTTGAAATAAATCTATATTTTGTTAATGCACAGTTAATTAAAAGAGAGTGAAATACAATCAGTTATGACGTTGAATTATCTAGTTAATATCAACAGAAAAGCAGACATAATGGAATGCTATTGTATCATAAAATATATTACATTTATTAAATATAACAATAATGTGTAATATAAAATATCATTGTGATGGTAATTGGTAATCTATACATTTAAATGTTTGAATTTGTGTAATAAACAGAATTTTATCCAATTAATCAGAACACTTTGTCTAGGCACTGGGATTTTTATTATTATGCTGCACTGCCATCAAGTGGAAGAATTTGGTTATGCACCTTTATTATATTTTTTCAAACTCCTACAGGGTTATTCAGAGAGCGTGAAAAGCAGAATGACTGGAGAATGACTGGAGAATGAAAAATTCTAGGTCAAAATAGCCGATTTGGAAAGTGAGATGAAAGGGAGAATTTTTCTGGTTTGGCTATTTTGACCTAGAATTTTTCATTCTCCAGACATTCTCCAGTCATTCTCCTGCTTTTCACGCTCTCTGAATAACCCTGCTAGTTTAACGTTTTTCCATGACATAGGTGAAATTAACAGGATTATTCAGAGAGCACCGAAATATGTCACTGATATTTTGGTGCTCTCCCATTCCCCACACTTCTGCGAGTTCAATGCGCCGACCCTGTTGTGAATTCAGCATTTGCTGCAGGGTCCCTGAAGTGCAGGGAACGAGTAGCCAAACCGACCCGAAAAGCTGCCGAATTGCTCTGAAAAACTGCCGAATCGCTCTGCAAAACTGCTGAATCGATCCAAAAACTCGCTGAATGCATCCGACGATGCATTTTGCCGTTTTAAATAGGGCTATGTAACTCCTGTGACAAATATCGGACTGGAAATGCTGGAGATCAGGATTCAATTTTTACAAGTTTCTTACAGGGGTGACCACACCAGGTACATCTTGGACAGGTAGATCAGACTGCCTAGGACAACCTTCCCGGGATTCCAACTGCACAGCTAGTAATGTTCTTGCCAGCTGATGCAATGTGGTCGCATTGAGAGGCATCAGATTGGATGAGTCCTTGACTGAGCATGCAGTGCAACGGCAGTGTCTTCTGCTAGAGGGAGCAGCCCTGTCAGGGCAGGACAAGTGTGAAAGAAGAACCCAGAGCTTTAATGAGCTGTTAAATGTATCTTTAAAGGTGTACTGTTAGTAAATAAATGGAAGGGGAGCTGGTAATTTATAAGGGGTTTGCTCTGGTTCGTCCCCTGCCATTTTTAGCTTGGAGTATTCCTTTAAAAGTAAGCTTATGTCTATTTTTTCATTAAGCTTTTCTCAAATATAGTGTATTTTGGCACTTGCCACTTAATAGTGTGGTTCGTAGAACCATTTTTCAAGTAAATAAAAAATTTGCAAATCAGAATCTTAATTTCAGATTCATGTCACTGATAATTAATTTCAAATCCCTATTTTTATGAGAAAAAAAAATTGGAATCAGTAAGACATTGACATATTTTTATGTACTTTGCTTCTTTTCAATCACAAATTAATTGTCAAAAAAAAGAGAATGACGAAATTAGAGTAATTCTGCAACTAATTGCAGTTAAATGGCAGAATACACAGCTATATATTATTCACATTAATTACCTGTAGCGCTGTTTTAAGTCTGTTGCCTGTAATTGCTCGAGTTTGGCCACCAGAGGGAGACAAGCGCAATATAGAGACACTGGACACAATGGGACAACGTTTTCCAGCATGCTTTGCGGCGGGAACAGGAGGTGGATGGGGAGAATCAAAGGACATCCGCAGCCTCGTCGAAGGAGAGCCAGTGCGCGCTGAGGGGTGAACAGAGCAAGACGCACGTGAGACAGTGAGCGATTGTGACCAGGCCAGAGAGAAGGCGCTGCCTTGCGGACGCTGGAGATCGATTCAGTGACTTGCCAGAGACCTAGTAATCCACCGCTGAGAGGTTTGCACAGACACAGCATTTCCAGATTGGACCCCGAGTAAGGAGACTGCGATGATTCACAGGGAGAGCAGGCGGTAGGCCGTGAATCTTGTTGTGAAGACGGACAAGCAAGAGAAATGGATCCGGTGGCACAGAGTTCCAGTGTGATCCGGCAGAGAGACATCCTTTATCGGGCAGCGGAACAGATTGTCTGGCGGATGGGTGAGAGGCCTTCCAGGCCACAGTCTAAAAGTTTAACGAAGCACGCTGCAGTTTTGCTTAAAATCTACAGGGCCCCAACGTGACTAGTCGAAGATACACTGAATTCATTCACTGGCCAGTCGAATCTAGTACCCGGGTACCAATACACACATATACACCCCTTCTTGGGACACAACCTGTACGGGACTTACACTCCGGCAACGAAGGGGTTCATTTTCCTTTTACCGCTGCGCGTTTCTCGTATTACGAAATCCTGTAAAATATATATATATACCGTGCTTGCTTTATATATGCCACTTTATTTGAGACCAGTAAACTATATAACTTATAAAATCCACAACAGTGCTGGTGTATATTTATTCCCTAGTGCGGGGAGACTGACCCGAGGTTAAATTCAGCGGCTCCTCCGGGAGTGAGCGCTATATACCATTACCATGAGAAAAGAAATTGCAAATCTTGAACTCATGTACTTCAAAAATGAGAAACTACAATTGTAACCAAGAGGTTTGCCCTCTAATCTATGAATGAATGCATTGGCGACTGGTGGCTATGCACCACCCACATCTTGCATAAGTCCCAACCACGGGAATTTTAGCTTCTCACTTAGGCCTCAATTTAATTTGGCCAGGTAGGCAAAATAGGCACTTTTTGGGGCACACTTTCACGTTTTTTTTGGTTTGGGAGATTAAAACTCAGGATTATTAACATTTCAACTCCTGATTATTTTGAATCAATTATCGGTATTCATGGCTATACTTTTCAATGGTAACGTTAGCAATTCAATTCGAGTTTATTGGTATGCCAATTTCTGAAAAACCATCAAATACTGAAAAGTGTTGATAAATGGCTCTTTGAATGCTTGCAGTGCTGTTTTAATGCATTGGTCTGGCTCTTACTGTATGAAGATTGTGTGTTGTGCACTCTACTCTTAAATCCCGGACATGTGCAATTTACTTTATATCCTGGGCATGCGCATTTATCTGATAATTCCAGACATTTTCAGTTTACTGAAAATGCTGGACATGCGCATTTTACGAAATACACGAGAGGGGCAGCACTCAACCTTAACTACGCTTTCAGTGCGGGTGCATCTCAAGACAACATGATATACAACAAAACAGGAGAGCACACCAACATATTATTCAAACAATACAAAAACCACAACAGCAGCTAAATTCATTTAAACACAAAGATTTTCCAGATTTAACCCTTTAAATGCTTACAAACATTTCTTAACCCCTTCAAAGTCACTGTAGTTCTTAACCCTTACATAAATGCAATACTGAGCTCTGTTGAACAATGGTTGTTGAATTTTAATCTGACACACTGACCTGTGTACCAGATTCATATCATTGTAATATTTAATGGCAGGGTCCACCCCTGCACTCTTTCACAATACCTCAGAAGGGTTACGGTGTAAAGGCACTAGCTGGCACCAAAGGCCCAATATTTGGGTGCACTGACGCGTGTACCAGATTCATATCATTGTAATATTTGACGACAGGGTCCAACCCTGCACTCTTCCACAATACCTTTAGAGGGGTTATGGTGTGAAGGCACTAGCTGGCACCAAAGGTCCAATTTTAATGCACCTGTTGTTACTTTCATCCAAAGTCTGCATAATTTTCACCATTATTTAGCCAAAAAATCACTAAACTTGTTCTGCGTGTCCTAAAACGTCTCCTCTTTTCATACAGGCTGCCACCCCAAGCAGTTGTTTATGAATAGATTAAAGGAAAGACATTTACCGTCATTTGAAATGTCATTTTTTTGTTTTAAAATGTTTCTATACATCCTACAAATCCACCACTTCACGGGCAGGTTATGGGGACCTCCTAGGCACAATAATTGAAGGAATTTTTGGGTTTTATTCTTAACCTTTTATGTCATGGAAAAATCACTGTTCCTTTAAACGTTTTTTTTTATTTTTTACTTTTTCCTTGTTTCCTGTCCCCTAGGGCACTAACCGAACCCCCATACACCTTTTATGGCAACTATCTTGCATATATGCCCTCTTGGAGGGCACTCTAAAATTCAAACATTCGAGTCCCATTGACTTGCAATGAGTTCGAATCGTATTCGCGTTCGAATTCGAACTTTTTCAAATGTTCGTGTTCGAATGCGAACCGAACATGGGGGTGTTCGGCCCATCACTACTGTAAATTACTGATAGTGATGACTAAATACAGATTGGACCGCAGGTTGTGAAATGGCCAAGCACAGAAAGTGTTAACATCTAAAAGTAGATGGGATTTAATGAAAATTGAAGAAAATTCTAAAATAAAAATATTTTAGCACTGTTTAAATAATGGTACATATAAAAGCCTTAAATGCACTATTCTATATTCTATATAACAGTAACATGGAATTAGTAAGAACATTACCAAGCAAGCTACCAGATAGGAAAAACAAAACTTTGTTACATATTCCCATGTAGTTTTATTAAAAGAAATGGCTACTAATGTAAACTTACAATAGAAGAATTTAACCATTCACACCCAAATCGAGTTATCTTGATTATTGCATTGTAAAGCATTGAAAAACACTTATTAGTATATCAAAATACCATTTTCACACCTTTCTCAAGCAAGATTGCTGTGTCCCCATGGAGAAATGAGATCATTTGTTTTATGTCTCTCCAAGCACCCTGGAGAGACACAACACCATTTGCATATAGCAGCCTCACCGTAACAAAACATTTATATAAATTACTGCTGCATTACAGCTGCCAGGGAGAGGGAAGAATAACGGGAGAGCTTTGGTTCACTCACTACTGTACAGGGATAAGATTCAGGGGGTTATAATGACTGAAAGTCCCTGTACATACAGATACAAAGTGTTATTGTAATCTTCAGGCATTATGTCTCATATAGATATTATTTCTATATTCTGTTGGTATTTTGTTTGTGGGCATTGAATTACTAATAATCTCATGATCACTACAAATCCACATAAGCAGGAGATCTGACCATTTTATTTAGATTTATCACAGTTAATGTATCTGACACAAATGTCTTTTCTGTCTGATAATAATTTTCAACAATATTTCTATAAAGGATAAACAAATACAAGAAAAATTGAAAATTAACAAATTAACATTATTAATTTTTTTTAACTATCTCAGAATAACAATTTCTGTACGAAACTTCTATTTCACATATTTAATTATTATCTTCACATCCCATGTTTCAAATAACTGTTATAGCATTTTTTTTCAACAAAAATCGCTTGGTAGTGAAGGGGTTAAACGATCTATTTATATTATATGAACATTTGTTTCCATTTAAACAAAAAGAAAAATCACTAACCCATGTACACATATTTTTCTTTCCTAAACTTTTGTGACCCTCTGAAAATGGCTTCAAATACGTTATTATACGCAGATTGCCAAGTTGAGAATGCAATAAACTGTGAATGTGAAAAGGGATGGGCCGAACACCCCCGTGTTCGGTTCGCATTCAAACACGGACATTTGAAAAAGTTCGGATTCGAAAGCGAACACTATTCGAACGCAATGCAAGTCAATGGGACTCGAACGTTCGATTTTTAGAGTGCCCTCCAAGAGGGCATATATGGAAGATATTTGCCATAAAAGGTGTATGGGGGTTCGGGTAGTGCCCTGGGGGACAGGAAACAAGGACAAAAAGTAAAAAAAAAAACAGTTTTAAAGGAACAGTGATATTTCCATGACATAAAGGTTAAGAATAAAAACAAAAAATTCCTTCAAATATCGTGCCTAGGAGGTCCCCATAACCTGCCCAGGAAGTGGCGGATTTGTAGGATGTATAGAAACATTTAAAAATAAAAAAATTACATTTCTTAATGACAGTAAATGGTTTTCCTTTTAATCTATTCATAAACAACTGCTTGGGGCGGCAGCCTGTATGAAAAGAGGAGACGTTTTAGGATACGCAGAACAAGTTTAGTGATTTTTTTTGGCTAAATTATGGTAACTTTTGCAGGCTTTGGATGAACGTAACAACAGGTGCATTAAAATTGCATGAGTATTAACATTTGCTGCGGCGTTCACCGCATATTTGTAATGATTCCCCAGGACAGACCTGGTAGGATCCCTGGTAACAGACCTCTAACTCTCCGATCCTTAGGATGGTTGGGACTCGGGACCACTAAACCTAACCTCTAGCAGCCACACAGGCCAGGGAGACAGCACCAACAATATACACTACAGACTGAAATCAATATATGTTTGTACTGCGCTATAGTATATGGCAGGATGGAAGCCCACCAGCAGTAACAAGCAGTGGAATATACCAGACAGGGGCACAGAGCGAGAGTAGTTGTTATAACAAAACCGGGTCAGCAACATTTAGGCACTTGTACTGTGCTACTGTATATAGTGAGAATCGGCGCACACCAGTAGCAACAGGAGGCAAACAGAACAGGCAGGGAGTACACATAGAGAATAGTCAAATGGCAGTTAAAGCCGGCAACAGATCGGGTCCTCAGAACAAGCAGGGTAAGTAACAAGTATACTTCTGAGAAGATACGCTATTAGTGTAGCGAGGAAGCCGGCTGCGCATTTTCCATCGCTCCCTCTACAATAATAGCATATCTTCTCAGAAGCTTCACACAGCGCGCCGGTGTATGCAGCGTCTAACAGCATGGGAGACGGGAGACTGCGCTTGTTGGTGGATCCAGGAATTGGGTGAGTATTAGAAAGAAAGAAAAAAAAAGTTTTATTTTATGTTCCTTGGGACATTTAAAAATTTAATCGGATTTTATTTTTTTAGAAATGTGTCACCTTACCTTAGCCTGGTGGTCAGTCAGTGGATGCTCTCTGGAAACTGGTTGTGGCGGGGGGGGTCTGCCGTGGCTGCAGGTGCAGTGGCTCCCTCCCTGCGCCGCCTCTCTGCCAAATGCACCCGGCCGGCCAGCCCGCACAGTCGCAGCTCTGTCATCCGGCGGCCGCATGCTCCTCAAGGGATCCTTGGGAGGCCCCGGCGGGCTGCCCTCTACAGTGCCTGATTAGAGGGCCTCGTCAGCCTGATGTTTTAGCAACAAGATTGTTTATCCCATAGGATTCAATGTTAAAAATATTCCCGTTTTCATTCAAAATATCTAAACCGTTGCTTATAATATTCTGCTGTATAGAGTCTCTGTATTTTTAGATTTTTTTAAGCATTTTTTAAAAAAATTCAAAATTATAATTTTTTTTCGAACGGCCTGAGAAGTTCGAAGTTCGCCGAACGGCCGAATGGGCAATGTTCGAATTGAACTCCTGTTCGAATCGACCCGAACACCCATCCCTAAATGTGAACTGCTACTAGCGTTTAGTACTGGAAGCCGTCGGACTTTACGGCGTTTCGCAGGATCCTTGCACCGGGTAGGCAGAAGGCCGCTGGAGAAATGCTGTTCCTTCTTACAGCAATGAGAGAAGAATGCTGACTGCAGACTCTCCTCTTTACAGATTGGTGAGAGATACATTTTAAATGTATTATTCAGATCCTACAGGGTTATTCAAAGAGAATCAAAAAAGTCACCGCACGTTCGGTGACTTTTCGTTCTCTTCAATTTGGTGCGATTTGGTGATCCCATTTCGGCGACCCTGCGGTGTATTCAGCAAGCACCACAGGGCCGTCGTAGTGCAGGGAAAAGCTGCCGCAAACCCAATGAACTCTAACCGCAAAATCCATCGACTGCGCAACAAAACCTGCAAAAACATCTGGATTAACCCCGCCGAACACGCCAGAGAAACCCGAGCAGCCGCCGATCACAGCGAGCAGCCGCCGGAAAAAACCCGACACCGCAGACGAATGGAGTGAAAAAAAACCAAAACAGTACTCTTGAATGTTTGAAAGTGAAACACTGTTTGTAAAGAGACTACAGAACGAAAATGTCTGAAATTTACATATAAGATCCAATGAATGATAATAAAAAGGGCTGTTACAGAAAAAAGAAAAAAACTATTTAAGAAAAACCCTGAAAAAATATTTTTTCCCCAAAAAAATCCCGAAAAATGCCTGAAAGATCCAAAAAAAATCTATAAATAAAGACACTTTAGACTGCAGAATATTATAATCAATGGTTTATTAGATATTGAATTAAAATGGGAATATTTTTTAACATTGAAGCCTATGGGATTTGCCTGAATAAATCTGCCGCATAAAACCACCGAACAGCAGGGCAATTCAGCAACTTTTCACTGCTGGTTTTTGTTCTCTGAATAGACGAAGCATTGCTTCACTATGGGGAATTCAATGCCATCGATCAGGCACCGAACAGGCACCGTATTAGCAGACAATTCGCCAGGATTTGGCAAACTGCGTGCTCTCTGAATAGCAGAATGGCCAAGAAAGGTAACCGTACGCTGAATTTCACTGTTCGGTTACCGTTCGGCCACAATTCGGATCTCTTTGAATAACCCTGCTAGTCTTTTTTCTTGTGGTTCCACAAGAGTTGGCACCTCACCCCAACTACTAAAAGCTTATTGGGAAAAGAGACATTACTCTTTATGTCGGGAGTTTTAAAAAGTGAATTCTAGATTTACTCTGCTGATGGCAGTGTTGGTCTGTGGATATGCATATTGATATCTACTACAAGTGCGATTTTATTAAGAGGAAATATTGTGTGCGTACATGGTTCAAACAAAAAGTATAATTCATAAGTTTTGGCGATTGATTACTTCACATGACACAACAAATTTTAAACACACTGTTTACCTTGGATTTATTTGTTCCCAGTGCACTTCTGCTTGATGTGTGAAGAGGGATTGAATCACACATTTCTCTGTGCTGTGGGAATCAAGTATATGTATTTGACTTTTAGGGGTTTTTTGTATCGGATTTATTGAGTTTTCTAAAACTAAATAATGTAACATCTGGTTTTAGCAGCCCTGTAAAAAAAAATTTCCATTGCAAACTGCAAGCAAGAATTACAAGAAACTGGAAATACGCATTCGCCAGCAGCCTACACGTCAGCACATTCTATACAAAGTATATTCACCAGTGTTAAACTGCTGAAAAAACTGAGTTTTGCGACTTGACCGAAATATGGGTTGGGCCCAATGGTGGACTTACAATTTGAACCTGCCCACACAAAAGCCACACCACATAAAGCACCACCCACATACAATATACATCATTGTGTTACCAAATTTATTTATCCACACAATTTTTAAAAATAGATTTTTTAAAAAGGTAAGAAAATCCAGATTGTGCAGCTGAGCAGCACAGGCAGACACACTAGCAAACTAGAGAAGTCATTGGGCCCTTCTAGACTAAGATCCATCACTCACTTACTGCAGCTCCAGCTGCGCCGCTGCACAGATAGTTGTGGTGGCACACTGACAAAGTCAACAGGCACTTTCCAAATTTAGAGATGAGCGCAGCTGTGTGGCAGCTGTCATTATCCACTTGTGGATAGTGCAGCTCAGGCTGAGGAGTCCTACAGAAACACATGCAAAAACACGGACAAAGACACACAGACACAAAAAAAACCACACACAGTTCAAGAGACACTGACAGGGGCACACAGAAAATGGAAGAAACTCCTGGGGGTCCCTGCATGGAGGGAGTCCATGCAGGGACCCCAGGAGTTTCTTCTGCTTCCTTCTGTCGTCCAACAGAGGACCACCAATACAGTTTGGATTGCTGGTGAAACAGGTTTTTGGGCATTCACCCAGAAGTGCCTGATGCCATAGCGATTGAGCCTGTGATCACGAGGCTCCACAATTTCAGCACCAATATATTTCGGCACCAAGGACAGCAGCATTAGTACTACAATGAAAATACCAAACATAAAATATCAGCTGGTACAAAAGGAAAACACCAGCCGGTACTACTTTGAGCATACTAAAAATAAAATACAGCCGGTACTGCAACAAAAATACCAGCCGTATAAAATAAAATACGGCTGGTACTACAATATAAATACCAGCCGTACAAAATAATTACATAGGTTTCAATGTAAAAAATATTCCCCATTTTTATTAAATATTTATTCAACTGTTTATTGCTTTCACTTGCAGCAAAAAGTCTCTTTATTTATATACTTTTAAGGATTTTTTTGACGTTTTTCGGGATTTTTTGGTGAACTTTTTGGAATCCTAATTTATTTTAAAACCAGGCTTTTTTTCTTTACTGAACACAGTTTTGGGTTTTTTTCCTTCAGTCCGACTGCATTCAGCAGGGGCTCTCTATGGTGCTGAAAGCTATTCAGCACCAAGGACAGCAGTCCCTCAGGGCTCTGGAGCCCTGCTGAGCTGCTATTCATGGTGCTGAAACCTATTCAGTATCAAGGACATCAGCCCCACGAGCCAAAATATTCCCCATTTTTATTAAACATTTTTAAAAAATCCCAAAAAAAGCCTAAAAATTAAATGAAGAGACTTTTTGCTGCAACTTAAAAGAAATAAACGGTTGAATAAATATTGACTAAAAGCAGGCAATATTTTTTATATTGAAACCTATGGGATTTGCCTTTTTAAAGCTGTCAAACGAACCACCAAAAATCAGGGCATTTCACTGATATTTCAGTGCTGTTTGGCATTCTCTGACCATTACTCAGGGGTCAAGGCCTACAAAAATAAGTATGGGAACTCACCAAAATTTTTGTACATTCAACATACTTAAAATCGTTGAAAAACCCTTAAATATATAGCGTTTTATAAAATTGTGTCTATATAGAAAGGTATTGCAGCTTCCCAGTATTTCAACCAAAAGGGAACTAAGTTACTCCTGCTAAAATAGTGAAAGAACTGTGTTCCCACACGTTCCTGGGACTTGACCCCTGCCATTACTTGTCTATGGGGAATCGAGTGAAATGGTATAACAAATTGATCCATAAAAACAAAATCAATTCATTTTATACTGTTTTGTTTTTGTTCCATTTCGGTCCGAATCAATTTGTTTTTGTTCTGTTTTGGACCATTTCAGACATATCCGATTCATATTTTGAAATCACTTCCGAATTACCAATTGGTAAATTTCGCCTGAATTTTGATCCGGCCGAAACAAAACGCACATCTCTAGAGTCTAACAGACACACAGACACTGGTGCTAAACAATGACCAAGACAATTACCATGATAGAACACTGATAGAAACAAACACAGGGAATCACACAGACACATGGAGACCTCAATCCTTTACACAATCCATGTCAGGTGCATGCCCCCCTCCTCCTGCACACCACACTCACCTCCCTCGAAGCCTGCCCGGTGGCCGATTTGCCTCCCGTCCTTCAGGTGCCGGCTCAGATGCTCCCACAGCGGGTGGCGTTCATATGTTGCTCACCGCGACCACGGTGGGTGTGGCTCACCCTCTGCATCGCAGATTGTTGATGTTCTGCCCACCGCCAATGTCACGTTTTGGTGGTAGGCGCGCAACATGCAAGAATGGGGTTGCTGGCAGGGCCTCTGCGTCATGGGGCTGTGAAGCCGGAGGCTCTATTCCTTGCCATTGGTGGGGTTAGCAGGGTAGGTGGGGGTCTGACAGCTGGGGAGGGGAGGAGCTTCCCTGGACATCCTATTTAAACCCCTCACTCCAGAGTAGAGGTGCTTAGACGTTCTGTACATCTCTCTCATTCCAACAGCTAGCCTGCTTCCAATTAGATGTCAATCCTCTACCTACCGTCACTCATCCTGCCTTCTGTCCACCTTTTGTCCCACTACTCCTCCCTGTTGCTAATTTATCTCTTGATTTTTATATCAGATTATGCTATCAATCTTGCATGAACTCTGCCAGCCCCGACCTTTGCTTGGTCTTTCGACCTTCCCCTGCATTTTGTTTTCTGAGAAAGGATTTTACCAGGAACGATACATTGTGATTTCTCTCGTTTTCAAGTATGTCCTGGGTGGCGAGTATGTACCGTTAGGTGTCTTGCATAGCCTCTTCGTTTTTTTACCCTCAGGTACTGCACCCTGGGTTCCAACCTCCGCCCCACAAGTGACATTCTGACACACTTAAAATCTGGCCCTTCACACACACACATACACACACACACACACACACACACACAAACTGAAACAAACCCTGAGCCCACAACACACACTGATGCAGACTTTGATCACCACACTGATATAGATCGTGATCCCTATCACCTACACCCAAACACTTACAAAGTCACTCACCTGTCACTATGTCCACAGGTGGAGGGCAGATAAGTTCAGCATGTGTTTAGGGTTTTCCATGCAAGCTCACAGGGGTTCTCCAGTGAATGGGAACAATAAAGGTCGAACTGGGTGACTGGAGCAGAATAGTAGTGGGAAGCATGAAGCGGTTTGGTGGCAGAGCAACTTCACACAGAATACTCAGCATTGATTAATAGCTGTCTTTATATTATTATTATATCACATAGCATTCTGTGCTTACAGTAGTAGCGGAATGCAGAGCAGCCCCAAAGACAGCGGCATGACTGAGCAGAAACATAGGGCACTATTATATTCTTAACGCTAGCGTTTCTATAGGTGAGCGTTAAAGCTAGATTAAGTGCCTTTAACGCATGCCCCGCATATGGAATTCCAAACGCTCACGGGTTAAAAAATCCATTAGCGCATTGGTGATTGCGCTCCCTTCAGTGGCCGTACTGCACTTTGCACTCCTTATACTTAACATGGGGAGCGCAAAGTCCTAACGCTAATTACTGCACCGCTGTGGTAACTAAAAAGTTAACCACAGCTTGAAACTGGTGCTAACTGCTACTACTTCTGCGGAATCAGCACCACTTGAAACCACCCCCCTCCAAAAAAATCAGATACTCACCTCTCATCCCGCAGTGAACGGTGGCATGATCCACCGCTTCTGGCTGCCGGGAGCAGAGTGAGACTGGGCTGTTGTAACATAACATAACAAATAAAAAAATGTCATCTGTGCTAATTCCCATTATACCGTGTGAAACTAAACACAATTAGAGGTTTGGTTTCTTATCAATGGCAATTATAAGACTAAGCTCGCCCGCTAAACGTCAAGGCACCTCTAATGAGGGCGAGTCCTATCCAAAATTGAAACCACAGGCTGCTGCATAGCAAACCATACCTGCTCATGCTGCTTGTCAAACATGAGGTAGACTTGTGGGCCTTTATTTATGCTCCCCCAGAAACAAAATCCACTTTGGGATCGAAAACAAAGACACGGATCGGGATCTTGCTGCAGGGATGACCTGGCTGGAAGTACATTGAAACATATAGTACAGGAGGGGTGGGGTCGCGCCTATTCCCCGATGGGGCGGCTGCAACCACCATATGCATCAAGCCCAACAACATGTGTAAAACATAACAAAGGAAAAAATGCATCTGCGCTAATTCCCATTATACCGTGAGAAACGACACACAATTAGACGTTTGGTCTCTTATCAATGGCCATTATAAGACTAACCTCGCCCGCCAACGTCAAGGCACCTCTAATGAGGGCGAGTCCTATCCAAAATTGAAACATAGAAACATAGAAACATAGAAAAATGTCGGCAGATAAGAACCTTTCGGCCCATCTAGTCTGCCCAATTACATGGATACTTTACCTGGATTTATCTTTTGTTTAGGATAGCCTTATGCCTATCCCATGCCTGCTTAAATTCAATTACTGTTTTGGCCTCTACCACTTCAACTGGAAGACTGTTCCATGTATCCACCACCCTCTCAGTAAAATAATGCTTTCTGATGTTACTTTTAAACCTTTGCCCCTCTAATCTAAGACTATGTCCTCTTGTTTTGCTACTTTGTTTCCTTTTAAATATACTCCCTTCCTCTACCTTGTGGATTCCCTTTACGTATTTAAATGTTTCTATCATATCTCCTCTGTCTCGTCTTTTTTCCAAGCTGTACATGTTAAGATCATTAAGCCTTTCCTGGTAACTTTTCTCCTTCAAGCCGTACACCATTTTAGTAGCCCTTCTCTGAACTCTCTCTAAGATGTCTATATCCTTCTAGAGATACGGTCTCCAGTACTGCACACAGTACTCCAAGTGAGGTCTCACCAGTGCTCTGTACAGTGGCATGAGCACTTCCCTTTTCCTACTGCTAATACCTCTCCCTACACAACCAAGCATTCTGCTAGCATTTCCTGCTGCTCTATTACATTGACTACATTGAAACCACAGGCTGCTGCATAGCAAACATACCTGCTCATGCTGCTTGTCAAACATGAGGTAGATTGGTGGGCCTTTATTTATGCTCCCCCAGAAACAAAATCCACTTTGGGATCGAAAACAAAGACACGGAGCAGGATCTTGCTGCAGGGATGACCTGGCTGGAAGTACATTGAAACATATAGTACAAGAGGGGTGGGGTCGCGCCTATTCCCCTGATGGGACTTTGTGTGTGCGACTCCATTGGTCAGAATGCTATGCTGCCTCAGACGTACAAATGTGTGGCAACACGGACGTGAACACTGCACTCGTCTGACCCGAGCCTATAATGTAAATTGCTGCTCTGTTGGAAGGGGAGGAGAGTCAGGTGTTCTATGGACCCTGTTTGAACATGGACTCCACAAGACCTCTTAATGGATCCTGTGTAATCTGGCATCAAGCTATTAGCAATGGATTCTTTAAGTCATACAAGTTGTGAGGTAGAGCCTCCATGGATTGGATTTTTTGTTTCAGCACCTTCCACAGATGCTCAATTGGAATGAGATCAGGGGAGTTTGAATGCCAAGACAACACCTTGAAATCTTTGTCACGTTCCTCAAACGATTTCTGAATGATTTTTGCAGTGTAACAGGGTGCGCTATCCTGCTGCGAGACGTCACTGAATCAGGGAACACCACTGCCATGAAAGGGTGCACTTGGTCTGCAACAATCTCTAGGTAGGTAGTATGTTTCACATGTGTTCTGACACCTTTTTGTGATGGCCAGCATTAAGCTTTTCAGAAATTTGAGCTACAGTAGCGCTTGTGTGTGATTGTAACAGATGTACTAGCCTTTACTTGCCACGTGCAGCAGTGAGCTTCGGACACCCATGACCCTGATACTGGTTGTCGTTTCTTGCACCACACTGTTTGCTACATACCGGGAACACCTCCCAAGACTTGCTGTTTTGCAGATGCTCTGAACCAGCCTTCTAGCCATCATTATTTGGCCCATGTCAAAGCCACTCATATCTTTTCCCTTGCCTAGTTCTTCTGCTTGCAAAACATGAAATTCAAATGCTGACTGTTTATTTGCTTCCCAATATATCCCACCCCTAAAGGTGCCATTGTAACGATATAATCAATGTTATTCCGCCTGTCAGTAGCTTTAATGTTGTGGCTAATTAGTGTATGTTGTTATAGTGCTTAGAATGTCCTGTACATCCATGCCTATTTATGAGTGCATGACGTATTTGTTTAATAAAGTATTTGAACAGGGAAGAATAGGCTATTTCCTGCTTAAAAGATTATTATTTACTTGATTAAAATTTGTAAATAAAATTGATATCTGATCATATTATTATGAACATCAAATATACTTCAAACTGTTAATAAAGAGGTTAGTTTCCTATCTAAATTAAAAACAATATTTACCTAGCAAGATCTCTTGAACAACTTTCCTGATTAAGATAATGTATGTCTACAGACTGTAAAACATTCAAAATCTGAATAAGATAAATGTTCCTGTAGAACTCAATCAAAATGCTAAGCAGCAGAAATATTTGATAGTATCTTGTCACCATCATAAATTAGTTAACTTTAACATCTGCAACTATTTTACTATTATATTACTGCAAAGCAATTACTCTACTGGGTGACATTACTTCAGAGAAAGTTATTTCTTTTAGCACTAAAATTCTCATTTTAATTGCAATGTTTGTTAACTTGCAAGTCTGCAAAAAGAACTTTGCAAAGGCTTGTAAAATCGTAGTCTTGTGAATTCTTGCTTTATCATCACGGCAAATCTTCCACAGAGTCCAATGAAAGTGTAAATACCATACATTGGTATTGTTAACACTATACGAGGGGGAGACCGTTCATCACAGTAAGATACTATACATGCATTGTCTAAGACAGTAAAATGTCATCTCGAAGAATAAATTGGAATAAACAATGAAAGATAGTGAATTCCCAGAATAGCCCAGACCCAGTTGTGCTGACATGGACATAGACAAAGAGGACAAATGAAGAAATGCAAATAGATTATTATTATTAGCATCCTCTATTTATATAGCGCCGCAGTGCTTCACAAGATAGATGTACAAGGGGTTGATACCACACATGGATGATGACCTGATTCAGGGCGTCCCTGTTCCCAAGGGAATTTACAATCTATGACATGTACAAGTATTTTGTGAGGTAGGGGCATCCATATCGTTAGGTGTCTTGCCCAAGGACACTCACTGGTGGCATCTTCTGAGTGGGATCAAGTTGTCTTTCCACGATTGTAGCGATGATCAGTGACCTGGTGGTTAGGTTGAACCCGCTTCTCGTAAAGTTGAGACTTCTCCACAGTTGTACTGGAGGGATGTGCCGAAGGGAACTTTGACTTGCTTCTCCACGGCCGAAAGGTAGAGATGCTACCACTGGACTCCACCGCTGATTTTGTGTGGTAGGCGAGTATGCACCATTAGGTGTCTTGCCCAAGGACACTTACTGGGGAGGTGCTCTAGCCGGGATTCAAATCTGTGTCTCCATGGTTATAGAGCAGTTGTGTTACCTCTACTCCATCCAGCTGGTACAATTTACTAAAATGATATTAATAGATTAATATTCTTTTACATGCATCTTGGTATACCTATCGGTGCAGTATAGTACATTCCTCTGTATGTATACTACTAGACGTTTATAGACCAAATCAACTAGAAAGAAGAGGGAAAATAAACGAATCGAATGAATAAATATTCAGCTCCTATTTGACATTACATCTTTCGTGTATTAGATTGAATATTATATTAGGTATAGATCAGGTGCAATTTTACCACTGAGTGTTATACTCCATGGCAACCTGTTTTTTGGCCACTCACCTGAGTCAGAGCCAAAAAACAGGTTGTTAGTCGGCCACACTGCATTCCTCAAAGGTTTATGGTTCATGCTTGTTTAAACTTTAGATGAAGAAACAGAATACCACAATAGTGTAAATCAGGCCTCACTATTTCCACTCGCCTGCTCGCATTTGGCGAGTGGAAATTACATGAGGGCGAGTGGGAATGCAGAGGCATGGCTGGATAGGGGTTAGGTGGGGCAACTAGTGGCGAGTAACTCTTAAGACCTGGCTAGTAGCTTGGGACTTGAAATTTTGAGGCCTGGTGTAAATTACATATAGACGATTTGCGAATGGTCAAATATATACACTAACTTGAGGTAGAGCCCCATCTAGGCTCTAGATTATAAGCGCAGATGTTGTGTATGGGTCAGGCACAGCCTCATAAAAGTTATCTCCTCATTGTAAACCTTGATTATCAGCACCATAATAGGCTAAAAATATTTTTTACTTAAAAGAGAATACATATATAGATAGAAATAATATAAAACACTGCCAAAACCCGTTTCATCTGTGGATAGGTTTGTCCTTGCCTTCCTCAGTTGACTTCAGTTATCAAATCCATGTAGCTGCCTCTTACTACTCGGTATGTGGGTAATCAGCCAATCCCATTGCCTTATTTTTCACGCCTTAATTGCCTTATATCAAGAGCCTCGTGATCACAAACGGTTCAGTTTCCGGTACGGTCTTTCGTCCTAATTGCTCATGTGTATAGTCATATAGTGTAATGCATTTGTGTGTCTCGATTCTCTCAATTGGGCAGTAGGGATGAGCCGAACACCCCCGTGTTCGGTTCGCAATCGAACTCGAACAATTTCAAAAGTTCGAGCTCGAACGGGAACACGAACCGAACTCAATGCAAGTGAATTGGACTCAAAAGTTCGATTTTTAGAGTGCCCTGCAAGAGGGCATATATGCAAGATATTTGCCATAAAAGGTGTATGGGGGTCCTGGTAGTGCCCTGGGGGATAGGAAACAAGGACAAAACATAAAAAAAAAAACATTTTTAAAGGAACAGTGAGTTTTCCACGAAATAAGGGTTAAAAATAAAAACTAAAAATTCCTTCAAATATCGGCCATGGGGCATAGCAGAATTTGCAATACCTGCAGCAGCACAAATAGATCTCCACTTTAAAGTAGAATTCAATAATACACCTTCAGGGTTATTCAAAGAGCTCCGAATTGTGGCCGAAAGGTAACTGAACGCTGAAATTCAGCATTCGGTTACCTTTCCTGGCCATTCAGCTATCCAGAGTAGGGATGAGCCGAACACCCCCCGAGTTAGGTTCGGATCCGAACCCGAACTTTCCAAATGTTCGAATCCAAATCCGAACCTGAACTCGAACTCAATACAAGTCAATGGGGCTGAAAATTTGATTTTTAGAGTGCCCTCCAAGAGGGCATATATGCTAGATATTTGCCATAAAAGGTGTATGGGGGTCCGGGTAGTGCCCTGGGGGACAGGAAACAAGGACAAATTTTTTTACAAAAAACCTTTTTAAAGGGACAGTGAGTTTTCCATGAAACAAGGGTTAAAAATAAATATAAAAAATTCCTTCAAATATCGTACCTAGGAGGTCCCCATAACCTGCCCGTGAAGTGGCGGATTTGTAGGATGTATAGAAACATTTAAAAACAAAAAGTGACATTTCTTATGACGGTAAACGGTTTTCCTTTAATCTATTCATAAACAACTGCTTGGGGTGGCAGTCTGTATTAAAAGAGGAGACATTTTAGGCTAGGGTCAGACTGAGGCAGTGCGAACGCGCGTTCTGGCGCACATAATCACGGCCGCACTAGCAGCAGATGACGGGCAATGACGGCCAATATACGAAGTACGGTCGCACAAAAGTCCGGCCGCGCAACGCAAGTGGAAAATGAACGCATTTTTTCGAGAACGTTAAACCGCTGGTACTGACGTACAGAGTGCGCTGCGGCCGCATAGCAGCGTGTGTGCGTGATTAGGAGATGTCAGACGCTGCTAGTGTGCGGCCAACAGAACGTTCAAACAGCCGGATTTCCCTAGACTTCTTTTCACCCCATCGTCATGAAATACGTCCAGAATTGCGCATCGTCTGACCACTTAAGCGTATTCCGTGAAAAAATGCGTGCGCACGCATCGACGTACATTTTGACGGTGGCCGCAGAAAATGCGCTCATCTGTCCCTAGCCTTAGGACACGCAGAACAAGTTTAGTGATTTTTTTGGCTAAATTCTGATGAAGCTTATGCAGGCTTTGGATGAAAGTAACAATAGGTGCTTTAAAATTGGGCCTTTAGCGTCGGCAACAGTGCCGTCACACCGTAACCCCTCTGTGGTATTGTGGTGCAAAAAACTAAAATGATATAATTCTGGTAATATAGGCGTCATTGTCAGTGCACCCAAATATTGTGCCTTTGGTGCCAGCTAGTGCCTTCACACCGTAACCCCTCTGAGGTATTGTGGAAGAGTGCAGTGGTGGAGGATTGTGGATGCAGAAGAGATCCCCGATCTATTCCGTTACTTTAGCATCAGGGGATTGATAGCTGCTGATCCAGGACTGATTCATTTTTATAAATGTCAGCCGGTCTACAGAGTCGGTGGACAGACGTACTCTTTTGTCTGTGACAAAACCTCCAGCGGCGCTGAACGTCCTTACAGAAAGGACGCTGGATGAAGGGCAACCTAGTAGCTGCATAGCATATTGGCTAAGTTCTGGCCAGTGATCCAATCTCAACACCCAGTAAGCCAGTGGATCATCTGCTGGAAAGGTATCCAGGTCTGCCCTTGCCCCTAGGTAGTCCTGCACCATACGGTGAAGACGCTGGCAATGGGTGCCTACATTTGACGTCCCTGGGCGTCGTGGACTAAAAAAATTGGAAAAGGCATCAGTCAAGCGGCCCCTTTCACCGCTCTTCCTCTGATCAACCGCAGCCTCAGAAGCACCTGTGTCATCACTTGGTAACCTACCAGTGCCTGGAAAGGTGTTACACAAGTGTCGCTTTAGAGCGTCCTCAAGTTTTTTCATCCTGTCCTCCCTCTGTGCGGGCATGATGAGCTCTGCAACTTTACCCTTGTATCGTGGATCAAGAAGGCTTGCCAACCAGTAATGATCCCTCTCCTTGATAGCACAAATCCTGGGGTCCTTTACCAGGCTTTGCAGGATAAGAGGGCAAAATTTGCCCAATCAGGACTCTGAGCTGTGATTGGCATAGTCTTGCACCTGTCTTGCACCTAAACTGTGGTCAGGTGCAGGCTGTAGCCAATTATAAGCTTCAGGCCAGTGGAAAAGTGCATTGTGGTGCATTGTGGGCGAACATGCTGCGAACACGCGGATTGTTTGAAGTTAGCGAACATACGAACTGGCGATGTTCGAATCGAACTCCGAACACATCGAACCGAACAGCTCATCCCTATTGGGCAGATGTTACACCTGTGCAGAAGAGATCCCCTTTCCTTTTCTGTGCAATGGCAACATCTTATTACACATATGATGATTGAGTATTGAAGTCCCATTTCAGTCCAACAAAGGGGAAGGAAACTATCAGCCCTGAAGGAAGTCATTATGAGCAGGACAGATACATTTTAATAGCAGATTTCAAGAAGCTTTAATTTTTTAAATCTTAACTTCTTCCATGACTTTTAACAAACGATTTGGAATCGCATGCTAATGCTTTCAATATTTGCACTTTACAAATCCCGTGTTAAGAATAGGACTCACCTTGCCTTATTGCCTTGCAGAAATAAATTTGAGCTTCAATTAGAATTGCATGTGAAAGAATAATGATTGTGCGTCCTTTCACAATAATTATCACGTCTGCATGTAATCATCAGCACGCAGTGGAAAAGGTTGGTTTGCAAAAAAAAACCCAAAGCAAAACACTGGCAAGAACCGGGGTTTAAAGGAGTTTTAATAAAACTCTTTAAATTGTCCTTCAATTTCAGAACTAACTCACACCATACATATAAATAACAGAAAAATATGTAGAGACACACACACAGACACACACACACCTCTTATTCTCCTCCTTGCCGGCAGATTCTGACCTTCTAGCACTCTGTGCTAGTGGACCCACTCCCAGTATTACGGCTTCGAGAACTTCTCTAACAGGGAGACCCAGCTGCAGCTTCTTGCTGTACATGGGCTGTCATGTCCAAAGGGGTTATTAAAAAAGAGAGCCAAATTTGCCACTGAATTGCACTGAAGGGTGAACTTCCCCATATACGGTGCAATTTCGTGGCAATTCGGCTATTCAAAAAGCAGGCAATTTGCCAAATATTGGCAAATTTCCCATGAAATATGGTGTAGTTCAGAGACCTTTGGCATCAGTGAAATTCCCCATAGAGAAGTAATGGTTAATCTATTCAGAGAACGCCAAACTGCACCTAAAAGTTGGCAAAATGCCTAGATTTTCAGTGCATTCACTCGACAGGTTTAAACAGGCGAATTCCATAGGTTTCAATGTAAAAAAAAATCCCTGTTTTTATAATTTTTTTGTTCAAATATTTATTCTTTTCATTTACAGCAAAAAACATTTTCATTAATTTATCTTTTAGAATTTTTTATGCATTTTTCTGGATTTTTCAACTCTGTGTGCTGAGCAAATTTTTACTGGTTTTGCTCATCATGTTTAAACACGATTTTAAGTCACATTTTATTATACGACCCAAACAAATTATATATCCTTTTTTACTCGGCAGACTCGGCCGATTCCTAATATATCATTATTATTTCTATACGTCCTGTTCTGCCAGAGTGCAAATGACAAATGTGTTGAGATATTCACTACACAATAAATGCAGAAAAACGTGAATTTCCATTAAAATTTCAATCATTTGCATCGTGTAAAACAATTTTTTCTCATTTTATTATCCAAGCCAATGCTATTATATATTCTATGGGGTACACTTCTTAAAAAAATTAGGGAAATCGTTGCTGTATTTTTCAGAGAAATACTTGATTTTAGCTAAAAGTAAAAAAAACTACAGTTTTTATTAATGCAGCATCATTGTGTCACATTATAATTTAAAAGTGAACAATAGTGCAGCATTAATAAATTTAAAAAAAAGAAAATAAATTTTGATTTTTAATTTATTTATTATTTTTTTAACTTTTACTTTACACCAAACCTGGTCATGTTTGGAATCATTGAAAAGGTTATGCTCTGGCCTTTCCAATGACACCAAACATGACCCTCTAGCTGCCACTGATTGGGAGATACGGGGTTCCATTTGACCCCCCATCTCCATCATTGGTGGCAGCTAATTGTTAACTCCCAAACTGACGTCATCGCATCCATGCACGATGAAGTTTGTGGGTGGGGGGACCCCAGAGGCTTGGCTGACATCCAAGATGTCAGCCACCTCCAGGAGAATGAAAAAACAATAAGGTGGAAAAAATGGCGCAGATAATGTGTAGATGGTCGGTCTTGGGTAGCAGCAAGGGCACAAACGCACACTCCCAAGTGCGAATAGTCAATGGATAAAATAATGGGTAGAGTCCTCGCGCTTACGCCAAGTGTCCAGTGAGTAATACTTCAAGATAATTTTTTTCTGAGCCCCATAAAGTCGGCTCTGGACTATATAGGCATAAATCTGTGGATATGATCTCACCAGCCCGTCCTACCAGCAACCATCCGTGGTGATAACCTGGTCCATAGATGAAATATTGGATCCCCGGGATATGTCACAGACGAAAAGTCAGCAGGATAAAATGAAGTAAAATTTATTGCAGCACTAACGCGTTTCGACCTAATTGGTCTTTATCAAAGTGCAAAAAAATATACATCTGATGTATATTTTTTTGCACTTTGATAAAGACCAATTAGGTCGAAACGCGTTAGTGCTGCAATAAATTTTACTTCATTTTATCCTGCTGACTTTTCGTCTGTGACATATCCCGGGGATCCAATATTTCATCTATGGACCAGGTTATCACCACGGATGGTTGCTGGTAGGACGGGCTGGTGAGATCATATCCACAGATTTATGCCTATATAGTCCAGAGCCGACTTTATGGGGCTCAGAAAAAAATTATCTTGAAGTATTACTCACTGGACACTTGGCGTAAGCGCGAGGACTCTACCCATTATCACCTCCAGGAGAAGACTGCGATCTGGTGCCGATTGGTGCCGAATTGCAAAAGAGCCCCTAAGGGGTTAAAAAGAGGCACCACTAGAAAGGGCAGACTGTGCCCTTTCCAGTGGTGCCTCTCTTTCTCCTGTGGCACTCAGTGATGGGGAGAGAGAGGGATCCAATGGACCCCCCCTTCAGGCACTCTCCTGCTCTGGTGGGAGGGGGGGCCTGAAACCATACGCTGGCCGGCATCCTGGAGTCTGATATCGAAGATGTCAGCCCACACCGGGAGACCACAGTGATTGGGCGAAATAACAGCTGATCGTAAGCTGCAATGTTGTCCGCACACAGAGTGCGATCGTGACGACGTGCTGAGCGCATCCTCCAAAGCCAAGTGGTTAAAAATTACATTTTTTTTACCCCTGTTTGGTAGCTGGTCAACTTTTTTTGGTGGTGTTTGGCGGCTGATCGGAGGCACTCAGCGGTCTGTTTGGCAGATTGTTGGCTGCGTTCATTGGTTTTTGGCTGCGTTTGGTCGGATTTTTGGTGACGTTCGGTGGATCCATTCGACGCACAACGGGGACCCTGCGGTGAATGCTGAATTCAGTACAGGGTCAGAGAATTGAACTCGCCGAATTGCTCCAAATGAATTGCTCTTTGAGTAACCCCTCAAGTGTAACATAAGTCTGGGAATACATTCTTAATTACATTTGCAAGAAACCATGCTCTGTGTCGAGATATTGACTACACCATGTCAGGCAACTCTGGGTTCTTTTCAGAGATTGTATAAACATGCTTCTGATAGTGAAGGGGTTAAGTATATTCTCACCATCATTTATAAATATAATATCAAGAGATGTGAGCTTTTAAGGGACACCATGTTCAGTGTTTCATGCAAATCTCTATGGGGATTAAGTCTATACAATAATTTAATTGTGTTTTAATAAATTTAAGTTTATACTTCAGCTCCCATAAATGTCACTTGTTATAATATGCTAATTAATTACTTGTAATGCAATGAGGACATTAGCATATAAAACACATTTTAGATTTCCATTAGATGAAAGAATCTTACATGTCATTATACCAGCAATAATTACTTGTTGATGAACCCTTAATCTCCTCGTAATTAGAAAGTAATGTTCATGGTATGGCAGTTATTGCATAGCTTTTATGCATGGTCAAGCTGTCTTTCCTTCCCAATGATGACTACTTTCTGTAAATATAATTAATTATAATGATTTTTTTCCCTTATATAATAGAAAAAATGTTTCTACGATGTAATGGAAGTTGAATTATTAACAGCAGCAGATTGACCAATAACACATCTAAATAAAAATGGAATACCGAATTCATGGTAGTGATTGTATAACTTATGGCATATTAAAAGATGCAAAGGTTTGTGTTTGTTATCATGTCATTCGACATTTGTTAATATTAGTGGGAGCTTTAACTACTATTTTTCTTTGTTGAGCTTTATCCCCACACTTTACATAAAAATGTGATATAAATCAATTATTCTCATTGCATTAGCAGTAGCAAACGTTTTACTTGCTTGATACAAAACGAGAAAAGGAAATGTATATAATACATTAGAATGTTCAAGGTGGCGAGAAAATGTAAGATTGAGTCCCATATAAAGAGGGCGCTATTAACCCCTTAACTACCGAGATCTATCTATCTTGGGCTTCAAAGCCACCATCTGGTGACCAATATCGAGTTATCTCGATCTGCAGCCCAAAAGCAAATTACATTTGTTTGCTTCTGGGCTACAGAAGGTGCCCCCAAAGTTTTAGCGCTAAAACTGTAAAATCGGCTAACTGAATCTCCTGACATCGGAACTATTTGTTCCCAGTCTCATACTGCTCCCAGGGGCAAGAAGCGGTGGATCGGCCACTGTTCTCGCCACGGGATTGGACGTGAGTATCGGATTTATTGGGGGGTTTAGGTGGCGCTAAATGATTTCTCAAATGTGGAATCATTTAGCACCAGCTTTTATGTGTAGTTACATTTTTGCCTTGCACGTCCCTGCGGTAATTAGTGCTAGCACTTTGTAATAGCTTACTTATCGAAACGCTAATCACTGATTGGGCTTCCCACATTAAGTAGAGGATTTGCAAAGTACAGAAAACTCATGATCACTTTCGGGTTTAGCGTTAAGAAGGTAATATGGGGGCGTGTGTTAAAGTCACCAACCCTAGTGATAACACTTACACATCCAGACGTTAACATTAGTGTTCACTAGGGAATAGTATCCTAGGTGTTTAACCTTTTCCCCATCTCAGGGGGTACCATACAGTCCCTGCAGCAGGTGGGCTTTGAAGTACTAGTATGCCATGTTGACCTCTATGGGCTGCTGCGGCCTCGCTGCGCAATGGCCTGTCGTTGTGCATCAGCTGCGCGGGCGGGCCAAAGTAGCACCCGACGGGTGCCACCCACCTGTTAAGGGGTTAAACCTATAAAAATTTATTACAATTTGTCTAAATAATAAAAAGCTACTTTAAAAAATAATTCTGTTCTTCGTTCTGTTCCAAAAAATATAAAAGAATCTATTAAAAAAATTGGGAAACAAAAATGTAATAACCCCCCCCCCAAGAAGATGCTCTAAAAAAATAATAAACCTTTTTACTAAAAATGAAAAAGTAAACAGTCTTTTCAAAAATGTAAAAAAATGATATAAATTTTTTACATTGAATCCTACGGGATTCCCCTTTTTAAAGCTGTCAAACTGAAACACTGAAACTCAATTCATTTCAGTGCAGTTCTGTGAATAGACAAACCAATACTTCCCTATGGGAAATCGCTACCTAAATGGTAGAGCGTAACAAAATTATAACAGGTGATAAACAAATTTGATAAAGGAGGGTAATAAGAGACAGAAGGGATTACCCCTAAATATTCCAATAACTACAGTTACTCTGATGGAACATCAGAGTACTAATGTCTCCCAGAGACCAATGATTAATAATTAACTTTTATTGATTAAATTAATAAAAGTTAATTATTAATCATTGGTCTCTGGGAGACATTAGTACTCTGATGTTCCATCAGAGTAACAATACTTCCCTATGGGACAATTTTGCTGCTGCCAAAGAATGCTGAACTGCGACGAATTGTGGTAAGAGTCGCACTGATAGATTAAACATGGGACGCAAATATAAATTTTCGGTATATCCGCAAGCAGCATGTTTGTATGCAGTGTGGATAACAACGCTAGTTTATTATTGTAATACTGATATTTAATTCAACACTTTGAGATGCGTTTGCGGTCTTGAGCAATGTTAAATAACATTTACAGTATGGTTTTATAATTAGGTAAGTGTGTGTCTTTTTATTTTTTACTAACATGCATTTTTGTGGTCCGGGTATATCGTGCACAGTACAGACTAAGGCTAGGGTCAGACGAAAGCATTTTTCCCCGCGAACCTGAAAAAGTGCGTCCGAACGCATTGACGTATTTTTTCACGGAATGCGCAAAAACGGTCAGACGACGCGCATTTTCGGGCGTGATTTTGTACGGATCGTCAATAAAACTCTTTTTGCGTCTGGACGTTATGTAGGCTGGATATTAGCAGTGTCTGACATCTCCTAATCACGCACACACGCCGCTATGCCGCAGCTGCGCACTCTGTACGTCAGTACTAGCGGTTTAGCTTTCTCAAAAAAATGCGTTCAAATTCCACTTGCGTTGCACGGCCAGACTTTTGTGCGGCCATACATCGTATATTGGCCGTCATTGCCCGTCATCTGCTGCTAGTGCGGCCGTGATTATGAGCGCCAGAACGCGCGTTAAAAGTGCACTGGTCTGACCCCAGCCTTAGTAGTTGAGTGAGCATGTCCTCAGGGTGGACGTACCAGAGATGTTCCTGCAATATGTCATGACAGGCATGCAAGAAATTTGCACAATCGCAAAAGCGTGCATGTTTGCTACAATGGGTTTTCTTGTCTGTCAAGACTCACAACTTAAAGTTAGATTCAGCTATTTCACAATATTGTGTGTGTTGAAAAAGGTGATTGCGGACCATTGGCATTTTTTAACACAACTTTTAAAGGGTTATTCAATAAGAGCCCAACTTGCCACCAAATTTCACCGAACAGTGAATTTCACTGTACAGTGCAGTTTTGTGGCAGTTCGGCTATTCAAAAAGCTGGCAACTCGCCAGATATTGGCAAATTGCCAACGAAATACAGTGCAGTTCACCTCAGATCGCTGCATTTCGCGGATCTTTGGCGGCAGCGAAATTGTTCCGTACAGAAGTAATGGTTAATCTATTCAGAGAAGGATGAACTGCACCGGAGGGTTGGTGAAATGCCCAGATTTTCAGTGCTGTAGTTCAACAGATTTAAACAGGCAAAACCCATAGGTTTAAATGTAATAAAAATTCCGGTTTTCATTATTTTATATTCAACTGTTTATTCTTTTCATTTGCAGCAAAAAGTCTATTTTTTAGAATTTTTAAGGCATTTTTCTTGATTTTTTTCTGGCGAAATTTGATTAACATTTTTTTACATGGCGTGTTTTTTTAATCTGTAACAGACCTTTTTATTATTTTTTATAAGATCTTTATTATTTCCATGCAGTTTCGTGCATTCTTGTTTTAAATACATTTGGAAAAATTGGCATTTATTCTTTTTTCCTTTTTATCCTCAGTTCGGCGGCGTATCATCTTTTTTCAGTGGCGTTTGGCGGTCAGTTTGGCAGCGCTCAGCGGATCTTGGCTACGATTGGTGGTCTGTTCGGCAGCTTTGTTCGGCGGTCGGCGGCTGCATTCAGGGGTTTGTCTGCTTCGTTTAGCGGACCAGGTTTGGCGGACTTTGGGGGCCCTTCAGTGAATGCTGAATTCACTGCAGGGTCAGTGAATAGAATGTCGCCAAAGCACGCCGAAGTGTACCGAACAAATAACCCCCTAACGCTAGTGCTCACATTAGCGCTAGCTTAAACAAGGTGATAGCGAATCTGAGGCGATCTGTGCAGCACGCTAACAGGTTAAAAAACCCATTAGAGAATCGTATTATCAATTTATACCGCAAACTTACTGTACTTTGCACTCTCTATACTTAACATGGGGAGCGCAAAGTGTAAGCAGAGGGTAACTAGCGTTAGTAACTAGCGTTATGACCTTGTGATCCTATGAGCTGGCACTAACTAAAAAAGTTAACACCAGCTCTGAGCTGTAGCTAACTGATTCCGCAGCTGCAAAATCCGTTAACAGCAGCTGACCCCCCCCCCACCAAAATTCAATTCTTCCTACAGCAAGAACGGTGGCCCAATCTGCTGCTTCTCGCCGCCGGGAGCAGAGTTAGACTGAGGGGAAAAAGTCCCCAATCTCCCTCCACGATCACTCCACCGACCAGCAAGATCTCGCGAGAGGCGAGATACTGTCGTTCATGTGACCCGGCAGGAGAAGCCTCCATGGAGTCCTAGTGGCTGCTATGGGGAAATCTGCTGGGCTCAGCACCTGCCCCGCAATCTGATCGTGAAACCTGGGCACAAAGGGGAAATTAGCGATCGCTAATTTTTCCCCTTTGCCTCCCGGTTTTAGCTCAGGGCATATGATAGTGCCGTAAATTTTTATTATGGACAAAAAAAAAAAGTTTTTCAGAGGTGTTATCTTAAAAGAGAAAATAAACAAAAATAAATTAATGAAAAAAGATTACATATAGCAAAAAGCAAACGGAAATATATAGGTAATACCATTTTGAAATTGACAAAAATATGTCTTGCTGTATACAGGTATATATAAGTATCTAGCTTAAAAAAAACATATTGAGTGAGTTTTGTCCATGTGTGTACTTGTATAAACATTGTCCTCGTAATAGTACACAAAGATCAGGTTGATTGATTTTTATGACACAAGTTTAATGAAGCAAAATAAGAGTTTGTCACCAAGCTGTTTGACAGTCCTTTAGAGAGAAATTGCCATGAATTATTTTGAGTTAATTAACATGTAACCATATAATCATTATATCACTGGGAACATCAGTGGTAATGGACTTTTTCGGAATTTGAAATTGGTTCCAACACTCCCGATGGATACATAAATTCAGACGGTCCTTCTTTCTTAAAACTTATCTGCTATTAAAAACTCATATGAGATTTATTTGTAAGTATTAGCATTTCCAAACATTTTCATCTTCTGCGTGCATGATAAAAAGCAATTAGATTTTACCTAACTGGTATTTACAATATTCCCTTAATAAAATTACAAGGTGTCCCAGGATTTGTAATTTATTGAAAGTTCAGCTATTGTGCCCACAGAATACCTATAATATATAGAATATAACGGTCTTAAGAACATGACATATCAAAACTTTGTTTCATAAAATAATTTAAATTGCAAAAGAACTTAATCAGCCAAAAAGAATGTCTGGAAGTTTATAACAACATAATTTAATTGTCTGGGGTATTTGTAAAAATGTAAATCCATTTTGAAGCTTAATGTAAAAAATATATTTCTTCTGTTAATTCCTAGAGATTATGTTCTGTATACAATGGATGTGTGGAGAAAATTTTATACAAAAAATGAATAAAGAGGAGACGCACTGGATTTTTATGTTAATTACTTTGCGCACTATTACATTCTTAACGCTAGCGTTAGCACTCAGATATGTGAGCGTCAATGCTAGGTTAAGTGACTTTAACGCAAGCCCCCTATATTACATTACAAACACTAATTGGTTAAAAAATCTGCATTGGTGACTGTGCTCGTTTGATGAGGTTACTGTACTTTGCGCTCCCTATAGTTAACATGGGCAGCGCATAGAGTAATTAGCGTTAGGATTACAAAATCCTAACGCTAATTACAGCACCTCTGTGGTAACTAAAAAGTTAATCACAGCTCAAAGTTGGTGCAAACTGATACTGCTTCTGCAGAATCGGTCAGCACCAGCTGAAATCCTCCCCAAAAAAATCAGACACTCGCCTCTCATCCCACGGCGCGAACAGTGGCCCAATCCGCCGCTTCTGGCCGCTGGGAGCAGTGTGAGACCTGGGACAAATAGTCCCCAGTTTCCTTCCACGAATCAATCTGCGGCCTTGCAAGATCTTGCGAGAGCTAGATCACGCAGGGCTCTTGCCCCATCATCACAACCCTCCATGGAGTCCTATGGACTCCAGGAGGTGATACTCGTTAGTACCCTTTGAATAGTGCCTTTTGATTCCTAAGGGGTTAAATTAAGATTGCCCTTTCCAGCAGTGCCTCCCTTTAACCCCTCAGTTACCGGGTTGCGATCTGCTCCTGGAGATGACTGACATCTTTGTCAGCCAAGCGTCGATGCCATATATGCGATGACGTCAGTTGGCCAGTTAACCCTCTAGCTGCCAAGTGGAGATAAGGGGGTGCAAACGACTACCCTATCTCCCAATCTGTGGCAGCTAGAGGATAATGTTTGCTATTTTTAGAAAGGCCTGATCATGGCCTTTCCAGTGCTACCAATCATGACCATGTTTGGGGTAAAAAATATATATATTTTTAAATAAAACAAAAAATAATAAAAGTGTTTTTTTTATAAATTGTCTGGGGGGTATAATAATATAGGACTTCAAACCACTTTTAAAAATGATGAGCATAAAACAGTCAAAATAAACTCAGCAACCAGGTGCAATGGGTCAACAGTGAAGGGGTTAAAAAGCAACAACATGTAAACATTGGGTATTTCTAAACTCAGGACAAAATTTAAAAGCTATTTAATCGTTGTCTTCTAGAGTTTGAGTGTCAAAGTTCGATAAAGTGTGTTTTTTCCATGTTTGCATGATAAATTCAGAGCTAAACACAAACAGTGCAGAAATGTGAAAACAGCAGTGGGTACTTTCGGACTGACAATGGTAAAACCGCCTGCTTACTATGGGGTTAAAGTAAACAGGAACCTGGCAGGCCTGCAATAAGGATGTGTTTATGAACACAGCAGCAATGTTTCGGTTTACAGCCTTTCTCAAGCCGGTCTGATACTCTAAGCAAAGTGGTCCTGGATTATGTGGTCATCCCCTTTGTCTCACCATCTTTTTTTAGTAATCTTTCCATTAAGATAACAATTGAAGTGTTGAAAAGTAAAATCTAGCCCATTTACTACCAATGATGTGTATACACAGCAGTGCATTGAAATGCAATGGAAAAGGAAATCAGCATATAAATCCTCACTTGAGAGCTCTGGTGTCACTAACTACTAAACGGGAATAAGATACAGGTTGTTAATTTAGGTCATGCGCTGCCTCTGGTATCAGGTCGTGGAAACCATTGGACTCCATGGAGCTAAGTGCACCACTCACTGCAAAATCCAAAAGACTTAACCCAGACTTTAAGAGCAAATATTCATTCAGCTACCATAGCACAGCTTGCTGTTCTTGTGCTGAGCCAATAACGAATCCATTACAAATTATAGGAGCCGTTAATGTGCAGCAGAGCAGTTAAAGGCGAGCAGCATGCAAGGCAAGGTTGGGCTAGCTGCTCAAGCCATTATAATTAAAGAGCCACTACCACCCAAAAAATGAATGTCCTTATTATTTGTATTTTATGCTGCTGATATCTTACATGTACTTTGTTTTTCTCTTGTGTTTTTATTTAAGAAAATACTTTACTCTATATGTGACACTGGGTGCATCCATTTGTGATAAAAACTGCCTCCTCCCCACAGAATCTTTACATCACTTGGTCCTCACTCTGTGGCAATGGCCATATAATGGAGTCTATGGTTCAACTCATTGTATTGTGTGGGATGCACTCAATGGACATCAGCAGGGGGTAGATTAGAAGCCTTTTAACCCCTTCACTGCTGAGCCATTTCATCTGTGTGCTGAGCTCATTTTTACCGTTTTGTGCTCATCATGTTTAAGCGAAATTTGATGTCATGTTTTATTGTACGACCGAGACAAATTATATAGCCTTTTTTGCGGTAGACTTGGCAGGTTAATAATATCATTATTATATGTATATGTCATGTCCTGCCAGAAATCTATAACAAAAAATGTAAAATAATTGTGAATTTCAATAAAAATTTCAATCATCTACAATGTGTAAAATTATTTTTTCACATTTTATCATCCAAGCCTTTATGGTTATGTATTCTATGGGATACGCTTGTTAAAAACAAAATAGAAATGGGAGCTTGTTACTGTATTTTTCAGAGAATTGTTTTGTTAGTTCAGCATTATTGTTCACATTATAACTGAAAAGTGAACAATCCTGCTGAATTATACAATTTTCTAATAAAAGATTTTTTTTATTATTATTTTTTACAAATAAGCTGGCCTTGATCAGGCCTTTCCTATGATACCAAACATGACTTTCTAGCTGCCACCAATCTGGAGATCCTGGGGTGCAAAGGACCCCCTTTATTTCTCCACTCTAGGGCTTTCCATAAGAAATCTCCAACTGACATCCTTGAACCCATGTGTGATGATGTCAGTGGGCTGGGGGAGGCACCGGAGGCTTGACTGACATCCAAGATGTAAGCCACCACCGGGAGAAGTCTGCAATCCTGCGCTGATTGGCTGCGGATCACAGAGCAGCACGTAAGGGGTTAAAGAAAGGCATTGCTGGAAAGGTCAGACTGTGACCTTCCCAGCGATACCTCTTTTTTTTCTGTATGTCCGCCCAATAGAGAGGGAGAGGGGTCCAAAGGTGCTCGTTCGGCAGAGTCGGAGTGCCTGAAACTGATGTCATGGCGGCCATCACAAAGACATCAGTGCGCCGGGAAGGGGAGATTAAAGTCAGACCTCTGCAGGGCCCCAGAGAGGTAAGTATTGGGAGGAAAACCCTGCTGACCGGACAAGTTGTGGGGGACATTCTCTGCATACAGCGTGGACACTCCCTGACGTCCCCCACACCTCGTCAGCAGGGAAAAGTTTATGCTCCCGGTCTTATCTCATTCAGCTGCCATCTCTTACCTGGAGTAGCATGCAGAATGCAATATACCCCTGCTGCCTTATCTAAACATTACTTTCTCCACCTCATTAATTGTTAAGATAGAGCACTGTCACAAAGTAAAGCTCACCATTAGATTTTGGTAGATGTTGCATCGTGGGAAAAGTACACAAAATGTAAGGCTAGGGTCAGACTAACGCATTTTTCACGTTGTCCGTGAAAAAGTGCGTTCGAACGAATGGACGTATTTTTTCACGGAATACGCGATAGCGGTCATACGATGCGCAGTTTCATCCGTGATTTTGTACGGATCATCAATAAAACCCTTTTTGTGTCTGGACGTTATGTTGGCCGGACATTAGCAGCGTCTGACGTCTCCTAATCACGCACACACGCCGCTAGCGGACGCAGCGCACTCTGTACGTCATTACTAGTGGTTTCACGTTCTCGAAAAAATGCGTTTGTTTGCCGCTTGCGTTGCGCGGCCGCACTTTTGTGCGACCGTACTTCGTATATTGGCTGTCATTGCCCGGCATTTGCTGCTAGCACGGCCGTGATTAAGTGCGCCTGCACGCGCGTTCGCACTGCCTCAGTCTGACCCTAGCCTAAACAGAAGATAAAAAAAAATTATTTAATTTTATTTTTTCCATATTGCATGCAATTACTTTAGACAAAGAAAAAAACAGCAGCATGTGTTTTTTATAAGGTGACTTTGTTAGTAATGCACAAGTAATCTAGTTACCGCTTCTATAAGTGATAGTGTCCCTTTAATGGTTAGAGCCATTATGCATAACACCTCCAGTCATTAACTTAACAGCAGGGTCGAGATATGGCCACTAGCCTGATTCAGTTATTGCTAGTGAGCACACAGCTCCGTTCAATTAATTTCAGGTAACTTTGTTCAGTCTTAACCACTTGGCTGCTATGGACGCGCTCAGCGCGTCCAGCCAAGTGGTTCTCCTGTGCTACGGACGCGCTCAGCGCGTCCGAGCACAGGAGGCAGCAATCCGCCAGATTCCGGTGGATTGCTGCGCCCCCCCGGTGCGGGCTGACATCTTGGATGTCAGCCCAGTACTCGGGAGCCCGGCGGGGACATTAGATGTCATCGCGGCTACGCGATGACATCTAATTCAGGCGCCCCCCCCGCATGTGCCTCTCTCCCTCCCGATCGCCGGGGAGCAGGGGGTTAAGACAGACACTGCTTGGAAGGGCACAGCCTGCCCTTTCAAACGGTGTCTCTCATTAACCCCTGGGGAGCCGGATCACGAATCGGCGCTGAAAAGCGCCGGTTGGTGATCCTTTCCCGGAGCTGGCCGACATCTTGGATGTCGGCCAAGCCTCCGGGAACTCCCCCTGAGGACTGGCGTCATCGTGCATAGCACGATGACGCCAGTCCTGGAGTTAACCCCTAGCTGCCACCAACGGTGGAGATAGGGGATTCCAATGAATCCCCTATCTCCCGATCCGTGGCAGCTAGGGGTTAATGTTTGGTACTGTTGGATTGGCCAGAGCATGGCCGTTCCAACAATACCAAACACCACTGTGAAAAAAGTTTAAAAACAAAAATAAAAAAAAAAAAAAATGAAAAGAAATTTTAAAAAAAAATTATAAAAAAAAAAATCAAGTTTTTTTTTTTTTTGGTTTGTTAATGCAGCAATATTGTTCCCATTTCAATTATAATGTGAACAATGATGCTGCACTAACGATTTTTGTATGCGGTGCGTTTGTTAAAAATCGCGTAATTTCCCCCCAAAAAAAATGTAACGAGACCCCATCTCTAATTTTTTTAACAAGCGCACCCCATACAAAATATAACCGCAATTGCTCGCATGTTAAAATGTGAAAAAACCCCACTTTATACGTTGTAAATTATTGAAAATTCATATTTTATTGCATTTTTTGTTATAATATACAGACAGGTCATGACGTATACATATAATAATGACATATTATTAATCTGCCGAGTCTGACGGAAAGAACGATATATGTCTGGGTCATATACTAAAATAAGCCTTCAAAACGCATTTAAACATGATGATCAAAACCGGTAAAAATGACCTCAGCACAGAGGCGTGAAACGCCTCAGCAGCGAAAGGGTTAATTTATAATTACCAACACAACAAATGACAAAAGGTTATCAGTACCTCAGGTCTAACAATCACTTATCCCAGTTGATATATCGGGATACCACTTCAATATCAGGATTTAACCTGTAGAATTGTAAACAACATATAAACAAAAAATGACCAGTCAGGAGCCATCAAGACTGAGGGCTGATTATCCATGAAGTGGCAAGAAAAAATGGTTAGCAACGTCTCTTACCTTCTATTGCTCCAGATGAAGCCGAGGTTATATCGGCGAAACAAATAATCTGCGAGCAGAACGTTATCGAGCAGATTTTAACTATGTGTATCTGATTGTGTTTATATGGGGGAGAGTGTAGAAATCAAGTGAAATAGGGCTAGTGCATGGTCGTTATTGTTTACAACCATTGGACCCACTGTTGGTCTTATATTGAGCTTATAGGTGGGGAATTTTTACCAATTATGGTGTTGATATACCTGCAGCTCCTTTGGTTATTATGCTTTGTCTAGCCGCCTTCAAATTACTTTTATTCACCCTCATACTGTCGTTGTACAATTGTTTTTAATATTTGTATCTAAGAGTGTCTTTTGAATTATTAAAGTTATAACCATTTTTTCTTGGATAATTAGCCCTTTTCATGGCTGCTGACTGGACATTTTTTGTTTATATGCAGTCTTAATCTATAGTTGTACTATGTGCTGCAATAATGAGTGACACTTACTAAAAAAAATGCAATGGCTGAAAACAAATTAAACAGCATCATGAAACATGTGATAACGATTTATGTTAGGGAATATTATTTAAACCTGAAGAAATTAAGCCTTTGAATATTTATCAGATATGGATATATTATACAATGTCTACATCACAGAAATTATGTATAATAAAATTCTATATTTAAATCTAGAATATAAAGAGCTTTTCATGTAATCTAAATGGATTTTTTTCAGTAATCATTCAAGTTTAATTTTCACTGTCTGAAAATGCTTTCTCAATTGCAGCAATGTTAAGATACTTTCTGTTTTCTGAATGGTGTCACATGCCTTGAAACAATATTTTCTATCTGGCTAGACTCTATATCAATATGAAAGAAAATAAACATACCCAGGTGAATGTGGTATGATACACCATGCAGGAATTCTCAACAGATTGGCCACAATGGTCTATACTCAAATTGGTGTGAACAAGGATTAAAAATTAACTTTTAATAAAGTAATGTAAAAAGGATCCGCAGATCCTGGTTGAAACAAGTCAAAACATATATGTAAGGAGTTGGGATATGGATAAGACCCCTTGGCTATCAGAGTCAAATACACATTTGTACAGCACCACAATATGTAGTGAGTGATTAATCTGTCAAGCAGAAAAGGAAAAAAACTGTCCTTCGAGGGTCTGTAATGTATAGGAAAGACACAAAGTGCTGTACTTAGTAAAACAAAGGAAATGATACAGTAGACGGATCGGATGACATTTCGTCCCTTGCTGTATAAGGAAGAGGTAAATGCTACGCAGGATATGGCGCCCCTATACCCGCAATAGCAATCCAAAAAGCCATCATTTATAATTCATAAATATCCAGAGGTCATAAGTTGCAGTATGCACATTTACGGATAAGTGCGGAAATGGCTACAAGAAATAAAAAAATATTAAAGAAGGATTGCGCATGGTTGACTGCTTTAGAGATTCAGTCAGCCAGGTGTTTAAATTCGATGCGTTTCGCCGATAAAGTAAGGGATCAGAAAAGACTTCATCAGGAAGCAAATCCTTCCTGGAAGTGCAGAGGAGCAAAACCCTGTAAAGAACTGGGTTTAAATAATATTATCTGGAAAGAAGCATAAGTGGACGAGTTCCAGCAGGGGTGCTGGTACCGCCCCCTGAGACCAGTTGTCCGGCCCCTTCAGTTTGTCTGTTGCCAGGGGTCATGCCCGCAGGAGGAGTCAGTGAGTAGCGCGTCTCACGCATGCTCAGTACAGCTAACGAGTGTCTGGCAGTTGGCTTGGGGGGAGCCACTCACTAATTGGTTGGATGTCGTGGCCGGGCGGGGACTATGAACGCTGATCATGAAGGAGTAATGAGCCCGGCCAGTGGTGTTTGCGCCTGCCCAATGGCATGGCTGTGTTGCTAGGCCCCCAGACACTTGCAGAGAAAGGCTGGCAATATATATGTTCAAGTGCTTTGTTGCACTGAACAGAGGGAGACACCATCATGGGCGTCCGCAGGATGGGGCAAAGGAGGGCACTCCCCCCCCCCCTGGAACCAGGGCTGCCTGTCTGCTCTGCCCAGACAGCTTTGTGTCCAGCCTGCTCGAGTGTTTGTTACTCTTAGCAGGCTGCACAGGAGTTCCGGTCAGTGTGGGGGTGGTCTGTGTGGATCTTGTGATGTCGCCTCCTCACTACGCCTCTAATCCACCACGTGCTCCTACTCACTTTAGACACTGGGAGAGGCTGCCTGGGCTGAGATGCAGGGGCTGCTGCTGTGGCCATTGGAAGGCTGGACACAGCAATAAAAGGTGATTGTCAAATCTTTATTAAGCTTGATGCACCCTGGTCTGAGGTCTAGTTTGTCTGCCTGGGAGGAGGAACACCATGACTAATAGTAATCTGGTGGGGATGAGTTTACAATCTAAGAGGAGGGGTACCCTGCGCCAGAGCTTACAATCTAAGAGGAGAGAGGACCCTGCTCCAGAGCTTACAATGTAAGCGGAGAGGGGACCCTGCCCCAGAGCTTACAATCTAAGAGGAGAGGGGGCCCTGTCCAAGAGCTTACTATCTAAGCAGAGAGGGGGATACAGATTGTATATACAGAGCTGGCTCTGTGTATACAGAGATGGAGGGAGGGGTGTGTATATATATATATATATATATATGTATGTATATGTGTGTAGGAAGGGGGCTGATGTGTGTGCGTGTATGTATGTATGTATGTATATGTTTGGAGGGGGGGCTGGTGTGTGTGCCAGTATGTGTGGGAGGGTCATGGTTCGTGTATACAGAGATGGCCTAGAAAATGCAACGCTCAGATCAGACACGTACACCTTTATTCTTCTATTAGGCTAGGGTCAGACGAACGCATTTTTCACGTGCGTTTAGCCGCACGAAATCACGGCCGTGCTAGCAGCAAATGACGTCCAATGCCGGGGAACATACGACGAACGGCCGCACCAAAGTTCGTCCATGCAACGCAAGTGGCCAACGAACGCATTTTTTCGAGAACGTCAAACCGCTACTACTGACGTACAGAGTGCGCTGCGGCCGCATAGCGGCGTGTGTGTGTGATTAGGAGAAGTCAGACGCTGCTAATGTCCAGCTAACATAACGTCCAGACACAAAAAGTATTTTATTGATGATCCGTACAAAATCACGGACGAAACGGCGCATCGTATGACCGCTATTGCGTATTCCGGGAAAAAATACCTACGTTCGTTCGAACGCACTTTTTCGCGGGCAACGTGAAAAATGCGTTCGTCTGACCCTAGCCTTAGTCTTGCATCATGTTTCGCAGCCTCCGTATTACTACGCTTTATTTTATGACTGTCCCCTTCATGACATTGTCAAAAGGGCAGAATATGGATGCCATTAAAATTTTGCCCCCCCCGGAAAAATTTCTGCGGACGCCCATGGCCACCATAGACCTGTCTGGATAAACTGGAAATAGACAGTGATACTGGTGGATATTCTTATGAAGAATATGTGTCATGAACACTGGGTATCTGAATGTAAGGGCAATTGTGTAATTATTATTTTTGATTATTTTTAGGGTTACCGCCCCCCCCCCTTTCCTCTAAGCTCAGGCATTCCCGTCTTTTCCAATTTTCATTTACACTCCAGAGTATTCATTACTTTTGCCATCTGAATCAATATGTCTTTGCAGAAAAAACTGTTTAGCGCTATTCCCTACCATGGCAGCTGCGAAAACCAGAAGGAGCCATTCGGCTATTCAGAGAGCAGGCAGTTTACCAAATTTTGGCGAACTGCCAGCAAGTACGGTGCCTGTTCGAAGGCAGTGAAATCCCCCATAGAGAAGCAATGGTTAATCTATTCAGAGAACACCGAACAGCAGAGAAAAGTTGTTGAAGATGTCCTCCTGTCCGGCGGTTTCATTCAACAGGTTTATTCAGGCGAATCCCATAGGTTTCAATGTTAAAAATATTAACGTTATAATACAATATCTAATAAATCGTTTATTATTTTAATCTGCAGTAAAAAGTCTCTTTTTGTATTGATTTTTTTTTAGGATCTTTAGTTATTTGTCGTGATTTTTTCGGCAAAATTATTTTTCCATTTTTTAAAAAAAGGGTTTCTTTTTTCTGTAACATACCTTTTTATTGTCATTCATAGGACCTTATATGTTAATGTCAGACATTTTCGTTAAGTAGTTTTTTTGCAAACAGCATTTCAATTTTGACACTTTCAATCGTATTGTTTTTTTTTTTTTTTACCTCATTCGTCAGCTTGTCGCTGTGTTCAGCGGCTCGTCAGCTTTTTCCGACGTGTTTGGCATGTTTTTTGTGGCGGTTCCGGCGGGTGTTTGGCGGGTCTTCCCTGCACTCCGGGGATGCTGAATTCACTGCAGGGTAGGGAACTTTGATTCCCTGAAGTGCGGGGAAGTACAGGGAATGAGAGAGCACCGAAAAACCCCCTGTGTAATGCTGCGGCCATCAAAAATTCAAGTACAATTACAGTTACACATTTTTATAAAACACTAACAAGTTCCGTAGCGCTGTACAGTGGGAGGCAGAACAACAAATGTACATACAGGTTCAGCACACAGTACAGTAGGTGAGAGGACCCTGCTCAAGAGCTTACAATATAAAAGGAGAGGGGTGACACACTACGCGAGGGTTAATAGAGAATGAGAAATAGCGGAGTGCATGTGGGCTATGTGGGAAGATGCAGTAATAAATGAACAAATTAGTGAGGGAGCCGATAGGCTTCTCTAAAGTAATATGTTTTCAGAGACTTCTTGAAGGACTGGAGAGATGGGGAGAGTCTGATGTTGCGGGGGAGGGAGTTCCATAGAAAGGGGAAGCTCGGGAAAAGTCTTGAAGGCAGGAGTTGGGGTGAGGGTACGTGAAGCGTATAGCATCAGATCATTAGCAGAGTGAAGTGGTCGCAGTGGCGTAGCGTGGGGGGTGCTGGGGGGGCCGTGGCCCCGGGCGCAGTTTTCTCAGGGGGCGCATAATTTCTAAAGAAATTTGCGCCCCCTAAAAGTTCCCAGCCAGCAGCCGGTCAGGAAGAGAGGAGCAGGACGCAGGATGATGCTGTCAGCACTCAGCAGCTGACTGGGAGAGTCACATGACTATGATGCGGCACGTCGGGGACACGATTCACTGATGTGTGGTGTGAGAGGGAGCAGCCTGCCGAGCAGAAGGCTGAACGCGGCAGAAGGTGTTTGTCCCGGTGGTCGTCGATCTAGGTCAGGACGGGTGAGTGAATCTGCTCATGAGGTGCAGGGGCTTTTCAAAAGAAAGAAAAAAGTTGACATTCCTTAAAAGTGAGAGACTCTGGACATCTGAGTTACCCCAGTCCAGCTCTATGCTCTGTATTCAGGGCTGCCTGCCTTTCACACCTTGTTGCTAAATAGCTTGTGTGACCCTGCATGTGAGAAGAAGCAGGGAAGCCAGGCTCCCATAGCAGTGTGAAGCAGCCAGCTGTGACCTAATGGCCCCTGCCCCCCCCCCTCACCCCTTCAACTGCATCTAAGCACAGATTCAACAGGCAGAAGAGTGTGTGTGTGTGTGTTCGGGGCATGGAGGGGCCTTCTACTGTGAGTTACATTGCTGTGGAGCTCTGTAATACACTCATACACACCACACATTACTCTGAGTTAGTCTATTTTAATATTTAAATTCTTTATATATTTTTATATTGTAATTTTTATATTTATTTGAACTTATTTAGCTTGTATATTATATTTTAATAAACTATTTTGGTACTTAACTTTTAGTAAGTTTTAATATGCTTCATTTTACTATATTTATTTTAATAATATTTCATTTAATATTTATTTTAATAATTAAGGGGACACTGCACCTTAACCACTTTGGCTCATTTAAAGTGGTCAGGCAGTGGAGGCACAAAGGGTCTGATTTATGCATTAAAAGAGTGCTGTCCACAAACACAATGCAACACGGTGTGAAGCGGTTGCTTTGTGCCACATCACAGGCAAAGCTGGCTATTTCCAACTCTGGGCACTCAGCCACGTGGCCCGATGCTGGCTGAGCGCACAGAGAAAATAGGTCTGTATATACTGATCACGTCTCTATGTGCAGCGCTGCCTACAGGCGCTGTGCGTCATTTTGCATTTGCTGTATCTCCGGCTTTAAGAGTGAGTACCAACAAAAAAAGCACTGGTTTTGATTATTAATAATAATCATGGCCCCTGGAGAGTCCTGACAAGACCCCCTCACTCCTGCTGCTGCATCTGAATCCCCCCCCCGAGAGTCCTGACAAGACCCCCTCACTCCTGCTGCTGCATCTGAATTCCCCCCCCCCCCGGAGAGTCCTGACAAGAACCCCTCACTCCCGCTGCTGCATCTGAATCCCCCCCCTGGAGAGTCCTGACAAGACCCCCTCACTCCTGCTGCTGCATCTGAATCCCCCCCTGGGGAGTCCTGACAAGAACCCCTCACTAGGCTTGTGCACCGATTTTTTTTTCGGTTCGATTCGGTTCGATTTTTCGGATTTTTAAACTTTTCGATTCGGCCCGTTTCGACCGATTTCGGTTTTGATTCGATTCGGTTCGGCACGTTTTTCGGGTACATTTTTTTTTCGGAATTTCGACCATTTTTCGTATTTTCGTGTCACTGTGCTCGGTTTTTGTATCGACTTTTCGTAATTTCGGAAATTTTCGTTTTTCGGAATTGCACATTTTTCGGAATATCGACCATTTTTCGTATTTTTCGTGTCATTTTGCCCGTTTTTTGTATCGACTTTTCGTTTTTTCGAAAAATTTTCGTTTTTCAGAAATTTTCGTTTTTACAAAATTTTCGTTTTTCAGAAATTTTCGTTTTTACAAAATTTTCGTTTTTCAGAAAATTTCCGTTTTTTCGGAAATTTTCGTTTTTCGGAAAATCTGTTCTCCTCGTTTGACACATTTCAAGTCCATTCGAAAAATCCGAAAATTTTCGTTTCGGCTCGGAAAACATTTCGGATCTGAAAGTTTCGGATCTAAAATTTTTCGGAAATTCGGCCGCATCCGAAAACACGAATCGGGAAATTTCGTGAAAATTCCGAAATTCCGAAACCCGAAACGCACATCCCTACCCCTCACTCCCGCTGCTGCATCTGAATCCCTCTGGACTCTGGAGAGTGACGGTGAAATGGCATAGTAAACTAAATTTGAATATAGTAAATTAAATGGGGGCATAATAAATTAATACTGAAGCCTAGTAAATGAAATGGGGTGCATAACAAATGAAACGGGGTGTAATAAAATATATGGAGACATTACAGTGACAGGTATTTATAAAGCGCCAACAAGGTCTGTAGTGCTGTACAATGGGATTGAGAGACAGAATAACAAATATCCATACACGTTAAACACACAGAAACGTAGGAGAGAGGACTCTGTCCAGTAGCTTACAATCTAAGAGACTAATAAATTAAATTGGAATATATTAAATCAATGACATAAATGAAATGGAGCCATAAAAAAATGGACGTATAGTTAATGAAATGCAGTTCATAATATATTAAATGGGGGCATAATAAACTAAACTGGAGTACCGTAAGTGAAAAGGAGTGCATAATAACTGAAATGGCATGATAAAATAAAAAGATTTATAGTTGTGTATTTTTTTTTTTTACATCTTTAGGATTGGTACCATTAGAAAGGCCAGACTCTGACCTGTCCAATGACACCTAACACGACTTTGTGGGGTGTAAAGAATGGAAACACAGGGGTCCAACCCTGCTCTCCTCACAGCAGTGAAGAGCTTGTGTTTTAGATGGAATAAAGGGGTAAACGTTTTGCTCCAACACCTCTATATTAGTGGTACATGGAACATATTAAGGGCATATTATATTAATTGGGTCTACGTGTATTTCTTATTGTTCTGACAGCAGAGAGGAGACTGTGCTCGGAAACATCTGTCGCCAAGTTCTGAAATACCTGCAAAATCAATGGTTCAGCTTCAAGGTAAGATACCTGGAAACTGGAACCTGCAGCATCAGGGGCATTGCTAGCCCTAGTATATGTCCTGTTAAAATTATTTTCTTTAAAAAGATATATACAAGTTTACAAACATTTTAGGGATTATTCACTAAGTGCCGAAATTGGCAACAAATTGCACCAAATGGTGAATTTCACCATATGCTGCAATTTCAGGGCAATTTATCTATTCACCACACACTAAGGGGGGCGCAATTTTTTTCTTGCCCCGGGCGCTGACAACCCACGCTACGCCACTGAGTGGTCGGGACGGTATATACCTGTTAATAAGGGAGGAGATATAAGCAAGGGCACGGTGATGGAGAGCTTTGTATGTGAGAAAAGGGGGGGGTTTGTGAGGGTCCTGAGAATGAGCAACAGCAATAATGGCCTGCTCTACGGTGGTTGCCCGCTCAGGTCTCACAAACAAGGTTTTAGCTTGATTGTGCCATTACAGGGATGAATTCTCCATATGCAAATCAGCCTGCTCCCACCCAGAAAGGGTGGCCAGTGCTGATTGCCAAGGACGTCATCCCTGCACGAGAAGTGCAGCAACCCCCGACGATCGTTTCGGCCTTATTGGGCCTCGTCAGGAGGGTATAGCTGACACCCCTCTAGGCACATCAAGCAAGGGGTCCACGTCTGGATGACCCTTTACACTTTGTATGTGAGCACCAATATTTTGAATTGGAGTCTATTGGAGACAGGGAGCCAGTATAGAGACTGACAAAGTGGCGGGTGTGAGAGGTGAGGTGGATGAGCCTGGCACAGGTGCTCATAACAGACTACAGAGGGAGAATCTGGGATCTCTTAAGGTCAGAGAGGAGGAGGTTACAGTAGTCAAGGTGGGAGATAATAAGTGCTTGGATGAGCATTTTAGCAGAGTCCTGAGTAAGACAGGAACGGATGCGTGCAATGTTTTTTAGGTGGAATAAGCAGGATTTGGTTAGTGACTGAATATGAGGAGTAAAAATTGTCACCCACGTCCTGAAATTGTTTCAGTGCTGTTGCTGGTGTCAAAAAGGTTTTGCTGGAATTGCTGCTCTCTTACTTAGTTTAGCTGATGAATTAGAATGTTACCTTTATTATATATTATTACAGTATTAAATATTAATTATTATTTATGGTCTACATTTAGTTACATTATTTTACATTTATTATTTTTTTTACAGCTGTGCTTGAAGTCCCTACAATCCCAAATATAGAAGAGAGAAAGTAGTTTTAAAAAATTATATTTTTGGACTAAAATTACTAGGAGCACATCCTCCTAAATATGACTTTCCTCCGGCCCACTAAGCAGCTGACGCACGACACGGGCCATTGGCTGCAGGGAGCCAGTCCTATGTATGTTTGAAATCCTATATCTCTCCGGTTACATACATCTAGGTGTCATTAGAAAGGCCAGATTCTGACCTTTCCAATGATATTAAACCTAAGTGAAATGTACATTGTAAAAATAAAATGTATGAGAAAACTGTTTTTCGAAATTTTGTTTAAAATTGTGTATTGCAGGATGGAAAGTGAAATGGCTCAGAAGCAAAAGGGGTTAACTTGTATGTATTAAACCTATAGGGAGTTCACTTGACCAGGCTATTTCCTGGATACATTCAAAATATATAGGGCTCTATTACATTCTTCACGCAGAAATGCACGGTAAACGCGTAAAGTTTTGCGCGAAGCGTTAAATGTTAACACGCGTAAATTAACGCTGGTATTACAATCCTCTCACATTATTTCATCATTCAAAAAATAATGTGCGTAAAAAAGACGCACAAAAACGTGCGTGCATCAACGTTGCGTGCAGAAATCGGTGTGCGGACTGGTTTTTCACGCGATTCAACCAATCAGAATTAAGAAACCTTTTGTCTCACGTTAATTTTTTGCACCTGTCAAAGTCAATCTGTGCATATATGCTGCATCACAAAAAAAAACAAGCACAACTTCTCAAATTTACTGTTTGGGTACGTGTAGAATGTGTAACTATACTTTGCTGTATTTGGTTTTTTTTGGACTGGTGTATTTGGTTTCGGCCAGGACGTTCAGATTTGCCTTTAACACCGGTTTTTCAAAGACTTTAAAATTATGCGCGCAAACGCTGTGCGTTAAAAACTGTGCATAGATTGTAATACCATCCGCGTACCAGCGCACAAACGCAATTGCGCTCACAATGTTAAGTATTGGATGCACAACGTACATTACTCTCGCGCAGGTTCACCCACGGTAGACGTTAACGTGCATTTTTTCTGCAGACATTGTAATACGTCGTTCAGCGCAAAGGGTTTTGCCCTTCGCGTTAATGCGTTTTTGCACACACGTTAACGTTTGCGTGAAGAATGTAATAGAGCCCATAAACTTCTATTGTGTGTATACTGTATGTCCAAGCATGTGTGTGCATCTGTGTATCCGGTGTACAGGTGAAACTCGAAAAATTAGAATATCGTGCAAAAGTTAATTTGTTTTATTAATGCAACTTAAAAGGTGAAACTAATATATGAGATAGTTCAAGCCGTGATTTGTCATAATTGTGATGATTATGTCTTACAGCTCATGAAAACCCCAAATCCACAATCTCAGAAAATTAGAATATTGTGAAAAGGTGCAATATTCTAGGCTCAAAGTGTCCCAATCTAATCAGCTAATTAAGCCATAACACCTGCAAAGGGTTCCTGAGCCTTTAAATGGTCTCTCAGTCTGCTTCAGTAGGAATCACAATCATGGGAAAGACTGCTGATCTGACAGTTGTGCAGAAAACCACCATTGACACCCTCCATAAGGAGGGAAAGCCTCAAAAGGTAATTGCAAAAGAAGTTGGATGTTCCCAAAGTGCTGTATCAAAGCACATTAATAGAAAGTTATGTGGAAGGGAAAAGTGTGGAAGAAAAAGGTGCGCAAGTAGCAGGGATGACCGCAGCCTGGAGGGGATTGTCAGGAAAAGGCCATTCAAAAGTGTTGGGGACTTTCACAAGGAGTGGACTGAGGCTGGAGTCAGTGCATCAAAAGCCACCACACACAGACGGATCCTGGACATGGGCTTCAAATGTCGTATTCCTCTTGTCAAGCCGCTCCTGAACAACAAACAACATCAGAAGCGTCTTACCTGGGCTAAACAAAAACAGACCTGCTAAGTGGTCCAAAGTCCTCTTTTCCGATGAGAGCAACTTTTGCATCTCATTTGGAAACCAAGGACCCAGAGTATGGAGGAAGAATGGAGAGGCATACACTGCAAGATGCTTGAAGTCCAGTGAAGTGAAGTTTCCACAGTGTTAATCTGGGGAGCCATGTCATCTGCTGGTGTTGGTCCACCATGCTTCATTAAGTCCAGGGTGAAAGCGGCCATCTACCAGGAGATTTTGGAGCACTTCATGGTTCCTTGCACAGACGAGCTTTATGGGGATGCTGACTTCATTTTCCAGCAGGACTTGGCACCTGCCCACACTGCCAAAAGCACCAAAACCTGGTTCAATGACCGTGGGATTACTGTGCTTGATTGGCCAGCAAACTCGCCTGACCTGAACCCCTAGAAAATCTATGGAGCATTGCCAAGAGAAAGATGAGAGACATGAGACCGAACAATGCTGAAGAGCTGAAGGCCGCTATTGAAGCATCCTGGTCTTCCATACCACCTCAGCAGTGCCACAGGCCGATAGCTTCCATGCCACGCCGCATTGAGGCAGTAATTGCTGCAAAAGGGGCCCAAACCAAGTACTGAGTACATATGCATGCTTATACTTTTCAGAGGCCTGATATTGTTCTATGTACAATCCTTGTTTTATTGATTGCATGTAATAGTCTAATTTTCTGAGATTGTGGATTTGGGGTTTTCATGAGCTGTAAGCCATAATCATCACAATTATGACAAATCTGAACTATCTCATATATTAGTTTTACCTTTTAAGTTGCATTACTGAAATAAATGAACATTTATTTGAACACAGACAATTTTCCAGAAAATCAAGTATTTCTCACAGAAAAGTATTGCAGTAACACATGTTTTGCTATACACATGTTTATTCCCTTTGTGTGTATTGGAACAAAGCAAAAAAAGGGAGGAAAAAAAGCAAATTGGACATAATGTCACACAAAACTCCAAAAATGGGCTGGACAAAATTCTTGGCACCCTTAATATTTGGTTGCACACCCTTTGGAAAAAATAACTGAAATCAGTTGCTTCCTATAACCATCAATAAGCTTCTTACAACTCTCTCCTGGAATTTTGGACCACTCTTCCTTTGCAAACTGCTCCAGGTCTCTCTTATTGGAAGGGCACCCTTTCCCAAAAGCAATTTTAAGATCTCTCCACAGGTGTTCAATGGGATTTAGATCTGGACTCATTGCTGGCCACTTCAGAATTCTCCAGCGCTTTGTTGCCATCCATTTCTGGGTGCTTTTTGACGTATGTTTAGGGTCATTGTCCTGCTGGAAGACCCAAGATCTCGGATGCAATCCCAGCTTTCTGACACTGGGCTCTACAGTGCGACCCAAAATCCTTTGGTAATCCTCAGATTTCATGATGCCTTGCACACATTCAAGGCACCCAATGCCAGAGGCAGCAAAACAATCCCAAAACATCATTGAACCTCCACCATATTTCACTGTAGGTACTGTGTTCTTTTCTTTGTAGGCCTCATTCTGTTTTTCAGTAAATAGTAGAATGATGTGCTTTACCAAAAAGCTCTATCTTGGTCTCATCTGTCTACAAGACGTTTTCCCAGAAGGATTTTGGCTTACTCAAGTACATTTTGACAAAATGTAGTATTGTTTTTTTATGTCTCTGTGTCAGCAGTGGGGTCCTCCTGGGTCTCCTGCCATAGCGTTTCATTTCATTTAAATGTCGACGGATAGTTCGCACTGACACTGATGCTCCCTGAGCCTGCAGTACAGCTTGAATTTCTTTGGAACTTGTTTGGGGCTGCTTATCCACCATCCAGACTATCCTGCGTTGCAACCTTTCATCAATTTTTCTCTTCCGTCCATGCCCAGATAGATTAGCTACAGTGCCATGGGTTGCAAACTTCTTGATAATGTTGCGCACTGTGGACAAAAGCAAATCTAGATCTCTGGAGATGGACTTTTAACCTTGAGATTGTTGATATTTTTCCACAATTTTGGTTCTCAGGTCCTCAGACAGTTCTCTTCTCCTCTTTCTGTTGTCCATGCTTAGTGTGGCACATACAGACACACAATGCAAAGACTAAGTGAACTTCTCTCCTTTTTATCTGTTTTCAGGTGTGATTTTTATATTGCCCACACCTGTTACTTGCCCCAGGTGAGTTTACAGGAGCATCACATGCTTGAAAAAAATCTTATTTATCCACAATTTTGAAAGGGTGCCAAGAATTTTGTCCAGACCATTTTTAGAGTTTTGTGTGACATTATGTCCAATTTGCTTTTTTTCCTCCCTTTTTTTTGTTTTGTTCCAATACACACAAAGGGAATAAACATGTGTATAGCAAAACATGTGTTACTGCAATACTTTTATGTGAGAAATACTTGATTTCCTGGAAAAATTTCTGGGGTGCCAACAATTTCGGCCATGACTGTATATGGATGTGTTTATAGCTATGCATGTGTATGTGTCTTTTGAGTGTATGTCTGTATACAGCGGTGTATGAGCGTGTACCTAGGTGCATATTTCCCAAATGTCCCCAATTTTGAGGAACAGTGCCTATTTTGGGCCCAAATCCCACTTTCTCTCTTTTTTCTAATGTTACTTCTTTTAGGAACTATTCAATATATTCAGGGAGTGCAGGTGTATGAAAGAGCTGCACAGCAATAAACTCCCAGCAATGAGTCCGTAAACTATACAAAAATGTAAATAAGATACTCTGCTTTGAATTTGGTTAACAGTTAGGCTGGCGTCAGACGAGCATATTTGAAGAGCGGAAGGAATGTCCGTAAGAGTAGATGTTCCTTTCACTCGACGCCTCTCTGGCCACCTGAGTGCGCTCAGCGCTGCAAGGCTCGATCCTCCTATGGAGGATCGCGCTTTGCAGCTCCGTCAATGCGCGTCCTAGCGCTTTGACAGAGAGGGCTGCTACACGGATGCAGCATGGGCACTGTTGCGCACGCAATTCGTGCGTGTGCAACAGCGTGCAGCTGGCCCCATCGTAGCATCTCGATGCTGCGGCAGACGCCAGAAGGCACCTCAGTATGGGCGCACATAGTGCGCTCAACTGACACCAGCCAAATGGCCCAAAATTTTGTGATGCCGCCTATAAAGTTTACAAATAGTCGAGTTTCTGAGCCTGCCTTTAGCGGCTTCCTTAAAAGGTGTGTCTGTGCTTATAGCTACGAATGTCTTTGTATCTCTGAGTTATATGGCTATGTAGGTGTCAGTGGGTGTACGGCCCTGCAGCGTGTTACTGCTGGTGGTGCTTGATTCTCAGTGACAGACTATGTGCCAGAGTGCAGAGCATTGCTGTGCGGTATCACCCGAGACACATGAGGACAGACCATATGCGACAATGTTCTGGGGAGAGTGAGTGTGTTGAGCACAGCCTGAGATTAGGAGTAACTCTGCCGGTCACTGTGAACCAAACACTAGGGAGGAGCTGTTCGGTTCGATCAGTTCGGAGTTTGACTTGAACAATGGCAGTTCAAAAGTTCGCGAACTTCGAATTTTTTGGCGTGTTCGGTTTGAGTTCGGAAAAAAAAAACATTTTGAAAAAAATATAAAAAATGCTTAAAAAATACAAAAAAATCTAGAAATAAACAGACTCTTTACTGCAGAATATAAGCAACGGTTTATTAGATATTGGATTAAAAAACTACCCAGGGCAAGAAGGCACGCATGTTGCTTGCATAGGATTTTTTGCGCCGCCTGTGTGTTTCATCTTTAAAATGCTGCAATGGGTGATGTGGATTTTCTAACTTACAAGGAAAGCATGCTTTACAGTCTGCCTAATGTCTAGGTGCAAAGATTCTCACCTCTAAATGACATGTGCTTACAGCAGGGCTCTCAAACGGCGTAAACAACAGGTGTTAATTAGTGTTTGGAAATAACATGTGCTTCTAATTAGTCTGGTCTCATGAATTTGATACATTGCCTGCAGACTGGTTGTGGCTCCTGCACATATATGAACACTGTGCTTCTGAATTCTAAGAAGTGTTCATTTCTACTACATGTTCCTCAGATATACTGTTTAACCCCTTAAGGACCAGGGCTCTGTAAAGCCGATCATTAATGATGTAGATGTTACGTAATTTGTCATGGCCTATGTGAGCATACAATTATTATTGTGTTAGATCTATAGTTTTGGTGCAAGCGTGGTGGAAGGGCTTGCTGCTTCTGCATTAGTAACACAACACAATGTGAAAATGTCTATCATAAAGCGTACAAGCTGAGTCCCTAGAGTCTCTGACTTTCCATTGTCATATATACCTTGCTTTATACATATAATACATTCCCTCATCTAACAGGATAGTAGCCATTCCCTGTGCATTTTAACCCCTTATGGGTGGCTAGGTGTCGTGTGTGGGTCTCTGATGGCGATGTTTCTATACATCCTACAAATCCGCCACTTCATGGGCAGGTTATGCGGACCTCCTAGACACGATATTTGAAGGAATTTTTTGTTTTTATTTTTAACCCTTATTTCATGGAAAACTCACTGTTCCTTTAAAAACGTCTTTTATTTTAAACTTTTTGTCCTTGTTTGCTGTCCCCCAGGGCACTACCCGGACCCCCATACACCTTTTATGGCAAATATCTTGCATATATGCCCTCTTGGAGGGCACTCTAAAAATCGAACTTTTGAGTCCCATTGACTTGCATTGAGTTCGGTTCGTGTTCGAGTTCGAACTCGAACTTTTGAAATTGTTCCAGTTCGAATGCAAACCGAACACGGGGTGTTCGGCTCATCCCTACCAAACACCAGCTCTTAACCAAAACTGGTAGAGCACCCCCTCCACTCCGAAACCTGTGTCTGGATCCACCCGTGTGGCCATCTGCACAAATGCACTTAGTATGGAAAACAGGTGATGCCGACACATGATGTCTTTCGACTTGGACCTCCAAAAGAAATCAGAACACTATGTCCCATCTATGATAGACTGCATTGTTGAATTATTTTGTACTGTATTTTGAAATATTCAAATTTATGTTCCAAAAAAAGAGAAACAAATAAATAAAACACACATATACACACTATCTCCTATACTGACACAAAGGTCGCGTTCACACTGTGCGATTTGAAAATCGCGCGATTTTCGATGCGATTTTCATATTCGTGACATAGAGCGATAATGTCGCACGATGTCCCGCAACGTCGCGGTTTTGCGCGATTTTGCAAACCACCACCAATGCAAATCACAAAATCGTAAATCGCAAAAAAAGGGTCATGTACCAGCAGCGACATGCTACCGCGAAGCGCGACATGGCACGACGTCGTGCGCCAAGATGTGAACAGCTCCATTGAAATGCATTGGAGAAGCTACATAGCGCGACGTCGCGCGGATTTTGCTGCGACGTTGCGGCAAAATCCGCATGATAAAATCGCACAGTGTGAACGGAGCCTTTGCATAATTGTAAGCTTATTAGTCTCACAATAGAAATAACATATACTGCTGTGTGATATTTAAACAATAATTTAAGTGAGTGCAAATTATAGTAACATTTACAATGTTAAACCTTTTTGATAAGGTGTTTTTATTATCAGGAATGAACTTGATTCAACCACAGTACTCTGGAAAAAACGTAAGTGTAATTCTGTTCACATGTTGAATTGAGCCTATAAATGTAATAATAATAATAAAAAATACCAACTTTCATCAGTAAAAACATAATAAAATGGAATTGAAAATACAAATAGTTGTAAATTCTTCAGAGAAACAATAAAGAATATCTGCCTCTTAATACATCTTCCAAGAATCCCATTATGGGACAGGGGAGTATCAAACAATTCAGCCTTACTTCATAAAAATGAAAATAAAAATATAAAGAAACTCCATAGCCTGTAAATTATTTTAACAAGACAAAACAACAATAACAGAAAAAGGGAAGGTGAAATGAACTAAATTTGTGAGTCCATAAAACATGTTTTATAATACACAAACAATAAAGTCTGTTCTGAATAAATATACATTCTTTATGACTGATCACTGTGTAATGGAGCTCTTGAACAATGTTTGATACATAGTGCCATTATGCAGATTTTACATGTATATAGGACATTCTTCTTGCCGTGCACTGATGTTTTATTGATGTAAGTGTGTATTTTGTATTGTGACATATTCATGAAATGTTTGTAGAATTGCTTTTAATTATAATCTATAGAAGGGAAGTTTAGGATCTGCGTTTCCAGCTTGTCTTTGAGAAAGAGAAAGATAAAAAGAGTTTATTCAGAGAGTACCAAAATGTCACTGACATTTCGGTTCTCTCTCGTTTGACGCACTTCTCTCTCAGTCACCGCAAGTGTACCATATCGACCTGCCAAACACATACTCAAACTGCCGCAAAACCACAGAATCTATTCCAAAAACCGACACAAAACTGCCGCTTCAATTAGAAAAAATGCCGAAGGCAGCCACAAACCTGCCAAAACATTATGACGACCCGCCGAACAGACCGCCGAATCAGTCCTCAAACCACCAGTGACCCGCTGAGCAGACCGCCGAACAGCCGCTGGAAAAAGCCGACCAGTTGCCGAACAGGGGTAAAAAAAAAATGTGAATGCCTGAAAATAATATAGATCTTTCTATGAATAATAATCAAAAGGTCTGTTAACCCTTTCGCTGCTGAGGCTTTTCACACCTCTGTGCTGAGGTCATTTTTACCGGTTTTGCTCATCATGTTTAAACGTGTTTTGAAGGCTTATTTTAGTATATTACCCAGACATATTATATATCGTTCTTTCCGTCAGACTCGGTAGATTCATAATATGTCATTATTATATGTATACGTTATGTCATGTCTGTATATTATAACAAAAAATGCAATAAAATATGTATTTTCAATAATTTACAACATGTAAAGTGTTTTTTTTCACATTTTAACATGCGAGCAATTGCGGTTATATTTTGTATGGGTGCGCTTGTTAAAAAAATTAGAGATGGGTCTCGTTACATTTTTTTTTGGGAAAATTACGCGATTTTTAACAAACGCACCGCATACAAAAATCGTTAGTGCAGCATCATTGTTCACATTATAATTGAAATGGGAACAATATTGCTGCATTAACAAACCAAAAAAATTATTATTTTTTTTTTTTTTTATAATTTTTTTTTTTAATTTTTTTTTTTTTTTTTACAAATTTTTTCACAGTAGTGTTTGGTATCGTTGGAACGGCCATGCTCTGGCCGATCCAACAATACCAAACTTAACCCCTAGCTGCCACGGATCGGGAGATAGGGAGTTCATTGGAACTCCTATCTCCACCGTTGGTGGCAGTTAGGGGTTAACCCCAGGACTGGCACATCGTGCTATGCACGATGACGCCAGTCCTCAGGGGGAGTTTCCGGAGGCTTGGCCGACATCTTCGATGTCGGCCAGCTCCGGGAAAGGATCGCGAACCGGCGCTTTTCAGCGCCGATTCGCGATCCAGCTCCCCAGGGGTTAATGCCAGGCACCATTTGGAAGGGCAGGCTGTGCCCTTCCAAATGGTGCCTGGGTTAACCCCCGCAACGCCGCCGATCGGGAGGTTAGAGAGGTCCGAAGGACCTCCCCCCTCCCTTTCAGGCGCCTCCTCCGCACATGCGGGGGGGCGCCTGAATTAGGTGTCATCGCGCTGTCGCGATGACACCTAATTTCAGCGGCTGCGGTTCCGGATGCTGGGCTGACATCGAGGATGTCAGCCCGCACCGGAGGGGCCAGCGATCGGCCGGAACCCGGCCGAACGCTGACCCCAATGGGAGGACGCGCTCAGCGCATCCTCTGCACAGCAGCAGTAATGCGGAGGACGCGCTGAGCGCGTCCTCCGCATTGAAGTGGTTAAAGAATAAAAAAAAAGCCATGTAAAAAAAACTAATAATAAAATATTTAGGGAATCAAAATCCCCAAAAATGCCTAAAAATATATAACTAAAGAGACTTTTTGCTGCAACTGAAAAGAATAAACAGTTGAATAAATATTTAAGAAAAACAGGGAATATTTTTTACATTGAAACCTATGGGATTTACCTGCTTAACCCTGTCGAATGAAACCACCGAAAATCCGGGCATTTGACTGACATTTCTGTGCTGTTCAGTGTTCTCTGAATAGATTAACCATTACATCCCTATGGGGAGTTCACTGCCACCGAAGGTCACAGTACTTTGCTGGCAATTCGCCAATATTTGTCAAATCGCCAGCCTTTTGAGTAGCTAAATGGCCACGAAATTGCACCATACTCAAAAATTCACAGTACGGTGCAATTCTGTGGCCAATTCGGTGCTCTTTGAATAACCCCTATAGTGTCAATGAGAGGTTCTTCCTTCTTGACTTACAAACTGGATAATAAAACCAACCCAGAAGAGTAATTATGTATCAACAGTGGAGGTTCACAATTCGGATAGAAATAATTACTGCTAATAAAATAACATTTTCACCCTGGTTTCTTTTAGAACTTTGATTCACAAGTGTTCTGCATGTAAAACGCATATATTCCACTTAAGGACAGATCATGTTTGGTGAATCGACAAGTAAGGTACCATTAAAAAGGTGGATATACCTATTACTTACTTTATAATAAACATCTTGTTAGAGACAGGGTTGTTTACAGTTCAACATTATAGTCATGTGTCCCTTAACAAATATTATTCTTTTGATGACAGAAAGCAACTTAAGATTCTCCCCATGTAATAAGATAGGGTCTTATATATTTAATGCTCTTTAGCAGAATTCTGCCTAAACAGCTATAGAGGATTCTATGGGTGATGCTATTAATACTACGTTTATTTCCCACTATATAGATATCAAATACAAACAACCGTCATGTGCATACTGCATTAGACAGGCATCAGCAGGTTTTATTGGTCTATAATAAATGCAAATTGTTATGATTTGGAACGGGAAATGTTATGTTACCTAGATAGTTCATCAAATTCTATTATTTTTTTGGCATTAAAATAAATGTATCAATATAATTTGCAACAATTGTAAGGAAACTCAGACAATTTCTTTGAATCATAAAGCATGTAAGTAACCTAAAGTGACACTATAGGCAAAAAATACCAAATACCAAGCCCTATTCCAATGTAGCCATTAGGGATGAGCCGAACACTCCCTGAGTTCGGTTTGGAGCTGAACCCGAACTTTCCAAATGTTCGTATCCGAACCCGAACCTGAACTCAAACTCAATACAAGTCAATGGGGCTGAAAATTCGGTTTTTAGAGTGCCCTCCAAGAGGGCATATATGCTAGATATTTGCCATAAAAGGTGTATGGATGTCCGGGTAGTGCCCTGGGGGACAGGAAACAAGGACAAAAAGTTAAAAAAAAAAACGTTTTTAAAGGGACAGTGAGTTTTCCATGAAATAAGGGTTAAAAATAAAAACGAAAAATTCCTTCAAATATCGTGCCTAGGAGGTCCCCATAACCTGCCCGTGAAGTGGCGGATTTCTAGGATGTATAGAAATATGTAAAAACCAAAAAATTACATTTCAAATGACGGTAAATGCTTTTACTTTAATCTATCCATAAACAACTGCTTGGGGCGGCAGTCTGTATGAAAAGAGGAGACATTTTCAGACATGCAGAAAAAGTTTACTGATTTTTTTGGCGGTGAAAAGCAGGAGAATGACTGGAGAATGGAAAATTCTAGACCAAATAGCCGATTTGGAAAGTGAGATAAATGGGAGAATTTTTCGGGTTTGGCTATTTTGACCTAGAATTTTATCTTCAGTCATTCTCCTGAGTTTCACCTTTCTCTGAATAACCCTGTCAGGGTTATTCAGAGAGCGGTGAAGAGCAGGAGAATGACTGGAGAATGGAAAATTCTAGGTCAAAATAGCCAAACCAGAAAAATTCTCCCATGTAGGCTAGGGTCAGACTAGCGAATTTTTAACGTGCGTTTAGGCGCACTTAATCACGGCCACACTAGCAGCAAATGACGGGCAATGACGGCCAATATACGAAGTACGGTCGCACGAAAGTCCGGCTGCGCAACGCAAGTGGAAAATGAACGCATTTTTTCGAGAACGCAGAACCGCTAGTACGGACGTACAGAGTACGCTGCGTCCACTAGCGGCGTGTGTGCGTGATTTGGAGACGTCAGACACTGCTCATGTCCGGCCAACACAATGTCCAGACACCCAAAGTTTCCTGATTTGGATCCGTAAAAAAACACAAAAATGCGCATCGTATGACAGTTTTCGCGCATTCCGTGAAAAAAATACGGAAATGCGTTCGGACGCACTTTTTGACGGTCCCTGCGAAAAATGCGTTAGTCTGACCCTAGCCTTATCTCACTTTCCAAATCGACTATTTGGTCCAGATTGTTCTCTTTTCCTGCCATTCTCCTGGTTTTCACCTTTCTCTGAACAACCCTGAGAGGTGAAAGCCAGGAGAACTGTCAGGAGAAAAGAACAATCTAGACCAAATAGCCAATTTGGAAAGTGAGTTAAATGGGAGAATTTTTCTGGTTTGGCTATTTTGACCTAGAATTTTCACTTCTCCAGTTATTCTCCTGCTTTTCACCGCTTTCTGAATAACCCTGTGAATGTTTAATCCCGAGGTGAAAAATAACATTGCTTTAGATGTTATTTTGAAATTTTTCAAACACCAGTTAAATGCAGCATATTAGGAAGTTTTAGGAGGGAAATTAATTCTCAAATCTCAATCAAAAGCAGACACCACCCCACCCCCTCAGTACTTCAGTATAGTATGCAATGTATCAAATTGATTACCAGACTAAAAACACCTGGTGATATGCCCGTTTGTGAACAGAAGTCATTTAGAGTCGAGAATCTTTCCACGTATACATTAGTTTTTAATTCAACATCTAATAAACCATTGCTTATAATATTCTGCAGTAAAGAGTCTCTTTATTTCTAGATTTTTTAGTATTTTTTTAAGCATTTTCTATACTTTTTTCAAAATTTCTTTTTTTTTTCGAACTCGAACCGAACACACCCAAAAAGTTCAAAGTTCGCGAACTTTCAAACTGCCAAAGTTCGGGCTGAACTCCGAACCGTCCGAACCCGAACAGCTCATCCCTAGTAGCCATAAGAGGGGGCTGAAAAAGGTAAATATCTCCATGAGCCAATAACCATTAGTGTATGCATGTCTCCATCTCTGCTATGACTGAGCTACTGTATTAGCAGTCATAACAGCAAGGGCCGCTAATTGATACTGCAGTGGTGCTGTGTAGGCAGTGTTGTGGTGGATCCGCTGAAGAACACTGGGAGCTATGCCTTGATTGATTTTAGAAAGAAGAAATGCAGAAAAATTATTGGAATATCTATTTTGAAACAACCATCATAATTAATTACACTTCTGGTGCACTTCGGTGTGCTTCAGCTATTCCATTTCACTGACCCTTCGTTGATTTCACTATTCACCGCAGGGTCACCATAGTGCACCGAAGATGGAGTCACTGAAGACCGCCAAAGACCGCCGGAAACTGCCAAAGAATGCCGAACTGGCTGCTGAAATGCAGAAGAAAAAAAATGAAACTCCTATTCTCCTAGGTGGTTCCACCTATAAAATGTCTTAAAATGTGTCTAAATAATTCTCTTGAATAGACCTGTATAGGTGAACCTCAGGAGAATTGACAGGAGAAGTGAAAATTCTATCAGGGTTATTCAAAGAGCTCCGAATTGCTCGCGAAAGGTAACTGAACGTGGAAATTCAGCGTTCGGTTATCTTTCCTGGCCATTTGGCTATCCAGAGAGCAGGCAGTTCGCCAAATGTTGGCGAATTGCCTGCACATACAGTGCCTTTTCGAGGGCGGTGAATTCCCCCATAGAGAAGCAATGCTTCATCTATTCAGAGAACAAAAACCAGCAGTGAAAAGTCGGCGAAATGCCCTGCTGTTCGGTGGTTTCATTCAACAGGTTTATTCTGGCGAATCCCATAGGCTTCAATGTTAAAAATATTCCCGTTTTTTAATCCAATATCTAATAAACCGTTGATTATAATATTCTGCAGTAAAAAGTCTCTTTATGTATAGATTTTTTAGGATCTTTTAGGCATTTTTCCGGATTTTTTGTGAAAATATTTTTTCCGTTTTTGTTCTTTAAAATACTGTATTTTTCGCTCCATAAGACGCACCTGACCATAAGACGCACCTAGTTTTTAGAGGAGGAAAACAGGAAAATAAATATTCTGAAATCAAATAGTGTCATAATGGATATTGCCCCAGCTCCTCTCATGGATATACTGCCCCAGCTCCTCTCACGGATATACTGTCCCCCAGCTCATGGATACTGTCCCCCAGCTCGTGGATATGCCCCCCAGTTTATGGATATGCCCCAGCTCATGGATATGCCCCAGCACATGGATTTGCCCCAGCACATGGATTTGCCCCCCAACTTATGGATATTGCCCCAGCACATGGGTAATGCCCCAGCTCATGGATATTGCCCCAGCACATGGATATTGCCCCAACACATGGATATTGCCCCAGCACATGGATATTGCCCCAACACATGGATATGCCCCAGCACATGGATATGCCCCAGCTCACTCATGGATATGCCCCAGCTCACTCATGGATTTGCCCCAGCTCTCTCATGGATTTGCCCCAGCTCACTCATGGATTTGCCCCAGCTCATGGATATGCCCCCGCTCACACATGGATATGCCCCAGCTCACACATGGATTTGCCCCAGCTCACACATGGATTTGCCCCAGCTCACACATGGATATGCCCCAGCTCGCTCAAGGATTTGCCCCAGCTCGCTCATGGATATGCCCCAGCTCACACATGGATATGCCCCAGCAGCTCATGGATATGCCTCAGCTCACCTGTCCCCGCCGCGTTAGCCTCCCTCTGAGCGTGCGTCCGGCGGCAGGAAGCTTGGGCACTCACCTGGGGGAGCCACGTGACCGCGATCTCGCGAGATCGCGGTCACGTGGCTCCCCCAGGCGAGTGCCCAAGCTCCTTGCCGCCGGACGCCGCTCAGAGGGAGACGAATGCGGCGGCGGTGGCAGGTGAGCTGAGGCATATCATGGGGCATTCGCTCCATAAGACGCACCCACTTTTCCCCCCACTTTTTTGGGGGAAAAAAGTGCGTCTTATGGAGCGAAAAATATCGGTTATATCGCTGATTCTGTAAATTTTGTATTTGTAACTGCGTATCACTTGTTTCTTGTGGCATTCGGGTCAGTTTAGCGTTTTTTAAATCGTTTTGTTCATTTTTTTGGTTCCTTGGCTTTCATACCATTTTAATATGATTAAATAAAGTTGTGAAATGTATATTCAATTATTCATAAGAAAAAAAAGATCTTTATTTAATAAAAAAAACCACGATAGAATCGCCAGAATTATCGTAGACACTTTGAAACGAGGAGAACAGACGTTCCGAAAAAACGAAAATTTCCTAAATTTCCAAAAAGTCGATACAAAAAACGAGCAAAGTGACCCGAAAACACGAAAAATGGTCGATATTCCGAAAAAAAAATGTACACGAAAAACGAGCCGAACCGAACCGAATCGAAACAGAAATCGGTCGAAACGAGCCGAATCGATAATTTTAAACATCCGAACAAATCGAACCGAATCGAACCGAAAAAAAAAAATTGGTGCACAAGCCTATTTTCAACTGCTGTGACAGAAAGATCTTCAGGGATCTACGTAGTACAGGGAAAAGCCACCGCAAACTTGCCAAGCACTCACCGCAAAACCTGGCGAATGCACACCGTAACCCGCAAAAACATCTGGATTAACCCCGCCGAACACGCCGGAGAAACCCGTGCAGGAGCCGATCACAGCGCAGAGCAGCCACCGGAAAAACCTGACACCGCAGACAAATGGAGTAAAAAAAAAAATAAACATTACGCTAGAATATTTGAAAGTGAAATGCTGTTTGCAAAGAAACTACTGAGCAAAAATGTCTGAAATTTACATATGAGGTCCAGGGAATGATAATAAAAAGGACTGTTACAGAAAAAAGAAAAAACTATTTTAAAAAAAAAAAAACGGAAAAAAAAGGGTTGCAAAAAAATGCTTAAAAGATCCTAAAAAACTCTATAAATAAAGAGACTTTTTACTGCAGAATATTATAATGAACGGTTTATTAGATATCGAATTAAAACGGGAATATTTTTAACATTGAAGCCTATGGGATTCACCTGAATAAACCTGCCGAATTAAACCACCGAATGGCAGGGCAATTCGGCAACTTTTCTCTGCTGGGTTTTGTTCTCTGAATAGACGAAGCAGTGCTTTTTCATGGGGTTTTCACTGCCCTCGAACAGGCACCGAACAGGCACCTTATGTGCAGGCAATTCGCCAGGATTTGGCGAATTGCCTGCTCTCTGGATAGCCGAATGCCCAGGAAAGGTAACCGAATGCTGAATTTCAGCGTTCGGTTACCTTTCGGCCCCAATTTGGAGCTCTTTGAATAACCCTGAAGGTGTATTATTGAATTCTACTTTAAAGTGGAGGTCTATTTGTGCTGCTGCAGGTATTGCAAATTCTGCTATGCCCCATGGCCATATAACTTGTCAATTTGAATTTAAGAAAAATATCCATGACCTGTTGGGGGCCTTATATGGGGGGCCTTAAAAACAAAAGCATAGCATCATATTTGCGTCCAATAAATTCTTAAAATACATTTCTTCCTCTAACTAGCTGCCTTTTCTCTTACTCAGAGTCTCAGCAAGTATGTGAAATAAATGCTGCCGGCTCCTCAATCCACTGGCCTATGCCCAGCCCTGCTTTAAACACAATCTTAACATCTTAATACTAGCATTAAAAACCTACTAGTGTGCCTCAACAGTTTTTCGCTCTTTATCACAAGATGAAAAGGTTGAATTTCACTGCTATAGAAATTCACTAAATTAAGATGACATGGTATGGCAAATGAAGCCTGAAAGAGAGAGAGATACCGCCTTTCCTTAAAAAGCGAGGATTCGTTTTGATCACACATGGTAGAGCTACCATAACTAACGCACTGTGTAAATGTTAGACTCGTGCATTTATTTTAAGAGGAATCTTGATTCATCAAAATTGTTGTCTATTTGTCCAACAACGATTCACATAGTGGACGAATTTGTCCATTGATTCTTTTCTTCGTTCATTTGCTCAGTAGGCTGGTTAGAGCTTGCTATCAAGCTGCCTCTGTAAAAAGAAAAATAATAATAAAGAAATAAAAGCATATGAGGGTCATAATTCCAGCCCTGTCACCTGTATTTGAGTTTATCCGGGCAGGCTTTTAGTTCTTGCCCTGCCATTTCTTCAATCCAGTAGTTTCTTTACGATCATCTCTGCTCAGGATCACCTGTCTGTGCTAGCACTTAGGCTAGGGTCAGACGAAAGCATTTTTCCCCGCGAACGTGAAAAAGTGCGTCCGAACGCATTGCCGTATTTTTTCACGGAATGCGCAAAAACGGTCAGACGACGAGCATTTTCGGGCGTGATTTTGTACGGATCGTCTATAAAACTCTTTTTGCGTCTGGACGTTATGTAGGCTGGACATTAGCAGCGTCTGACATCTCCTAATCACGCATACATGCCGCTATGCCGCAGCTGCGCACTCAGTACGTCAGTACTAGCGGTTCAGCGTTCTCAGAAAAATGCGTTCAAATTCCACTTGCGTTGCACGGCCGGACTTTTGTGCGGCCGTACATCGTATATTGGCCGTCATTGCACGTCATCTGCTGCTAGTGCGGCCGTAATTATGTGCGCCAGAACGCACGTTAAAAGTGCGCTGATCTGACCCCAGCCTTAACCAGCCCCCTAAATATTAGTGTTTCTCCCATGGTGCTATGCTCTTTGAGTCAATCTCAGGGTGTTTCTGTGTTATTCTGTGTTACAGTAATTGAATTTAAGCAAGCATGGGATAGGCATAAGGCTATCCTAAATAGGGATGAGCTGTTCGGGTTTGGACGGTTCGGAGTTCGACCCGAACTTTGGCAGTTCGAAAGTTCGCGAATTTCGAACTTTTTGGGCGTGTTCGGTTCGGGTTCGGAAAAAAAAGAAATTTTGAAAAAAGTATAGAAAATGCTTAAAAAAATACTAAAAAAATCTAGAAATAAAGAGACCCTTTACTGCAGAATATTATAAGCAACGGTTTATTAGATATTGAATTAAAAACTAATGTGTACGTGGAAAGATTATCAACTCTAAATGACCTCTGTTCACAAACGGGCATAACACCAGGTGTTTTTAGTCTGGTAATCAATTTGATACATTGTACAATATACTGCGGGTGGGGTGGTGTCTGGTGTCTGCTTCTAATTGAGATTTGAGAATTAATTTCCCTAAAACATCCTAATATGCTGCATTTAACTGGTGTTTGAAAAAAATCTTAAGCAATGTTATTTTTCACCTCAGGATTAAACATTCACAGGGTTATTCAGAGAGCGGTGAAAAGCAGGAGAATAACTGGAGAAGTGAAAATTCTAGGTCAAAATAGCCAAACCAGAAAAAATTCTCCCATTTATCTCACTTTCCAAATCGGCTATTTGGTCTAGATTGTTCTCTTCTCTTGCCAGTTGTCCTGGCTTTCACCTCTCTCTCAGGGTTGTTCAGAGAAAGGTGAAAACCAGGAGAATGGCAGGAAAAGAGAACAATCTGGACCAAATAGCCGATTTGGAAAGTGAGATAAGGCTAGGGTCAGACTAACGCATTTTTCGCAGGGACCGTCAAAAAGTGCGTCCGAACGCATTGTCGTATTTTTTCACGGATTGCGCGAAAATGGTCATACGATGCGCATTTTTGTGCGTGATTTTTTACGGATCCAAACCAGGACACTTTGGGTGTCTGGACGTTATGTTGGCCGGACATGAGCAGGGTCTGACATCTCCAAATCACGCACACACACCGCTAGTGGACGCAGCGCACTCTGTACGTCCGTACTAGCGGTTCTGCGTTCTCGAAAAAATGCGTTCATTTTCCACTTGCGTTGCGCAGCCGGACTTTCGTGTGACCGTACTTCGTATATTGGCCGTCATTGCCCGTCATTTGCTGCTAGTGTGGCCGTGATTAAGTGCGCCTAAACGCACGTTAAAAATTCGCTAGTCTGACCCTAGCCTAAATGGGCTCTTCACCGCTCTCTGAATAACCCTGACAGGGTTATTCAGAGAAAGGTGAAACTCAGGAGAATGACTGGAGAATGGAAAATTCTAGGTCAAAATAGCCGAACCAGAAAAATTCTCCCATTTATCTCACTTTCCAAATCGGCTTTTTGGTCTAGAAGTTTCCATTCTCCTGTTTTTCACCGCCAAAAAATCAGTAAACTTTTTCTGCGTGTCCAAAAATGTCTCCTCTTTTCATACAGACTGCCGCCCCAAGCAGTTGTTTATGGATAGATTAAAGGAAAAGCATTTACCATCATTTGAAATGTCATTTTTTGGTTTTTACATATTTCTAAACATCCTAGAAATCCACCACTTCACGGGCAGGTTATGGGGACATCCTAGGCACGATATTTGGAGGAATTTTTCATTTTTATTTTTAACCCTTATTTCATGGAAAACTCACTGTCCCTTTAAAAACGTTTTTTTAAAACTTTTGTCCTTGTTTCCTGTCCCCCAGGGCACTACCCGGACCCCCATACACTTTTAATGGCAAATATGTAGCATATATGCCCTCTTGGAGGGCACTCCAAAAAACCGAATTTTCAGCCCCATTGACTTGCATGGGGGTTCGGGTTCGGGTTCGGTCCCGAACAAATGGGAAGCTCGGGTTCGGGCTCGAACCGAACTCGGGGAGTGTTCGGCTCATCCCTGATCCTAAACAAAAGATAAATCCAGGTTACGTATCCATGTAATTGGGCAGACTAGATGGGCCGAAAGGTTCTTATCTGCCGACATTTTTCTATGTTTCTATCCTGCTGCGAGCAAGCTACCCTGATTTGTTTGTATATTTTATTCTGTTTTATTTTTGGTTCCCTGTTTCTTTGCCTGATTGTCCCTCTGTTTTCCTTGTCTTGTTTTTGTTTTATTTTTGCCTTTGCCTTTCCCTCTGGCTTATATTTTGTTTGGTTCCATGTTTTCCTTGACTTTGTTTTTTTCCCTGTTTATTTCTGTAACTTGCTTTTACCCTTCCTGCTCCTGTGTGGGTTTCGGTGTACTGACCTCAGTTAGTTCTCCTGACTATTCTCTGTGCTTTTACCCTTTGTGCTACCTCTATATAGATTCTGTGTAATGAGTTGGCTATAGTTTTTGGATTCTGGTTTGGCTCTTAACCCTTTGTATTGCTGTGCTGACTAATTCGTGTACCAACCTTGGCTATTCCTTTGTCTATGTCTGTGCTTTAACCCTTCAGTTTCTATACTGATCTATTTTGTCGGAGAACCTGTACTGCCTCGTGTCATCTCCTCATAGGTTAGGTCCGGCTACCCTAAAGACCGGCCTGTCAGAGTTAGGGACTTCTTTTATTTGGTTGTGCTGTGCAGGAGTCTCTGCCCAGCCTTGTGGTGTCCTCCCCTTCAGTCTGTTTACTGGTTGTCTCCATTTAGTCAGTGGTTTCTCCTATATTTTGGGCTTTATACCCCAAATATGGGCCCCACTTTGGCTCCCTCAAGGTGCCGCCGTGACAGTGAGGGTCAGAATGACCCCACAGCACCCCATGCCTCCACGAAACATATCAGATAATCACTGCTTTCATCCCAGCACTGCTAGGATACAATTACTGACTGAGGAGCTATTGCTGCTTTGGGTGTGGGGTAATAGAGCATCTATTGTACCTTTGTGCCTATTTATTTATTTACCCAGGACATACTTGAAACCGAGAGAAATCTCAATGTATCCTTCCTGGTAAAATCCTTTATAAATAAATAAATAAATAAATGTATGATATTTAACCCCAGCTGCACTGGGTTAATATTGGCAAACAGTCACTGCCAGATTTACAGTTATGTTCAAAATTATTCAACCCCCACTGAAATTGAGTGTTTTGGTCAGTTTGACATTGATTTTGATCATTCAGTCATCTTGCTTACAATTAAATCAAAGAGGTACGTGTAGGTCAGACAAATATAAAATAACATTTATAATGAAATAACCACAAATGTCTTTTCTGTGCTCACATCATTATCAGTTTTATTCAACCCCCAAGTGACATTCAATCTTAGTACTTAGCTTTTAAACGTGAAGCATAGCTTGACACAAGTGTCTTGCAGCGATCTACGGGTATCTTCGCCCATTCGTCATGGGCAAAAGCCTCCAGTTCAGTCACATTCTTAGGCTTGCGCACTGCAACTGCTTTCTTTAAGTCCCACCAGAGGTTCTCAATCGGATTTAAGTCAGGTGACTGCGATGGCTACTCCAAAATGTTCCAGCCTTTAATCTGCAACCATGCTCTAGTGGACTTGGAGGTATGCTTGGGATCATTGTCCTGTTGAAAGGTCCAACGTCTCCCAAGACTCAGGTTTGTGACGGACTGCATCACATTGTCATCCAATATCTCCTGGTACTGAAGAGAATTCATGGTACCTTGCACATGCTGAAGCTTCCCTGTACCCGCAGAAGCAAAACAGCCCCAAAGCATGATTGACCCCCTACCATGCTTCACAGTAGGCAAGGTGTTCTTTTCTTCATAGGCCTTGTTCTTCCTCCTCCAAACATAGCGTTGATCCATGGGCCCAAACAGTTCTAATTTTGTTTCATCAGTCCACAGAACACTATCCCAAAACTTCTGTGGTTTGTCCACATGACTTTTGGCATACTGCAGTCGACTCTTCTTATCCTTTGGAGACAGCAAGGGGGTGCGCCTGGGAGTTCTGGCATGGAGGCCTTCATTACGCAGTGTGCACCATATTTTCTGAGCTGAAACTTCAGTACCCACATCTGACAAATCTTTTCTCAGTTCCTCAGCAGTCACACGGGGACTTTTCTCCACTCTACGCTTCAGGTAGCGCACAGCAGTCAAAGTCAGCATCTTCTTTCTGCCACGACCAGGTAGCGTTTCAACAGTGCCCTTTGCCTTGAATTTGCGAATGATGCTTCCTATGGTCTCTCTTGGTATGTTTAACATCTTTGCAATCTTCTTATAGCCATTGCCCTTCCTGTGAAGAGTAATCACCTCTTCTCTTGTCTTCCTGGACCATTCTCTTGACTTCACCATGTTTGTAACCACACCAGTAAATGTCTAGAAGGAGCTGAGTATCACAGTCATTTTAAAGCTGCCTAATTGGTGCTTATTATGCTTTATTGCTGCTCCGTGACATCCACAGGTGTTTTCAATACCTGATTGAAAACACTTGAAAGAACCTCTGTTCTTCAGAGTGGTAGTCTTTAAGGGGTTGAATAATTGTATCAATGAAGAATTCACAAAAGAAACATTTACTACTGTATTACAAAACCAATTGATGTCATTTTAGTTGCATATGGTTCTTTAAAAAGTCCTTGTAGGATTTCATTCTGAATACAATTACAAATGTACACTAAATTCCCTAAAACCCTTTACAGCATTGGGGATTGAATAATTTTGAACACAACTGTAGCTGATATGTCCCACCCATACCATGACAGACAGTGGCATAGGGTGTCATTTTAACACCCATATGCATTTACGGTTTTCATTCTTTTACCTGTACAGTGGTTTCTGGCTAGCAAGCGCTGGCCAGTCACCACTAATTTATGTCTTAACACCAACGGGCATCATCCATTATTCGTTTTGTGCGAAACCAAATTACCCGAAATTTTCAAACAAGTTAGCACACAAGCTGCACACAAGCCTGTTAAATACTCAAATACTTGTTCTTGATCTAATTTAATGTAATTTTAATATGGATAATAAATCTGCGATCTGCATCACTTACTGCTTTCTCTGCCCTTAAATGATCTTCTCCATTAAATCTTAGCTCAAGCTTTATGTGGATGGGTGCTGTGCTTAACCCAAATATATCGAAATGATTTACTGTTTTTTAGATGAGAATCTGTCTTTATTATTTTTTATTCTTATATAACTATGTCTTTTAAACAGTAGATGGCGCCAGAGGTCTCTCACTAATACTTGGAAATGTTTTCTTCACTGTAGATCAGAGATTTGTTCAGTTTAAAATGCAATGTGATTTAATAGGACTTCTAATAATGAGGATTACATGATGTATCCCATTTATGATATAAAAAAAGCTTGTCCAAATCTTTCTACATAATTTACAGTATAATGAACGCTAAATCAAAATGATGTCCTAAATGTTAGCCCTTCAGGCCTCCCTCATTATTACTGCTTGTCAACAATGACTCATGACAATGACTTTATTTTGGAGATTTTATGTCATTATAATCTTATTACTGATTTTGCGCAATTTTTTTCTGTAAGCATGTTTAATAAAATATTTACAGTAAAAGCCACACAATTATATTTGTTTAATTTTTTTTATACAGGAGCTCGAAGATAAGGATATTTAGGCACAATGGTACCGCATGATAAAGTAATCGTTACATAAATATAAAGGGGGTTGCCAAGACCCTACGTTGAAGAGTAGCTTGGTACATGATCATTGCACCAGTTGTGTATTTTTAAGAAAAAAATTGTGTTTTAGCATTTTAGAACTGTTTTATACGTGGTCAATTGATAGACATAAGTGATTATTTGCACACGCATTGAAGATGCAAATGCAAATTGCTTCTCAAGAGAGGCAAATACCATTCATTTTCCCTTTTTAGTGATAATGCTCCAGCTTTTAGCAGTATAACCATGGGAACATAAATGTGTAATTATGGAAAGCAGTTCTTAAGTTGGGCTGAAATTGTAGCTGCAGAACAATCTGGGGAGCCAAGGCTCTTTATTCAAGATGCTGATGCCAGACCAGACATGTTAGTATACGGGGGGGGTTCTACATGTTATTCCTGAGGCCTTGAGGTAGCCGTAAATAAGATGTTCTTCAACCTGACCCTTGGTCCGCCCCTTGCCACCCACCTCCACCAACATACTCACAAGCACATAGGGGTCAAGTCCTAAGAAGATAAGTGTGGGAACTCCCCTACATTTCTGTCCATTCCCGTCTTAAAGATTACTGGGAGCCACAGCAGCTGCAGCGCTTCTTTAGACAGAGAATATCATTCCTCTGGCATACACAGAGAATTTGTCACTCCCATGCCTTCCCAATGTACTTAAATCCAGGATATTCCCTTAAATATAGACTGTTTTTTAAAAATTGTGTCTATATGCATTGCAGCTTTCCAGTTTATCAGCCAAAAGGGAACTAAGTTCCTCCTGCTAAAATAGTGAGAGAACTGTGCTCCCAAGCATTCCTGTAGGACTTGACCCCTGCAAGCACATACAAAATATTTATGTAAAGTCAATCATGGAATAAGATGTCCTTGCATTTTTTCCCTATCCCATTGAGGCATTTGCACCTCCTGTTCCTCCTCCTCCTAAACCAGAGATCTCAAACTCTGCCCCTCCCATCTGTTTCTGAACTACAACTCCCATGATTCTCTGTTGATCTATTGCCTTTCATAAAATCTGGGAAATGTTAGGAAAATAACAACTGGAGGCCTGAGTTTGCGATCTCTGCACTAGACTAACACTAGATCTATTTGGGTCATACATGGTAACTCATTGCATGCTACGTTTCATGACCTACAAATCTCTCACTGGCTCAGTTCCCACTACTTGTCCTCACTAAATCACCAAATACACCCCAGCCCGTTCCCTAAGGTCAACCAGTGACCTGTGCCTAGCTTCTCCCCGCATCACCTCTTCCTATAATAGACTGCAGGACTTCTCACGCACAGCTCCCATCCTCTGGAACGCTCTCCCTCGTACGGTCAGACTTTCCCCTATTTTCCCTTCCTTCAAACACCCCCTTAAGACATTCCTATTTAGGGAAGCCTACCACCCGACTCACTGATACACCTTACTGCCCCAACCAGGAGCAGTCCATCACTCTCGCCTTGCAGTCCTCTCCTCCTGTTTCCACCCCCAACCCCTCTAGATTGTGAGTTCTCACGGGAATAGGGCCCTCGTTTCCTCCTGTACTGGTTTATCAAATGTTGTTCAGTCTCAGTGTATTGTAACTGTGTCTATATTGTGCCCATTGTTCAGCGCTGCGGAATATGCTGGCGCTATATAAATAAAGTATAATAATAATAATAACGGGCTGAGCCTGCGCGTTTTCAGTACTTACTTCAGAGAATTTAGTTTGACCACAATAACTGTAATATATTCACCTCTAAAGAAAACTGTGTAAAAAGTTAATTTTCTACAATACTTTCCTGCAAGCTTTGGGCATTTTCCCAAACTAAATGGGAAGATATTCCATTTAGTTTGGGAAAATGCAAACACCCTCTCTCCTAAATCTATGGTTCCCTGCCATCACTGAGGATTTGCATTTTGTTCAATACAGGCCCTATTACAAACCTCAGACCCGTTATATCTTGCCTTGCTTCATATATCATTTCTCCAATATCTCAGTACTTATTGCTTTAAACATCATGCATTCCTTCGTACATGGATCACCCCCAAAATGGCGCACCACTCCTTTTCCCATATGTCAATGTTCCCCCACGCATAACCTATTTTGCAACACTTGGGCCCTCTATTTTCACATTTGTCACACCACTTTCCCTCACATATTGCCTTCTTCCCTATACGTAACCCATTTGTCTAATATAGTCCAAATTGACATCTTTTTCTCACACATATGTCTTGTATCATTTATCCCCATCTACATACAGTATACCCACTTTATGCTCCTGGCAATATGACACATCAGTACCCTTATAGACCACGTCTCTTTTTTACCTCACATATATCTGTATAGAAATTTCCCAATGGAGCACAGATACACCCAACAAACAAAAAATCTGTTTTATTCTGCTGCCAAAACTAAAAATATGGTGTAAACCAAAAAAAAGTTTAAGATCACCTTTTATGCTCATATCACTTAGGCTAGGGTCAGACGAGCGTGATTTCTACGGACTGTACGTCCGTGCACACGGACGGACGTCAGTACGGAAGACACAGTAGTGGCCACATAGTCTGTTTATTCACTGACGTATATATATTTTGATGGATGTAGGAGGGAAAATAAATTAAAAAGCAAAATCATTTTGTCCGTGAAAAATGCTGGACGTATAAATGCAGTCCGTCTGACCACGTTCCATCACTCACACACAAAGCTATGCGGACGTTGCGGACGCAGCGCACTTTGTGCGGCCGTTCTAGGGGATGTACGTTCTTGCCTGCCTTGCGTCCGCGGGCCACGGCCGTTGTGCGTCCGCAGTTCAGTGCGGACATACTTCATGTGTCAGGCTCCAATGGGCTTTCCGTCATGCTATCACAGACGTACTTTTAGGCGCAATCACGGACGTGAACACTACGCTCGTCTGACCCCAGCCTTATTCCTAATCCACTGACCCATGAGTATTAAATAACCCCCCAGATTAAAACAACTCGGGTGTCTTTCTTACTGTTTTGTCCCCTAAAAAATATAATTTTTTAATGCGCCACTTTCGACTATGGCACAATTCCAACTTTTTTTATAAATCTTTTTAAAGTGGCCCCTCTTCCATTCTAATACATATCACATCGCTTAAGAATGGGGCTCAGTTTGTATTATAAATGGTGGAAGCACGTACACCAACACGACTGTCCATTTCTATGGTTTTCTACTAATTGAGATTTGATTGGCTGCGATGCCTAATGGATGAGCTTACTGGAGGGACTGTGTTTACTCCCAGAGCTCTCACTATATGGTCTAGGACAGCGGTCAGCATCCTTGGCTTCCTAGATATTTTGGAACTACTTTTACCATGAGGCTCATCCATGCTGACGAGTGACTGAGCATCATGGGAGATGTAGTTCCAAACTTCTGGAGAGCCAAGGTTGGTGACCCCTGGTCTAGGACAGAGGACAGAAATCTTGGCCCTCCAGATGTTTTGGAATATCATCTCCCATGATGCTCAGCCACTCATTAGGCTGGTAGACACTGGTGGAAAGGTAGTTTTCTCACCAGTGTCTACCAGCCTAATGAGTGGCTGAGCATAATGGGAGATGATATTCCAAAAGATCTTTAGGGCCAAGGGGGCTGACCCCTGGACCGAGGGTCTTAATGAATAACATAATAATGGGAATGTAGCCTATATTTATAGGTTTACCAATATTTTTCTCCTATTTTGTCAAGATATTTTCTGTAAAAAGTTTTTTTTTTTTTTTTTTACCAGTTGACTAATTTCGCAGTCCAAGTATTGTACAGTCTGTGCTATGTCAGCCACACTGCTCGGGTACATGGGAGTAAGTTGGACACCTTATTGCTATGCGTCTACGTGCTTCTTGCCCTTTTTTACTTTATTTCCTCATCTTCATAATTGATGGAATGATATTACAGAGACAGCTGTGTGGATATTTTTCACTCGAACATTATTCTTCATTTATAATTTTAATAAATTTATAACTTGATGGGCCTCTAATGATTGCAGATTCCTCAGCGATGATTAGCATGTTTGTCTTTTAATAACCATTAAGGGGACTTTAAAGGTCAGTTCAATAATACTCCCTCCAATAGTTTATTGAAGATAAATTAAATTTCTTTCTCTTGTACTCTACATTTCACAGATGGCAAATCAGTATGGGACAGCTTCATTCAACTCATTTTACTTCTGATTATATTAGATTTTTTTATTTATTTTGGCTGGAAAATGGGACTTTTGTTGGATGGATGTCCATTTGTTCTCTTAGTATTTCAATACATTCCCACTGTCTGATGGAGACAGAAATTATTCAGTAAGTACATGGTCTTACATATACACAACAAAGGGTGTCATTGGTAAAAACTGCACAATATTGCACAGCTCCTGTGAATAGGGTGAGTATTTACAAAATACAGCGCAAGAGTGTCATTGATCAATGTGTTTTCCACAGGCATGACCTATTGAATTTGTAGTTCAAGAGCATCACAAAGTCAGAGACAAGTAGTTAGATGAGAAGCAACAAACAGAATTGCATCCAAAATAAATGTGTTTCTGAAATAAAATTGAATTCATTATTTTCATGAATTCTGGGTAAATTGGTTTAAGTAAATGTAATTATCGTACTTTGTTCACATTGGGCCACTAATTGTAATATGATATAACATGCAGCTACTTTTATTTTTTGAGAACATTTTCTATTCTATATGTCGCAGTATACTAGTTGCAAACAAACTATTTGATAAATCATTTTGCGGTTTGTCTGCTAAACAGTGAGTTTGGTTAACTAGACAACCATCTTGTTTATGTCCTGCAGAAATAGCAGATTTTATAAAAGACCCTGTCTGATCTCATTGGAAATAATAATCCGTTCTACTGCCTGGATTCTGAATTCCTGTTTTCGAGACTCCAGATATGCTGTATAGCAGTGACATCAATAACAATTACCAATGTGCGTGATTATATAAGTAGGTGAACACAAGGCAATGTGTGCTAGCAGTGAAGTGATCATTATATCAGAACACCAGCTGATCACTATTGTCTCTGGTGTTTTGTGCATTCTGCAGAAACTAGCCGCTGGCTTGAATTTAACCAGTGAATGCACTACATCTCCCATAAGGCTTGGTTACATATTAGACAGTCTGAGCCTGATGGGACATATGGCTCCAAATCATCTGGAGGGTCAAGGTTGCTACCACTGCCATAGAACAGCTAGACTAAACAGAAAGTTACAAGGCACAGCACCCTATTATGCTTTCTGTAGCTACACTCTTGATACAGCACAGCAGCACTGAAACAATATCTATCTCTCTATCTCTCTCTCTCTCTCTCTCTCTGGCTATCTATATAGCTCTCTGGCTATGTATTTATCTATCTGGCTATCTATCTATATGTCTATCTATCTGGTTATCTATCTATCACTCTCTCTGGCTATCTATCTGGCGATCTATGTGGCTATCTATATATCTATCTGGCTATGTATTTATCTATCTGGCTATCTATCTATATGTCTATCTATCTGGTTATCTATCTATCTATCACTCTCTCTGGCTATCTATCTGGCGATCTATCTGGCTATCTATATATCTATGTGGCTATCTATCCATTTCTCTCTCTGGCTATCTATATATCTATCTGGCTATGTATTTATCTATCTATCTATCACTCTCTCTGGCTATCTATCTGGCGATCTATCTGGCTATCTATGTGGCTATCTATCCATTTCTCTCTCTGGCTATCTATATATCTATCTGGCTATGTATTTATCTATCTGGCTATCTATCTATCACTCTCTCTGGCTATCTATCTGGCGATCTATCTGGCTATCTATCTATCCATTTCTCTCTCTGGCTATCTATCTGGCTATCTATATATCTATCTGGCTATCTATCTATATGTCTATCTATCACTCTCTCTCCATTTCTCTCTCTGGCTATCTATATATCTATCTATCCATTTCTCTCTCTGGCTATCTATATTTCTATCTGGCTATCTATATTTCTATCTGGCTATCTATATATCTATCTGGCTATCTATCCATTTCTCTCTCTGGCTATCTAGCTCTCTCTCTCTTTGGCTATATATCCATTTCTCTATCTGGCTAGCTCTCTCTCTCTCTTTGGCTATCTATCTATTTATCTCTCTCTCTCTCTCTCTCTCTGGCTATCCATCTGGAGTATCTATCTGTCTGGCTATTTATTCATCTCTCTCTCTGGCTATCTATCTGGCTATCGCTCTTTCTGGCTATCTATATATCTATCTGGCTATCTATATATCTCTCTCTCTGGCTATCTCTATATCTGTCTGGCTTTCTCTCTCTCTGGCTATCTATCTCTCTCTCTCTGGCAATCTATATTTCTGTCTGGCTTTCTCTCTCTCTGGGTATCTATATATCTATCTGGCTATCTATCTGGCTATCGCTCTTTCTGGCTATCTATATTTCTATCTGGCTATCTATATATCTCTCTCTCTGGCTATCTATATATCTCTCTCTCTGGCTATCTATCTGGCGATCTATCTGGCTATCTATATATCTATGTGGCTATCTATCCATTTCTCTCTCTGGCTATCTATCTGGCTATCTATATTTCTATCTGGCTATCTATCTATCACTCTCTCTGGCTATCTATCTGGCTATCTATGTGGCTATCTATATATCTATCTGGCTATGTATTTATCTATCTGGCTATCTATATAGCTCTCTGGCTATGTATTTATCTATCTATCTATCTGGCGATCTATCTGGCTATCTATCTATATGTCTATCTATCACTCTCCATTTCTCTCTCTGGCTATCTATCTGGCTATCTATCTGGCTATGTATTTATCTATCTATCTATCTGGCTATCTATCCATTTCTCTCTCTGGCTATCTATATATCTCTCTCTCTGGCTATCTATATATCTATCTGGCTATCTATCTGGCGATCTATGTGGCTATCTATATATCTATCTGGCTATCTATCTCTCTCTCTCTCTGGCTATCTATCTGGCGATCTATCTGGCTATCTATATTTCTATCTGGCTATCTATGTGGCTATCTATATATCTATCTGGCTATCTATATCTATCTGGCTATCTATATATCTATGTGGCTATCTATATATCTATGTGGCTATCTATATATCTCTCTCTCTGGCTATCTATCTGGCTATCTATCTGGCGATCTATCTGGCTATCTATATATCTATCTGGCTCTCTCTTTGGCTATCTATCTATCCATTTCTCTCTCTGGCTATCTATATATCTATGTGGCTATCTATATATCTATCTGGCTATCTATCTGGCGATCTATCTGGCTATCGCTCTTTCTGGCTATCTATATCTATCTGGCTATCTATCTGGCTATCTATCTATATGTCTATCTATCACTCTCTCTGGCTATCTATATCTATCTGGCTCTCTCTTTGGCTATACCTATCTTTCTGTCTCTCTCAATATATCTCTGTCTCTCTCAATATATCTCTGTCTGGCTATCTGTCTGGAAGCATAACAGTATTAGAAGGATGAAGGCACTTTAACCCTTTGCCTGCTAGTCATTGACAACTAGATTTCTCATTACCTTTGTACCACACTTGGCACTGCATGGATGGGGGTAAAAATAAGTAAACGGCATATTATTAAAATAAAATGAAGCACTCTTAATGTGTGCAGCAACTAATCAGACGTTATATCTGATACACTAATGATATTAAAGCTCCATTTCCCAATCTAATTGGCATTGCAGGAGTTAAATACATCAAGTCTGTAACTAACCATTAGATAGAAAGTAGTCTCACTGCTCCCATCAAAGAATGATGAGGAAAGGAGACGGATGCTGACAGAATATGAATCTCAAGCTTCTCTCTCACATCTCTGTGGCGCTGCGGGGGTTAATTTTAACTCCACCGAAGTAAAATAGCAGAATAATAACAGCATCCGTACTGATGAGAGAAAGGCTGTGTGAGCTTGATGAGATTCACACCGACACCTTATGGATGCGATGCACAGCTTTCTAAACACTCTGGCACTCCAGGGGTTAAACAGAACCACTCTCTAGAAAAAAAAAAGAATATATCAGTAAGGAACAAGGGGAGGCTCATTGCCTTTAGCAAATGATGATTGGGTATTGTGCCCGAGCAGATGATGAGTCTCTTGCTGACACCTTATGAATCCTCCTGTTTCCCATTTCTGTGGCTTACACCCCAAGGGCTTTCACAGCAACCAAAAATAAAAGAAGGTGAAGCAAACAGATGGACTGACATCTCAAGTGACGTCTCTGCTGAAGGCGGGGAGGTCTCTGTGAATAGCAGATCTGGGTAGAGTAGGCGTGGGATTCAAGCCTGGCTCAGGGAAAACATCCTAGGAGTTACGCTGAGCGGTCGCTGTCCACTTGCTGGCTGGTGCTGATCCTTGGACTCTGGCCAGATGCCTCTAATCCTGTCACCCTCTGCTCCCCGAGAATACACAGGGTCCCCCTTGCAGTGACCACCATCGCAACCGAGTACACAGCACACACCAAGCTTCTTCTTGGACTGTTTACAACTTGAGGACCAGGAGGGGAAAAACAACAACAACAAACGCACTGCTTTGGATATTTGTCGTTTTGCTATTGTGGATCTTATTGCATTTTGTTTGGATAAAGTGTCCCGGATTTACTATACAGATCGCTGCCCCCCCCCTGGAAATAACTCCCTGTGATTTACTTCAGTAAACATCTAGACTACTTTTTTGAAAAACAAAAATTACAAGGTGAGCAATATTTATTTGCTTTTTTAACCCCTTCACTTTTGCTGTTATATTTTATGGCTGATTAGAGTCCAGACATCAGAAAATCCCCCAGTATTCAGTGAAAAAAAACCACACAATTAATAGGAAATTGTTAATAATAAAATGATTTTTATTGTTTTGTTTCACGTGGTTGAATCAGATTTTTTGGAGTAAATTTGCACTCGCTGGGTGTTTGTTTTGTTTCTTTCATGTTCACGTTTTCCAGTGTTAGATATACAATGTATCACATCATAATGCTGGCTGCATTGATACAGTGACTGCATGTTGTAAGTTTTGCAACTTAATAATAAAGTTAGGTTTAAGCCAAATTGTGTAAAATGTGACTGATAATCTGAAAGGCTGCCAGGGTGGAGAAGCATCACTCGATGAACATCATCATCATCACCATCAGAAAAACAATATACACACCAGTCACCGAATTCCAAACCAGGCAAAATGTATTTACTCCATGTCTGCACTGAACCCTGTGCCTTTATGGAGATAATAAAGGACAGTGATCTGACAAACACACCACAAACACACACACACATACACTCTTTTGTAAACTTAGAACATAGTGCAGACAATCATGTCTAATGTTTTTTCAAAGAATTAAGAAAAAATAAAATAAAACAAGCAGCTCACATCCCCACTTGTAGACATGTATCTCAGATCTGGCTGTCCCCCTCCTCCTCTCTCTGGTACTGAATGCCTGTGTGCTGTCATGAAGGTAGCTACACCTCTGCCTCCCTAAATCCCCATGTTAAATATTCACCTGGTGCTTCACAAACATTATATGGAGGGAGTGAGGAGGGGAGACAGTTCCCCCATCTGTCCTTTAACAGAGCTGCTGCATCTTAGCACCCTCTCCCTTCAGTGCTTCTTCTGCACATGACTGTTTAAGGAGTGGAGTTAACCCCTGCACTGCTGATCAGCCCCCCCCCCAATACATTGTGTTCTCCCTGTCACCAACCTCACAGCTCTACATTATTGATCTTCTGCACTTGAATTGTGAATCTACTTAATATGAATGTGTTTTTCTATGACTGTGTGTGTGTGTGTGGTTGTGAAAATGAGGGTTTGTACACATTTAGGGATACATGAGAACTGAGTGCTGGATATTGCAGTGCAGCCCTTTTTCATATAATAATTATAAACAATAACCATGACTTGTAGAAGCAGCCTCTGTGTTGACCACCCAAATTCATTTTTTGGTGAGGTTGATCTCACAGCCCAGGTCATGCAGGTGCATATTTTAGTTAGAGAAAACATAACAACACATTATTCCTGTGGAGTATTGTTTTGTATAACCAGTTCAATGACCGGAAGTAATACAATGCTTAGAAGACATGTCCTCATACCTGTATTGTTCCGGATAAAGTTCTGGTGATGCTACAGGGTGAAAACCAAATTGGCACCGACACAAATAAACCAAAGAAACACCTGAGACGTCTATGAATTTTCATTCATGTGATTTGTTTAGAGTCACTTATATTTATTACTTTACGTAGTAAATTCAAACCAGCCCAAGTGCATCATATTGAATCACTGAACATAGGGCTCTATCACCTCCTTCAAGCTAACACTAGCATCAGCATTAGCTTAAAGGATGTCATAGTGCTGCGGCCACATCGCCTTCAAATTGCTAACAGGTTAAAAAACCTGTTAGCGCTCGTTAATTTGCGATTCGTAGCGCGAGTTTGTTGTACTTTGTGCTCCCGATACCTAACATGGGGAGCGCAAAGTGCAAGCACAGATTAACTAGCATTAGGATCACTTGGTCCTAACGATAGTTAATAAGAGCTGGCACTAATGAAAATGTTACCACCAGCTCAGAGGTGAACGTAATGGATTGCGCTTCTGCAGAATCTTTTACCTGCAGCTCAACCCCCCCCCCAAAAAAAAAAATCAGATACTCATCTCTCTTCCCACGGCAAGAACGACGGTCCGATCCGCTGCTTCTGGTGACCAGGAACAGAGGGAGACTGGGGAGAAGAAAGCCCCCTGTCTCCCTCCGTGGTCACTCCACCGAGTAGCAGGATCTTGTGAGAGGAGAGATCCTGCCGGTCATGTGACCTGGCAGCACAATCCTCCATGGAATCCTATGGACACCATGGAGGGGATGCTGAGGACGGCGCTATAGTGCTTCCCCCAGCATCTGCGAACTTAGCGATCGCCAAGGGGCCGGCTGCCGGACTCGGCGCCTGTCCCGCGATCTGCTGAGGAAACCGGGATGCAAAGGGGAAGCTAATTTTTCCCCTTTGCGTCCTGGATTTAGCGAGGAGCAGCTGATAGTGCCCATAGCGTGGAGACTGCACCCAGCAAATTAAATGGGCCTCAATGGTGCCATGTGAGAGGATTGGAAACAGAGGACACCATCTGCTCCCAACCTCCTTCTAGGCTGTTGGACAGGGGAATTAATACTGACCTATCAAAGGCCAGAGAATGAGCGGTTGAGAATCAGAGCCGGTGGGTTACCAGGCAGCCAGATGGTTGAAGGCATTAAGGAGAAAGTGGAGATTATTGTCCTATCTATTGACCTCCTCCCATGGCCTTCAAGTGACCAATTCAGAAAGAAAACAAGGGACTACATGATAACTCCCACCCATGGCTTCCCTCATTACTTTCACCTCTTCATGGGCATGATAGTCTAAAGTTCAGAGCAGGTGGGCTATTTGGCATTCCACCAACTTCCAACCACCATACCCATGTATGTGATGGGGGCATAAGGAAGTAACATGGATGATGCAATTTCTGTGTTGCATTACTCATGACAGGAAGGTAAGTTGTCAAAAATCAGAGTGGCTATCTTGCTTGGCATCTGTCCTGCTCACCTCTTCCCCATTCCCTGGTTGGAAGAAGGGAGCCTTTGGAAGAAATAGGGGGACTCCTGCCCCTGAACCTAAGACTGCCAAAGAATAGTTATGATTCAGCGGAGCTGGGCTCCTGACGCCTATCCCCTGGTTTGTGGAACAGGAGCATTATCAATATAAGGGATGACCCTCCAAAACAATGGCCAGTGGGTGAGAGATTCAGAATCAGACCAGATGGACTGCGTGTTAGTCCAACTGCTCCTGTCTCCTGGGCTGTGGGGATTTGGTATTATAACAAATGGAATGAACATACAAAAATGCAGCAGAACCATAAGTTATTTTCACATAAATGCAGAATATTAAACAAAAAGTGAAAGCAGGATTAACATGCAAAAAAATATAAATGAGGTGAAATTTATAAATGACACATCTTGGTAAACTATGAGCTATCGAAGTTTACTTGTCAAGGTGCTTCACAAGATTAAGGGGGTACCTAATGAAACTAACTTAAGTTGCAAGATCCTTTTAAAATATACAGGAAATGACTTTGACATGTATTATGTGTACACAATTGTTTCTACTTTTAGGACACCTAGGTTTGTATTTGTATCTTTGGTTTATCATTGTGATGGTGGCCGCTTTAGGTAGAGTAAAAAAAAAAAGTCGCTGCATTGATATGCAAAATTTTTGTTATGTGAGCATCAGTACAATGCTATGATATGTATATCATTTCAAGACTATAAATTCTGTTCCACTTGTAGAAAGAGGCTACGTTACAAAGCTGCACAACTTCTGTAGCTTAAAGGTTAGGGTTGGGGTAGTTTTCATTAAGAATATAATATTTCCATAACATTTTCATTTCTCTAGGCAACTTTATGACACAACTTTAAGTAGCATCATTTTTCTGATACCAGTGTCATTTCTGACAAGCACTCAAAACGTCACATCAATTTCTGACCACACCCTCAGTTTTTTTGGTATAAGCTAAGGTCGCATTAATTGTTTTAGCTTTTTTAAACTGTTGGCATATTTCATGTGTTTTTTTAATGTAGCATCATTTTGTATAGGAGTTTACCACGGCCACCTTTCAGGGTTCTCTGTTCCAAAAAGAAACCTGAATTTCCAGCATATTACCAAAATTAGTAAAAAATAAATCTCACAATTGCTGTACATTTAAAGTTTGCAAACCAATGACGTTGACAGCTCTGGGTTGACCAATAGCAAAGTCCTGTGAATACATATAGCAATGAGTTTGAGGCCAGGGTCAGCTGTACTGACGTGCCTCCCGGTGTCCTTCGCAGCGTTGTGGCACTTCGACGGGGCTGGCCAACACGCTGTAACATGCGCACTAATTGCGTGTGCTACAGCGGGCGTGCTGCGGACGTTTGGAAAGCCTCTTCATCAATGCGCTATGACGCGTGTTCGATGGGGCTGCGAAGCACGCTCCTCCATAGGGGTCAGCGAGGTGGCCAGACGGGCGTTAGAGTGGAAGGAACGTCTACTCTCACGGACGTTCCTTCCGCTCTTATAAACGCTCATCTGACCCCAGCCTTAAAAATCCCATTGCCTTAGCATAGCTCCTCACCAAGAGAACTTTAGTGAATCTATTCTTTGCCTGTGTATTCACACAAGCGTCGTGAATTAGCTCAATGTAAACCATGACTTATTTTAATAACTGTTGGTGATTATCTGTTAGAATGTATAGCGCTTCTACAAACGCATAAATGTAAGGGCCAAAAATATTCATTATAGACAACAGTAAGTGTCAGGATCCAGGTTCCGGGGCAGCAGAGGTCAAGCCAATATGCAATGAATGGGATCTTACAAGGCAGTTTGTTTATATAAACAGATTTATTGAACAGGGGGAAATATATATATGATATATGCAGATTGCAGGTATAGGCAGAGAGTCCTGGGAAATGCAGAGGGTTCTGTATCGGTAGAACAGCGGGTTGAGGATTCTGTAGGATAGCGGGTTAGGGATTCTGCAGGATGCAGGATAGCGGGTTGATGATTCAGGAACTGTGATAGAAGGTCTATAGCAGGAACTGTGGCAAAAAAGGTCTATACCAGGAACTGTGGTAAAAGGTCTTTAAACAGGGCTGCAGTAGAAGGTCTTTAAACAGGGTTGCAGGAGAAGGTCTTTAAACAGGTCTGCAGTAGAAGGTCTTTAACCAGGGTTGCAGGAGAAGGTCTTTAGACAGGTCTGCAGTAGAAGGTCTTTAAACAGGGTTGCAGGAGAAGGTCTTTAAATAGATCTGCAGTAGAAGGTCTTTAAACAGGTCTGCAGTAGAAGGTCTTTAACCAGGGTTGCAGCAGAAGGTCTTTAAACAGGGTTGCAGGAGAAGGTCTTTAAACAGGGTTGCAGGAGAAGGTCTTTAAACAGGTCTGCAGGAGAAGGTCTTTAACCAGGGTTGCAGGAGAAGGTCTTTAGACAGGTCTGCAGTAGAAGGTCTTTAAACAGGGTTGCAGGAGAAGGTCTTTAAATAGATCTGCAGTAGAAGGTCTTTAAACAGGTCTGCAGTAGAAGGTCTTTAACCAGGGTTGCAGCAGAAGGTCTTTAAACAGGGTTGCAGGAGAAGGTCTTTAAACAGGTCTGCAGTAGAAGGTCTTTAACCAGGGTTGCAGGAGAAGGTCTTTAGACAGGTCTGCAGTAGAAGGTCTTTAAACAGGGTTGCAGGAGAAGGTCTTTAAATAGATCTGCAGTAGAAGGTCTTTAAACAGGTCTGCAGTAGAAGGTCTTTAACCAGGGTTGCAGCAGAAGGTCTTTAAACAGGAACTGTGGTATAAGGTCCTTACCGGGAACTGTGGTATAAGGTCCTTACCGGGAACTGTGGTATAAGGTCCTTACCGGGAACTGTGGTATAAGGTCTTCTTTAGGAGACAAGGTCCAATGGTGAAGAAACAGGTGTTCAGGAGGTCTGGACAATACAGGTTTGCTCCTTCCAGCTTGGAGATTCCAAGGTAATGAAAAAGCATTGAGCTTCAGGTGTGGCTGGGTTTTAAGCATGGAGCATTAAGGTGATTAAGGCAACACCTGAGCACTGCACAGGCATAGGGAAGTATTGCGAATACTAGTGAATGTCCCATCACTACGAACCGGCGCTGGATATAGACTTTTTATTACGCCGGCGGCGACGCTCCTTACAGTAAGCCAGAGATGAAATGAAGTAATTACCTTGGGGATCGCTTTGCAGTAGAACTGTTAATGGGCTCTGACTTATATACTAGTTACTGAATGACCATGTACATGCCATAGCAAGGATTTGTGTACTGCAGTGTTTTCTATTGTATGAAACATCCACTTTGTCTTTATTTATCCTCCAGTGGGCACTTTGGGTGCAACCACAGAGACCTAATGACTTGCGAGGTGCCTGCTGCTGTCCACTTTTTAAAGGTTTTACTACATGGTTCAAGAAGCTTTGCCTTCCAGCCATTAGTCTTGTCCGTTAAGGTATTTTGCACTCGCCCACATACACACACGTCTTGGCACTGTGCTCCAGTGCTCTCCTGCTTCCACTCACATCAAAACAGTATTCATATACAACTTTGTATCCATACAAACTTAAAGTCTGCTCAAGTTCACACATGTACTCGTGCTTTATATAATTTGTTTGTGTGCAGAGTGATGATGGTCATGTTGCACTTAATTTAATCTACAAGCTCTAAGCATTTAGCTTTGGCAGAAGATTTGCACTAATCGTATTGATCAAGAAGAATACCGTACACGTGGCAAACTCATGTGTGAGCTAAATTAGAAGTGATTGATGTCATAGGTATTTAGGACGCACTCCAGGGGCACCCTGCCATGCTCTGAAACGCATGTGCTATGATAGGGATCTTAGTATCTGTTTTAATGCTTCAATTGCTGTAAGTGAATGGATCGAGAGCATATATTTTCTAAGCACAGTTGCTTCCTAGTATTAGCGATATCAATATCGTGTAAAAAGCCCTAACATGTTGTTCCGCGTCCTGAGAGATAAGAAAGAGCTCTCATAAATGTCATGTTCAAACATAGTCAAATAGATGGTGTGGAGAACCCATTTAGATGTAACTGAGAAATAGTCTGAGAGAAATAGAATCCGATGATGTAGCGATGATATGAAACATGGTTCATCCAGTAAATAGAGATTAGCAAAGGGTTGACAACTTGCAAAAACACAAAACGTTGATATTTGGCAATTAGATTATCGTCTTACATTTAATGCTATTGTATCTTGATTGGTTATAAATTATACTGATTCCGTGTACCTACCCTGGCTATTTTATTTGGATTCCTGTTTGGCTCTGTTAACCTCCATTGTGCTGTATAAACCCTGTGACCTTTTCCTGGTTATTACTATTGCATAACCCTGTACTGCCTCGTGTTACTTTGTGCTTTTCTTAGCATAGATCCGGCCACTACAAGGACCGGCCTTTCAGATTAAGAATTCTTCTATTTGGTTGTTTATGTGCAGAATCACTGCCCAGCCTAGTGGTGCCTTCACCTCCTGCCTCCTTCTATACTGTTTGTTTGCATTCAACCGGTAGTGTCTAATGCTCTTGGGCTTTTAACCTCATATTTGGGTCCTACTTCGGTTTATGCCTGTTGCCACCTTACCACCTTTAGGCTGGTGTCAGACGAGCGCATTTTGTACAGACGCACGTTGTGACGGAAGACTCGGTAGTGGCCACACGGTCCGTTATTTTTGACTGATGTAGAGAAAAAGAGGGACCTATGGGAAATAATATTATTATGAAAAATGATACAAATTGACACATGATATCAAAAACCATTTTGTCTGTCAAGGTGCTGGATGTCAAAAATGCGGACCGTCTGACTTCCTCCCATCACTCACACACAAAGCTATGCGGATGTGGCACACTCTGTGCGTCCCTCCTAGCGGATTGACATTCTTGCCTAACTTGCGTCTGTTTGCCGCGTCCATTGTGCGTCCGCAGTTCGGTTCGGACGCACTTTGTGTGTTGTTCTCTATTGCTCAAAATTCTATGCTACCACGGACGTTACTATGTGCGCAAAAATGGATGTGATCACTGTTTTCGTCTGACACGAGCCTTATCCAGAATGCTCAGGAACCCGAGCATTCAGGGTTTTGGATTCTTCTGGATTTCAGAAGCTGAAGTCTGAGAGGAAGGAGATGGAGGCAGGAGAGTTGTGATCCACTTCCTGTTGCAAAACCAGTGTGTACACAGGCTGGGAGCGCTGTGCAGGGCTTCTCTTTGGACATGCTTCAAAGAGTGCTAAATGCTAGAGCTGCCGAGAGACTCCCTGCATCTGCCTGCTGCAACTCTTGGCTGCCGAGCTCTCGAGAGGCAGGTCCCTTCCAGAGTGCCTCTAGTCCAGGATAAATAAAATCCAGAAGGCTCTGAAAATTCCAGTTTTTAGATTCTTCTGGACTATAGAATTCTGGATAAGAGGTGCTCATCCAGTGCAGCAACATTTACTTCTTGGCTATTTTTACACAAACATCTTAATTCCCTGGTTAAGTTCCCCAAATTTCGTGATCAATGAATAACCCTGTTAAGAGTTTTTGAGTTGACGGAGTTTAACCATTATGACAGTAGCTGACTTGCCACATGTCGTTTATGCATGCTTCCACAAGCTATTATGTATAATATAGCATTTACTGACATTTAAACTGGTGAGCTGTTCCTATCAGTGAATAATTTAGTCTGATAGATGACGATAATGATATAAAAAGCATACTTTCTTTTAAATGCTTAACCAGAAACAGATTTCATGGAAATATAAACTGGTCTTTTTTTGTAATGACTTCAATAATGCATGACATAATGCTGTAATACATTAAATACCCTTATGGCACAGACAGTTTTGTAGTGATGCTGCACGAAGTTCCCATGTTTAACTTTGATCAGTTGAATAATTCAAGAAGCAATCTGTTGCTGTAAAATGTTACTGTTATGTTTTGTAATTTCAGGAGCGTATGTGTTTTTGCTTTGTGTTTTATTGTTTTGATAAGCAGAACAGTTTCTGTCAGATTATCATTGTTTTGCTTTCTGCATGTGTGCTTTTGATTTTCTTAACCCCTTAAGGACGGGGGCAATTTTACACGTTCATCACTCTTCTGAAAATAGAAGTGCGTTGAGCTCATTTTGACTGTTATTGCTCATTTTAAACGCGATTTGAAGTCACGTTTTATTGTACGACAAATTATATATCCTTTTTCTCATCCGAGCCTTTGCACTTACATATTCTATGGGGTATGCTTGTTAACCCCTTCCCGATTGCTGATGTACCATGTACCTCCGATCGGGAAGTCTCCCTTAGACCCGCGGACGTACATGGTACGTCAGGGTCCCCTAACCTCCCTCCTGCCCGATACTTACCTCCCTCGCCAGGCTCCCGCGGGGGTCTGGCAGGCTGGAAGCCCGCCCCGCCTTTTTAGGGGGCCTGGCAGGCACGATGATGTAATTACAGTGCATGATGATGTCATCACCAGGCGCCCACCGGCGCCTGCAGTAAAATTCAGGAGGGGGGGCTTATTTGGAGCCCTCTATCTCCCCAACCATTTAAGTTAGAAAAAAAATTGCACTGTTGGAAAGGGGGGAGTCTCCCCTTTTCAGCGGTGTGTCTCATTAACCGATTCGTTGCCGGATCTGCCAACATCAAGGCACCTCTAGGGAAGGTGAGTCCTAACCAAATGAAAACACAGGCTGCTGTGTAGACAACCATATAGGCTCATGCTGCTTTTCAGTCATGAGGTAGACTGTCGGACTATTATTTATGCCCTCCCAGAAACAAATCCACCATGGGATCAAAAAATCAAAGTCAAGGAATGGAATATGCTGCAAGGATGACCTGGCTGGAGCTACAATCAAATATACATAGAACAGGAAGTTATGTTATGTTTTATACATGTTGCTGGGATGGATACATTTGGTGGTTGCAGCCGCCCCATTGGGGAATAGGCGCGACCCCGCTCTTCCTGTCCTATTTTTAATTAAATAGTACTTAAACTGGCATCTAAAAATTATGAGAAAAAACGGTCAAAATTAGCTCAGCGCACAGAGGTGAACTGGGTTAGCAGTGAAGGGGTTAAAAAGCAAAACCATGTAAAAATTGGGTGTTTCTAATCTCAGGACAAAATTTTTAAACTATTTAGCTGGGGTCTTTTTTGGTGGTTGTAGATTTTGGGGATTTAATTGTTTTAAAAGTGTGTTTTTTCCATTTTTGTTATCATATTTCATATTTTTTTTATAGTAAAGTATACGACATGATGGAAATAATGGTATCTTTAGAAAGTCCATTTAATGGCGGGAAAAAGGTATATAATATGTGTGGGTTGCATAAACGTGTAAGAGGAAAACTTGACCTAAACATAAACAGTGCAGAAACATGAAAACAGCAGCAAGTACTTTCGGACGGACTTTTGTAAAACCGCGCGTTCACTAAGGGGTTTAAAGAATTAGAACTGGGAACCCGTTATTTCATTTTTTGGAGATATTACATGATTTTACCTAAAACCCCCCAGTATCATTGTTCACATTATAATTGAAATGCTACATTAATAAAAAAAAAAAAAAAAAACATTTTTATTAATAGAATTTTTTTTTTTTTTAACTTTTAACATGGCCATATTTAATATCAGTGGAAAGGTCATGCTCTGACCTGTCCAATGATAGCAATCATAACCCTCTAGCTAATAACGATCAGGAGATATGGGGGTTCAAATATCCCCCCCATTTCCACCATAAGATTTCCTTAGGAAATCCCTGGACAGCTAGGGGTTACCCAGTTAACTGACATCATCGCACCATGCGTGATGAGTCAGTTGACGAGGGGGGACCCGGAGGTGGGGCTGCCATCCAAGATGACGGCCCCCACCAGAAATGGGCTGCGATCTGGTGCAGATAGGTGCCAGGCCACGATCTGGCACCAAAGGGGTTAATACAATGCATCGCTGCAAGTCATACAAGCATACATGCAAGTCATACTGTGAACTTTCCAGGGATGCCTGTCATTAGAGGGATCCAATCGATCCCCCTCCCCTTCAGGCTCTTCCCCTGCTCTGGCGGGGGGGGGTGAAACTGACATCATCATGCCGCGCAATGACGTCAGTGCGCTGGGAAGTAAAAAAATGCTGATCTAACTTCATGGAAGTCCCCGGGAGGGACCCGCAGAGAGAGGCGAGTGTCGGTGGAAGGCGGGCTTTAGATGCACAGAACGTACTATATTGTATAATAGTACATCCTGCATCATAAAGGGGTTAGTATAAAAGAAGAATACATTATTTATAAATAGAAAATAGTCAGTGCATCGACAGACAAAGGTACGCCTGGACTCAGAAGAAGGCCAACTAGCAGAACGGGAAGGAGCGCTAAACTTTGAAAGGGATAACTGCCTTTTTTCCTATAGGGTCTATTCACAAAGCAACGAAATTGTATGCAATTTCAGTGCTTTGAGCTTCGGAGATTCCATTTTGCCGAAAATACATTGACTTCTCTATTTAGAGAATGGGCACCATATTTTGCCTAAAATGGAGTTGTAGTTATCAGATGGAGAAGACTGTCGAAGTGCACCTATAACCAACGAGTTGTCCCGAATTGCCTTTTGCGAATTTCTCGGATTTTTTTTTAAAAAATTCCTATTCTTCTAGTAGGAGTATAAATCATCATAAATGTAGTAAAAACGTGTCCAAATAATCAAAATAAGAAAAACAAAAATTTCATCTAAAAAATACATAAAAGTGTCCTAAAAAAATAAAAAGAGTTTAATTAACTGGCTTTAAAAATAAAATTCAAAAAGATAAATACATTTTTGCATTGAATCCTATAGGATTTGCCTGCTTAAACCTGTCGAGCTGAAACATTAATTGAAAATCAGGGCTGTAATTTCGGTGTAGCTCAATGTCCTTTGAATAGAAGACACAATAGACTTCTATGGGGCAATTTCAGTGCCACCGAACGCTGAGAAAATGCTGTGAACTGTAGTGAAGTGCACCGTGTTTTGCTGTAAATTCGTAAGTATTTGGCGAATCGACAGCCTAGTGAATAGACGAATTTGCACAAAATTGCACTGAAGGGTGGAATTCACAGTCCGGTGCAATTCGGAGGTTAATGAATAGACTCCTATCTATGTCAGAAAATAATAGTGACACATATAAAAGGTAGTGATTATCTGTCAAATGAGTCCAACATATGCTTAGTATAACATGGTCATTTAAAGTATGTACAGTAGGGTTGCCAGATCGGCCATGTTTTCCTGGACACATATTACGGTTTCATGCAGAGGGGAGAACAGGGAAAAGTGCTGCCCTGCAACATGTATAATTCATACGCTGCAGGAACGAAATCAAGGCAAGTCATCTGGGATTCCTCTCTGATTTCTGATCTGCAGCGTATGAGTTATACATGCGTTACATAAATTTTTCATGCACTGCCCATCAGCATGAATATATTATAGGTGTCCAGGAAAACATGGCCGATCTGGCAACCCTAATGTACAGCCCAGACTTCCAAAACTTGCATAGTAAAATATGTCTCTAAAAAAATTATAAAAAATAATTGAATGTGTTTTTTTAATAGATGGAGATCCATAGTTTATATTCCCAAAGAATGTAGTATTAAAAAAAAAGATGATTTGTATTTGTCTATTTATTGCTTAAATTTGAAGCTATTATTGAATTTGATGCTATTGTGACACATCAGGCACTGATTATGTAAAACACAGCTGTACAGCTTAAAGCTGCTAAACCGCTTCCCCAAGTCTGTAACTTGAGCACGCTCTCATTAAAGTGAAAGGCTAAATTCTCCACAGCCTGATGAAAGTACCAATACATTTAATCTGGGAAACAAAGAGGAGCTGATTTGCTGAAGCTTGAATAATATTGACCTTTTAAGCACCTTGTTTCCTGGTGGATAACACAGACCTCTACAAAAAGGTTGTCTAGTCACTAAAGTAAGCTTTAAAGAGGTTATTCAGAAAGCACTGAACTTGCCACCAAATTGCACCAAACAGTGATTTTCACCATATGGTGCAATTTCATGGCAGTTCGTTTATTCACAAAGCCAAATAGTGGCGAATAGCGATTAGCCAAATAGTGGCGAATTAACATCGAAATACGGTGCAGTTCACCACAGATCTGCAATCTAAGGTGGTCTTTGGCAGTAAAATTGTCCTATAGAGAAGTAATGGTTAATCTATACAAGAATGCCGAACTGCACCGAAGTTTTGCCAAAATGCCCTGATGTTCGGTGATTCAGTTTGACAGGTTTAAACGGGCGAATCCCTTAGGATTCAATGTAAAACAATATTATCAATTTTTTTTTTTCTTCAACCATTTACTCTTTATTTTTTAGATCACCTTTTTTGTATTTTTTTAGTCAAACATTTTCTATTCCCAATTTTTTTTTTTAAAGGCGTCTCTTTTTTTTATTCTGTAACCGACCCTATTATTTTTTATAGGACCTTTTTATTATACATATTTTAATGCATTTTTATTGGTTTAAATACCTGTTAGAAGAATACAGTTCTGTTTTTCCCCCTGCAGTTCGGTGGTTTTCTGCAGTGCTCGGCAATCTGCGGTGCACTTTGGTGACCCTGTGGTGAATAGTGAATTCACCTCAGGGTCAGCGCAATGGGATCATCGAAGCACACCAAAGTATGCCGAACAAGGAAGCACACAGACAGATATGCTGTGTTATTATGCTGGTACTGTGTCCATAGGACTCCATGGAGAAGAGTGCGACTCGGCCATTCAAACACGTGTGAAGTTGGGCAGTAGCCGCGGAAGACTCATGAAAGGACATTGGGAACTGTTTGTTCACAGTCATCTGCTTCATCAACTCATAGAAAGTGGCAGATTGCACTGCTCTCTGAACTGCAAGATCGGGTCAAGAATGGGATTTTTTGGGGGAGTTATTATAAGGGGGATTTTTGCAAAAGCAAACTTACTTCTCACCACGGTCTGGGAGCCAGCATTTGGTTTAGAAATACTGGCTCAAGAACAGAAGAATGAGCAATGTTGGAACGACTTACTTCTAATCCCAGGGGCAAATTAAGGCCACCTATACAAGGTATAGGAGATGTCAATTTTTACTGTAATGAGATACTTTGACCAAAGCTTGTGGCAAGGTCAAAATAGGATGTCTTGATGGCACTAGTGGACTAGAACCTGACGTGTTTTTAGCACATGGGTCCATGTAGATGAAATTTTCGACAATTACATTTTTGAAACATGTACACGTGAATATGTTTGAATTAAACTTTCAGAGTATATTAACTGTGACTTGTCATGGGTCAAATGGTGCATGAAGTGATATGTTGAATGTTCAAGTTTTGTTCATGTTCTTTTTTACAACGTTACCTTCTTATAACTGTGGAACTAGTTGGAATTAATGCAGCTTTATTATAGATCTCTCTAGTTTGTATTCTAATTAATAGACATTTCATTGCTTTATGCCGCAGAGACATGAATTGTAAGGAAAGCACTTTAAGAATAAAAGGAAAGCTGCATCAGGTCCTATCCATACATGTGATAAATAAATCTCATTATCGTTTTCATGTGTTTCTCAATGAGCAATCAACATTTCATTCAGGTCTGTGATGAATTAAGGGTCCTATGTGTTTTACCTCATGCATGCACACCTGCTCACAAATTATCATTTTGCAAGGTAAGACAAAGAAATAGCTGAAACTCGTCATTGGTTTTCTTGGCTGTCCTCTGAAAAAGGAATAATGGAATATTTTAAAGATTACATGCTACAAGTAGTAAAGCTAGCTCCATCAACCCCTTAAGCCAGCCAGTTGGACCCAATTCCAGGGTTGTGCTTGACTCCATGAAGTCCTTTGGTCTGAAAGTGCAGAACACCAGTGGTGGCATGCTGGCTGATACCCTGTCTATTTGTGGCTCCCTATTATTATGGTTTGAGCCAATGATTCAAAGCGTCCTATAAAGTACACACAGCCTCAAACTGTATGGTCCTGTACTGACCGTACACCTCTATATACCAACTTCTATAGTAAATGTCCCAACTAGGGTTGCCAGGTCAGCCATATTTTCCTGGACACATAATTTATTCATGTTGATTGGCAGTGCATGAAAAATGCCACCTTGCAGCATGTAGAATCCATATGCTGAAGGAAAGGAATCCCAAGTGATCTACTTTTATCGCCTGCCTTCAATGTATGAATTATACATGTTGCAGGGCAGCACATTTCCAGGCACTAACCCTCTGAGTGATATAGTTGTATGTGTCCAGGAAAACATGGCCGATCTGGCAACTCTAGTCCCAACGTCCATGTACTGCATAATCTGTCGCCTCACTCCATAAGGATCCAGTTTGTTTATCACCTCCGTGGGTTCCACACACCATTTCCTACGATATCTGCTACAAATCCACACCGTTCTTGGCCAAAGTTTCAAAAGGGCACCCGAAGCAACAACAATATAGCTATATATCTAGAGTACCAAAATATTGCTGCTACATCGGATATTAGCTATGAGTTCTTCTAGTTTGCAACTAAACCCCCCCCCCTGCATAATTCAGTGCTTTGAGTTAGAGCTGCAATGTCCTCACCAAGCTACCAAGTTATAGGGTCTATTCGCTGAAATTTCAGTGCTTTTCACTTCTTCTGCGATTCCACTTCGCTGGACTTTCGGTGAAATCACTGGTCACCGTAGTGCACTGAAGGTGGAGTTACCGAAGCAGTTATCGGATGTCAGCGAAAACTGACGAAATGCAGAGATAACCACCGAATTAGTATCAGTGAAATCAGCCGAACTGGTTAAAAAAAAAAAAAAAAAAGAGGAAGACTCCTATTCTCATTATAGAAGTATAAATCAATAAAATGTGTCCAAATAACAGAAAAAGGTTCTTTAAAAAATAAGAAAAATAAAGTCATTTAAAAAACAAATAGAAAAATGTCTTTTAAAAAATAAAGTTTTTTGCTGAAAAGGAATATATATGGTTTATATTTTCTTAAATTTTTACAATGAATCCTATGGGATTTGCCTGTTTAAACCTGTTGAACGGAAACATTAAAATAAGGGCATTTCACTGGAAATTGAGTGCAGTTCGGCAGTTTGTGACTAGAAGACACAATAGTCTTCTATTGGGTATTTTCAGTGCCGATAAATTGCCACAAATTCCACCATAGTTTGACAGCTTTGTGAATAGAAATTCACCGTCTGGTGACATTCTGGAACAATTCGTAGGTTCGTGAATAACCTCTTATTACTCACTATTCATGGTTAAGGCTAGGGTCAGATGAAAGCATTTTTCCCCGCGAACGTGAAAAAGTGCGTCCGAACGCATTGACGTATTTTTTCACGGAATGCGCCTAAAACGGTCAGACGACACGCATTTGGGGGCGTGATTTTGTACGGATCGTCAATAAAACTCTTTTTGCGTCTGGACGTTATGTAGGCTGGACATTAGCAGCGTCTGACATCTCCTAATCACGCACACACGCCGCTATGCCGCAGCTGCGCACTCAGTACGTCAGTACTAGCGGTTCAGCGTTCTCAGAAAAATGCGTTCAAATTCCACTTGCGTTGCACGGCCGGACTTTTGTGCGGCCGTACATCGTATATTGGCCGTCATTGCCCGTCATCTGCTGCTAGTGCGGCCGTAATTATGTGCGCCAGAACGCACGTTAAAAGTGCGCTGGTCTGACACCAGCCTTAGACTTTCAAACAGCAGTGCTGCAAAATTCACAAGATCCTTGAGCAGCCATTCATAAGACAGGTCTATTCACTAAAAGGTGAAAATCAGGAGAATTGGCAGGAGAAGAGAACAATCTAGACCAATTAGCCAATTTGGAAAGTGAGATAAGGCTAGGGTCAGACGAGCGCAGTTATCACGTCTGTGTTGCCGCACATTTGTACGTCCGTGGCAGCATAGCATTCTGACCAATGGAGCCCCACGCACGGAAGTGCGGATGCATGGCGGATGCGGCAAATGGACGCGGGTTAGGCAAGAACGTAACACTGCTAGAACGGACGTGTGGAGTGCGCCACGTCTGCAACGTTCGTATAGCTTTGTGTGTGAGTGATGAAACGAGGTCAGACAGACTGCATTTATACGTCCAGCATTTTTGACGGACAAAATGTTTTTTCGTTGTAATTTATTTCCCTGCTACATCCGTCAAAAAATCCGTCAGTGAAAAAAACGGACTGTGTGGCCACTACCTGGTTGTCAGTCAGTAAGTACGTCCGTACTGCACGGACACACAGTCCGTACAAAATGCGCTCATCTGACCCTAGCCTAAATGGGAGAATTTTTCTGGTTTTGCAATTTTGACCTAGATTTTTCACTTCTCCAGAGTTTCACCTTTTATTGAATAGACCTGTAATATTATTCATCATTTTTTTATTGGACCAGCATATTCAGCAGGGGTTACAGTAAGTTATGGTAGTACATAGTTATACAGACATAAGGTAGAGAGGGCCCCACTCCCTAAGGAGCTTACATTCCAATGGGAATTGAGTGGAGCCATTAGACGCTCAATGTAATACTTTATTGTGTTGGGGCAGAAGTGGTTTGGAGAAGTGGCAGACCATGTGGTTTATTATGAAGACCGTTGGTAAGCTTCAATAAATAGGTACAATTTAAAAGATGAATTCCAATGATCCGCCAAAGCATTAAAACCAGCTGCGTAATGTCGTGTAGGTCCATCTCATGCTAACAAGACAGCTCTGATGTGTTGAAGCATGGACTCCACAAACATGTCCTGTGGTATCTGGCACCAAGACAGATCCTTTAAGTCCTGCAAGTTATGAGGTGGGGCTAGGGTTGCCAGAATGGCCATGTTTTCCTAGACACATATTACTATTGCATGCCGGGGGGGGGGGAGCGCAGGGGAAAGTGCTGCCCTGCAACATGTATAATTGATAAGCTGCAGGAGCGAAATCCTGGCAAGTCACCCGGGATTCCTTTTTGATTCTTACCTGCAGCATATGGATTATACATTCCGCGGGGAGCATTTTTCACGCGCTGCCCAGCAGTATGAATAAATTGGATGTGTCCAGGAAAACATGGCCGACCTGGCAACCCGGAGGTGGTGCCTCCATGGATCAGATTTTCTGTTCCAGCACATCTCACAAATTCTTAATCAGGTTCAGATTCAGGGAATTTGTTGTCCAAGGAACCACACTGAATTCTTTGTCATGTTCCTCAAACCATTCCTGAACATTTTTTCCAGTGTGGCAGAGTGCATTATCCTGCTGCAAGAGGCCACTGCCATCAGGGACCACCACTACCATGAAGAGGTGTACATGGTCTGCAACATGCTCTACATGTATGTGGTACATCATCACTTCAAATGTGTTTTGACATCTTTTTACTATGGCCAGCATTAGGTTTTTTATCCATTTCAGCTACAGTAGCTCTTCTGTTTGATCAGACAAGATGGGTTAGCCTTCGCTCACCATGTGCATCAATGAGCCTTGAATAACCATGACACGGACACCAGTTGTCCTTCCTTGCTTCACTTTTAGATTGGGGGAGAGAGGCTGGGAGAAATGCCGAAGGTGTGAAAGGGAGAAGGAGATGAGAGGAACAGGAAAAACAAAGGTCAAAGTCAGAGTTCAGTGAGCAGATGGGGGAATATTTTGAGATGAGCTGAGAAATAAATTCAGAGTTGGAGAGGGCTTTATAAATATGTGACACTACTTTAAATTGGATTCTGTAAAGTAGCGGGAGCCAGTTCAAAGAGGTGGAGCAATGCCTTCTGAATGCTCTTGTCAATCTCTTGCAACTTTAATTAACACTTAACTACAAATAAACATTTGAAGTCTATTAACCTCCCTGGCGGTCTACTTATTTCAAATTTTCATGTCCCAAAGCGCTCTAATTATTTTTTTTTGTTTTGCCCCCCCCCCCCCCAGCGGTATCCCGAGTGTGTCTCGGGGTTAAATTCCTATGCTGGAAGCGGTAAACACGAGCAACACTCGGAATACCGCAGGATACATCACCTGCGCTCCCTCAATGTCCCCAGCTGTCTCCTCCGATGATCGTGACCTCATACTTCCTGGTTCCCTCCTCACGAGAAGGAATACAGGAAGTAAAATGTTGCGATTGCCGGAGGAGACGGCAGAGATCGGCGAGGGAGCGCACGGAGAGGTGATGTATCCAGCCGGAGTGCAGCTCGGGGTTACCGCTTTTAGGCTGGGGTCAGACCAGCGCACTTTTAACGCGCGTTCTGGCGCACATAATTAAGGCCGCACTAGCAGCAGATGACGGGCAATGACGGCCAATATACGATGTACGGTCGCACAAAAGTCCGGCCGTGCAACGCAAGTGGAATTTGAACGCATTTTTCTGAAACGCTGAACCGCTAGTACTGACGTACTGAGTGCGCAGCTGCAGCATAGCGGCGTGTTTGCGTGATTAGGAGATGTCAGACGCTGCTAATGTCCAGCCTACATAACGTCCAGACGCAAAAAGAGTTTTATTGACGATCCGTACAAAATCACGCCCGAAAATGCGCGTCGTCTGACCGTTTTTGCGCATTCCGTGAAAAAATACGTCAATGCGTTCGGACACACTTTTTCACGTTCGCGGGGAAAAATGCTTTTGTCTGACCCTAGCCTTAGACAAGACCGTAAAACCGCTAGAACGGATGAACAGGGTGTGCAACGTCCCCAACATCCGCATAGCTTTGTTTGTGGGTGATGGAACGAAGTCAGACAGACTGCATTTTTGACGGACAAAATGGTTTTTCATATTAATTTTATTTCCCATCTACATCAGTCACAAAAACGGATTGTGTGGCCACTACCTTGTCGTCAGTCAGAAAGTATGTCCGTTGTGCAGGGACGCACAGTCCGCGCAGAATGCGCTCATCTGACCCTAGCCTTAAAAGCTGGTGCAAAATGATTCCACTTTTGCAGACTCATTTACCACACCCTAAAAACCCCCAATAAATTTGATACTCCCCTCTCATCTTGCGGCGAGTACGGTGGCCCAATTTGCAGCTTGTTGTTGCTGGGAGCAGAGTGAGACGGGGACAAATAGTCCCCAGTCTCCCTCCGCGATCAATCCACAGCGCTGCGTGATCGTCCGAGAGCCCGCGGCTGACTGCAAGACCCTCCATGGAGTCTCTTCTGGACTCCTAGGAGGTGATTCTCATGGTGGCACAGAAGCGCTACCGCAAGTATGACCCAGAGTAGCGCTTCAATCTGGGGCAAGGTGCCGAAGCAGAGCCTGCCACGGAATCTAATGCTAAAATGAGGACGCTACAGGAAAACCTGCAGGCGAAGGTTTTCCCCGTTAGAGCCAACATTGTAATTTGGCCCTATAGTTTTAGTTCAGGGAATGTTCCCTGTAATTTGTTTCTTCTTCTCTGCACAGTTGTTTGTGGCAGTGAGACTTTGTAGTGTCTATACGTTCTCAGAGATATATATGTGTCTGCGTGTGCAGCCTCATAAAACATTTGAATCGTATACACACACTCTTCAACTTCAAGTGACCACTTCCCTTGACAAGCTTTGTAAACAGACCAAGTCACCAGCTGTGCACATGCATGCATGTTATAATACACCAATAAAAACTCTCAATAGCCATTTGGGAAGTCTTAACCCTGCTCTATGATTTGCAAAATAATTGTTATGCCCTTCAATTTAAAACAAGAAGTGCTCTTCACTGATAGCAGCACTTTAATGGGAAATATCTTTTATAAACCAAAATAGTCTACATTTATTCCCCTTTCATTCTCTGATAATATAAGCACATTGAAAGCCTAGTTACAGAGCAATGCAAAACAACATTTAAATAAAATCACAGCTATCTCTTTGGTCCAGGATTAGCCTTTAATTACAAGGCAAATACAATTGACGTGAAGGCTTCACTAGGTCCTGTATTTCGGAGAAATATAATAATCTGTACTTTCCCTTATTTTTATCTACGTGATCAAAACTTCAAAAAAACCTATTAACCCTTTCACTGCTGAGACATTTCACCGCTGTGTGCTGAGCTCATTTTTACCGCTTTCGCTCATCCTGTTTAAACGCGATTTGAAGCCACATTTTCTTATATGGTCCAGACATATTATATATCGTTTTTTCCGGCAGACTCGGCAGATTCATAATATATATCATTTTTATATGTATATGTCATGTCCTGCCTGTATATTATGACATAAAAATGCAATAAAAATTGAATTTTTAATCATCTGCAGCGTGTAAAGTGTTTTTTTTTCACATTTTATCACATGAACGTTTGCGGTTATGTTTTCTATGGGGTGCGATGTACAAAAATTTGAAATGGGGACTTGTTACATTTTTTGGGGGGGAATTATGTGATTTTTAGCAAACGCACCCCATAGAAAAAAATCATTAGTGCAGCATCATTGTTCACATTATAATTGAAATGTGAACAATATTGCTGCATTAATAAAAACAACACACACAAAAAAACATGTATTTATTTATTTATTTATTTATTTTTTAAATATTTTTATTTTTTGTTTGTTTTATTTATTTTTTTACTTTGTACCTGGTCATGTTGGGTATCATGCTCAGGCCTTTCAAATGACACCCTCCATGACTCCCTAGCTGCCACAGTTCTGGAGATATCTGGGTTCAAAGGAACCCTAGATCTCCACCAGGGGATTTCCTTGGGAAATCCCCAGGCAGCTAGGGGTTCCCCGGCTATCTGACGTCATCACGCTATGCGTGATGACATCGGGCAGTGAGGGGGGACCCGGGGGTGGAGCTACCATCCAAGATAGCGGCCCCCACCGGAGCTAGGCCGCACTTCGGCGCTGAAGTGCGACCTGGCACTTGAGGGGTTAAAGCCAGGCACTCTCCCCCTTTTAAGCGGTGCCTGGCTTTTGGTGCTGCTCCTTACCGATCAGGAGGGAGAGGGATCCGAACGGATCCACCCCCTCCCTTCCAGGCTATCTCCCGGCATTGCCGGTGAGTCATCTGGAAATGACATCATCGCGCAAGAGAAGACCCTACGTTACCTACATGATTAAAGGGGTTATTCATTAACCAACATTCTTCATTGAAAGAATGGTGGTTTTACTTTGGTGAACTATGGTGTAGGAAGTACAGCCAAACCTTGGCAAACTACCTATTTAGGGAACTGCCTCTGTAACTTGCCATACATTTCTATGTTCTTTGCACTGTATTTTCTGCTGAAGTTGTTCAGTGAAGGTTTAAATGGTGTCGTCCCCCCCCCCGATAGTTTGTGTCCTGTTAATTTAGCATATGCTCGGGCATAGTTTCCACCTAGGGTTGCCGGATCCTCTGGTTTCCTGAACAGATATAATTTAATCATGATGATGGGCAGTGAATGCCAAATACAACCCTGCAGCAAGTAGAATCCATATGCTACAGGTGAGGAAATTTTTTGGGCAATTTGTTGTTTTTTAAAAAAGTTTTTTTTCTATAACAGACCTTTTTATTATCAGTCACAGAACCTTTATATGTAAATTCCAGACATTTTCATTCAACAGTTGTTTTTTTACAAACAGCGTTTCAATTTTGAAACTTTCAAGTGTATTGTTTTTTTGTTTTTTTTTATTTATTTTTTTTACCCCGTTCGTCAGCTTGTCGGCTTTTTCCGGCGGCTGGTCTGTGCTGTGATCGGCGGCTCGTTGGCCTTTTCTGATGTGTTTTTTGTGGCTGTTCCGGTGAGTATTCGGTGAGTTTTTGGCGGGTGTTCAGCTAGTGTTTGGCAGGTTTTCCCTGCACTTTGGGGACCCTATGGTGAATGCTGAATTCACTGCAGGGTGGGGAACTTTGATTTCTCGAAGTGTGGGGAACAAGAGAGCACCGAAATGTCGGAGACATTTTGTTGCTCTTGGAATTACCCCTTAACACTTTCTTGTTATGTTCTTTAACCACTTAAGGACCAAGGGTCTTTAAAGTCAATGCATTTATGATATAACCGATCCGTCATTCGTCCTTAACCAAGGGTCTTCAAAGTCAATGGATTTATGACGGAACAGTTATGTGATTGGTCCTTAAGGGGTTAATCAAGATACAAGTGACAATAAAAGTTATTCTTACAGACTATTAAAGGGCCAAATTATTTTGAATTTCTTGAGCTGCTTTTACGGTAGGTCCAGTATTGGCAGAAATATGTTTCAAGAGCTCCAAATAAATGGTTAATCCTGGGAAACCCACAGATGCGAATGTTCTTTTTGATTGAAGAACGTGGGTTGAAGTTACAGCTTAGTTGTATTTGAACTGATTGAGATTGGTGTCAAGCAGAGAAGTCTACAAAACATAATGTGAGAGTTCTTTTCTTCGATCAAACCGTGTTTTCGGTGCCGTTATTCTTTTTAGCGAGGAAAAAATAGTTATATAAAAATGCCCCAAATCAAAGGATAAAGATAATAATAAGCTGGATCTATATGTGCAGCTGTGTAGTATTATAAACCTTAGTATGTCTTACAGTTTGAAGAAATGCAGGCCATTTTGAGAATATTCTAAAAAACACATATACACATGTGAAATATTCAGTGTATTTTGAAATACAGTTGCAATTTTTGTGTTATCATAAGTGCAATCTTTGCAAGAATGTTCCAGCTCTCAAAAATGTGTTAAAAAAATGAAACAAAAATCACGTTTTTTTAAGCATTTATTTTATACCAGTAGGGCTGTTGACAATTTTGCGCAACCATTTGAGTCTTGAACTTCAAGTCATTTCAACGTCAAGGCAATATCAGTTTTTGTAAGGTATAATTCACATATTTTCTAAGATGACATATTGCTACTTAACTTCAATCTTTTCCCCTGTTCTGTGCTTTGTAGACTGAATAATTAAATAGTAGTTAGATCTGCCATTCAAAAATCAGAATGTAGTACCGTAGGGAAATTTTAGAGCGTTGTTAAGGCTATTTTGTTTAAATAATGTACTACCTTCCAAAATTGTGTAAACGGATTTTGATAAAGGTAAAAATTGGCAAAAATGACAGGTTTTTTTTTTTCCCCCTTTTGTCGCCTGAGAATGTTGTTTTTCCTTTTCTTTACAAACTGTATGTTTTCCGCTCTGTGATTTTAAAAGATATCCTGATTCGACAAGACTGGTATAACTGGTACCTGCTGTGTTTACAGGGTCTGTAATAAAAATCAATTCTTTGAGACACATTAATCTCTATGACGCTGATACTGTGTGGCAAATAACCAAGTACACAGGAGATTACTTTGTTAAGTGCACCATAAGATTTATGGTAGTTTACTAGACTTTGATTTGATGCATTAGATTTGTGTGAGGCTGGAGTTGATATATTTGGGGAAAATATCCATTCACATCAATGGTCTAGATTCACTAAATACTGTGAATGCTGGGATGTGTCTCAATAGTATAGTGGTGGAGTCACTGATATTCACAAATATCATATGGCCATACAATCCAAGGACATCACTAACAGGGTAATTCAGAGAAAGGTGAAAACCAGGAGAAGAGAACAATCTAGACCAAATAGCCGATTTGGAAAGTGAGAAAAATGGGAGAATGTTTCTGTTTTCACTATTTTGACCTAGAATTTTCACTTCTCCTGAGTTTCACCTTTCTTTGACCTGTGTATCTTAACTGAGTAACAAGCTTTTGGGTTTCCCAAATTGTGTATATTCTAAATCGATTATTCCAGCATTGCAGTGCCAACAAATGCCGGTATTTCCAAAAAGCAACAGGAGAACCAGCACTGTGAAGCTTCTCTTGTTTGGATTTCAGTTTTGTTAAATTCCAGCATCTGTATCAATTATTGATTTGGTATTGACAGAAACCGTCACTTAGGGCAGTGGTTCTCAACCTTGGTTCTCAAGTATCCCTAAGGCTGGGGTCAGACCAGCGCACTTTTAACGTGCGTTCTGGCGCACATAATTACGGCCGCACTAGCAGCAGATGACGGGCAATGACGGCCAATATACGATGTACGGCCGCACAAAAGTCCGGCCGTGCAACGCAAGTGGAATTTGAACGCATTTTTCTGAGAACGCTGAACCGCTAGTACTGACGTACTGAGTGCGCAGCTGCTGCATAGCGGCGTGTTTGCGTGATTAGGAGATGTCAGACACTGCTAATGTCCAGCCTACATAAAGTCCAGACGCAAAAAGAGTTTTATTGACGATCCGTACAAAATCACGCCCGAAAATGCGCGTCGTCTGACCGTTTTTGCGCATTCCGTGAAAAAATGCGTTCGGACGCACTTTTTCACGTTCGCAGGGAAAAATGCTTTCGTCTGACCCTAGCCTAACAGGCCAGGTTTTAAGGATCACCTTGGGGAAAAGCAGACTGAATCCTGCAATCACTGAGCAGCAAATCATATCATCTGTGCTGTGCTTCAGATATCTGGAAAACATGACCTGTTGGGGGAACTTGAGGACCGCGGTTGGGAACCACTGGCTTAGGGAATAACTTCTTGATTTTAAATTGCACAGTAGTTGAAGGATTAAGAATTTTGCAATGAATATGCAAATTGGAAAATGAGCTGGTACTTCAAGTAAATCTGCAATTGCTGTGCAATTTAAACTTGCCATAACCAACTGTTGGCTCCATTCCATAGGTGGTGCTGATGTTGCATCTCGGTATGTAATCGTTAGCACTAGGAGAAGTAAGTTTAATATCTGGCATTGATAGTCCTATCTTGACGTTACAGTCGGGTGATAAACAATTTGTGCCTTGCAGCATGCGCAAGCTTTCTGTAATTAAACGTCTCTTATACCTAATTTGGGAGCACAATCTATTTTAAGAGTCGACAAGTTAGGTTTTACAAAGTGCAGGTGCAATTTACCATCGGGATGCGCAAGCAAACTTTTAACAACTTCTAAAAAAGCTGGTGCATAATGATTCTGCTAATGCAAAATCATTTAACATGCTGAAAATCACCCCTCCAAAAAATCCCATTCTCACTTTTCATCCCCTGGGTGGCCCGATCTGCTTTTGCGAAATCATTTAGCACCCCTACACCCCCACCAATAAATCAGATACTCACTTCTCATCCCATGGCAAGGACGGTGGCCCGATCCGCCGCTTCTACTGGCCGTGAGCAGAGTGAGACTGGAAACAAATCGTTCCTAGTCTCCCTCTGCTTTCACTTTGTGGTGCTACGCGATCTTGAGTGAGTGAGGTTGCGCAGAGGTCCCTTCACGAAAATGCATGCCTTCAAGGAGTCCAAGACCTGATACTAGCAGTGGTGCGGGTATCAGGGAGGTTAGCGCGGAGTTCTGGGTCGAGCTGCTGAGATTGCACCTTCCCCGGAATAGGATGTTAACTCGGAGACGGTACCATCTCCTTGTTAGTGTCCACAATAGAATAGGGCCCTGAATAAGGTTCCCTGGACAGATATAACTAATTCATACAGTGTGGCAGCACAGGGAAAGGAATGCCCTGTAACATGTACAATTCATATGCTGTAGGAGGGACATCCTTTAATAAATGCACGTCACCTGGAATAATTCTTCCTTGATTTTTCACCAGCAGCATATAGATTATACATGTTGCGGAGTTACATTTATCCTTATACTGCCCCTTCATCAAGACAAATTATATGTATGTTGAAAAACGTGGGGATGTGACAACCCTGTAGTTAACAAGCAATTATTTAGTGAATGGATGACTTCGCAATGTATGGCAGATCATAACTGTAAAAAAAAACGTTTAAAAATGCTTAAAACAGCAATTTTTTTTAAACAAATTTTTAAGTATCCTTGATTGATCAATTAAGATTTTCTTGTGAGTCCTAACTGGATTTGCATGGAGATGTACCTGGACATGGGATAGGCATAAGGCTATCCTAAACAAAAGATAAATCCAGGTTACGTATCCATGTAATTGGGCAGACTAGATGGGCCGAAAGGTTCTTATCTACCGACATTTTTCTATGTTTCTATGTTTCTAACATGCAGATTTTTTTGATGTAAATGACTGTAGAATATCGTCAAGACATCACAATGGCCTTGCTAGTTGCCTTGGCCAACAGCTCTGAGTCTGTAATGTCCCCAAATTGCTAGTTCAAAAAATAGTGTGAATATATATATATATATATATATATATAATCTCATTTAAGTTATTTGGTGGAGGGCAAGAAGTGAGATTAGAAAACTCCACATACCAAATAATAAAGTTTATAATTGCAGAAGACATTTAAATATCCCAGCAATTCAGAGAACTGCTTTACAGAGCTCATGTGCTACATTCCCCTTATAAGCCTGAAACTGCTGTCCAGGAGTGGCTGTGACTCGTTGCATAACCTGACCTTTGTTAAAAAGTCATCTAACATGGCATTGCACTGGCAAGGAGGTCTCTGTGTTAAAACAGATCTAGGATGCAAAAAAGTGGGAAATTGCAGACTTCATTTGCATGTCCTACCCAGAGTTCCTTGCTGCATATAGGGAATGTAGCACTGTGGGTAAAGCCGTTCTCTGAATTGCTGGGATGTGTAAATGTCTTCTACATTTATAAACTTTATTTATACACATTAAAAAGCTAAAAGCAGAAAGCAGAGTCATATTCACAGCTAGTTAATTAACATGAATCTAAGAATAATCAATGTTTTTAAATGCTTACCAATGTGTACAAATGCTAAGGCTAATGTCAAACGAACGCATTCTGAGCGCACTTTGCGTGCATAACGGACGGACGTACTGACGGTCTGGCTTTTTTAACGCATGTAAAAAAAAACTAAAAAGGGAAATATGGGAATCAAAAATGTATTTAAATTCAAAGACAGGTACAGTCAGCCAGACCAAAAAAACATCTGAGCATCAACGTGATGGACGTCGCAAATGTGCTGCGTCTGACGTTGCCTCACACGCACAGGCCGCTACGCGGACCTGGCGCACTCTGGGCGTCCGTCATAGCGCTTTTACGTCGGGGCCTAAGGCTGGTGTCAGACGAGCGCATTTTGTACTGACTGTGCGTCCGTGCTCAACGGACATACTTTCTGACTGACGACAAGGTAGTAGGGATGTGCGTTTCGGGTTTCGGAATTTCGGAATTTTCACGAAATTTCCCGATTCGTGTTTTCGGATGCGGCCGAATTTCCGAAAAATTTTAGATCCGAAAAGTTCAGATCCGAAATGTTTTCCGAGCCGAAACGAAATATTTTCGGATTTTTCGAATGGGCTTGAAATGTGTCAAACGAGGAGAACAGATGTTCCGAAAAACGAAAATTTTCCGAAAAACGAAAATTTGGTAAAAACGAAAATTTTGTGAAAAACGAAAAATTTTCGAAAAAACGAAAAGTCGACACGAAAAATACGAAAAATGGTCGATATCCCGAAAAATTTGCAATTACGAAAATTTCCGAAATTACGAAAAGTCGATACAAAAACCGAGCACAGTGACACGAAAATACGAAAAATGGTCGAAATTCCGAAAAAAAAATGTACCCGAAAAACGGGCCGAACCGAATCGAATCAAAACCGAAATCGGTCGACACGAGCCTAATCGAAAAGTTTAAAAATCCGAAAAATCGAACCGAAAAAAAAATCGGTGCACAAGCCTACAAGGTAGTGGCCACACAGTCCGTTTTTTTAACTGACGTTATTTTTGACTGATGTAGAAGGGAAAATTAAATTAAAATGCAAAACCATTTTGTCCGCAAAAATGCTGGACGCACAAATGCAGTCTGTCTGACCTCGTTCATCACTCACACACAAAGCTATGCGGACATTGCGGACGCAGCGCACTTCATGCGTCCATTCTAGCGGATTTACGTTCTTGCCTAACCTGCATCCATTTGCCGCGTCCGTTATGCGTCCGCAGTTCGGTGCGGACGTACTTCGTGTGTGGGGCTCCATTGATCATAATTAAATGCTATAACGGATGTACTAATGTGCGGCAACACGGACGTGATCAGTGCGCTCATCTGGCACGAGCTTTATAGGCGTTCGTTGCCACCTGCGTGGTGCGTGCGCACTTCGGTGTACACGTATTTCGTGTGTTGGTCTCTATTGATCTCAAATCTATGCTACGACGGACAATAAACTGTGCGGCGACACGGACGTGATGACTGCGTTCATCTGACGCTAGCCTTAATGTCCACAAATCGTTTGAATTTAACCGAACTCTGTTCCTTTTAAGAATTATTCCTAATCTGTTCCCGAAAACAGTTCTATTTTAAGACCTTCTATCTTTTAAGCTAATTAACACCGTGTGACGGGGAATTAACAACAAACTATAACAAATGCTTTGATTCCGGCATAACCCACAGGTAGCTTCCTAGCTGTTGTTTAACTATATAGCTAATGATTCTGCCCATGATCACCTTGGTGCATGCTGCAAATAAATAGATGTATGAAATTTATGTTGCCGTCTGAAAATAATCTGCTAGTTCTTCAGACTGCATAAGCATAAATGACAATTTTATAGAACGTATTGGCAAAATAGCAACACAATACATTGCTCATAGATAGCAGTATGCACATTGTGGTGAGAAATAATGTTTTAACAGCTTGATGTTACATGGATAGTCACACGTTTGCTCTTAATGAAATAATGTAGAAGGAATTAAAGAAGCAGGAGGGAAAGAATATGAATAAGGGCAAAGATAGCATTTCCGTAGGAGTAGTTATTAAATCAATATTTAATTATTAAATAAATATTTCAGACACTTTGATATGTACTCAACAAAAAATAGTTTTCCTTTAATCCCTTAATTACATAAAATTGTGTATACAGTTATGGAAATGAAAATTTGTAGTGCACAGCAAAAGCCTTCTTAATCATAATGAAGTGATTCTGTACCTGCTTTGCATCATAATTATACTCGGTAATAATGGGTTTGTGCTGTGAAAGCTTATTTTTATAGAAATTTTAATTGTGTTGACCTTAAGTGTTTTTGGACTAAAATCACATATCAAGTATTATGAGAAGTCTTTTCATTATGCATTTGTTAAAATGCAATTTACTAATTACTGTAATTCTTGTGAATGAATAATACAAATCCATTAGGAAAAGCATAATCTTTAACGTTTGATATATAGGGCTTCTGGTAACAAATGTTTTGAGATTTTCAGGCCAAAAATGGTCTTGTGATGTAATGTGACCAAGAACTCTCTCAGTCAAGTGTGCCCCTTGAAACTTCAATTAAAACCATGAATTAATAGTCTGAAATCGGCAATCCGATGACCTCTAGACATGTGCATTTTGTTTCCTTACGAATTCAAATTTGGACACAAATCACCATTTTTACGGGGTTTTTTTCGTTCCCGAAAAATCGGCATTCCAAAAATACGAATTGGCTGAAAATACGAATCGCGGTAGCAAAACGAAAACAACTAAAGGAAATATCGGGAGGCAAAATGATCTGTAAAAGATCCGAAATGATGCAAAACGGAACGAAAATGATCCTAAATGGAACAAAATGACCCAAGACAAAAAAAAATGGAACAAAATTATTTCAAACAGGGGATTTTTTTAACATTGAAATGTTTAGCCTATAGGTTTCAATGTTAAAAAAATCCCTGTTTCTATTAAAAAGTTATTTGACCGTTTCTTCTTTTCACTTGCAACAAAAAGTCTCTTTATTGATTTTATAGAATTTTTTTAGGCATTATTTTCTGGATTTTTTTTGGTGACATTTTCAGTTTCCTAAATTGTTTTAAAGCAACAAGGCTTTTTTTCCCCATAGGTTTCAATGTAAAAAATATTCCCATTTTTATTAAATATTTATTCAAACGTTTATTCTTTTCACTTGCAGCAAAAAGTTGACGTTTTGGTCTGAATTGTTTCGGTGAAATGCACTGATTTCCGGAGGTTCAGTTTGCCATGGTGCTGTTCAATGCAGTTTGGGTGCAGTGAAATTCCCCATAGAGAAGTAATGGTTAATCTATCCAGAGAATCCTGAGTGAACACCACCAAAATGTTAGGGAAATGCCCTGTTTTTTTATTGGAGAAAATAAGGCAATCCAATCCAGGATTACAGAGCATAACATATAAAGATGCAATACACTCCAAATATATCCAATTTCCTAGAATTTACAGAAAAAGGGGGGAAGGAAGAGGGGGGGGGATTGCCCAGATCCCCAAGAAGTAAAATAAAGAGAAAGAAAAGAAAGAATAGCGATACAAATAGAAAAACATATGAAGGTCAGGTAAAATGCAAACAAAAGTAGGTTCGTTTCCCTGTATGCGAAGTCAAGAACGTTCACGCCAGGGACATAAAAAGAAAAAACCATGAAGTCCTCCTTCTCATGTCATTACTGAATGTCCCATATGGTCTATCCAGGGGGCCCATGTGTTGTGATAGGCAGGGAGAGAGTCTCTGGCCAGAGCCGTCAATTTATCCATAATTTGTACGTCTTGTATTAAAGAATGAATCCGGTGCGATGAGGGGACCTGAGGGCAGTTCCATTCCAGTGCCAATAATCTGCGAGCCGCCAACGTGATTTTTGCCATGAGTTTGTGTTCTTGTCGTGAGAGATCCGGGTTGGGTCGAGAGAGCAAGAAGGCCCAGGGGTCCATAGGAATATGTCTTCCAAAAACTGTGGAAAGAAGAGTCTGGACAGCAGTCCAATAATGTTGTGAGTGAGGGCATGTCCACCATAGATGTAAATAAGAGCCCCTTTCACCGCACCCCTTCCAACAGGTATCCGGGGTCGTGGGGGACATACGTGAGAGCTGTACAGGAGTTACATACCATCGGAAAATGGTCTTAACAAGTTGTTCCTGGTGGGTGGTACACACCGAGACAATTCTCATGGAATCCCAAATATCCATCCATTCCTCCCTCTCCAGCTGTTCCCCCAAATCCTTCTCCCAGGCCTTAATATATGTTAGTTCTCTCCAGTCCAACAAAGAGGTTAAGGAACGGTATAGAGTCGAGATCAAACCTTTTGGATATGAGCTGGATTTGCATAATCGTTCGAACGGTGTAAGAGGTGATAAGGCCGCCGCTTTCACATGAGGTTGAGAAGCAAAAGCCTTCAGTTGCATATATGGTAGAAGACCAGCCAGAGAGGTTATGCCAGTCGCGGAGAGCTCTGCCTGGGCCACAAAAGAACCTCCTGGAAATAGTTGGTGGAACCGGGAGATATTAGAATCCATCCATCCTCTTCCTGCTTTCGCCGAATAGGCTGGTAAAAAGGCTTTGTTCCTTATGATAGGAGATAATGGAGAAGGAAAAGACGACAAGTCACATTTTGCGGCCAATTTATCCCAGATTCTGATAGAATTCACAATAGCAGGGCAAGCAGTGCGTAAGAGAGTCCTGTGGGTCTTTGAGAGCCAAATCCAGAGGCTGGGGTCATCCGGAAACATCAGAGCACGTTCCAGTTCTACCCAACGGTGTCGTCCAGGAGGAGTGTGCCACCCAACAATTTGAGCCAGCTGGGCCGCATAATAATAAGATAGGAGGCAAGGAAGCCCCAGGCCCCCTGCATCTTTAGGTCGATAGAGAGTTGCTCTCGATATTCGGTGCCTCTTGCCCCTCCATATAAATTTATCAATCGCCCTTTGAAGGCGATGGAGATCCTCCGGAGAGATGGCTATCGGAAGTGCCTGAAAAAAGTATAGTAGCCGAGGCAAGACAGTCATCTTTACACAATATATTCTACCCATCCACGAAATTGCATATTTGTCCCAATTTTCCAAATCCCTTTTAATCCGGGATAACAAAGGAGCATAATTCACATCATACATTAGCCCGGGATCAATCGATAAATGAATGCCTAAATATTTAATCGAGGTTAGTGAAACTGCTACAGGGAAATAGGAGCGAAGGAAAGACAAGTCTCCCTCCCCCATGTGAATTGGAATAGCCTCCGATTTGTCCATATTTATTTTATACCCAGATAATCTAGCAAAATCCGACAATATCCGTAAAACGTTAGGGAGAGACGAGAGGGGTTGTGAAATAGATATTAAAACGTCATCCGCATAGGCTGATACTTTGTATTCATTTCCCTGAATCAAAATGCCCCGTATAGAAGAGTCAAGTCTAATGTGTTGCAAAAGAGGCTCCAAAAAAAGGGCAAACAAAGCCGGCGATAAGGGGCAGCCTTGGCGAGTGCCGTTTCGAATGTTAAAAGGGGTCCCCTCTGTACCAGGGATCACTACCTGAGCGGATGGGGACGAGTATAAGGCTTGTACCGCTGCCACATATGCCGAAGGAAAACCCAAGTGTTCGAGAAGAGAAAACAGAAAGGGCCATTCTGCCCTATCAAATGCCTTCTCCGCATCTAAAGAGATAAACAGGGAAGGCACCCCGTGAGCAGAAGCATACCATATGAGATCTGCGGTCTTCCTGGTGTTTTCAAACGCCTGTCTATTTGGGATAAACCCTACCTGATCAGGGTGGATTAAACTCCCCAACAGTTTATCTAGACGTAAGGACAAAATTTTAGTGAACAGTTTTAAGTCCGTATTTATCAAGGATATCGGGCGATAATTTTCCACTAGCTGTGGGTCCCGGCCGGGTTTGGGTAATAACACTATGGAAGCCATCAGAGACTCCGGGGGAGGTGTACCCCCTGTCAGCATGTCATTAAACGTATGGAGTAGCCTAGGGATAAGCTCTGCCGCAAAAGACTTATAAAAATGGTAGGTAAAGCCATCCGGACCTGGGGCTTTATGAGGCTTCATGTATCCTAATGCTTTACCTATCTCCTCCTCAGTGATCGCATCAATCAGTGTCTCCATGCTGGACTCCGGCAACCGAGGTAAGGATGCCCCAGTCAAGTAGGAGTCAATTTCCTGCATCAGTACCCTATTCGTATGGGTGTGGTCAGGGGAATGGTCATATAGGGCTGTATAGTATTTAGTGAATGCATCTCTGATGGCTTGCGGGGTCTTGTGTGAAGGGCCATCCCTATCCCGTATGACTGTGATTGGGCTATATTGAGAGCGGGGATTAATTAGCCGGGCCATTGGGGAATCCATTTTATTGGACCTATCATAGTAGCGCTGTTTAGACCATAGCATGGCTCTTCCTGCATCCTCCACAAACAGTAAATTTAAGTCTGACCTAACTTTAGACAAAGCGGTGAAAGTGTCAGAGCTGGGGGAAGATTTATGTTGAAGTTCGTATTGCCTGAGTAGGGTTTGTAAAGAAGTAATGTCTGCCAATTTTAGTTTTTTATGGTACGCTGCCAAGCTTAACAGTTTGCCCCTTATCACCGGCTTATACGCCGCCCAGAGAATCTGAGGGGAGATGTCAGGAGTATCATTCAGTTGAAAGTATTCTAAAGTGGTTTCTTTGATCGTATCCGCAACCCCTGGTTTATTTAATAAAAATGGGTCAAGGCGCCACCGTCTACCCGGAGAAGGGGCGAAAGGAATCAGTTTCAAAGATACATCTGCATGGTCAGACCACGTAATTGAACCTATGTCAGAGGACACGACGGATGGTATACAGTCAGGGGATATCAGGAAACAGTCAATGCGGGAATATGAGTCATGAACCTGGGAATAGAAGGTATAGTCACGGGTCGATGGGTGTTGAATTCTCCAAATGTCTATAAGTCCCAATTCCTGCACAAAGCTATGATACTGACTCTCCTGGGAGGAAGGGGGTTGCGTTAGTCTATCTCCCCGGGGATCCGATCTGTCCACAGGGGGGCATAAGGTGGCGTTGAAATCTCCCCCCATAATAATCCTACCCCTGGCATGGGAGTTAATAAAATCCCTCGTGTCATCCCAAAAGCTAGCGTCCGAGCAGTTAGGGCCATACAGTGCTATAAGAGAGTACGGCTGAGAGGAGATGGTACCTCGAACTATCAAACACCTCCCCATCCCATCTGTATGTACCTCTTCAACGACCATCGGGCACGAATTACGTAGGAGAATGGCAACACCATTACGTTTAGGGGTAGAGCACGACACATATGTCCTAGAGTATGCCGGGTCTGAAAGGCGAAAAGCAGCTAGTTTAGGAATTCTGGTTTCTTGGAGAAAAGCAATTTCTACGGACTTCCGTCGGAGTTCCCTGAATAAAAGTCGTCTCTTACGTGGTGAATTAAGACCTTTTACATTAATAGAGTAAACATTAACCTTAGACATTAATCATACAGGAGAAAAGTGCAAAGAGAAGATCCCCCATCCGTCCACCCCCCCCCCGGGGGGCAATAAGGCCCGAGGGGTGACCGGAGGGGGGATCCCGAAAAACATGAGAAAAAGAAAGAGTGGAAAAGGAAAGAAAAGAAGATGAGCGAGAGAGTAAGATAAAAAGATCTCGTGGTGGGCAGTCACGAGGGAGAAGGGGAAAGGGGATACCAGCCGAACGGGGATACCGAAGGGTAGGTAAACATAGGGGGAGGAGAGGTAGAAGACCATTGGGGATAACCAACGATAGTCAGCCGGCACCTGGGCGATACCAAAGCCGGCTACCTCCCTCCGCCGCCAACAATATAAATACACCTATAGAAAAAAGGAGAAGATCTCTCCTACTTCCAGACCCGAAAGGGAATGGAGAGAGAAGCACAAAAAAAAAAGCAACATATCCATAACAGTAATAACCATAATAACATTGGGGATCACCCCCCGCAAATAGAAGGATACGTTACATCAGAATTTTCCATACACTCGCCTGCCGCGAGAAAAAGCGGACCCATCCTATCAATGGGCGTGGTAGGTAACTAGAGACTGGCCGCCAGTACAAACCCTGGCAGTCAAAAAGAAAAAGGTCAGTCTCCTGATGTCTCCCATTCTTGAGTGAGCCTCTGTAAAGGTTGTGGAGGGGCAAGGGCAGCAATCGAAGGAGGCACCTGTAAATTCAAAGATCTCAAAAGGTCCTTTGCTTGGTGAAGGAATGTATAGGCCAAGGTACGATTTTCATGAAATATCAAAATCTTGAATGGGAACCCCCATGCATATCGGATGTTATTGGTACGCAACATGGCCGTGATCTCTCTCCATTCTCTCCTTCGTGCAAGAGTGGATCCAGCCAAGTCCTGAAAAAATGATAAGGGCGCGCCCTCATATTCCACATCTTGATTCCGCGTAGCTTTAAGCACCGCATCCTTGGAAGTGTAATAATGAAAACGTGCCACCACGTCTCGTGGAGTGGACGAGTTATCACGGCGCGGACCCAACGCTCTATGGACACGGTCTAATATGAGATGAGTATCCGGTATATCAGGGACCAGTCGTTTAATTATGCCATGAAAGATATCTGATAAATCAGAATTAGTAACCGATTCTGGTAAGCCACGGAGACGTACATTATTCCGTCTAGACCGATTCGTAAGATCCTCCAAGGAGTCTTCTAAAAATTGAATACGTTGTTCCATAACCTCAGAGCGTCCCGCCAGATCATTAGAAAATGTAATATGCCTCTTGGCCTGATCTTCCAAACAGGCAGTGCGTTCTCCAATCGCTTGAATTTCCAAGGACAGGGCCTTGGTGGATTTCTTGAGCTCATGGGTAATGAAAGCCCGCAAGCCCTGTATGTCTTCCCTTGTGGCCAGGGCAAGAGCCGCTGAGGGGGCCTCATGTTGTGTGAGCTGCGGTGAGTGAGACCGAGCGCCATCCCCATCCGCTCCCTCAGAGCTACCACGGGCGCCATCTTGGGCCTGCTCATCCGCCCGATGTTTGGCGGCGAAAATAGGCGCATCCCGCTGTTTTTTTTTTTTGGGGGCCGCTATCATGGTGGGGGAAGATTCCTACCCCTTTTTAGTTGGCTTGGCAGGCGAGTGAGGTGCTTTTAGGAGAGGATCGGCGGCGGCAAGGACGGGAGCTCAGCGATCACACGTCCGCCATCTTCGTTGGTTCGGCTCCGCCCCCAATGCCCTGTTTTTTTGGTGGTTTAGTTTGACAGGTTTAAACAAGAGAATCCCATAGGTTTCAATGTAAAAAAAAATCCACTTTTTATGAAATATGTATTCAACCGTTAATTTTTTTTCACTTGCAGCAAATAGTCTCATTTATTTTTTAGGAGTTTTTTTAGGCATTTTTCAGGAATTTTTTTTGGTGAAATTTTATTGTTCTTAATTTATTTTAAAGCAACGAGGCTTAAAATAAAAAACAAATCCGAAAAACGAAATCCAGTCATCCGAAATTTCGGATCGATCCAAAAATACGAATCTCGGCAACAAACGAAACGACCCAAAACGAAAAAGAAATAGAAAAAGAAAACGGGAGGAAAAAACGAAAAAACAAACCCCTCTGTTCACATGTCTAATGACCTCTCCCTTTTCAACCACAATCTGTTCAACATTACACTGGCCGATACTCTGCTCAAATGAAAGCTTGTAGACAACCCATGATAAAATTATGACTTCTTAATAACATATCCCCCTTTGCACTGCTTAGCTACTTCATGAGGAAAAGACATAAAACCCTGTATTACTGTGTCATATTTTATTGGACTTTCTCTAGTTTTATTTTTGTTCTACAGAAATACCAAATTTTGTTATGTCAAAAAAAATTAAATTGTTGCTTTCAGTAATGTCCATACTATTATTCTTCATCTCCAATCCATCCCATACCTATACTGATTATGATGCAACCTCATGATATTTCTTAGCTTTCTGTAGTGAGAATATTCCTTTTACTTATGAACTTCTCAATAATTGTGTATCACTCAAACCAATCCTTGATTGCAGTCTGACAGCTCAATCAAACCATGTTGTTTTGATTTTCTTAATAATATTTTGTTTAACAGAAAAAACATGAATTATTTTAATTAGTACAATCTTGATGAGTTAATGGAATAAGCAGTTTCTTTACAGATGATGCACTTAACCCAGTTTTTTTTGGCCAAAGGTTGTCATTCTTTGGAAAATGTGTAAAATTTAAAGAATCATTGGCTCCACCTCCCACATCATTTTATTTCTGTGATACCTTCTTTTTTCCTTCCACACATCAATGCCTGGGCATGTTATTGCAGATTATATTCAACTCCTGAGGTATGTGAAAAGAACAAAAGATAGTCAGTACTAAATTTTTACTTTCCTTTATTTTTGATGTCTAGGCAACACTGACTCAAATCCTGATTTTCATCCGTAGAGGAACCATTTCCAGCTTAATTATTATTATCGCAGTTTGCATTTCTATACTACCCCGTCTACACATTTTTAAGTTGTCATTTTGAAAATCACTTGTCATGTTAATATGACATGGTGCTCGTTATTAGAGAATACAATGTGATCGGAACATTGGACTAACTTAATGCAAATGTTAGAAATGCATAAAGAAACCAATATTTGTATTATTTCTTTTGTATTATTATCCCCAAATGTTTACTGCTACTCCATGAACCTAATGACAGATCATGTAATTATACCCACACATTTTATACAGAACTAGATGGATTGGAGGCCCCTTCAGTTGCTTTCTCTAGTCCAGGATCCAATTTTGAAATCTAGAAGGACCTTTTTCAGACTGTACTTTTGTAGACAGAAAAACCTTAACAAGACACTTCCACTAACATAAGCTGTAATTGGATTACTTGTGCATTGCAAAAAAACACATCCTATAAAACACTTGCTGCTATATTTTTTTCTTTGAAGTAATTGCATGTAAAAAGGAAAAATAAATTTATTTAGTTTTTTATCTCCCGTTTCCATTTTGTGGACTTTTTCCATGATACAACATTAACCAAAATCTTATGGAGAGTTTTACTTTGTGGATGTGCTTTATCCTATACAGCATTTAACAGTTAATAAGGCGGAGAAGCGAATATAGAGATAAGGCTGCAGGAGGTCTATTGTGATGTCCAGTCTATCTAAAATAAGAGATGGCAACTGAATGAGATTAGAAGTATTTTAAGATCCCTGTCTTATCTATTCCCTGGTGATGTAATTTGCATGCATCCCACAGAAAACAATGATGGTAGTCTGCTTCCTGGATGTCAAACCCATAGAGTCCATTCTATGGCAAATGCCACACAGTGAGTAGCAAGTGATGTAACGATACCGTGGGGAGCCGTTTACAACACACAAGATCACAAAATGCACCCAGTGACGCATATAGAGTTAAATATCTTCTTAACTAAACATACAAGAGAAAAACAAAGGACATGTGATATCAGCAGTATGAAATAAACACAATAAGGACAATTCATTTTTTGGTGGTAGTGTCATTTTAATGAATACTTTATTTGCAACTCACAAAACCTGAATATCCAAGACTCACCCAGAATTCATTCTAAATGTAGTAGAAATATGGAACCCCAAGGTTCCAAATGATCTGACAGTGGGAGACCTCTTTCACCAAGACACTGTTTACAATTCAGGTTTGTCCTAGTTGTGTACCGGGTAGTTACTGCTAATAAAACCTACAAATTACACACAGAACATATGTATTTGTCCTTTTTTATAAACTTGTGCGTGCAGTGCTCTATATAATGTTTTGCCATATACTTGCTTTGTGTAACATTGTATTAAAGTAAGCTTCAATAAAATGAAACTTCTCCTAGCACTGTTTTAGTTACACTCTTGGGATTGCCAAACTTTATTGTAGTTGCAATCATTGGTATTGCATTGAAAATATAAAATCCTGGTCTCACACCAACGATTCAGTTTCACAACATTAAAGGGATATTTCATTGAAAGCCCTTAAATAATTGTGCACATGCTGCTAACAGCCTCTTCCCAATTATTTCATTTTTTCTCTTTTTTAGTTGATTTTTCTCACCTTTTTTCCCTTGCCGTGTGCAGGTCCTCCTCTTTGGCTCCCACCCCGGAAGTCGTTGAAGCTTTCTAATGCAATATGTGCCCCTACCCAACTTGCATAACGTACGGTCCGCAAATTGCGCACAGCTACGTGACTTGTTCACTTTATAAATGTGAGTTCCATAGTGCCTGTGCACAACGATGGATCAGAGCTGTGCACATATATAGAGCTGATCCATCGATTGCCTCTCTGAGACCACTCGCTACAAAGAATGGTCTCAGAGAGGCTGACATCTGTGTGCTAACATCACTAGTAACAGATCTGGTGGCCGGCATCCCAGAAATAAAAAAATCCCTGCTGCTGGTGATGCTGGGTGGAGGAAACTACTACTTCTACTTCACACAGTGATTCTGCTAGATCATGGCAAGAGGGGGTCACTTCCTGACCACTTTGAAACATTAACGTGGTCAGGATGAGTAGAGAGTTCCTTTAAAAAAAGATTAATAAAGCTAGTGATGGGGAGGACACTGCTGGAATAGATTTAAACATTTTGTACTTAATACTTTAAGCCAAATAGTTCAAATGACTTAAATCACATTCATGTACTGGTGCGTAAGGCTAAGCAAGGTGAAGTGAACACATGGTTTACTCCATTCTTCCATCTGTTGAGAGAAAGGTTTAGAAGACCGCATCTAGCATCATCAATATCCAGATTGCCAGATGAAGCTGTTGTGAGAATTAGGATTTATTTACCATCTGCTTTCTGGCTAGAGAAACTTAAGCTGGCTAATGCGAATGTCTGATGTGGTTTATCTGTCCACAAAAGTCCCACATGGAACTTGGTTAGTAGTACATGTGGAAGATGGACCTAAATTGAGGAAAATTGCATCTGCAAAGGGAAGTGTTGTGAAAAAAGGTTATATAGACACATTTGAGTGACAAGGAACAATTTAGTGGTAGTTGGGGGCATAAGTGTCAATAGAGGAGTAATCAAAGGGTGGTAAGTGATACATGACAATGGAGAAAGTGAGGGACAAAGTGGCGGCTACTGTATGGGGTCAAAGAACACGAGGGATGTATATTATTCAAATGTATTGCCATTTAAAATAATATTATCTAACCTGTAGTTTGGTTAGATTGTAAATCAGGGTGTTCAACCTTGACCCTCCAGATGTTTTTACCTACATCGCCCATGGTACTCAGCCACAGATTAGGTTGACAGAGTCTCGTGAGAAATGTAGTTCCAAAATATCTGGGGGGGGGGGCAAAGCTGAGCATGCCTGACGTAAATGATTTCTTGGGGATTTTTATGTAATAAAGTTGTCTCTAAATATGTGTTGTCCATGAATTTTGATATGGAAAATTATTTTCATGGTACTTTTCTGGGCCTCCTCACCACCCAATCTTTTGGAAAATGGTTCTAAACCACTAATACAATGAAAGGCCTCTTTTTATGCTTCCCTTAGTCCATTTTTTGTTTATTGGAGTTGATCTTGCTTATGTTACCCAAAACCATTATTTGGGTGATGTAAGACATTTATTGTAACATTTGTATTATTAGTGGTCTGCCCCCCCCTTCCCCACCTAAGATAAAGTGTTCATGATCTGCCAGTGCCTCTTCCCCTTCAATAGAATAAAAGATGAATGTGTAAATAAATGTTAAATATATGGTGGAAAAAATCTTGTCCGTAAGCAGTTTAAATCCCAAGAACTGTGCTATGAGGAAATATTATGTTCCACCTTGTAAGGAACGGTATAAACCTAATTATTTTAAGCTACGTTCTATAAAGTTTAAATCGAACACTTGAGTATACAGCCACATATGTAGAACCATGGAGGTGCTGTTAAACATTAATGTTCACGTAAATATTGTGCTATTATTCGAAAATGCACAGCAAGTCCAGTCTTATTGATTTTTCTAAAGTCTATACTCAAGTGCCGCGAATTATGAGAATCTCAGAAAACGTATGTGGGTGTATTTCTTCCTTCTTCACATATAATAAACCCGTAACGAGCCGATAATAGCAGCTCAGAAATGTATAAAATATGTGCGAGCCAATATCCTTTTTGCAGGTCACTATTAACAGCCCTATTCTATACAAGCCACTGTCGTAGCAACTCAAGTCTGAATATGTGAGTTTGCAGATACTGTGACTGTGCTGCTGTTATCAGCTCCTCCAGTGAAGCAGGATCCTTCATCAGTGGGCTCTTTGAGTTGATAAAAAGACACTAGTTGGGTTATTCAGAGAGAGGCGGACTGGTCCCAAAATTGCACTACAGTGAATTTCCCCATACGGTGCAATTTAGTGGCCATTCGTCTATTCAAGAAGCAGGCAGTTTGGCAAATTTTGGCGAATTGCCAGCAAAATGCCTGTTCGACGGCAGTGAAATCCCTATAGAGAAGCAATGGTAAACCTATTCAAGAACACCGAACAGCAGAGAAATGTCAGTGAAATGCCCTGATGTTTCATTAGGCTAGTTTACTCAGGCGAATTCCATAGGTTTCAATGTTAAAAACATTAAATTTTTATGCAATATCTAATAAACCATACCCTTTAATTTGCAGCAAAAAGTCTCTTTTTTTTAAAAATTTTTTGGGATTATTTGGCAAACATTTGTTCAAATATGTATATATTTTTTTCAGATCCGTTCAGCTTCTTTTCCCAGCACTTCGGGCCCCTTGGTGAATGCTGAATTCACTGCAGGGTCACAGAATTTGATTCCCCAAAGTGCAGGAAACGAGTGAGCACCGAAATGTCGGTGAATAATCACTTATTTGTTTTCATTTTTTTGCTGCATACAACTGTCCTCTGCGCCATGGGATCATAGGTACGTTTTTTTACACTTTCATCTATTTCATGTAAAGTGACAGCCAGTATGCTTTACAGCAGTGTTTCTCAAGTAGTGGGTCGCGACCCAAAAGTTGGTCGTGACCAGGGGTGAACTGGGTTGTGGGGCAAGTGCCCCCTGAAAGAGGGGTGAGGGAAAAGGAGATTGAAGGGGGGAGAGAAAAGGAGCATGGAAGAGGAGAGAGTGGAGCGAGAGGTGCAAGCTGGGATCTCTGATCCCAGCTTGCGCCGGCTGCCTCAGCATGATAGGAACAGACTGGACATTGTATATGACCTAAGAGTTGCTTTGTCTACCATCACTCCAAACTTTGAGACACTTATTAAAAGCAAGAAGCATCCCCAATTTTCCCATAAGTTCTAATTAATATCATACGTTTCAATTAAAGTTTATTTTATTGGGTTTTTGCCTGATCAGCGCTTTTCATTTTCACTAGTTTTGTGATTACTGCACTATCCATTTTGGAAAGAATCCATTTGTTTACAAAATTGTTTAAGAAGTGCATATACATTGTAGAATATTACGCACGTTGTTTTGTGGAATAAATTATGTTTCAGAAATTCAATTATTTTTGGGTCGTGACTTAATGACCAAGGACAATTGTGGGTCCTGAGGGTCAGAACCACTGCTTACAGAATACTGTCTCGAGATGGGAAGCATGAGTTGCATCGGAATAGCTATTTCTTCTCCTGGTAGCTGCAATTTAATAGCTCCCTTAGAAAGTATAGGAACCGTTACTTTTCAGTAAGCCGCTACACCTGTGCCGCAATCCCTGAGGCTCCGTAAGAATTTGTATGCTAGCCATTAAGCTAATGGCTGGAAAATGCTCTATATAACCACTTGAGCAGTTAGGCTGGTGTCAGAGGAGTATTTTCATGAGCGGAAAGGAACGCCCATGAGCGAGGACGTTCCTTCCACTCTGACGCTCGTCTGACACCCATCTGGCCACCTCGCTGAGTGCAGTTAGTGCACTCAGCGCTGCAAGGCTTGATCCTCCTACGGAGGATCACATTTTGCAGCCCCATCGAATGAGCGTCATAGCGCTTCGACAGGGAGGCTTTCTGAATGGACGCAGCATGCCTGCTGTAGAGCGCGCACTACAGCATGTGGGCAGCCCTGTCGCAGCTTCACAATTCTGCGCCGGTCGCCGGGAGGCACGTCAATACAGGCGCAGACGGTGCGCTCCTGACACCAGCCTAAGTTACCATCTGGGTTAGAATCAGGCCAATATTTTATGGATAATGCTGTAAGTCTTTCCACCGTGTCTGAAGAATTTTTCTTCACGATGAAATTAAAATATTCTAAGGCCAGTTGGCAAACCGATGAAAAACGAAGGACCATAGAAGTCAAACGATGTTTGTTAAGTTAATATCCCTATAGTTTTTAACTGTACCCTAAATAACATAAATATTCTGCCTTCTTCCAAACTGACTCATTGTCAAATATTACTGGTTTAAGTTTAAATATCATTTGACATTTGACTTAAGTTGAATACTTTGTAGCTTTCTCCTTTCTTCTCTCGTAAAGATGATCTCAGTTACTCTTCTTTTTCCTCATCGACACTGAGCAACGGGGTCAAAATTGCCATCATCTACTGTGAACAAAGATGATAATAAACATAGTGCTGTGTCAGCAACCTCAGACTGAATAGAAAGGATTAACCAATTGTAACCAGAAAATAAGAAAATCATTTCAATTGCTATATGGTTATTTTATCCAACTAGAAACCATTCAAATTACATTTCTTTTTTACTTATTGGCAAAACAAGCAACATTTTAATTAGTTTCAGGTTTTAAAAAAATCCAATTGAGGTTTAAACATTGGTTTGCTAAATTACCCATTATTAACATTAGCGGACATATGCTTTTAGGCGTGCTTTATCTGTTAATGTATTGGTTTTAAAAATAATAGGACAGAATCATTGGTCGTTTGCACATCAATCAGTGTTAATGGAGCTCGCGTTTGGTTGGCGGCTGGCAATAGTTCTTTTTATTTATAGGTTTCAAAGTTAGTAGTAAATGTGTACATTTTCTCTATGATGTATGATGCAATATTACTATGAACAAAGCAACAAGTGAGTTGCTGGAATAGTATTTATCTCTTGTGGCTTCTCACACAATTTTAATCTTATGGGATTCATGAAGACCCTATTTAATCAGTCAAAGGAAAAAAAATGTACTTGGCCTTTTGATTTGAAATGTGCCACTTGAAATCATTCAAATAATAATGCAATCAGAGCCTGCATGTGTCATCACGTTCTAAAGAAAAATAGGTCTCAGGTGCACATGTGCTTATGAATTCTCACTAGGTCTCATTATCCTCCACAGATAGAAAGGCACAGTTGAAAACATATTTTGTTTTTTTTCTCTGTGTGTTATTCTGTTGTCACCTTTTGTTGGTGAATACGAAATGTCATCTATACTCCCAGCCTGATCATTTTAAATACTATAATGAATTCATGTAGTTTAAGAAAAGACACAAGTCATCGAGTTTATTAAACAAATGATTATCATGATCAGTTGAATGGCAGGAGAAAAGTATCTAACAAATGCAAATATTATTTGAAATTAGGGCTGGGAAAATTGACGATTAATCGTTAAACTTTTTGATCGATTTAAATTTATTTTGATCAGGGGGGCCCATCAGCTCCGATATCGGACTCTATGAGTTTTAATCCGGAGCTGTACTGGCTTCCTGGGGCCCTGGGTGGCCCTACAGTAGTGTGCAATGCTGACCCAAGGGCCAGGGTCCAAACCCCAGGGCCCAGACCCAGGGACCAGACCCAAGACCCAGGGACCAGACGCCCAAACCCAGGGCCCCAGTCCCAGGGCCGAGACCCAGGGCCCAAGATTAATCAAAATCTTTTAATCAGTATCAGCCCTATTTGAAATATTTAAAAGAATAAATGCTTGTAGTTTTACAGGAAATGGTTGTTTAATGAATAGGTAGTAGCTTCTTTAAATAATGAAACTGCTTGTATAATGTAATACGTAGTTTCATCTAGTTAACTGTAAAATGTCTGAAGTAATATTTTCCATTAGGGATGTGCAATTTGTTTAGTTCCGAATTGAATTTTGTACAAAACTTGCCTATTTTCGTTCTTTCAGAAGCATTTCCGAAACAAAATATCGGCCGCCTGAAATAACAAAATGACGAAAAGTTTCAGCACAAAGGAAATCCTTTTGTTATGGGACCTAAACGAAATGAGACGGAATGCAACTGTTACGAAATGCTGTAAAAACGGAACAAAACGATCAAAAACTAAATAAATTTCGTAACGAAATGAAGTGAGATGAAAAAAACAGAACCAAATGATCTGACATAAAAAAAGAACAAAATGATCTAAAACGGAACCAAAAGGTCTAAGGCTAGGGTCAGACGAACGCATTTTTCGCGTTGTCCGTGAAAAAGTGCGTTCGAACGAATGGACGTATTTTGTCACGGAATACGCGATAGCGGTCATACGATGCGCATTTTCGTCCGTGATTTTGTACGGATCATCAATAAAACCCTTTTGCGTCTGGACGTTATGTTGGCCGGACGTGTGCTGCGTCTGACGTCTCCCAATCACGCAAACACGCCGCTATGCGGCCGCAGCGCACTCTGTACGTCCGTAGTAGCGGTTTGACGTTCTCGAAAAAATGCGTTCGTTTGCCACTTGCGTTGCACGGACGAGCGTTCGTCGTATGTTCCCCGGCATTGGACGTCATTTGCTGCTAACACGGCCGTGATTTCGTGCGGCTAAACGCACGTTAAAACTGCGTTCGTCTGACCCTAGCCTAAAACGAAAAAAAACAAAAAACGGAACAGGTCACTTTTTAATTAATGCAGATGGTAGGCTTTTTTCAACCATAGTTTTCAATGTTAAAAAATCCCCGTTTTTTTATTAAATATTTCTTAAACGTTTATAATTTTCTATTGCAGCAAAGAGCCATTTTTTAAAATTTATTTTTTAGGTTTCTTTTGTCATTTTTCAGGATTTTTTGGGTGAAAGTTTAGGTTTCCTAACTTATTTTAAATGTTATAATGAGGTCTGTTTTTCTTTGCTGAACGCATGCAGCTGAATTATTTTCTTAGTCTGTGTGCGTTCAGCAATAAAAAAAATGGCTTTTTGGTTTGCTGCAATTGAAAATTATAAATGGTTTAAGAAATACTTAATAAAAACAGGGATTTTTTAACATTGAAAACTATGGTGGAAAATTCGAATTGATATCAACTATATTGAATTGATCTTCACTTAAAATGCAAGTAATAGTCAGCAAACGACTTTATGAAACAAATTAATTTCGTTTCACTGTTTAATGTGACTCAAATACTACTTCTGTGACACAGCTTAATATTTAACCCTAGGGTTTTATTTAGTGATCCGAAATTCAAATTGATATCAGCTATCGAATTGATATATCAAATTATCAATTCAATAGTTAATATATCAATTCGAATCTATATGAAATTTTGAATCCATCTAAAATGAAACGAAATTAGCAATGAAATTCTGAAAACAAAATTATTTTAAAACGAAACTAAACAAAACTAATTTTTCAGCCGTGCACCTCTCTATTTCCCATTAATCCTAAGTAATGCTTCATGCCTTTCAAATTAGTAAAAATACATCAAGTCATTATATGTCATTTATAAATATTAAACCAGACACCTCAATGTCAAGTCAACAAGAGGTTCTTTGTATGGTCATTTATAATGATACACACACATTACCATATGTTGCAAAGTCAATAGAGGCATTTATATCACAATCCTTTTGTTATTTCTGTCACAATCATAGAACTAACAGTGATGTTGTGGATGGAGGATGTATAACAGACACTTGCGTGCGCAGTCCATTACATTAAGATGTGCACACATAGAACATTTATTAGCTAAAAACTTATGTTTAGAAGATATTTGCACAAAATTCACATTTTCCATTAGAACTAACAAGCATTGGAATTAGAGATCCAGTCCCTTTTTTTTATGCTATTCATCATGCGACCACTAAAGGACATCTAAAATGTCTATGTAGAAAGGTGAAAGAGGACCACTTCATCCAACATTAGAGTGTGCGGGAACACCAGGCACACCCCCTGCACATAACTATGATAACAGGGTTAATTGATCCACGTTTCAGGCCTTGCTAGGTCTATCTACTTTCGTTGCAACAGGTTACGCCATCCTATCCTCAAAATCTTGCCTACACCACTCCACATTTCCATTTCACTTGCTACCACCTCCAAGCTGCTGTAATTTACCCTTAATAGTTCCAAATAAAAGTATTTATAAAGCATCAACAAGTGCCGTAGTGCTGTACAATGGGTGAGACAGAATAACGAATATACAAACAAGTTAAACAAACAAAACAGCAGCAGAGAGGACCCTGCCCGGGAGTTTACAATCTAAGAGGAGTAACACACTAGGTGAGGGTAAATGGCAGAGTATGAAGTAGTGGAGTGCATGTGGGCTGTGTGGGAAGGAGCAAGAAATGTACAGTGGGGATGGAGATGTAGGCAGGGGCGCGGTTATGGAGAGCTTTGTACAAGCACCAGTATTTTGAATTGGATTCTAAAGGAAACAGGGAGCAAGTGCAGAGATTGACAAAGCGGTGAGAGGTGCGGGGGGGGGGATGAACCTGGCACAGGCAGAGAGAGAATCTGGTATTTCTTAAGGCAAGTGAGAAGGGGGTTGCAGTAGTAAAGGCAGGAGATAATAAGAGCTTGATTGAGCATTTTATTAGAGTCCTGATTTAAGACAGGAACGTTCGCGTGCATTGTTTTTTAGGTGGAATAGCAAGATTTGGTTAGAGACTGAAAGTCAGGAGTGGAGGAGAGATCAGAGTCGACGAGGACACTGAGGCAATGAGCCTGTGAGGTAGAAGAAATGGTAGCACCATTCACCTGAAGGAAAATGGGTGAAGAATTGTTGGCTTTAGAAGGAGTGAAGACGAGAAGTTCAGTTTTAGAGAGGTTGAGATTTAGGAAATAGGAAGTCATCCAGTTGGAGACCTCAGACAGGCAGCCTGTAACATGGTCCAACATAGGAAGAGAGAGATTGAGAAAGAAAAAGTAGATTTGGGTGTCATCAGCATAGGGATGATTTTGAAATCCATAGCAAGAGATTAGGTGGCCAAGAGGAGGTATAGATTGAGAAGAGTAGGGGACCCAGAACAGAGCCCCAATATGCCAACTCAAGCTTGTCCCACCATATTTAATCAGAACGCCCAAGATTAAAAAAATCACTGCAGTAATATGAAAAAAACAAGCTCTTTGAAAAAAACTTAAATTCAGTAGAGCCAAGACTGTTCTTAATAAGTTTATTTAACACTTTCACTACCAAGATCGATCCGAAAGGCACCTATACTCCATCTGAAAGGCACTTCTTGGTGCCCTGATATAAAGTATATTCAATATTGTGTTTCACGGGAGAAATTGCAAAGCAATTTTATTTAATTGCAGAAGAAATTAATTTGCATTTGGCTCCAGAACATTCTCTAAAGTTTGCTTCCACTTTTTAAAACTGTCTGGGAATGTGTCTGAAATGACAACTCCCCAGCTTGCCCTGCACAGTGCTCAGAACTGTAATAACTTCTTTTGGCCAGCAGATGGTGACATCTGCTTGCCAAATAGCTCAATACAGCAAGAAATACATTCGGAATATTCCCAAATACTTCTTACTATATAAATAATTAAAAATGATTTAGGAAACAACCCACTGATCCTGACAGTGGTTTTTGGAAAATCCATTGATAGTGAAGGTGTTAATAAAATACATAAATAACAATGGTTAATAGACAATCAACATAAAAGCATATATCCTCCTTTCCTTGCCTTCATCAGATCACATGGTTAGACTGCCGAGTAAATGTCCACATAAAGAAACGCAAGCATGGCAGCCACTGGCAGATCGAACTGTAGGGGTTATTCAGAGAGTACTGAAATGTCACTGCCATTTCAGTGCTCTCTCGTTCCCCGCACTTTGAGGTATTAAATTCCCAGCACTTTTGGGAATTCAGCATTCACCGCAGGGTCCCCGAAGTGCAGGGTACAGATCCTTTCATCACCGAAAAGCTGCAAAAAAAACCAGCCGATAAGCTGCCGTTACGATCTGAAACATTGAATTGATCCGGAACCGCAGCAGAACGTACCCAACGATCAGCTGCAAACCCGCCGGACGTGTCATAAAAAATCTGACTATCCGCTGAACACAGCGCAGACCAGCCGCCAGAAAAAGCCGGCAAGCAGACAAATGGGGTAAAAAAAAAAAAAAAATGATTGAAAGTTTCAAATTTTAAACGCTGTTTGCAAAAAAAATTACTGGACAAAAATGTCTGGAATTAACATATAAGGTCCTATGAATAATAAAAAAAAGCTGGTTAAAAAAAAAAAAAAAAAATTTTTTTTTGCCGAAAAAGCGCCTACAATATCCTAGAAAAAATAAAGAGACTTTTTGCTGCAGAGTAAAAAAATAAATGGTTTATTACATATTAAAAAAATGGGAATATTTTTAACATTGAAACCAATGGGATTCTCTTGAATAAACCTGCCGAATGAATCCACTGAACAACAGGGAACGTCTCTGAGATGTCACTACTGTTCGGTGTTCTCCGAATAGTTTAACCACTGCTTCTCTGTGGGGACTTTCACTACCGCCAAACAGCACATATTTCAATGGCAATTCGCCAAAATTTGGCGAACTGCCTGCTTTTTGAATAGCCGAATGGCCACGAAATTGCATTGTACAGGGATATTCACTGTTCGGTGCAATTTTTGGGGCCAGATCAGCTCTCGCTGAATAACCCTGTATGTGTTTTTTATAATGCTGAGAGAGCTGACACAGTACAAAATAATTTGATATTCTTGTAGAGCAAGATATTGATTCTACATGTCAGGGTTTATCCTTTATCATCTGAGATTACACATTGTCCACCTATTTCATGACTCAAGTGTGTCATGCTTGTGTATTCTTAATGGTTTTATAGTTAATTCATAAAAATAATTTAGGAGACCAAACCTGCATCCCAAAAACAACAAATGTTGAACATTATTGACCTTACAATGAAAATGACTGGATGGTATCTAATAGCTGAATAAAGTTTATTGCCCAGGATTAGTTTTGTGACACCAACTAACTGCAAAAATGGTTAAGTGGAAGAGATCCAGAAGCTTTGAAGCTCTGGGAGACATCATGAGAGATCCAGAAGCTTTCAAGCTCCGAGACATCATCATGAGAGATGCAGAAACTTTCAAGCCCTGAGAGACCTCCTCATTTGTTAATTATATAGCACAACCCTCAAAATTTCCACTCGCCTGCTCGCATTTGGCGAGTGGAAATTGCGTAAGGGAGAGTGGGAATGCAGATGTAGGCAGCATGATAAATTATTTTGTGCTGCCTGCGCTGCATATTCCAGTGGCGGCCGTATTTTTTTTTTTTTTGGACCCGGGTCCCCAAAGTAAAAAATGGCGGCCGCAGGCCCCCTCTGACATCAGAGAGTGTGTGCCGGTCATCACTGGATTTGATGGCCCGCCCACATTCTCTACCACCGTGACCACAACCAGTAGCGTAAGGTGACGTGGAGAGGGGCATCAACGCTAATCCAGGCAGGAGGGCCTGTCTGCTCCAGCTCCATCGCCTTCATTCACCCACTCGTGACGCTTTCTCAAGTGTTTAAGTGTTTGCATGCGGCACGAGTCCGGCCAGCCCATGGTGTCATGTGGGGATGGTCTGTCACTGATGACAACTCCCCTGCTACATTCTCTGCCACATCACACAGCTCACCAGAAACTTGAGAGAGAGGGACAGGTGAGCGGTGTAATGTAGAGAATGTAGAGAGCTACTGGTTCTCCTCATCTCAGAAAGTAGTGTGACTTTTGGCACAGGCAGCAGAGGAATTGTGTTGTATTGAAGGACAGCACATTGTACCCCCGCCCACCTACATTGAGACACACCCACTGCCCACCCCCACTGCACTGGCTGGGCATCTCATAACTAAGCCCGGTCACATTGCATGCCCACTGCACCAGATAACTTTACTTGCATATCCAGAGCACAGGAGCAGGAGCCAAGCTGTGTGAGCTCCCCACGCTGTGGCCTGTAGAGGTGCCTGAAGCACAGGGTACCTGCACAGAGTTCAGCTCTTATCCCCGCCCCTCCCAGTGTCTGTGTATGACGGTATATGTCTGAGTTTGTGTGTGTGTCTGTGTTACTGTGTGTGGTTGCTTGTCTTGCTCTCTGTGCCAGGGCCTTTCCCTGGGTGCTGCCTCCTCCTGGGACAGTCTGTCAGGAGGTGTGCGGGGCACAAATATCCTAACTATGCCTCTGCGCACACCCTCTCTCAGCTCCACTCCATCCCCCCATGCACCCACCCTGTCCCAGCTCCTCTCGATCAGGGAAGGAGGCTGCTCTTTTCCCCACACCCTGCCTGCCTAATGTCTGGGCATATGTATGTATCTGGGGTCTGACGCATCATAAGATTGTTATTTATTTTTGTAACAAAAATCGTGCTATGCACGATGACGCCAGTCGTCAGGGGGAGTTCCCGGAAGCTTGGCCAGTTCCAGGAGAGAATCACGATTCGGCACTTTTCAGTGCCGAATCGTGATCCAGCACCCAAGGGGTTAAAGGCAGGCACAATTTGGAAGGGCAGGCTGTGCCCTTCCAAACCGTGCCTGCCTATAGCAGCTGGAGCCCCGTGATCGGGAGGGAGAGAGGTCCGAAGGACCTCCCCCCTCCCTTTCAGGCACCTCCTCCGCACTCGCACGGGGGGCGCCTGAAATAGATGTCATCGAGCCACCGCAATGACATCTATCTTCCCCCCCCCTCCGGGGTCCCGGAGTCCGTAGCACAGGAGGAACATTTGCCAGGCCGCTCTGAACACGTCCTTAGCAGCCAAGTGGTTAAAGGGATATGCATGTCTAGAAAAAGTTTTTTTTTAAATTGACATTTAAACGCTTTTAGACCTATAGACAAACTAGAATAAATCAATAAAAGTTTTAAAAATGTGTAAAAAAATTTTATTTTCTTGCTTTAAACTCTGTAATTTCATCTTCTGTGGCGACGCCCCTCAGCTATGTGTGTTTCTTCAGCTTCTACTTCCTGAATATTCCTGCCTCCTCCCCGCCCACTTCTCCACCCACTATTGCACCCATCAAAGCTTGACATGAACTACATTTCTTGCTCCATCCTGCCCACAGCCCCCATGCACCCCACTACTTCATATACTCAGCTATTACCTTCACCCCTCTCCTCTTCCATTGTAAGCTCTTGGGCAGGGTCCTCTCTCCTACTGTTCTGTGTGTTTAACTTGTATGGACATTTGTTATTCTGCCTCTCCCATTGTACAGCGCTACGGAACTTGCTAGTGCATTTTAAATACCTGTGACTGTATGAACTAACACAAGCTGTGCAGCTCAGGACCTCAGACTGGGGAAACTGAGGAACTGAATATTAGCATCTCTGCAACTGTGAAAGCAAAACACACTCACCCGCTGACTCGCTCACACACTCACACTCTCTCACACACTGACTCACTCACCGACTGACACCGTCACTTGCACTCTTTCAAGATTTATATACTGTCTCACTCAAACTCCCTCACACAGTCACTCTCGCACTCTTTCTTGTGTGCGCTCTCTCTCAATGTACCTTTTCTTGTGCTCTCTCTGCTTTATCTCGCAGTCTTTCTCTCTTTACCGTTTCTTGCTGTGTCTCTGTGCTTTTCTTTGATGTCCCTCTCTCTGCTGTCTCTTTTTCTCCCTGTGTGTATGTATTTCTTTCCTTCCCTGTCTCTGCAGTAGCTGGGAGTGACAGGTCGGCCCCACCCTCCCCTCAGCTCACAGTGCAGGAGGGAGGAGGAGCAACTCAGATGCACATGCTCAATGTGTTTTTTAGCTCTCCCTACGTAGAGGCACTGATTGGTTAGCTCAAACTGCCTCCTGAGGTGGGCGTGGAAAACTCCAAGAAAGAAGATCAGGTAAATATGAAAAAATATCATATTTACTTATTGTGGCTGCCGAATGACACTACTGACTCATTCAAACGGCATTGCAGGTTTTTAAAGCACACTAGCAAAGCATGCATGTCCCTTTAACTTCCGTTAGGGCCTTGTTATCCTAACGCAAGTTACTCTCTGCTTGCACTTTGCGCTCCCTATACTTAACATGGGGAGAACAAAGTACAGTAAGCAAGTGCTGAAAAGCGCTAACACCGATAACGGATCTGTGCGGAGCACTAACGCTCCTTTATGCTAGTGTGAAGGAGGTGATAGAGCCCCCAGAGTGTTGTTCATCAATAGCTGTACGTTACAACACAGTATGCAGAAATCCTGCCATGTACCAAGGTGAACCCTGCTTTTTCATTAAAAGCACAGCAGCAATCAATTGATTTCCAAAGTCCTTTATGTTACAGGCTTCAGCATATCGGCCATACATTCTTGCACATTTTATTTTCTCAAAGGCGTTTCTTATCGCGTCAAAGAGTTTTCCATTTTTTTTCAATTTCTTTTTTTTTTATCGGCAGAAAATCCTGTCCGGATCTCTCAAGGACCACCTAGGTTATTTTGATTCACATGGACGGTGGAGCCAGTGAATACACCCTCTATAATACCTGAGCCACATGCAATTTCTTTGCAATTAGGCTCACTGCCAAAAGAGTTCACTCCCTATTGTGTTCACATAGTGTACTTTGCATATTTATTTGCACTTGGTGAATGTCAATAAGAAAAAAAAAGCAAGAGAAAAGATTAGACCAGCCATAGCGAGCAAAGTCACTGACAGAAAATCAAAAGCAATGTCGAATAACAAATTCAGAACCAGAGCAATAGATCATTATGATGCATCAGTAACATTTTCCCTAAATGATAAGCATTCTCTTGTGTTGCTTGAAACCTACACACCATAATAATATGTTTTAGAAGCTCTCCCTGTGCTATGGAACCCAATCTTCCTTGTACAGACAGACTTGGGCTTCCCGAGAGGGCAATTAAAGGGCTCCCATGAGTGTGTGTTGCACCATAACAGGCAGAAGGGATGGGTTGGAGATTAGAGAACAAGCCAAATGCTTCTAGGGATTACTTTTTCTTCAACTTCTCTATCAAGTATCACAAACAGGCTACGATGAGGACATATGTGATCTGGCAGGGTTATTTACATTCATGGAGAGCATTCTGTATGTGTATGTATATGTATATACAGGCCTCAAAATTTCCACTCGCTTGCTCGCATTTGGCGAGTGGAAATTACATGAGGGCGAGTGGGAATGCAGAGGCAGGGCAGGATAAGGGGTTAGGTGGGGCAACTAGTGGCGAGTAACTCTTAAGGCCTGGCTAGTAGCTTGGGACTTGAAATTTTGAGCCCTGTGTGTGTGTAATATATATATATATTTGGGATATGAAGTGATTGTACATTTCTGTGAAAAGGCAAGATGTCACGATTTATTGTGTATCAGGTTATTAACTAGGTGGTAGAAAACAGACAAGACAGTAATTTGCATCACACTATACATTTCATTTTTTTTTTTTTTTTTTTGCCTGTCCATAAGAGGGGTTTTTTGGCTTGGTAAGCAGTAGGTAGGATGATGGATGCTTTCAGAGCTTTAGTTGGATGTTCATTAATCAGCATGTTGGACTATTTCTCGCCTAATCATCGCTTTTGTCTTGGTGGTGCCAATGATTTAATAATCTGTTAAGTGCGCGACTGTAACAGATGGGTTTTCTTATTGGCCACCCTAGTTGATCACGCTATAATTTAAATTCACTGTCCAAGTGCAGAGCTTTTATCTTGAAATAAATGATGAAATGAACAAATGGTGTTATGTATTGGTGATTTGTATAACATTATCTTCAGCAACACATGAGCTTCTGTTAAAATTGTGTATTTATTAATGAAAATGTAATGTAGTTCTTCAACATTTACTGGTACTTTGATCGGATTCCTTTTTTTTTGTAAATGGCAACATTGTTCTTAAAGCAGTCGTCTGTTTAGTAGCCTCTGTATTTTCTTGAATGTTGGAACTGGAATGTTATGTGATAAGTGATATCCCATGACATGCATGTTTTATAATCTTGAGGAAGTCAAATTATTGCCACTCCGGGATTCCAAAGGAACTAGTAAAAGTGGATGCTTGCTAAATACAAACGGATAACATTGGTTGGCTGCTAGACTTGGGCAGACATTTACGGATGAGCCTTAATTCATCCAAATTTTGGTCAACTTGTTGGTCTGTCGGAATCGCAACAAAATGGACCACCACATAGAAAACCCGACTGAAAATTTAGCTGCATGATGGGAATTTTTCACCTGTTGATTCCTTTTTTTTTTTTTTTTTTTGATCCTGGCACCAGAATGATAGGATGGGAAGGAGGAGTTGCTCAAATTCACCTGCCAAATCAGCACCTCACTTTGCTGTGATGTACAAGGGGACTGTCCAATGATGTGACCTTTTTACTCTGTACAATCCTCAGGGAGAAAACGGATGATCGATGTTTAGGAGACAGCCAATGAATGTTGATTTTGTCACAGGGCAACTGGTCAAATAAAGAAAAACAAAAGCAAATAAAAAATGTGGTTCATTAAAGGTTCAGGCTTGTGCTAGACTCCTGCAATATTGATTGATTGAATTTATACAATTTTATTGAATGTGTTGTTATTATTAGGGCTAATGATAATAAGTAATTTAAGGGGTTATTCACAGAGCACTGAAATGTTGTTGACATTTCGGTGCTTTGTTGTTCTCCGCACTTCGAGGAATCAAATTTCCCCACCCTGAATTCCGCATTCACTGCAGGGTCCACAAAGTGCAGGTAATCGGCCCCTGAATGCCTCCGCCAAACCGCCGCAAACCCACCATCTGCCAAGGCAAATCCGTTGCCCGCTGTTGCCAACCCACCGGACATCAAACACAAACCCGGCGAAGGGCTGCCAAACGCAGCCACCAAGCCGCACTGACCAGACGCCGAATGGGTTAAAAAAGAAAAAAAAAAACATATGATTGAAAGTGTCAAAATTGAAATACTATTTGCAAAAAAACTACTGTACAAATATGCCTGTAATTTACATATAAGGCTGGGGTCAGACGAACGCAGTGTTAACGTCCGTCTTAACGCACATAAGTACGTCCGTGATAGCATACAATTGTGTTAAATGGAGCCCCACACACGAAGTACGTCAGCACAGAAGTGCGGATGCATGACAGATGTGGCAAACGGACGCAGGTTAGACAAGAACGTAATACTGCTAGAACGGACGTGAGGAGTGCGCCACGTCTTCAACGTCCGCATAGCTTTGTGTGTGAGTAATGGAACGTGGTCACATGGACTGCATTTGTGCGTCCAGCATTTGACAGATAAAATGGTTTTGCATTTCAATTTATTTTCCATCTACATCAGTCGAAAAAACGGACTGCGTGGCCACTACTAGTGATGAGCCGAACACGGCCGAGTTTGGGTTCGTACCCGAATGGGGCTGAAAATTCGTTTTTTAGAGTGCATATATGCTAGATATTTGCCATAAAAGGTGTATGGGGGTCCGGGTAGTGCCCTGGGGGACAGGAAACAAGGACAAAAAGTAAAAAAAAAAAACGTTTTAAAAGGGACAGAGTTTTCCATGAAATAAGGGTTAAAAATAAAAATGAAAAATTCCTTCAAATATCGTGCCTAGAAGGTCCCCATAACCTGCCCGTGAAGTGGCGGATTTCTAGGATGTATAGAAACACTTGAAAACAAAAAAATGACATTTCAGATGATGGTAAATGCTTTTCCTTTAATCTATACATAAACAACTGCTTGGGGCGGCAGTCTGTATGAAAAGAGGAGACATTTTCGCACACGTAGAAAAGGTTTAGTGATTTTTTTTTGGCTAAATTTATTGTGAATCTTATGCAGGCTTTGGATGAAAGTAACAATAGGTGCTTTAGAATTGGGCCTTTAGCGTTGGCAACAGTGCCGTCACACCGTAACCCCTCTGAGGAATGGATATGAATCTGATACAGGCGTCAGTGGCAGTGCACCCAAATATTGTGCTTTTGGTGCCAGGCCTGCAAGTACTATCATACAGTATCCCCTCTGTAATATTGTGGAATAATGCAGGGGTGGACCTTGCGGTCCTATATTAGAAAGATATGAATCTGGTAAAGGCGTCAGTGCACCCAGATATTGTGCTTTTGGTGCCAGACTGCCAGCAAGTACTATTATCATACAGTAACCCCTCTGTAGTATTGTGGAAGAGTGCAGGGTTGGACCCTGCTGTTCAAAAAATTAAAATGATATAAATCTGGCACAGGCGTCAGTGCAGCCAAATATTGTGCCTTTCATGGCAGCAAGTGCATTCACACCGTAACCCTTTTGTGGTATTGTGGAAGAGTTCAGTGCTGGAGGTTTTGTGCATGCAGAGACATCCCCGATTCTATTCCGTTACGTCAGCATCAGGGGATTGATAACTGCTGATCCAGGACTGATTCATTTTTATAAATGTCAGCCGGTCTACAGAGTCGGTGGACAGACGCACTCTTTTATAGAAATACGTATCTGGTAGCGCAATAGTGATCGCTTCTTGGTGTTCAGGTGGTTCTCATGATTTACATTATCCACATGGATAATATAAAAGGAAGCAAAACACAAAATACAAATGATAATGCAGGATGTATAAATAAAATATTGATATAATCTTAGTCTAGACTATTCCACTCACAGGTGTAGAGCCCGATCACTGGCTCTGAGTGGTAGAGTGCATCTGGGTCCTTTTTCTTCCTGTTTTGAAGGAGACCCACACCCTTCACGATCGATAACACCTCTCAGGTATCAGATATGGAAGTTTCTCTCTTGTTTACATGCTTCCTTCCATATCTGATACCTGAGAGGGGTTATCGATCGTGAAGGGTGTGGGTCTCCTTCAAAACAGGAAGAAAAAGGATCAGGCTCTACACCTGTGAGTGGAATGGTCTAGACTAAGATTATATCAATATTTTATTTATACATCCTGCACTATCATTTGTATTTTGTGTTTTGCTTCCTTTTTATATTATCCATGTGGATAATGTAAATCATTAGAACCACCTGAACACCAAGAAGCGATCACCATCGCGCTACCAGATACATATTTCTATGCTTGTTGTTACACTGGTTTTGGGGAAACCTCTATAGATCTGGTTTGGCATTGGGATACCGGTGGTGGTACAGATTTTGGGTGCTGACCATTTTTTCTCTGTGAGACGCACTCTTTTATCTGTGACAAAACCTCCAGCAGCACTGAACGTCCTTTCAGAAAGCACGCTTGATGAAGGGCAACCTAGTAGCTGCATAGCATATTGGCTAGGTTCTGGCCAGTGATCCAATTTCAACACCCAGTAAGCCAGTGGATCATCTGCTGGAAAGGTATCCAGGTCTGCCCTTGCCCCTAGGTAGTCCTGCACCATATGGTGAAGACGCTGGCAATGGGTGCCTACATTTGACGTCCCTGGGCGTCGTGGACTAAAAAAATTTAAAAATGCATCAGTCAAGCGGCCCTGGCCTTCACCACTATTCCTCTGATCATCCGCAGCCTCAGAAGCACGTGTGTCATCACTTGGTAACCTACCAGTGCCTGGAAAGGTGTTACACAAGTGTCGCTTTAGAGCGTCCTCAAGTTTTTTCATCCTGTGCTCCCTCTGTGCGGGCAGGATGAGCTCTGCAACTTTACCCTTGTATCGTGGATCAAGAAGGGTTGCCAACCAGTAATGATCCCTCTCCTTGATAGCACGAATCCTGGGGTCCTTTAGCAGGCTTTGCATCATAAGGGAGCCCATGCAGCGTAGGTTGGAGGTGGCATTAGCTTCCGAGTCTTCCTGGTCAATGAGGATGACCGTATCGTGCACTTCCTCCTCCCAGCCACGCACTAGCCCTTGTGTTTCTGGGCACACAAAACCCTCCCTTGAGGAATCCCCACCTTCAATGCCCCCACTACTTAAATATTCCTCCTCCTCCTCCTCCTGTCTGATGTGAGTAGGACCCGTTGGAATGCTGTCTGCGAAAGACTGGGGCCTTGAGAGCTAGGGAAGGCCTCCCACTGCTCTGCCTCCAGAGCCACATCTATAATTCCCCGCAGAGTGTGCTCCAGCAGGAACACTAAAGGAATTGTGTCACTGATGCATGCACTGTCCCTGCTCACCATCCTCATTGCCTCCTCAAATGGTGACAGTACAGTGCATGCATCCTTGATCATCAGCCACTGCGGGGGGGAAAAAAACCCAAGTTGACCTGAACATGTCCTTGTGCCGTACTCACACAGGTACTCGTTGATCACCCTCTGCTGCTTGTGCAGACGCTGCAGCATTGCTAATGTCGAGTTTCACCTGGTGGGCATGTCACAGATCAGACGGTTTGTGGGAAGGTGGAATTCTCTTTGATTTCTGCCAGGCGAACGCTTGCTGGGAATGACCGTCTGAAGTGGCTGCAGACTTTTCTGGCCTGGCTGAGAAGCTCTGGCAGCCCTGGGTACTTGGTTAGGAAATGCTGTACCACTAGATTTAGGACGTGTGCTAGGCATGGTACATGCGTCAATTTACCCTTGCATAGGGCGGAGAGAAGGTTGCTGCCATTATCGCAGACGATCATCCCAGCTGAAGCTGGCGTGGTGTTAACCATCTCTGCACCTGCCCCTGGAGAGCTGACAGAATTTCTGGCCCGGTGTGGCTCCTGTCCCCTAAACAAACCAGCTCAAGCACAGTATGGCATCTTTTTGCTTGAGCCATTGCGTAGCCCCTGCCACGTGTCGGTTTAACTGCCACTTCGCCAGAGACAGAGAAGAGAAGGAGGAGGAGGAGGAAGAGGTGGTGGAGCAGACAGACTTCTTACAAGCAGCTTTCTGGAGGCGTGGTGGATGAAAAAGCTCTAGCACAGAGCCCCGTCTTGGATCCCTCCCAGCTGCAATCAGAGTTACCCAGTGTGCTGTGAAGGAAATGTAACGACCCTGTCCATGCTTGCTGGACCTTGTGTCTAAAGTCACATGCACCTTGTTGCTGACTGCCTTTCCCAATGACTGGATAACATTGTCTTCCACGTGCTGGTTTAGTGCTGGAATGGCCTTGCGTGAAAAGTAATGGGGTTTTGGAACCTGCCACTGTGGTACAGCACATTCAGCAAATTCACGGAAGGGAGCAGAGTCCACCAGCTGGAAAGGCAGCAGCTGCAATGCGAGTAATTTTGCTAAGCTGGCATTTAGACGCTGTGCTTGGGGATGGTTGGGACTATATTTTCTCTTACGCTGCAGCAGCTGGGGCAACGTAATCTGACTGCGTAAATCTTCAGCTGATCGGATGATGTCACATTGTGAGGAAGTAGCTGGTACATCCATTACTGTGGCATCATCCCTGTCAGTGAAGGTTGTAGGCAATGACATAGAAGGACATACAGTGGGGGTAGAGACAGATGAGGAGGAGGACCTACACAAAGTTTTGCACCAACGGGATGTGTGGCAGGAGGTCATATGTCGCCCCAAGCACGTGGTACCCAAGTGTCCGGTGTCTTTCCCACGCTTAAGCCTCCTCTGACATAGATTACAAATAGCAACGGTGGGGTCTGCTGCACATTTCTTAAAGAACTCCCAGACAGCAGAGTTCCTGTGTGTGTGCTTTGAGACAACAGCGCTCTGCACCGGAGCAGCTCTGACATCTGATGCCTTGGACTGGCTAGTGCCTTGGTTGGTCATCGAGGATGTTGTGCCTCGTGTTTGCTGTGCCTCCTCCTCCCCCTCTTCCTCACTTGATTCCTCTGTTCGATCAGGCACCCAGGTGGAGTCAGTGACCTCATCATCATTGTCATCATCACCCCCTATCTCCTCGTCACTGGAGCCAACTTGGCAGTATGCTGCAGCTGCTGGGGCAACATGAGTGTTCAGTTATTTGTGTGCCATCACTGGCACCCCCTTCCTCTAGGTTGATTATACTCCCTTCCTCAACCTCAGAGATTGAATCAGAGCACTGTACTTGCTGCACATCCTCAAGCAGCATGTCACTCTCATTGTAGTCAAACAATTCAGCTGACTCCTCCGTGTGTGATAGCGAGGCTACGGCAGGAGTAGCTGTGGACATGGAGGCTGCATTACATGCTTTGGCAGATGAGGTGGACTGTAAAGCACTAGCGCCTGGCTGGCAGAGGACTCGGAGGATGAGGATGGCCTGGTTAGCCAATCCACCAAATCCTCTGTATGTTGCTGCAGGTTAAGAAGGCGGCCAGCACCAGTTATAAAGGACAAGCGTGCCCCTGCAGAGGATGCACCACGTGCACCACGACCAGAGGCACAGCCTCCCGACACAGGGGCTGCTTTCCCTCTTATCTGTGTCTGGGAGCGTCTGCCTGTCCTTTTTGTTCTTTCAGACATGGTGAGTGATATATAGATTAAATATATACAGAACTCTTATTCAACTCTGGTATAAAGATTAAAGATTTACAGAACTCTGGTATAACTCAGTGAGACACCCTGATACCTGGCAGCCAGTGACAAGACACAGATTACAATTCCCTCCCATAAATCAGTGCAACCCCCTGATGGGTGGCAGCCAGTGAGAACACACGGATTATAACAATTCCCAAATATTTTGTAGAAATTAGTGACCCCCAAAATACTTTCTGGCAGTGACAAGAGACCGATCACCTCAATTCCCAGATATTTAGTAAAAATTAGTGACCCCCCAAAATACTGCGTGGCACTGGCTGTGTGACAAGACACAGATAACCTCAATTCCCAAATGTTTTGTAGAAATGAGACCCCCCAGACCCCCCCAGTAGCGTGGCAGACCGGCAGTAAGAACACACAACAACAATCTCCTATGAAATCTCCTCTCAAATGCGTAGTGAAGCCATGCATGGAAACCTTATATAGTGTGCTGCGGGACTTAGCTCTGTGAGCCTATGATTGGGCAAAATTTGCCCATACTGTTGAACCTGTCTTGCACCAGACCTGTGGTCAGGTGCAAGGCTGTAGCCAATTACGAGCTTCAGGCCAGTGGGAAAATGCATTGTGGTCCATTGTGATCGAACATGCGCCAAACACCCGGAAATGTTCAGAGTTCGCGAGCAGACCGAACAGGCTAAGTTCGGTCCGAACTCCGAACCGAACAGCTCATCCCTAGCCACTACTTTGTTGTCAGTCAGAAAGTACGTCCGTACTGCACGGACGCACAGTCTGTACAAAATGCGTTCGTCTGACCCTAGCCTAAGATGCTTTGAATGATAATAAAAAGGTCTGTTAGGCTAAGCTCAGATGAGCGCATTGTGTGCGTCCGTGCACAATGGACGTACTTTCTGACGGACGACAAGGTAGTGGCCACACGGACCGTTTTTGTGACTGACGTATTTTTTGACTGATGTAGAAGGGAAAATAAATTTAATATGGAAAACATTTTGTCTGTCAAAAATGCTGGACGCATAACTGCAGTCCGTCAGACTTCCTTCCATCACGCACACACAAAGCTATGCGGACGTTGTGGACGCAGCGCACTCTGTACATCCGTTATAGCGGATTTACATTCTTGCCCAAATTGCGTCCGTTTGCCGCATCCGTTGTGCGTCCGCATTTCCGTGTGGACGTACTTCATGTGTGGGTCTCTATTGCTCATAATTGTATGCTACCATGGACGTTAAAATGTGCGGCAACACGGACGTGAACACTGCGCTCGTCTGACCCGAGCCTTACAGAAAAAAAAAAAAAAATAATCCCCAAATATTCCAAAAAGATACTAAACAAAAAATAGACTTTTTACTGCAGGTTAAAAGAATAAACAGTTTATTAGATATTGAATAAGAACGCAAATATTTTTAATGTTGAAGCCTATAAGATTCGCCTGAATAAACCTGCCGAATGAACCTACCGAACATAAGGGCAGTTTGACATCATTTCTCTGCTGTTCGGTGTCTCGGAATAGATTAACAATTACTTCTCTATGGGGGATTTCACTGTCGTTGAACAGGCAACATACTTGCTGGGAAATTGCCAAAAGTTGGCGAACTGCCTGCTCTGTGAATAGCCAAATGGCCCCGAAATTTAACCGTATGGGGAAATTCATCGTTTGGTGCCATTTTTGGGCCAGATCAGCTTTTTGTGAATAAACCTGTATGTTTAATTACTAAAATATCCCTATTATGTCAGTTACAATTCAATGCATTCACTAACCGGGTTATTCAGAGAGAGGTGAAAGCCAGGAGAATGACGGGAGAAGGAAAAATTCTAGGTCAAAATTTCCAAACCAGAAAAATTCTCCGATTTACCTCCCTTTCCAAATCGGATATTTTGACCTAGAATTTTCACTTTCTCTGAATAACCCTGTAAGTAAAAGTAATTTAATGCGTTCCTACAATGTATTATATTACATTTTAATATATATACATATATCATATTCAATAACATTGTATATAAATTCAATCAATATTGCAGGAGTCTAAACGAACCTGTACCTTTTTAATGAGCCACGTTTTTTAAAATAAAACTCCGATAAACCAAACTGTGGTTTGACCCAAATTCGATTTGTAGGGGAAAAAATTGTTGAAATAGTCCAAAGAAACTCACTTCTTTCACTATATCCAACAGACTTGTGCACAATCTTACAAATGCTGACACAATAAAAACATGATTAGCTTAATTTTATTTTCAGAAAGGAGTGAGGGGTCCCTCAGGTTCAGTACAGTTAGCACTTACATTTAACAAATGTGCAATTTATGTGCAAACGTGCAAAATGTGTGCAATAATTATTTTCCATTGTGATCAATTCAGAAAATATCAACATCGGTAACTTTAACAATCAATGGCATAGTTAGAGGATACAATTTTAGAAACTAGAATCTGTTAAATTGTGTACCTCTCCTAATGATTGCAAAATCTATAAAGGGTTATTCAGAGAGCACCGAAATGTCACTAATATGTTTTGTTAATCAAGGTTATTTTTTTAAAAAAAAAAATGGGTCACTCTGACCCTATCCTTTCTTTGTGTAGGCTTATTTCGTCATTTTTATTTCCATTTCAGGCCCAGTGGTTTCAATCTGAATCCACAGTTTCAGATTGAAGTCATTATAGTTTTCCAAATTGCAATAATGTGTTTAACATTACAGATACAGATTTATAAAAAAAAAAAAAAAAAATTTTTTCTAATTTCCATTTTATGTGTCTGAAAGGGAAATTGATTATTTATTTATATGTCCATGTGTGCGCAAAATGCTATGCCTTTTGAGTATGCTTAAATTTTATAATAAAAAGTGTGCAATGTCATTTAAATGCTGAGGTGAGTCTAACAACGGGCGAACAGATTGAAAAACTGAAATCCCCAATATGTTGTGCTGGGTAGAAGTACACTGTCAAGCTGAGTAAACTGGGCAAAAACATTGAGCAACCAGAAAGCTGGCTGAACATGCTGGCATGACCTTGCAGTCCAAAGACACAAGGCTGTATCACCAGGTGGTGAGCGCTGCATTACCTATTAAGAGCTAAAAGTGAGCTTAGCAGAGCATTTGCAGATTAGTAGATCTATAGAGAAGTGCTTCATACATCAGATTAAAAATTTTAATCAGGATTGTGGCTTCATAAAATATATATTTTCTGAAATTGAGAACATCCACCGTATTTCATTATAGGAGATCCTTCAAAATCTCATGACAACATACAGGGCAAGACTAAAATTAGAATGGCTATCAACTGAGGCATCTGAGCATAAGATTATCATTAAATCAAACATAGCCAATCATTCCTTGGCACATTCTGCAAGTGATGTTTTTATATGACGCGAAGTGAGCTGATGATCAGCTTTGCTAAAATAATTAATATATATATATTCTCATATTTAAAATAAAAATCAATAATGTGCACGGATTTCCTGGTGTTTAGGCAGAGATAGAGGTCCTAGTGCTAGTGGCAGCCATTGATAATAGTTCTGTTGAATAGTTATAAAGCAGGGGAAGGTCATATCAAAGAGGCCTGACAGCTGTTTCGCTGAGCTACCAATATTGCAGGTGTTTAATCCTTACACGTGTTAATTCCTGGAAACATCTGCTGAATTTTTTTTTAAATTTCCTTTTTTTTTTTTTTTTTTTTACTTTGAAGCTGCCATCGCAAGCGGAATGGATATTTCCATTTGTATTAGGAATATTTTACGTATCCTGAAAGGTTTTGAGAATGCACCTCATTAATTCATATGAAAACTCCTCTTATTCGCATGCACTTACATGTTTTGGCTAATTTAATGCAATATATTTATAGTTATTTAAACTAAGCCGTATCTCGGGTACATGCAGGAGCAAGTGCTATATTCCTCAGTACAGTTTAAATATTCGTATTTTTATAAAACTTATTCATTCCAGAAGAAATAAAGTTGTGTATCGCTGAACCCCCTGAGCATTCCACACTAAAACCAGGATGCAAGTTTTCCCCAACAAAACTTTTCCCCAACTGCTAATTCACACATCCCTGAACTGTAATTATTTCATTTGGCCAGTAGATGGCAACATCTGATTGCCAAATAGGTTACTGCATTAAGAAATATGATGAAAATATTCCTGAATATTTCTTACTGTAGAATAAATTAAAGACTATTTTGCAAAAAAACAACCTGTTCCTGACAGTCTTCTTTTTTTTTTTTAAAGCACTTGGTGTTGAATGGGTTAATTTAAAATTACCACTCAATCATTCACGAAACATTGGGCTGTAATAGTATAGATATTAAAAGCAAAGCTGTTTGTTTGTTTTTTTAAATTGGCTGCACAGTCAACGCAACTCAATACACTGCCCTTGATTGTACTAAACTCAGACGAACCATAACTGAAATTGCTATCCCCAAGTCATAGAAACAATGATATGATCTGAGCTCTTGTTACTTGAGGCACAGAGTTCAACTATGTCATAATAGACTGTCTTGCTGGCAGCAAACAATATTGGATGAAGTTAAAGTGAATGACTTAAATCTTTCGATCTCCAGAACATGCCATATACTAATATATATGACCACCCAGACAATAATCACCTCAACTGGACCTGACATCTACAATATGCTTATGAATCGTTTTGTGACCTTGAGCGTGCTATACCCTCTGCGTGTTTCTCCACATTTTTCTTTTTGTGTGTAGAGGTGTGTGTGTGTGTGTGTGTGTGTTTGTAAGGAACAATCTCATTAGACATGGGCTTTATAAATGCAGCCTGTATTTCAATATATGGCAAGACATGGGTAACACTGAGGCAGCATGAAAATATATAGGGGCTGATATGTGTGAAAGTATTTAATGGATTTACATGCCATAATATAGTGGAAATGTGACAGTGTTTTCTATATTGGATATGTTCGATAATTACTTGGGGAATATATGCATATGTGACAGAATGTTTGCGAGTACAGAGAAATGCGCTACGTGGAAAGAGTAGGAATAATCTTCTTAGATATATATCTATTTTAATGCTTGCTTTGTTCTATGTGCTGTGAGGGTTATGGTTCTCTAGCTGTTTATGGACATTTTTTAATCATATAGGATTTCCATCGTCCGAGATATTGTTACTCAGGGCAGCCATCAGAAATCTCTGTGCCTCTTACTGACGCTAAGAATAGGACCCCTGTGCCTTTCTCTCACTCAAGCAAGGACACACGCACAAATATTTTGGCCAAAATAATATGAAGTCTGTCACCACATCATGGTAGACTCTTCGGGCCCTATCACCTGGTGTAAGCTAACCCTAGTGTCAGCATGTTTTTGTGTTGGCGCCAGGTAAATTCAGTCTAGCGCTTGACCAACAGATCGTTTGCCTCTCGCTACGAATGGAAAAATCACTTAGCGTGTGGTAATTTGCAATTTGTAGCGGGAGTTTACTGTACTTACTGCGTCCTATACTTAACCCCTTAGGGACCGCTGACATACTATGTACGTCCTGCCCACTGGTCTCCCTTAGACCCGCGGGTGTACATAGTACGTCAGCGGCTCCTAACCTCCCTCCTGCCCGATACTCGCCTTCCTTGCCGGCTCACATGACGTCTATGGCAAGCTTTAAGCTTGCTTCACCGTTTTCTGAGGGCCGGCCAATCCGATGACGTCATCACGCTGCGTGGCCGGCGCCAGGGGGCAAATTCAGGAAGGGGAGGGGGGCTCCTTTTGGAGCCCTCTATCTCCCCAACCGTTAATGCTAGTGATGCAAGTTGCACCGCTGGAAATGGGAGAGTCTCCCCTTTTCAGCAGTGTACTGCATTAACTGTTTCGCTGCCGGATCGCGATTCGGCGCAAATTTGCACCGAATAGCGATTCAAACCTGGAGGGGCTGACAACTTGGATGTCAGTCAAGCCTCCAGGTCACCCCCCACCCACTGACATCCTCACCATATGTGTGAGTATGTCAGTGGGCCAGTTAACCCCTAGCTGCCATGTGGAGATAGAAGGGATCCAAAGGATCCCTTCTATCTCCCGATCCGTGGCAGCTAGAGGGTCATATTTGACGTCATTGGGAAGGCCTGATCATGACCTTCCCAATGATATGAAACATGACCAGGTTTGGTATAAAAATAAAATTTTAACAAATAAATAAATAAATAATAATATATATATTTATTTTTTTAAATGTTTTTGTCTTGGGGGGGTCTAGTTAAATAGTACCTAGGCTGTCATCTAAAAATAATTAGCATAAAACCGTTAGAATGAGCTCAGCGCACATAGGTGAACTGGCTCAGCAGTGAAGGGGTTAAAAAGCAAAAACATGTAAAAATTGGGTATTTCTATTTTCGGGACCAAATTTTGAAACTATTTAGCCAGGGTTTTTTTTTGTGGTTGTAGATTTTGGGGATTAAGTTATGAAAAAGTTTGTTTTTACCATTTTTTTTTCATCATATTTAATTTTGTTTTTATAGTAAATTATTCGATATGATGGAAATAATGGTATTTTTATAAAGTCCATTTAATGGCGGGAAAAACGGTGTATAATATGTGTGGGTTGAATAAACGAGTAAGAGGAAAATTTGACCTAAACACTAACAGCGCAGAAACGTAAACAGCAGCGGTCACTAAAGGACGGATTTGTGTAAAACCGCCTGGTCACTAAGGGGTTAACATGGGGAGCACTAGCGATTACTTGCGCTATTGTGACTAACACATCGTTTAGTCCCGGCACTAATTCTACACGCACGCTAATCGCAAAATTTTACCTACTGCTCAACGCTGTTGTTAAAAAAGAGAAAACGTGACCACCCCCTGTAACAACAATAGTAAATTAATACGTATCTGCGTCCTGCAAAGCACTGTCCTCTAGTGCTAGAAAGGTAGAAGATAAATGGAACGGTATCTGTAAAATAAATTACAAAAACCAATGGTGCAGATCGCAGATAAAAATGAACATATAAGCCCCTGCTTTGATAGAACTCACAGGATGTCAATGATTAGTAGGCACATCACAGATCTTTTGAATGTTACCCCTCCTGGACGGATTGGAAGATGTAAAAGTCTCCTTGGCTCAATCAGCAAGAAATTTTGCACCATGGACTCCTTCCAAAATACACACACGCCGAGATCATCCAAGATGTTAAAGAAGTATCATGCAGGTACTTAGAAAAATGGATTTAATTATAACCATAAAATGAACATAATCCAACGCGTTTCGTCTCTGTGGAAACCGAGACTTCATCAGGGAAATATGCATAAGATAAAACCAGTCACACTTTAAACAATTATAAAACAGATAAAAGATAACAGCTGAAATCGATTGAGGTAGGGCAGTACGGCGTGCGCCTCATCCTGAAGCGCATCTGAAGGAACTTTTACCCGCGATTCGTTTCAGGTCTCTGCCGGAAGTGACGTGTCGCGGTATGGATCCAATCGGAATTTGTTAGTCGCCATCTTGAGAAGGTCGAAAATGCGCATTCTTACTTCCGTTGCGCACGGAAAGGGTCCAGACAGATCTTTCGTCCTTAAATATGGGACCATAGTGGCACCAAAACACTCCACGAATTCTTAAAACCCCCTTTGCAACAGACTGAGAAATGGTATAAAAATCAATAACTCTGCAGTGGGTAACAGATTCTAAAACCAACATCAAAACATATACAGAAGCGCAGTGAACAAACCTATACATAAGCGCAGTAAAAAATGAAGTAAAAAACGAGCAGCACTAATCCCAATAAAAATCTTATTTAGTGGAAGGGTGGTACTATTGATAGTAAATGAATAGATCAGAGACATTGGTGACAACCAAATCTATGCCAAAACATTTAAAGTGATTTGTGTTGACCGTTTTATCAATTGTTCCAGTAAGGGGGTTATCTATCTACTCCAATGCCCATGTGGTTCTCAGTACATAGGCCAAACGGCACGATCACTACGGGTTCGCATTTTAGAACATCTAGGCAATATTAGAAGGGGTTCTACTACTCATGGTGTACCCATTCATTGCAATAATTGCCCTGTTTTTAGTGTTGACCGTTTTAAATGTTTTGGCATAGATTTGGTTGTTCACAATTGGAGAGGAGGTGATCCTTCCAAGGACCTGATCTTGAGAGAGACGGAGTGGATTTTTAAAATGGGCACTTGGAAGAAGGGTGGGCTAAATACAGATTTGGACATTCACCAATGTCTCTGATCTATTCATTTACTATCAATAGTACCACCCTTCCACTAAATAAGATTTTTATTGGGATTAGTGCTGCTCGTTTTTTACTTCGTTTTTTACTGCGCTTATGTATAGGTTTGTTCACTGCGCTTCTGTATATGTTTTGATGTTGGTTTTAGAATCTGTTACCCACTGCAGAGTTATTGATTTTTATACCATTTCCCAGTCTGTTGCAAAGGGGGTTTTAAGAATTCGTGGAGTGTTTTGGTGCCACTATGGTCCCATATTTAAGGACGAAAGATCTGTCTGGACCCTTTCCGTGCGCAACGGAAATAAGAATGCGCATTTTCGACCTTCTCAAGATGGCGACTAACAAATTCCGATTGGATCCATACCGCGACACGTCACTTCCGGCAGAGACCGGAAACGAATCGCGGGTAAAAGTTCCTTCAGATGCGCTTCAGGATGAGGCGCACGCCGTACTGCCCTACCTCAATCGATTTCAGCTGTTATCTTTTATCTGTTTTATAATTGTATAAAGTGTGACTGGTTTTATTTCCCTGATGAAGTCTCGGTTTCCACAGAGACGAAACGCGTTGGATTATGTTCATTTTATGGTTATAATTAAATCCATTTTTCTAAGTACCTGCATGATACTTCTTTAACATCTTGGATGATCTCGGCGTGTGTGTATTTTGGAAGGAGTCCATGGTGCAAAATTTCTTGCTGATTGAGCCAAGGAGACTTTTACATCTTCCAATCCGTCCAGGAGGGGTAACATTCAAAAGATCTGTGATGTGCCTACTAATCATTGACATCCTGTGAGTTCTATCAAAGCAGGGGCTTATATGTTCATTTTTATCTGCGATCTGCACCATTGGTTTTTGTAATTTATTTTACAGATACCGTTCCATTTATCTTCAACGCTGTTGTTAACTGATGAAAAAGGAAAAAAAAAAGTGAAAAGTCCTCGAACAAAATTAACAGGCAATTAACAGGCAAATGAAAGGAATGCAGCACAGGTGTCCTCTTGGCCCCATACACCATAGTAAATGGATCTGGTCAGCAATGTCGCTGCTGTTGCAGTAAGCTATATTATGATATATATATGTATCCTTTATCCACATATATCCTAATTCTAATATATTGGCTAATTTTAAACATTTTATGCTGGGGGTTATTCACAGTATGTAAGCGGTTGATTTATTCGGGTGACTGTGTAGGCCATGTTTAAAGGGACATATGGATATGTCTTGCCCTCAAACATGTATTCTTTATATGCTGCAGCAGGGAAATTATTGTTGCTCACCTGGCTTTCCTTGTGGATATATTAAATGCATTGTAATGATTCTACATGCTGTTGGGTGGCATTTATCATGCAATGCCCATCAGCCTTAATTAATATATGTGTGCATATAAACATGGATGATATTTTCACCTTGGAGGATTTTAATAATGCAGGGTGTGAGGGATCTTCGCTGGATGTGTTCATACTTATACAAGCTTGTGAGGGCAGGGGATAGGTATGGCCCGGCACTCTGCACTGGAAAAAAACGTTTTATCCTGTACACAATCACATTAGCGCTGGGTCTCAGCCTGGGTCTTAGCGTTTCTCTAGCGTGCACTAATGAATCTTGTAGACTGTTGTACACTGACAACTGAGGAAAAGGTGATCTGTTGGTGGGTTGGCAGGCACTACCTTTTAGCGACTCACACTAGATTTTTCCGTTAGTGATGGCGTTTTAGCTCACACCAGGTGATAGGGTCCTTTCTAGGCAGACCTCTACATTAAGCTACATAAATGTGGAAAAAAAAATTTACGCACTGCAAATGAATAAGATCTGACTGGGAATTTGTTTTCATTTACATTTTATGTTCTAGCATTCTAACATAACATATACACACAGTGGTGATATATTTTGAATCTGCAGAGTCCACTGAAAAAAAGGATGTATAACTTATCTGGGTTCTTAATTTTTAAATGACTAAAAAGGTTATAAATTTTAGAAATGATGGGCCAAAATGAGATCAGCGTAGGGAAGGAGCAAAATGGTGTAGCAGCAAGGGGGTTAATGGCATCTTTCTCTCCTATCCCTGTCCCCAGCCTTTAATGGTCCCATTCCACAATCACATCTCCACCTTAAAATACAAAACAGCTCAGCTCCTTAGAAAATTACACTAACAGATTCTCCATTTCAGTTTTTTCTTTTGTTTTTTTTTAGAGTGCCCCATAGAGTATATATCCATTAGTTTGGATGATAAAATATGGGAAAATAAATTCACTCGCTGCAAATGATTAATTGAAATCTGAATGGAAATGTACACATTTTGACTTTTTTGTTATAGCATTCTGATGTAACATGACTGATACAAAGTAATGATATATTTTGAATCTGCAGAATTCGCTGCAAAAACCTCAATTTGTCTGGCTCCAATAACCCACTTTCCTCAGCTAATCCACTTACCTCAGCTTTTAAGGCTCCCTTCTTGTCCCCAACCTAGGGCTCCATTCCATAAATGGAGAAATCCGTTAGCAACTTGCACGAACTTATAGTACTTTGCATTTCCTATACTTAACATGGGGAGCACAATTTATTTCTAGTGTCTTGACAAGTGAGGCATTACAAAGTGCAGGTGCAATTTAACAAGCGACAGCCATATTTTAACAACTCCTGAAAGCTGGTGCTGAATGATTCTGCAAATGCAAATCAATTAACACGCTCTAAGAAACCCCCTAAAAATCCCATACTCACCGCTGATCCTACGGCAAAAAGGGCGGCTTGCTGCTCCGCTTCTTCTCGCCAGGAGCAGAGGGAGACTGGATACAAATAGTTCCTAGTCTCCTTCCGTGGTCACTCTGCAGCACTGCGTGATCTCGCATCACGGAAAAGCAAGCCTCCAAAGATTCCTATGGTCTCCAGGAGCTTATACTCGACGTGGCCCGGAAGCGCTACTATGGGTATCAAGGAGGGAAGCACTGTGTTCTGGGTTGAGGCGCTGAGATAGCACTTTCCCTGGAATAGGAAGTTAACCTGGACATGGTAAGGTAAAATCTGCAAGCGCAGGAATAGGGACACTAGCATTTCATTACCACCTGCTAACCTAGACTTTTAAGGACCCCTTTCTCTTATTCCCCCAATATTTTAAGGGTTGTCCCCTCTTATTCCCCCCTCCAAGATTTTAAGGGTCCTCTCCTCCAATCCCCCCTGCTTTTAAGGACACCTGGCTTCTCTTACTCCCCCACAATGTTTAAGGGCCCCTTCTCATTTTCTCCCCATCACAACTTATAAGGCCAACTCCTCATATTCTCCTTCTTCCATCTTTTAAGGGCCCCTGGCTTCTCTTATATCCCCCAAAACTTTTAAGGATCACATCTCTTATGCTCTCCTCAACTGTTAAGGACCCTTTTCTTATTCCCCTCCAACTTTTAAGTGACCCCCTTCAAGAGTCCGATACTGGAGCCTGTGAACAGGAAAAGGCACCACCGATGGTGCCCCAGTCAGCAGGCCCCTGTACACATCATGGCTGCAATGCCCTGATGGCGGCCCTGTTGGTACTCTATAGTTGCCAACATTGGCAAACAAAGTAGTAGAAATAGAAGTAATATATATATATTGATATGTAACAAAATACAGAAAAATAACCCTGGGGTTGGTGTCTGTGGCATCTCAGAATGCAAAAAAATAGCGTAAACTGTGGCTAATAGTGGGTGGACATTTCTGGTACATGTCCGAAACATTAGGGATTATCATGGTGAAATCATGAGACCATTACTAGACAAATCCAACTAGAAAATCCTAAAGCCCAATCTGACAGTACAAATTCCTACAACCATGGAGACTGTAGTTGATATTGCTTTCAAAGAGAATGTCATTTCAGAAAAGATCCATAAATTTGTACTAAACAAATTCCTGGATACACCGTTTTAAGTCTACCAAAAATACACAAAAAATATTTACCTTCTACCTGGTTGCCTGATAGTGGCTGGCACAGACTCTATTTTCCAACTACTAAGGTTCTTCAAAAATGTATTTCTACAACCATTCGTTCCTCTCTACAAAAGCAGCACTGCTGATTATCTTTTTTGTTTTTTCTTTATGCCTACAGATAGATATCTATACCTAAAGTAGTAATATCCCCCACCTGCCAGCTGTGGCTGTGGTATGCGGGTTGGACAGTGGTTTGTCTACTCGCCAAGCCTGTCATATCCTCCAGTTGCTCATGGATGGAGAGCCAGTAGCAATAGCATATCTTCTTACCATTTTAATATTAGCCCACGACCAACAGCCGTGGATGATTGCTGGATTGATAGACACTGATATCTCAACCCCCTATGTTTATTGTTACTTGCCCCCCACTTCAGACCATGTTAAACTATGTTCATCTGAGCCAAACTGGTTAACACAAAAGCTAGAATAACTGTACTGTAGTGACCAACAGCAACTAATAGTTTATCCGTAACAATTGAGTTTTCATTACGGAATAAATCAAGCTGTCGATATGAAGTAATGGTCCTCCTCTTAAGGAAAATTAGAAATCAATTAATTAACTCCTTTTATCTCGGTAGTGAAAGCAATGTGTAAGATTAGGCTTAGACTAGACTTTAATCTTGTTCATATCTGTTGTAAATTGCTGTTTTAGTATATCCCCCACAGGCAACTCTCAGAGCCAACCGGCACTTTAATGTAGAGTCCCCTTTCTCTATTAATCGGATTATAGATATGATATGATTATTATCATTTAGTGTATACTGAAGGTGAACACACCTACTGAAGAGTATATCTAGGATTTAAAGTAGTAGTAGTAGTAGATTCAGACCGCAATTTTAATAAAAGTAAAGAAATCCATGTTCCCAATAATCTCATAACGCTATTTGACCTTTCAAAGAAAATCCAACATTACTACTTGATGATCTCTGGCTTACATTCTTTATAATATATTATCCTGGCTTAACAAGGACTTTTTGGGTTGAAACATGGACAAGTTTTCTGATGGATGGCAAAATATAGCTTTCAATGTTTAGTTGTTAAGGACATTGTGTATACAATCTTTTATAATTTTTTAAAAATATTTTTGTCTAGGTTTTGTTTCAGTTTACTGGTGGTCTGTGCTCGTGTTGGTAAACCCCTTCACGGTATATGCGCATTTGTTTCTTATTTTTGTACATTTTGATGGAAATTTTATTCTGTAATTAAGCCAATAGATAATGTGTAGTGGAAAAAAATATTGGTAGTAGAGATCTACATATGGAAATAAATTACCTTTCATATGCATAATATTCCTTAATAATACATTAAAATATGTTTATGTATATTAATAAGTGCTGACAAATCTAGCTGAGGCTATGGTTTGAACACGATAAAAGTAATTGTGTTGTTGCCTTCAGCAAAAACAAATTTAAAGTAAATAAATTTCTGTGTGATTTGCATAACTTCTGAATTTCATTATAGTTTACTGTCAGAATGTTTACACGTCTTATACCACTTCCATCGTCCTTTTATGCTATTGCTCTTGAATATTACAATTTTTCATTTCTGAAAATCCGAATTAGAGAATGTTAAGTTATAGATATGTCAGTTACCAGAATTATCTGTAGGACACCAACCAACACATCAATTTATTAACAAAATATCTCAATATGCTTACAAAAAGAAGTGCTTTATTATTGACAGAAGTGATTATTGACAGATCAATGTTTAAAATTTAAAATAATTAATTAACGAAATGTAAGATATTCAGTCACAGAAGACATATTTCCGAAGCATGTAATTGAATTATTTCTACAGAACGGATAACACTAGGAAAGTGTATAATAGGCAAAACATTAACTATATTTTCAACATTTGACAGATTTATATGTTTATTCTATGGCATTAGGCTGGCCATCCACTGGCACCGTAGTCAGGCGACGACTTGGTCGTCCGATTACGGACCGATAGGGGACATCCACTGGACGCATCTGTGGACACCCCCAGGTAAGCCAATGGACAGGCAGGCCAAAAAAAAAAACCACTGCGGGGGAAATTACCTGCTGCGGGGAGAAAAAACACTGTCTCTGGTGCTGAAACGGAGTTCCAGCACCAAGGACAGCCCCTTCTAGTGCATCCAAAGCAGAAAAGAAAAAATCCTCCCCGAAGGCTGCAATTAACTCCCTGTCCCTGGTGCTGAAATGCAGCAACACTGAATGCAGCCAGCTTGCAGAGGATAAAAAAAAGACAAGTTCGAGAGAAAAAAAAGCCTCTTCTTTCAAAAAAAAAAAAAATTCACCAAAAAAAATCCAGAGAAATACCTAAACAATTAAAAAAATTCAGTAAATAAAAAATCTTTTTGCTGACGATTAAAAGGATAAATGGTTGAGTGAAAAGAGAGAAACCAAAATATTTTATACATTGAATCCTAATGGCTTCACACTGAATCATTTTTCTATGGTACAATTTTCCTGCCGCGGCACAACGGTTTTACAATACAATTCATCTTTTTCATGTAAATAGTACCAGATTGTCCGATTTCATCTGACCCAACCCCATGAAAATTGAAAGTATTGCTGATCTGTTGTAATCGCATAAAATCATCTGAAATCGTGCGAATCAGGGAACCGAATTCCCAAGCAGCAGCAACCGTATGATCAGCCCCTCGTCCAGAATCACAGAAACTGGATGGTTCTGAAAACTCAGATTTTTTGAGTGTTCCAAATTTTAGAATTCAGGATAAACGGTGCCCAACTTGAACTGTTAGTAATGGTAGTAAACAAATACTGGGTGTAAATTAGGAAAATGCTTGTTTAAACATTCTGAATTGATTCAGGCAAAGTTAAAAAACATCAAAATACCCCTATAAGCGTACTGATCTATATTTCTTTATAGTATGGTCGGATAGTTTCTTAAATCATATTTTTTCTGGTATTTGAACATATAGAGGCTTCTTACAGAAGTACATACAGTATATCATAGCAATAAAACAGTAATGTGTGGTGTGTATGAGTGTATAACAGAGCTCCACAGCAATAAAATTCACAGTAATGTGCAGTGTGAAAAGCGTGTATCACAAATCTCTACAGCAGACCTCAAAATTTCCACTCGCCTGCTCGCATTCTGCGAGTGGAAATTAGCTGAGGGCGAGTGGGCGGACTGACCTGTCAGTTGCTGGGGCCCGGTTCAGTGGGCCACCATCTTCTTAATTGACAGCTCCGGTATCGGACTCTCTGAGTCCGAATCCGGAGCTGTCTTTTCAGCGCTGCCTCCTCCATGAGATTTACTTTTGCGGGTCACCTGCCCACCCACGTGAAGCATTGCACACTCGCAGGGTAAGTGCTGCGAGTCTGCGATGCATCACGTGGGTGGGTCAGGTGGAGGCGGCACCGATGGAGCGTGCAGAAGAGGCGGAGGACAGAGCAGCACAATTTGTAAGTGTTTCGGGGTGTAAAAAGAATTAGAAAGAGGGGGTGAAAAAAAGAATGAGGGGTGAAAAACAGAATGAAAGGATTAAAAACGAATGAGAGGGGATGAAAAAATCGAATGAGAGGGTGAAAAAAAGGAGAGGGAGGGGATAAAGAGAGGGAGGGGATAAAGAGAGGGAGGGGATAAAAAGAGGGAGGGGATAAAAAGAGGGAGGGAGGGGATAAAAAGAGGGAGGGGATAAAAAGAGGGAGGGAGGGGATAAAAAGAGGGAGGGAGGGGTAAAAATAATAAGAGAGGGTAGGGGTAAAAAGAATGAGTGGGGAAGGGGTAAAAAGAATGAGAGAGCAGGAGGGTGTAAAAAGAATGAGAGGGGGTATAAGAAAAGGCATTGGAGCTCTGATACGGTCCTACACACCACACATTATTGTGAGTTTTATTGCTGTGGTGCTCTGATACACTCATACACACTATGTATTACTGTATCAGAGCACCACAGCAATAAAACTCAGTAAGGTGTGGTGTGTATGAGCGTGAGTTTTATTACCGTGGAGCTCCCTGACATATGTGCGGTGTGTAGGAGTGTATCAGGGAGCTCCACAGTAATAAAACTCACGCTCATATATACCGCACATTACTATGAGGTTTATTGCTGTGAAGCTCTGTGATACACTCATACACACCACACACTGTCCTTTATGTTTACACTGCTTTGTTATATTATTAATTAAATTAAAAAATAATTTTAGAGCGTGTGTTTAGGGGCAGAGTTAATGGTAAGGGTTGGGTGGTGAATAACTCTTAAGGCCTGGCTAGTAGCTTGGGACCTGAAATTTTGAGCCCTGCTCTACAGTGATAAAACTCACAGCAATGTGTGGTGTGTATGAGCGTATAACAGAGGTCAAAAGCAGTAAAACTCAAAAACAATTATAACTTTAGTTTAATAAATAATAAGTTAAATATATCAAAATGCAGTATTTTATTAAAATATATTTAATTATCTATTTTAATATTTTATTTATATTATATTAAAATTAAATATTTTAAAATATGTATGAAAAAAATCAATGAGTTACTGCAGCGGCATTGTCAATTGTATAAGGGGGAGAGACAATGCCGCTGCTTTTTGAACAAAAAAGAGATTTTTTTAAATGTATTTAATTTTATTATTTTTGTGTTTACACAATACATAGTAGTCTCAGATATCATTGAGATGGCCAGATTCTGGTCTTTCCAATGACCCCTCAACTGTGCTTGTAGCTCTTACGGATCCGTAAATACATGGGTCTAAAGGACCCGTGCATCTCCTGTAACGGGATCTTGCTGAGCAGGGGGAATCCCAACGGGTGATGTCGCACCTGCACAATGATTCCCGGCCCCCACAACAAGGGCTGATGTCACCCCTCTGTGGCTGAAGCTCCTGCTAGGTGCAAGATCGGCACCGAGCAGGGGCCCAACAAGATGGGCGTGGAGCATCCTGTGCCCTGGGGAGGGAATCCCCGTGACGCTCCACGCACGTCCGGGACTGCAGGAGAAGCAAGCCAACACAGCCCCCCCATCTGGGCCCGCGAGCGGTGAACAATTGCCGATGGGTCTGTCTGCCCCTGGTGTTAACCAGAGCTTTGGTAAACTTACGAACTCCATAGACTTTAATGGCTCTGCAAAGCTTACCATGTTGCTTGAAATCTAGCCCCTGGTCTTTTACTCCCTCCCTCTACATTTTTATTCTAGCTTCTTCTACATACTTCACGATTTTACACCATGCACAGTTTGTTCATTGTGTGACGAGGGGGAGAGTGTAAGGTGCACGAATGACCCAAAAAAATTACCATTAAAAAAAAAAACTGCCAGCTTTTCAAAATACTGAAAGTCTGAAAAAAATAATCATGAGGTTTTACTTTTTGTTAAAGAACTTTGCTGGAAACTGAATACAAATGTGTGTTGATTGCATTATATCCCTAGAACTTTATTGGACTTTAATTGTGTTTGCAGTAGTTATGAAAAGATAGTATAATGCCAGAATATATTCATTAAAGAAAGACAAATCTTCCGAGACATTATTAGGATAAAACAAACAGAAAATGAATAAACAGGGTAGACAAATGGAGAGTGAGAGGGGGAAAAAAGGACCTTGGTCCTGTGAGCTTACAATCATTTTCACTATGTAAATACACAGATTTGTTTTATTACTAAAGTATTAGTACACTCATGTCCTTTATATTTAACTTTCCTTTCTCTGTTATTGTTGGTGATCCTAGAGAAAGCAAGAATGCGACTTGTACCAGGTGGGCAAGGAAAATGCAAAAATACTTCTAGATTCAAACCTTGGGTCCTCTATTTCAGGGCTCAGCGACCTTTGCCCTCCAGATGTTTTATAACTACAATTTTCAGGAGGCTCAGCCGAGCTAATGAGTACCTGAGCATCATGGGGGGGGGTGTAGTTTCAAAACACCTAGAGGGCCAATTTTGCCGACCCCCTACTCTAAATCGATGAATAGTCCATTTTATCTAAAAATGTGGCCAGTTGTTTGTGTTAAACGATATTTGCTAAATTAAACAGAATATCAAATCTAGACATAATTCTGTATTGGTATTGTGATTATCATATGTTTGGTATTATACTGTTTTATTATTTATAATTTTGTCAGGTGAAGATGTCAAGCTGGCAATCGGCTCTTTTGGGTTTGGGATTCTTCCTCCTGGTGACCGAAGGAAGACTGGCCAAGGAAGAGTATGGCCTTAAACACTTTCCATCTTTTGTAAGGCTGAGACATAAGGTAACGAAGATTCTCTCCAGTCCATTCACTAAAAGAAACAAACACTGATTTTATGGGAAGAATTCAATGATACATTCAGCTCTGGATAAGAATACTTCACATAACTCTGTTAAAAAAGGGAAACAAGGAAAATAAGTTGTACATTATGCGAGTTTTTTAGCTTAAGGGTGTGTGAAATTAAACATATATACATGTAGTGAAGATTAGAAAGGTGAGGATGAGTGCATTCCAAGCCCCCCAGAAAACAAAAATACACAAAAAAACATAATGTCAGCAACTGTAATAAGATCTGAGATCTCCGAGGAAAATAATAAGAAAAAACTTGATTAAAGTGATTGGTGTGCTGGATCTACTAGTGCAACCCTTTTTAATTCAAGAGGATAACTAGAAAACAAATGTTTCGGGAAATTCCCTTTATTCAATATGAAATGCCCCTATCAACCTTCTGAATTGAAAATTGGATTTTCTTTTGAAATGTCTCCTTTTATAATGGTTTTCTCCAATTAAAAGGGTTGACCCAACACACTAAGACCTTCTACTCATTTTTTTCCATGCATAAGCTTGGTATTAGAAAACCATAGGCTATAAGGTAGAAGAAACTAACCTTTTAAGATGACAATCCCATTTAAAATACTCAAATGTTGTTTTTGACTTCATAAAACAGTTTTTTTTCTACAGTAAATAATTTTAACAGTTACTTACAGGGTTATTCAAAGGAAGACGAACTGGCCTCGAAATTGCACCGAACAGTGAATTTCTCCGTATGGTGCAATTTCGTGGCCATTCGGCTATTCAAAAGCTGGCAATTAGCCAAATATTGGCAAATTTCCAGCAAAATACGGTGATCTTTGGCAGCAGTGAAATCCCCATAGAGAAGCAAAGGTTAATCTATACAGAGGACACCGAATAGCAGTGAAATGTCAATGCAAAGCCCTAATGTTTGGTGGTTTCATTTGGCAGGTTTAATCCGGCGAATACCATAGGTTTCAATGTAAAAAATATTCCTGTTTTTATTGAGTATTTATTAAACCGTTTTTTCTTTTAATTTGCAGCAAAAAGTCTCTCTATTTATTTTTAGGATTTATTTTAGGCATTTTGTAGGATTTTCCAGCAAAATTTTATTTTATTTTTTTAAAAAATAGTGGGGGTTTTTCTGTAACAGACCTTTTTTATTATTATTCATAGGACCTTATCAGGCATTTTTGTGCAGTAGTTTTTTTGCAAACAGCTTTTCACAGTCATAGTGGGGTTTTTTGGGGTGTTTTTTTTACCCCGTTCGTCGGGTTGTCGGCTTTTTCCGGTGGCTGGTCGGAGCTCTGTTCAGCAGATCAAGGTTTTTTTTCATATGCGTCCAGCTGGTTTGTGGCAGATCGTCAGGTGCATTCGGCTTTTTTTCGGTGGATTCTCGGGTCGCTCCAATTTTTTTTTTTTCCCCGTGTTTATTTCCGATCGATGCGGCAGCTTTACAGCTGCAGTCAGCGACTTTTCCATGTAATTCGGTAACCCTGCGGTGATTGCTAAATTCACCGCAGGGTTGGGGAATTTGATTGCCTGAAGTGCAGGGAACGAGTGAGCACCGACGTTCTGGTGGAATTACGGTGCTCTTTGAATAACCCCTATAGTGTTTTGACATCTTTTATGAATGTTTTATTTAAATGTTTGTATAAACTACTTTAGTAATTTATTTATTTTTACAATAAGGACTTTAGGATGAGCAAAATCCCATAAGTGATATGCAGTGTCTTGCAGAAGTATTCCCTATCCCCTCTTGACATTTCCACATTCGTAGGGATAAAATAATGCAATAATGACTTTAGGATGAGCGAAATAAAGAATGTGATATGAAGTGTCTAGCATAAGTATTCCCTATCCCCTCTTGACATTTCCACATTTTGTAGGGGTAAAATAAAAGGGATAAGGGATTTCATCATTATTTTATACATAGATAAAACAAGTGCAGTGTATGATTTTTATATATCTCCCAGCTACCATGAGCTCCATTACATTTCATGTCTTTTCTCATCAATGTCTTTCTTTTGCCATGAATGCATAAAACCCAGTAATGTACTTATATATTATATATAGGTACTAATTTACTTATTAATTCAATTATATACTTACAGGGTTAGCCAAAGAGAATCGAAAAAGTCACAGCACGTTTGACTTTTCCTTCTCTTCAATTCGTTGCGATTCGGCGATCCTATTTCGGCGACCCTGCGGTGTATTCAGCAAGCACCACAGGGCCGTCGTACTGCAGGGAAAAGCCGCCGCAAACCCGACGAACACTCACCGCAAAACCCGGTGAACGCTCACCGAAACCCGCAAAAACATCTGGATTAACCACGCCGGAGAAACCCGACTAGCCGCCGATCACAGAGCAGAGCAGCGGCCGGAAAAAATCGACACCGCAGACGAAGGAGGTGAAAAGAAAAAAAAGAACAGTAAGCTTGAAAGTTGGAAAATTGAAAGCTGTTTGCAAAAAAAACTACTGAGCGAAAATGTCTGGAATTTACATATAAAATGCAATGAATGATAATAAAAAGGTCTGTTACAGAAAAAAAGAAAAAACGATTGGAAAAAAAGTTTGCAAACAAAATCCCAAAAAAGAGCCTAAAAAAAATCTATAAATAGTCTTCTTACTGCAGAATATAATATTAAACGGTTTATTCAATATTGAATAAAAACGGGAATATTTTTTAACATTGAAGCCTATGGGATTCGCCTGAATAAATCTGTCAAATGACACCACCGAACAGCAGGGCAATTCGGCAAATTTTCACTGCTGTTTTTTGTTCTCTGAATAGATGAAGCATTGCTTCTCTATGGGGATTTCACTGCCCTCGAACAGGCACCGTATGTGCAGACAGTTCGCCAGCATTTGTCAAACTGCCTGCTCTCTGAATAGCCGAATGGCCAGGAAAAGGTAACTGTATGCTGAATTTCACTGTTCGGTTACCTTTCGGCCACAATTCGGATCTCTTTGAATAACCCTGTTAATCACAGTGTTCTTTGGGGGCAAGGGGTGATAGCATTGTGTAACTGCTTCTCTGCCAATTGGTTTTCCATAAAACCACTGCCAAGACCCAGTGGATTTATGGAAAACCACTTTCCTTTACAGAGAGTTAAAAATGTATACGTATCCTTCATGCATACATTTTATTATCTAAGCTTATATGACAAGCCATAAAGTGCTACTACATATATATTATTACAGCTGGAGCTTTGGGTTTCTGTGAAACAAAACTGGAACATCAAGCTATTTATACAATGCCAACGCCTCGACTGAAATATCAGATGCAGAAAGGTTTTGGGAGCCCATTTGGAAACAAGTTTCATTTGCAATAAATTAAATTTCTTTCTGTTGCTCCAGAATATGACCAGCTCAAGGTCACTCAATGCTTGGCTCCTGCAGCAGTGTTTGTTAATTGAGTATACACGATCAATGTAGCGAAAAGACTAGGCAGAGTCACATTAGGGAAGTATTAGTTTATTTTTTATTGATTAGTGTCCTATCAATAAAAAATCAATTCCCCCAGATAATCCTTAAAATCTGGGCTTTAAGGCTGGGGTCAGACGACCGCACTATGTGCGCCCATACTGACGTGCCTTCCGGCGTCCGACTCGGAGTTGTGACACTGCAACAGGGCCGGCCACACACTGTTGTGCGCATATTCTGTTGCACGCGACAGCAGTCGTGCTGCATCCGTGCAGCTAGCCTCCCCATTGAAGTGCTAGGACACACTTTGACGGGGCTGCAGAGTGCAATCCTCCATAGGGGGAATGAGCCTTGCAGCACTGAGCACACTAACTGCACTCAGCAAGGCGGACAGATGGGCGTCAGATGGGCAGCGAGTGGTAGGAACATCCACTCTGCCGGACGTTCCTTCCGCTCTTACTACCGCTCATCTGACTCCAGCCTTAGGGGTATCTGAGGAGAGGTTTGGGAACCACTTGACAACATGGTACATTTATTTAGAGAAACTGTCTAACAAACTATAGGGCTTTGCAGAACAAGGTGTGATAAACCTAATGATATATATTAATTGTGCTCAGTTGGGATTTTACTTCTGATGACAATTTGCTGTACCAGGCTTATGCTAGAGTCATCACATTAATTGGAAAATACTAATTCTGGTGTCAGACAAGAGTTTTTACCAGCAGAAGGAACGTCCATGAGAGTGGACCGTCCTTCCACTCTGATGCCCGTCTAGCCAACTGGCTAAGCGCAGTTAGTGCACTCAGCGCTACAAGGCTCAATTCTCCTTTGCAGCCCAGTCGAACATTCGTCATAGCGCTTTTACAGGAAGGCTTTCTAAACAGACGCAGCATGCCTGCTGGAGCGCGCGCAATTCATGTGTGCACTACAGTTTGTGGCCAGCCCCATTGCAGTGTTACAACCAGGGGTCAAGTCCTGGGAAAAAAGGAAGGGAACTCACCTAAGAATTCCAAAAACCTCATTACCTGAAGGAAAAAAGTGTGTGTGATATATATATATTTTATATTATATACACTCGCCGAGAATCATGTATAACCAGGCACAGACCCCCTTGATTATATATCCACATAGGCGCTGGACCCCCTTGAATTATATACCAAGGCACTGGACCTCCATGAATTATACACCCAGGCACTGGACCCCCTTGAATTATATGCACAGGCACTGGACCCCCCCAGCATTATATGCACAGGCACTGGACAGCCCAGAATTATATACCCAGGCACTGGACCCCCATGAATTATATACCCAGGCACTGGACCCTCTTGAATTATATGCACAGGCACTGGACCCCCCTTGAATTATATACCTAGGCACTGGACCCCCTTGAATTATATACCCAGGCACTGGACCCCCTTGAATTATATACCCAGGCATTGGACCCCCAGAATTATATGCACAGGCACTGGACCCCCATGAATTATACTTACCCCGCAGCTCAGACCTCCGGATCAGGTGTCCCGCACTGCATCTTCCTCCTCTCCTGAGTGCCAGCCTGCTCCTGCATGCGACCGCCAGCTACTGAAGGCTGTGACGTGATCTTGCGAGATCTCACGAGATCACGGCTGTAGACCACGTCACAGCCTTCACAGGGCTGAAGATGGCGGCCGCGCTGGCGAACACACGAAGCAGGCAGGCACCCCTCGGGGAACACGTCCTGTCGAGGGAGCTGCTAGCGGAATGCGGTTAATGCATTCCGCTAGTAGCCTTAGCGATAAGTCAGCCCACAGCTGGAACATGCGTTCACGCAATATTCCCACTGGAGAGAAGTGCGGAAAGGCCGTTCCCGCAGGACTCGAGCCCTGGTTACAACGCTGCGACGGACGCTGGGAAGCACTTTAGTATGGGCGTACATAGTGCGCTTGTCTGACGCCAGCCTAATAATATCCATTTTAAATGCATTCCATAAAACAAATGTGCAAGTAACCAATGATACTGAATGCACGAGGAAGGCACAGAATATTTTAAGCAGTAACAGTCGGTATTTTGTCAGGATCGTGGTACATAGGATTTGATTACAGTAGGATGTGTTTGCAATTTTTTTCACTGTCTCTCTAGAAATTGGTGTGTGAATGAAATTTAACCTGGGTTGTTTTTTTTTCCACAAGTAGATCAATGTGTAATCCTGTGACAGTGTAATCCTTTTGAATGAACACATTTATTGCTCTCCTGACATATTGACTGCACCAGTATTAGACTATATTTGTTGCAGATATAGAGCTTTTCACTAAGTTCAGATAAGAAATGGAATATTTGAAACTAGGCGTCAATTTAGTTCTTTACTGATGATAGGTCAAAACTGTCACCACTTCCTTTCAAACACTGCTAATGGTGGGTGAGATTTAATTCTATTAGTACATTTAAAAAAAAATCAAGGTTTTGATATTTCTCTTATGACTGATTCAATTGAAACAATTTTAACCACAACCGAATTGCAAAAAAATTCTACCTATTGATAAAATGCGCCTGAAAAACACCTAAAAAGGATTTTCTGTTTAATTAACCCCTGTTAATAACCCTAAGCATAAAAGTAACCCTTGGTGTCCTGGAATGTTAAGGTTATGGTTATCAGTTCTAAATCAACACTAATATTAAAATTTAATGTATTCAGTGTGATTTAAGAGAGATTATTTTATGTTCCCTGCCCAAAGAGCCATTTATCAACACTTGATATTTTTTTTCTTTCCAAAAATCAGCATACCAACAAAATCAAAGTGAATCTCTAACACCCAAATTTCCATTAGTGAGTACAAGAGCTGTTTATAGTAACTGTGCCCTTAATTAAATCCCTTGAACCAAAATATGGCTGAATTGTGGCTGAAAATGCACAAAATATTGGAGCAGAATTCTATCGAGCCCTATATCGAGTACAATTTAAGCGCACGTGTATATTGTCAGCATACCAGCAGTATCACAGTTTGTAACAAGTTTCACAAAACGTGCTATCTAATCATGATGCTCATCTTTAGCACATTGTATGCATATTTATGTCTCAGTACAGCAAGGAAACAACACCGAGAAGTCACTTTGAATAGCAGCCAAATGATAAGCAGCGCACACAAGACCAACCAATTCACAGTTACTGCATATTTTAAACCCCCATAAACAGCTTTACTGAATATTTTATTTTCTCTTTACACAGTACATTTCTGGATCTGTAATGCAGTGTATATATATTTATTTATATTTTACAAACACTTTTGTTGAGCCTCTATTGTACATAGTCAGCTTGTGCTTACAAGGGAGTTCTTTCTTAACTCGTGCGTCTGCACAACATATAAGCGGCACAAATTCTATTACAACCAATCAACGCTAATTCTGTTATTATTTTTATTATTATTGTTTATGTAGCGCCAGCATATTCCGCAACTCTGTACAATAGGCACAACGTAGATAGGGTTACAATACATTGAACAAGATTTTGACAAATCAGTACAGGAGGAAACGAGGGCCTGTTCACGTGGGAACTTACAATCTAGAAGGGTTGGTGGTGGAAACCGGAGGAGAGGACATGACTCAACTTCTTCACATGGTCACTATACTGTTCCATGTCCTGCGACATTTTACAGAAAAAGTAGCAGGACCTAGTGAATACTAAGAAATTCTAAGTTGATTGTTACCGTCTGCTATCCAGGATGAAAAACAAATTACCATCTCCCAAAAGCTGATGTTAGGTGATTTTGTAAAATCATTCAATACCCAATAAAAAAAAGCAAAATACACTTACTGTAGATTTTTTGGTGAAGAGGAGTTGTGCTGGATCCCGTAAGACCTGCATGTCCACATGTGTCATGCTTTTCAGGACCTGTGTGTGTCAACGCTGATGTTAGTGGCTTTTATCAACAGGCATTAATGTCAGCAGCAGGGAACAGGTTGAGCAGGAGCACATGGGAATGCAGGTTATTTTGGCATAGAGACAAAGTTCCCATTTACCTGATATATTACACTGTGATTCACGTAGACCCAATACTAACGGTTATACAGAGAGAACTGATCTAGCCCTGAAATTGCACTGAACAGTGAATTTCCCTATACGGTGCATTTTCGGGGCCTTTCGGCTACTCAGACGGCAGGCAGTTCGCCAAATTTTGGCAAATTGCCAGAAAAATTCGCCGGCAGTGAAATCCCCATAGAGAAGCAATGGTTAACATATTCAGAGAACAGCAGAAAAATGTCAGAGAAATGCCCTGATGTTCGGTTGTTTCATTCGGCGAATCCCATAGGTTTCAATATTAAAAATATTCCCATTTTTATTTAATATGTAATAAACCATTTATTCTTTTACTCTGCAGGAATAAGTCTCTTTATCTAATTTCTTTAAGGATTATTTTAGGCATTTTTCGGGATTTTTTTCCCTAATATTTTTTTTTTCTTTTAAAAAATAGTTTGTTTTTTCTGTAGCAGATCTTTTTTATTATTATTCATAGGATCTTATATATTAATTCTAGATATTTCCACCCAGTAGTTTTTTTTCTATAACCTTTCAAATTTGTAAACTTTCATTCGTTGTTTTTTGTTAGTATTTTTTGTTTTTACTCCGTTCGTCAGCTTATGGGCTTTTTCCAGCAGCTGTTCAGCACTGTGTTCAGCAGATCGTCTGCTTTTTTTGGACATGTTCGTGGGTTTTGCGGCGGATCGTTGGGCACGCTCCTCAGGCTTTCTGTGGCGTTTCGAATTATTCCGAATTTTCAGATCGTATCGGCGGGGTTTTCGGGAGAATTTCAGCAGATTTTCGGATGCGGTCGGCGGATTTTCCTTGCACTTTGGGGACCCTGCAGTGAATACTGAATTCTCTGCGGGGTCGGGTAATGTGATTCCCCGAAGTGTGGGGAACGAGAGAGCACTGAATGTCGGTGCCATCTCGGTACTCTCTGAATAGACCCTTGTATTTTTTGTTGTAGATTTTAAATGAATCCGATGAAATTATTGAGAGTTTCAGAAAATGCACCTTTTATGTTGAGCACTTGCGTTGGGTTACGGATTCAATGAATCACCCTGTAGAAAGCTGCAATGCCTTTCTATGCAGACCCAATTTTATAAAATGTATTATATATAGATGTGTGTGTGTGTTTTTCCGAGGCTTGAGTACAATGGGAATAGATTGGAATAACAATGTTTCTGTTTTGGCCAGAGTATTGGCATTCTCATACATAATGAAGCACTGCAGTTGCTACAGCTTGTGGTAATATTTTGTGACAACAATTATGAGTGGACAGAATTTGGGGTTGATTTCCCACGATTATCTACCTAATCTGAGTAGGATTTCTCTGCTACACCCATCTCTCATCTAGCACCCTTATTTATCATTATTCACTAGAATGGCATGATTATCACTTCATACGACATGATGCTATAGTTAAGTGTTTTGTAGTGTTCGCATACACATGATAGGTATGATAAAAAAGGTTAAAAAACGTCAAAATCTAAAACCGAACCATCTAAATGCAGTCATCTTCCAATTTCCAACATAAGGAACTGTATGCAGTTTTGTTTCGGCAAGCTTGCAGGTCATTTTTCACAGGGGAAAACTGATGTATGCTTGGCAATGGCATGTTGGATGAATTTGTCTTATTTAGTGGTGTAATTCTGATATATTGGATGAATTAAGGTATCCTGAGTGAAATGCACTAAACATAATTGCATCATATGGATTAAATTGTATATTTAATGAAATATGACTTATGGTGGAACATGGGGTTGTACATAAGGTTTATATCATATTTTGGATGACATAAGCGAATGGGCTTAAATGTGCCGGCAAAAGGAACGAAAAAACTAATGAATGTGGTGATGCACTTATTGAGATAAAATGACATATTCAATAAATCAAAGTAACATTAATTGTGGCATAAGGACAGAAATAGAACTTTAAAAGGGGTTGATTATGGGCTCCATTTTTATTTTTTTTCAGTCTTCGAGTCCATCTCCATTTTCATTTTTTATAGCCTATGACTCTGTGTTTGCGGTGTTTGTCTGGTAGCAACCTAGAAATAATGGGGCGGCTGCCCCGGATGAGGATGTGCCTGAACACGCAGCATGCAGACTGCTGTGCTGTGACGCGGGGCTTCGGCAATTTCTGTGGCCCCACGCCTACTGATTTGACCCAGTCGCTCCTTCCCCCTTCCAAATGTATCTCCCCTGTCCTAGCCTTGTAGCCTGAATAGGATGGCTGTGTATACCTCCCACTTCCTGTCCAGCCGACATGAATGTGTAATGCCCTCCCAGCCTGAATGTGTCCCCCACATTCTGCACAAAGCACAGCTCAGGCTGCAGATAACTCCTAGCACACACAGTTCACAGAAGACATCCATGCATTTGCAATATTAGTGCCTGGAGTGATAGGAATAGTAATGTATTTGATGCATGTAGGCTGCTGTGAGCGCTATATCCAATACATTGCAGGTCCTATCACACATAGGCATCCATACTGTATATGCAGGAAAACCTGTGAGTGATAGATTCTGAAACGTGTATGGGACAGGCTTCAGAGGACAGTTACAATTACAGTTACAAGCATGTATAAAGCGCCAACAGGTTCCGTAGTGCTGTACAATGGGAGAGACAGAATAACAAATACATACACATTACACACACACCAAACAGTAGGAGAGAAGACCCTGCTAGAGAGCTTACAATCTAAGAGGAGAGGGGTGACACACTAGGTGAGGGTGAATAGAGTACAAGAAGTAACGGGGTGCGTGTGGGCAGTGTGGGAAGAAGGAGCAAGAGATGAACAATGGGGGATTAGGGAATGAGCCGATAGACTTCCCTAAAGTAATGGGTTTTCAGCGATGTCTTGAAGGACTGGAGAGACGGGGAGAGTCTGATGTTGTGGGGGAGGGAGTTCCATAGAAAGGGGGCAGCTCGGGAGAAGTCCTGAAGGCGGGAGTTGGGGGTTCGGGTACGACGAGCTGATAACATCAGATCATTGGCAGAGCAAAGTGGTCAGGATGGGATATACCTGTTAATAAGGGAGGAGATGTAGGCAGGGGCGCAGTTATGGAGATGTTTGTATGTGAGGTCCAGTATTTTGAATTGGATTCTGAAGGATACCGGGACGGAGCCAGTGCAGAGATTTACAAAGGGATGAGGTGTGTGAGGCATGGGATGTGAGGTGGATGAGCCTGGCACAGGCATTCATAACAGACTGCAGAGGGAAAATCTGGGATCTTTTAAGGCCAGAAAGAAGGAATTACAGTAGTCCAGATGGGAGATAATAAGAGCTTGGATGAGCATTTTAGCATTTAGAGGAGCAGCTATGTGTCTGATTATGGCTCTTGCAGCAGTCTGAATACGACTCCTATCACTCTCAGGCATCCCTTCATATATAGCAGGGATGAGTGTGAGTGATAGGAGATGCATGCAGGCTACTGTGAGAGCTCTATCACTGTATTTGCATTGATGCCTGGGAGTGATAACCGCTGCAAATTATATGAAACACCTTCTGTAGCAGCCTCCATGCAACTCCTATCTCTGGGCTATATTATAAAACCCCTGTTAAAACGGGGACGGTAAGATAGAAAACCTGCTCCATATTAGCACCCTATTCTAGGGCAGGAGCTGATTCAGCAGCCTGCCCCATAATGTAGCACTAACGCATCCCCGCGAGAATCACCCCCTGGAGTCCAGGGCAGCCATCAGAAATCTTGGGGCCCCTTATTGAACTTCAGGATGGGGCCTCCATGCCCCTCCCCACAAAATAGGAAGGTGCAAAAATACCAGGAAAAATGTAGAATCCTATTCCTCTATCAACAGTAAAAGGAAGGCAGTGAGTGAAAAAATAAATAAATGGCATGTCCTACTGTCCCCCATTTATCACAGCTATTCCGACAAAGTGGGTAGCCTTGATGTGAAAAGGAGGCACAGCCTGATACCAGCAGCAGCGTCACCACAGGTGTCAGCTCCTGGAGTCCACAGGACTCCCTAGACCCCAGTGTGTCCTTGCCATGAGCTCTGGGTAAGCAGCGGGGAATGGGAATTTTGCCAACATTTCAGTGCAGATCCGCGTCTCTGAATAGATTAACCATTACTTCTCTAGGGGACAATTTCACTCCCTCCAAAGGTCGCCCTAGTATTCTTTTTCCATGATTTTAATCTTTTATTTAAGAAAAACTAAGTTTGTGGAGGGTGGGAGATGGTGTCCCCCTCCCCCTATGATATTTTGGAGGGTGCATAAATCTGCTTGCACAGTCCGCATCTGCACATTCCTATTGGGGTTGCCAGATCGGCCGTGTTTTCCAGGACACATATTGTCAGTGCTTTTTTTTTCTATAAAAAAAGGTTGGGTTACTCACCATGAAGCATCATAAAGCACCAAGCACCCAATGAAAATATGACATTCACTCGCATTAAGGCATTGAATAGAGGGTGTATGCCTGCGTGAAGACAATGAATAGACCCAGGACTGGGCCACGACATTGTGTTCCCTGGGTCCAAGGATGAACTGCTGCTCCCGCCCCTCAAACGATGCCCACCAAAACACACCCATGTTTATCACAGAGCTCCACAGCAATAAAACTCACAGTAATGTGCAGTGTGTATGTGTGTATAACAGAGTCCCACAGGGCAACATTATTGTTCAATTTATGACTGAAAAAGTGAACAATAGTGCTGTTAGAATAAAGGAACAAGAAAAAGACTTATGGTGGTACCTCCACCGATGACACAAGTGGGGGGCCCTGCAGAAGAAGTCCGCGACCGGCACAGAGCCACGGAACTTCAAGGAAGGGCTGGAGACGTCCTCCGCATGATAGTGGAGGAGCCTCGGTCCTGCCGGTAGGTGCCGGTACTGAGTACCGGCAGAAATAAAGCCCTGGATATTATTATTTCCTGCAGAGGGAAGCACAGGGAAAATTTCTGCCTTGCAACATGTAATTCATATGCTGTAGGAAGGAAACCAAGGCAGGTCACATGGGATTCCTTTTTGATTTCCCACCTGTAGCACATGGTTTCTACATGCAAAGGGGTTGCATTTTTCATGCATTGCCCATCAACATGAATAAATTATGTGTGTCCAGGAAACCATGTCCAATCTGGCAACCCTAGTTCATATAGTTATAAATGCTGATATCTCGTGACACCAGTGGTAAGGCTTAAAATTTGCGACTTTCCATATTGTTTTACAATCTATCACAACTTGCGCTTTTCATAAAATCGATGTTTAGTGAATCCTGCCCTACCACTATATAACATTTTCTAGCTACTTGTGCCAATCTTTTTCTCTGTGCCCATTTTAAATTGGTTTTGTCTGTCAGAAATAAGTTGATATATATTGTGTTTTTACACACAAACCCCATGACCGCTCTAACTATAAAGACATTATATGTAAATTTGGGGCTTCTGTGATATATGTTAGAAGATTTCAGTAAAAAATTACATTAAGAAATAACATAAGATATTCTGCATGTCCGAAGGGGAATCTACAACTGCTGCAGCATCCCGATCCTGTTGGATTGTCTTTTGTCATGTTTGTCATTAATTCACACTCCATATAAAATATAATATCTCTGATTTTGTTTTATCTCTAACAGTAAAAATACAGCTAAATAAAAGCAAATAAAACATTGATTTATTAATTTTCCTTATGATTACTAAATACTCCTGAACACGGAAATCCCAGATGCTGATTGAAAGCCTCAATTTAAAGGCATTTTTAGCTGCTTACTTGTGATCTAGTATTTAAATGTAAAGTGTATTTGGTTTATTAAGTGTCTTTCTCTTTAAACTCCCTCATACTGAGCATTACCAGGAGAGCTGAAGCAGGGGCTTGTGTCTAAAAATAAACCATACAATGCAATCTATAATCCCACAACTGTAACATCTGACCTCCTGTATATCTGGAATGTTGATAATACAGTTTTATTTGTGCACAGAACGTGGATTATGGGTAATTGCTTTGTTGATGCCATAAACTTGATCTGTGGCTGAAGAAACGTGTCACAAATGTCACAGGAAAATAAAAAACAAACATGGTGGATTTGTTATCCTTCCGATTGACCTTTTTTTTTATTTGAAGTGTACAGTAATATATTCTTTTCTGGAAACATGAAGTGATGAGAAAAAACTGCTAAATGCTAACATTAATATAAAAAATCCTGGTTTATACTAGCTCCCTTAACAATTTTTTAACGTATTCTACATAAAGGTTCCAGATATTGGAAATGGCCGAACATTCCGAATCAGTCCAATATCAAAATAATGTAAGCTTCCAATAATTTGAATCGACTGATAGGTCTGATATCTGGGTATACATGTATGTTAGGTCTGATATCTGGATATACATAACATACATGTATACCCAGATATCCGACCAACGATACATCTATTAGGGATGTGTGTTTCAATTCGGACCGATTTATATTTTTCACGAATCGGTCCGATTCGTGGCTTCGGATTTGGCCGATTTTCCGAATCGGGTCGGATCCGAAAACGTCCGATACGAAAAGATTTTCGATCCGTAACGATTTTTTTTTAGTGTTTTCAGTATGGACGTGAAATGTGTAAAATCGCAAGTCATTTTCGTTCCATTAGTGATTTCGGTTCCATTTCAGTCATTTCGGACATCGTATTTTTCAGTTCCATTGCTGATTCTGTAATTCCGTATCGTTTCCAATGATTCGATAATTCTGTCGATACAATATTTCTATCGATACGGTAATTCTGCCGATTCTTTCTTTTTTTTATTAAATAAAGATCCTTTTTTTCTTATGAATATGCATTGCACAACTTTATTTAATCATATTAAAATGGTATGAAAGGAACAAAAATGAACAAAACGATTTAAAAAACGCAAAAATAAAATACTGACCCAAGTGGTCTGACTTTAAAGAAAATAACAGAACAAAAGGTTTTAAATGGAAAAAAGCTGAACAAAATTATCAGAAACGAAAAAACCAAAACAGAACAATAAAATGATTTAAAACGAAAAAAAAAAAAAATACAGCATATGAATCCGCACACTGCAGGGAAGCGCCTCTCTGCGCGGTATAATTAATACAGCATATGAATACGCACACTGCGGGGAAGCGCCTCTCTGCACGGTATAATTAATGCAGCATATGAATACGCACACTGCGGTCAGGGCCGGTGCAAGTATTTTTGTCAGGCGAAGGTGCGTTTTGGTGCCCCCCCATCCATGTCATGTCAAGCCAATCAGGATAGAGGTGCCATAATAATCTCTATATATACACACATACATATATACACACTCTAGTGTTGCACCGATACCACTTTAAGACCGAGTACGAGTACCAATACTTTTTTCAGGTACTCACCGATATCATGCTCACTCAGATACATATATACAGACCAGAACATGTCCAGATGCATAAATATATATACACAGAGACCTCAGACCAGAACATGTCCAGATACACATATATTGCCCCAGCTCACATGGATGGATATATATTTATTTTTATTTTATTTATAAAGGATTTTACCAGGAAGGATACATTGAGATTTCTCTCGTTTTCAAGTATGTCCTGGGTTCAAGAACATGGTTACAGAAATATAAAGTAGTAAAATGCAAGAAATATATATATATATATATTATAGCCCCAGCTCACACGGGTATATTTGCCCTCAGCTCACATATGGGTATATTTGCCCCAGCTCACATATGGGTATGATGCTGCACTAACGATTTTTGTATGGGTTGCGTTTGTTAAAAATCTGGTAATTTTCCCCCAAAAAAATTTATGTAACAAGTCCCCCATCTCTAATTTTTTTAACAAGCGCAACTCATACAAAATATAACTGTAAACGCTTGCATGTTAAAATGTGAAAAAAAAACCTTTACACCTTGTAAATTATTGAAAATTCTAATTTTATTGCATTTTAAGTTATAATATACAGACAGGATACATATACATATAACACAGACGTATACATTAATTATACCGCAGAGATGCGCTTCCCCGCAGTGTGCGTATTCATATGCTGCATTAATTATACCGCGCAGAGAGGCGCTTGTTCCCCGCAGTGTGCGTATTTATATGCTGAATTATACCGCGCAGGGAGGCGCTTGTTCCCCGCAGTGTGCATATTCATATGCTGCATTAATTATACCGCGCAGAGAGGTGCTTGTTCCCCGCAGTGTGCGTATTCATATGCTGGCTTAATTATACCTTGCAGAGAGGCGCTTGTTCCCCTCAGTGTGCGTATTCATATGCTGCATTAATTATAACGTGCAGAGAGGCGCTTGTTCCCCTCAGTGTGCGTATTCATATGCTGCATTAATTATAACGTGCAGAGAGGCGCTTGTTCCCCGCAGTGTGCGTATTCATATGCTGCATTAATTATAACGTGCAGAAAGGCGCTTGTTCCCCGCAGTGTGCGTATTCATATGCTGCATTAATTATAACGTGCAGAGAGGCGCTTGTTCCCCTCAGTGTGCGTATTCATATGCTGCATTAATTATAACGTGCAGAGAGGCGCTTGTTCCCCGCAGTGTGTGTATTCATATGCTGGCTTAATTATACCGTGCAGAGAGGCGCTTGTTCCCCGCAGTGTGCGTATTCATATGCTGGCTTAATTATGGCTAGGGTCAGACGAACGCATTTTTATGTTGTCTGTGAAAAAGTGCGTTCGAACGAATGGACGCATTTTTTCACGGAATACGTGATAGTGGTCATACTATGCGCATTTTCGTCCGTGATTTTGTACGGATCATCAATAAAACTCTTTTTGTGTCTGGACGTTATGTTGGCCGGACATTAGCAGCGTCTGACGTCTCCTAATCACACACACACGCCGCTAGCAGCCGCAGCGCACTCTGTACGTCAGTACCTGCGATTTCACGTTCTCGAAAAAATGCGTTCATTTTCCACTTGCGTTGCGCAGCCGGACTTTTGTGCGACCGTACTTCGTATATTGGCCGTCATTGCCCGGCATCTGCTGCTAGTGCGGCCGTGATTAAGTGCGGCTGCACGCGCGTTCGCACTGCCTCAGTCTGACCCTAGCCTATACCGTGCAGAGAGGCGCTTGTTCCCCGCAGTGTGCGTATTCATATGCTGCATTAATTATAACGTGCAGAGAGGCGCTTGTTCCCCGCATTGTGCGTATTCATATGCTGCCTTAATTATACCGCAGAGGGGCACTTCCCAGCAGTGTGCGTATTCATATGCTGGCTTAATTATACCGTGCAGAGAGGTGCTTGTTCCCCGCATTGTGCGTATTCATATGCTGCCTTAATTATACCGCAGAGGGGCACTTCCCAGCAGTGTGCGGATTCATATGCTGCATTATTTATTTTTTTACATTTTTTTCATTTTAAATCATTTTATTTTTTCTGGTTTTTTTTTTCGTTTCTGATAATTTTGTTCAGCTTTTTTTCTATTTTAAAACCTTTTATTCTAGTTTTTCTTTTTAAAGTTAGACCATTTGGGTCAGTTTTGGGTTTTTTAAATAGTTTTGTTCATTTTTGTTCCTTTCATACCATTTTAATATGATTAAATAAAGTTGTGCAATAAGATAAGATAAAGATAAAAAGTATCTTGTATCGACGGAATTACCGTATCGACAGAAATATCGGATCCGAAAAACCATTAGTCAAAAGGAATAAACACTTTGAAACGAGGAGAACAGACGTTCCGAAAAACACGAAAATTTTCGATATCACGAAAAATAAGTCGATACGAATAACGAGCCGATCCGATAACACGAAAATGCCCGAAATCACGGGAAAAAAGTCGATACGAAAAACGAGCGAAAAAGAAAATCGTCCAGAACGAAAAGTTACAAAATACAAACGAAACGAAACGAAAAAAAATAGGTGCACATCTCTAACATCTATACCCAGTCACAGGCCCCAGATGCATGTATACCCAGACAGACCTTAGTAGCAGAGCAGCGAGGGGAGAGTTGGTGGTGGCCAAAGGGTGCAGCCTCAACTCCACCTGTGATCCACCAGGAGTCAGGACGGGGCATGGGCTGCAGACATCTGGCACCCTCTCTGACATCTTCAGAGGGGGCTGGTCAACTTCCAGGCATAGGTAAGCTGCAGTATTTCCTCAGAGACTTGTGGCCAGAGGTGGACCGATTCATCAGGCACTCGGACACTGCCCGAGGGGCTGGATGGGAGAGGGGCCCCATGAGGGGCCCCATCAGTCTACCTTGCTGCCCATGCAGTGCTGGAACATCCATGGAGCGTCATGGGGATTCCCTACTGAGCTCAGAAGATGCTCCGTGGACGTCCTGTATCAGTGCAGTGCTCGGTGCCAATCTGGCACGACCAGAGGCTGCAGCCACAGGGGGCTGACATCTTGAATGTCAGCCATGCTCTAGGACTGCCCCTTGGGCAGCAGGTGTCATTGCACATGCACGCGATGATGTCACAAGCTTGGATTTCCCCTGAAAAATCTATTTTGGAAGATGCAGGGTTTAGACCCCTGTATCTCTGGACTCGTGTGTCCTATAAGAACGTCTGGCCTTTCCAATGATACCCCAAATGACTATCTTTGTCATGTAATTTTTGTGTATAAAATTATATATTTTTTATTATGAAAGCAGCGTCATTGTTTTTTTTCCCCTTATAAAGTTAACAATGCCGCTGCACTAAACTATGTATTTCATATAAAATTAATGTAGTTAAATTGATTTTAATAACTCTTTTAATAATATTTTTATATTTTTTTAACTATGTTATAATTATTTTAATTAAATACATTTTACTAATATACTGTATTTTATGTATAATGTAATAATAACTATATAATGTAATAATAAAATATATAATATTTTTTATTGCAGTGGAGCTCTGTGATACACTCATGCACACACATTACTGTGAGTTTTATTGCTGTGGAGCTCTGATATGCTCATACACACAACACACATTACTGTGAGTTTTATTGCTGTGGAGGTCTGTGATATGCTTATACACACGGCAAATGGCCGTGAGTTTTGTTGCTGTGGAGCTCTGTGATACGCTCATACATACTGCACATTAAATTGAGTTTTATTGCTGTGGAGCTCTGTGATGTGCTCATACACACAGAATATTACTGTGAGTTTTATTGCTGTTGAGCTCTGTAATGTGCAGTGTGCCAGTAATGTACAGTATCTTTTAATGTGATCAGCAGTTTCCCACATTTGCCACAGGGACATTCTGTGCCGCGTCGCAGCCTTAGCTGCAATGAGTGGGTGATGGCGGTGGCCATCTGTAAGTCTGAAGGGGGCACAATGGATTCCCCAACTCGTTGCTGGGTCCAAGTGGATTTTCTTCACACTATTTTCAAAAATATTATTTTAATGAGTTAATAAATAAATTCTTTAGCACAACAATGTACATGTGGGTGTTGCGTTGTAGGGGTAAGGTTATGTATAGGTGTGGCCTCCTGTGGGGGCAGCACAAGGGGGCCCATGATCTTCTATTTCCCGGGGCCCCATTAGTTGTCACTCACCTACCTGCGACCTACAAAAACCACAGAGTCACCATTGTAAAAAGGCCCCAGTGGCCCAAAAATTAAGTAGCCTACCGGGATTCCTCCTGGTGTCCCGGTAGGCCAATCCAGCCCTGTACAATACAGACACAAGGAGTTACTGTAATTTACATATGCAGGCATTATACCACATACAGATATATTTTTACATGGAATTAATATTTTTTGTTTTTAAAACCACAGCCTGAAAAGTTTTATTGATGAAGCGTCTCCTGCCATCATTGAACCTTTTTGCAGAAATGCAGAAGTTTGTTACAGTTGCAACAGCGATTTTCAGGGCTGTTGGCCAGCAAACACAAATGCTACCTAAATAGCGCCACATGTGCAGTACAATAAAGGATGATTGTACATAAAAGCCTTGAATTTGAGTGAAATTATTAAACTTATAAAGGATTATTTTTTCTAACCATAGCCACATCATTTATATGATGAATGTTGACGTACAATGCAGAGACCATCTTAAACTAAATAGTGTGCCAAAAAGTTTAACGTGCTTTACTACAAAATTGTTGCTTTTGTTAGTTATTGTTGTCTGACAGGGCTTTGAAATGTATAGATCCTGCTCTCGGAGATAAGAACATATCCAGTAATGGCACACACTTCACCTGGCACATTTTATAAAATATCAAGGCATATTTTGACATAATGCATCAAAGCAAACTGAACAGCATGGTTCATATTTACAGCAGCAAATTATTGTGAAATATTAAAAAGGACATTTAAAGCAACACAGATAACATTTTATGTTGTCAGAACTCGGTAAATGCTGATATAGCATACAAAGAATGTTTTAAGGCTGCACTAAAGCACAAAAACACAAAAAAATAATGCTGGATGTTTTGCCCTGTTGATGAAATTTGTATTTATTATTATTATTTGTTTCTTTTTGTTGATTTACTTTGCCAGTTTTAAAGGGATAGAAATCATACGTTTAACAGATTCAAATGATGTAACTGCAACAAATTGCTAAATAAATAGTTTCAGCTACATGCATGTATTCTTACACTTGGATGTCGGAGGTACAACCCTATGTGTCTTCTTTATAAACAGATTATGTCAATCTTATTTGAACAGATACCTATCATACGTCTGAAATGTCATTGATCAGGACAATTGCAGGTGCAGTTAGTTCTCTGTATTTTGGGGTGGGAACTATCGTAATAATCACAACGTTTGTATATTTGTATATTATACAATAATATTTGTACATCATTACGATACTTTTTGCTGGGACTGGATAGAGGAATCTTGGCTATGTTACAATCTAACCCTAGATCAATAAGGAGCCCACAGCGTGCACTTGTTTTATTATGTAACTGAAGAAGCAACAGGCAAAGCAACAACACTCAGCACATGGATATTTTTCAGATAACTGATAGCTGCTATGAACCTACAAATAATGAGCCAATTAAAAGACATTTTTCAAAAAAGAGATATTGTAGAACAATGGCCACAATTCAGAATGACGCAGAATACAATGAAAATTAGACATATCACATCAAAACACTCTGCTTACTAGCAGGCTTTATATGGATGTACGTTCATAACTAGAAATACATTTAAAACTAGGGCCCTGCGATTCACAAATTTTCACTCAAATCGAATCACAAATGAGATCGGCTGTTAAGGTTCGAATTCAAATCGATTATCGAATCGAATGGTTGAGATGCAGCCTGGATAGGTTTGTGTATGCAGGTTCAGCAGATGTTACAGCTGACATTGCATATAATTTATTATCTCCCCACACAGAGGAGGCCCCCATATAATTTATTATCTCCCCACACAGAGCAGGTCCCCATATAATTAATATGGGCAGTTCTGAGTAGGGATGAGCTGTTCGGGTTCGGACGGTTCGGAGTTCGACCCGAACTTTGGCAGTTCGAAAGTTCGTGAATTTCGAACTTTTTGGGCGTGTTCGGTTCGAGTTCGAAAAAAAAAAAAGAAATTTTGAAAAAAGTATAGAAAATGCTTAAAAAAATACTAAAAAATCTAGAAATAAAGAGACTCTTTACTGCAGAATATTATAAGCAACGGTTTATTAGATATTGAATTAAAAACTAATGTGTACGTGGAAAGATTATCAACTCTAAATGACCTCTGTTCACAAACGGGCATAACACCAGGTGTTTTTAGTCTGGTAATCAATTTGATACATTGTACACCATACTGAGGGTGGGGTGGTGTCTGCTTCACACCTCTGTGCTGAGGTCATTTTTACCGCTTTCGCTCATCATGTTTAACCGCGTTTTGTAGCCATATTTTGATATATGACACAGACCTATTATATATCGTTCTTTCCGGCAGACTTGGAAGATTCATAATATGTCATTATTATATGTATACGTTATCTCATGTCTGTATATTATAACAAAAAATGCAATAAAATTAGAATTTTCAATAATTTATTATGTGTAAAGTGTTTTTTTTCACATTTTAACATGCGTTCGTTTGCGTTTATTTTTTGTATGGGGGTGCGCTTGTTAAAAAAATTAGAAATGGGGTCTCGTTCCATTTTTTTTGGGAGGAAAATTTCGCTATTTTTAACAAACGCACCGCATGCAAAAATCGTTAGTGCAGCATTATTGTTCACATTATAATTGAAATGGGAACAATCTTGCTGCATTAACAAAACAAAAAACAAACAAAAAAACTTGTTTATTTTTATTTTTAAAAAAAAACCTTTTTCATGCTCATGTTTAGTATCCTTGGAAAGGCCATGCTCTGGCCGATACAACAATATCAAACATTAACCCCTAGCTGCCACGGATCGGGAGATAGGGGGTTCATTGGAACCCCCTATCTCCACCATTGGTGGCAGCTAGGGGTTAACTCCAGGACTGGTGTCAGCGTGCTATGCATGATGACGCCAGTCCTCAGGGGGAGTTCCTGGAGGCTTGGCCGACATCCAAGATGTCGGCCAGAGGATCACGATCTGGCGCTTTTCAGCGCCGATTCGTGATCCGGCTCCCCAGGGGTTAATCACAGCCACCGTTTGGAAGGGCAGGCTGTGCCCTTCCAAACGGTGCCTGGATTAACCCTCTGCCCCCCGGCGATTGGGAGGGAGAGAGGTCCGAAGGACCTCCCCCTCCCTTTCAGGCGCTTCCTCCGCACATGCGGGGGGGCGCCTGAATTAGATGTCATTGCGCCGCCGCTATGACATCTAATTGCTCCGCCGGGGTCCCGGAGTGCTGGGCTGACATCCAAGATGTCAGCCCGCACCGGGGGGCGCAGCAATCTGCCAGAATCCGGCAGATTGCTGCCTCCTGTGCATGGACGCGCTCAGCGCGTCCATAGCACAGGAGAACCACTTGGCTGGACGCGCTGAGTGCATCCATAGCAGCCAAGTGGTTAACTGGTGTTTCAAAAAAAACTAAAGCAATGTTATTTTTCACCTCGGGATTAAACATTCACAGGGTTATTCAGAGAGTGGTGAAAAGCAAGAAAATAACTGGAGAAGTGAAAATTCTAGGTCAAAATATTGTTCTCTTCTCCTGCCAGTTCTCCTGGCTTTCACCTCTCTCTAAGGGTTGTTCAGAGAAAGGTGAAAACCAGGAGAATGGCAGGAAAAGAGAACAATCTGGACCAAATAGCCGATTTGGAAAGTGAGATAAGGCTAGGGTCAGACTAATGCATTTTTCGCAGCGACCGTCAAAAAGTGCGTCCGAACGCATTGCCGTATTTTTTCATGGATTGCGCGAAAACGGTCATACGATGTGCATTTTTGTGTGTGATTTTTTACGGATCGAAACCAGGAAACTTTGGGTGTCTGGACTTTATGTTGGCCGAACATGAGCAGGGTCTGACGTCTCCAAATCACGCCGCTAGTGGACGCAGCGCACTCTGTACGTCCGTACTAGCGGTTCTGCGTTCTCGAAAAAATGCGTTAATTTTCCACTTGCGTTGCGCAGCCGGACTTTCCTGCGACTGTACTTCGTATATTGGCCGTCATTGCCCGCCATTTGCTGCTAGTGCGGCCGTGATTAAGTGTGCCTAAACGCACGTTAAAAATTCGCTAGTCTGACCCTAGCCTAAATGGGAGAATTTTTCTGGTTTAGCTATTTTGACCTAGAATTTTCCATTCTCCAGTCATTCTCCTGAGTTTCACCTTTCTCTGAATAACCCTGTCAGGGTTATTCAGAGAAAGGTGAAACTCAGGAGAATGACTGGAGAATGGAAAATTCTAGGTCAAAATAGCCAAACCAGAAAAATTCTCCCATTTATCTCACTTTCCAAATCGGCTATTTGGTCTAGAATTTTCCATTCTCCTGCTTTTCACCGCCAAAAAATTTGTAAACTTTTTCTGCGTGTCCGAAAATGTCTCCTCTTTTCATACAGACTGCCGCCCCAAGCAGTTGTTTATGGATAGATTAACCACTTCAATGCTAAGGACGCGCTCAGCGCGTCCTCAGCATTACCGCTGGTGTGCTGAGGACGCACTGAGCGCGTCCTCAGCTTGGGGTCAGCGTTCGGCCGGGTTCCGGCCGATCGCTGGCCCCTCCGGTGCGGGCTGACATCCTGGATGTCAGCCCGGCATCCGGACCACCAGCCGCCATTATTAGGTGTCATCGCGGGGGCGCGATGACACCTAATTCAGGCGCCCCCCCGCATGTGCGGAGGAGGCGCCTGAAAGGGAGGGGGGGAGGTCCTTCGGACCTCTCTCCCTCCCGATCGGTGGCACACAGGGGCTTAACCCAGGCATCATTTGGAAGGGCACAGCCTGCCCTTCCAAATGATGCCTGGCATTAACCCCTGGGGAGCTGGATCGCAAATCGGCGCTGAAAAGCGCCGATTCGCGATCCTTCCCGGGAGCTGGCCGACATCTTGGATGTCGGCCAAGCTTCCGGGAACTCCCCCAGAGGACTGGCGTCATCGTGCGCAGCACGATGACGCCAGTCCTACAGTTAACCCCTAACTGCCACCAACTGTGGAGATAGGGAGTTCCAATGAACTCCCTATCTCCCGATCCGTGGCAGCTAGGGGTTAAATTTTGATATCGTTGGATCGGCAAGAGCATGGCCGTTCCAACGATACCAAACATGAAAGTTAAAAAATTTGTAAAAAAAAAAAAAAAATGAAAAATAAAAATAAAAAAAAATTAAAAAAAAAAATAAACACTTTTTTTTTATTTTTTTGGGTTTGTTAATGCAGCAATATTGTTCCCATTTCAATTATAATGTGAACAATGATGCTGCACTAACGATTTTTGTATGCGGTGCGTTTGTTAAAAATAGTGTCATTTTCCCCAAAAAAAAATGTAACGAGACCCCATCTCTAATTTTTTTAACAAGCGCACCCCATACAAAATATAACCGCAATTGCTCGCATGTTAAAATGTGGAAAAAAACACTTTACACGTTGTAAATTATTGAAAATACATATTTTATTGCATTTTTTGTTATAATATACAGACATGACATAACGTATACATATAATAATGACATATTATGAATCTACCGAGTCTGACGGAAAGAACGATATATAATATGTCGGTGTCATATACTAAAATAAGCCTTCAAAACACGTTTAAACATGATGCGCAAAACAGGTAAAAAATGACCTCAGCACAGGGGCGGGAAAAGCCTCAGCAGCGAAAGGGTTAAAGTAAAAGCATTTACCGTAATTTGAAATGTAATTTTTTGGTTTTTACATATTTCTATACATCCTAGAAATCCGCCACTTCACGGGCAGGTTATGGGGACCTCCTAGGCACGATATTTGAAGGAATTTTTTGTTTTTATTTTTAACCCTTATTTCATGGAAAACTCACGGTCCCTTTAAAAACGTTTTTTTTTTTTTACTTTTTGTCCTGGTTTCCTGTCCCCCAGGGCACTACCCGGACCCCCATACACCTTTTATGGCAAATATGTAGCATATATGCCCTCTTGGAGGGCACTCTAAAAAAATGAATTTTCAGCCCCATTGACTTGCATGGGGGTTCGGGTTCGGGTCCGGACAAATGGGAAGTTCGGGTTTGGGCCCGAACCGAACTCGGGGGGTGTTCGGCTCATCCCTAGTTCTGAGCTTCCCCACTCCGGTCCATCTCATTCTACCCCCACACAGCAGGCCGGCGGCTATCTCATCTTCTTCTGGTGATGATGAATGATCCATTCCATCACGTGGCTTCAACATCCGCAAAAGAAGCACAATAAAGGAGTAACAGGGTAGTTATACTCACCATCACCAACTTGGCTCAGGCCTGCCTGCTGTTCACTACTCTGTCCCGGCCGAACACCTTTTTGGAGCTTTGACCATGCTCGTTGTCGGCCTCCTCTGTGCGTCATGTGACATCTCACACGGCAGTCTTGCTGGAGGGGCCAGCGCCTAGCAATGTGCAATTCTCAGCCACGTGCTGTGCATCTGGGAGGCACCGTGCACTGCTGCGGATACGGATCGCAGCCAGACAAGCTTCGGAATCAGACTCCGAGAGTCCAATAGCAGAGCTTCTGATTAAGATCATGACCGATTTGAAAAGTTTTCAAATCGATCTGCTTATTTCCGAATCGAATACGTCCAATGATTTGAATTCGAATTGAATATCGAAGGTTTGCAGGTCCCTATTTCAAACATTATTGACAAATTCATGGAAACATTGCACATACAGTGGCAAGAAAAAGTATGTGAACCCTTTGGGATTACGTGGAGTTTTGCATGAATTGGTTATAAAATGTGCTCTGATCTTCATCTAAGTCACAACAATTTGAAAAACACAGTCTGCTTAAAATAATACAACACAAACATATGTTTTCATGTGTTTATTGAACATAACATGTAAACATTCACAGTGCAGGGTGGAAAAAGTATGTGAACCCCTAGCCTAATGACTTCTCCAAGAGCTAATTGGAGCCAGGAGTGAGCCAACCTTAAGTCCAATCGGTGTGATATTATTGGATGTGTTGCTGAAAGCTGTCCTGCCCTTTAAAAACACACACCAGTTTTGGGTTTACTAGTTTCAAGAAGCACTGCCTTATGTGAACCATGCCTCGCAGAAAAAAGCTCTCAGAAGACCTACGATCAAGAATTGTTGACTTACTTTTGTAACCCTTTCCAGCTTCATGTATCTCCAAAAGCCTTGATGTTCATGTGTCCACGGTAAGACAGACTGTCTACAAATGGAGAAAGTTCAGCACTGTTGCTACTCTCCCTAGGCGTGGTCGTCCTGTAAAGATGACTGCAAGAATACAGCGCAGAATGCTTAATGAGGTAAAGAAGAATCCTAGAGTGTCAGCTAAAGATTTACAGAAATCTCTGGCTCATGCTAACATTTTTGTTGACACATCTACAATAAGGAAAACATTAAACAAGAATGGAGTACATGGGAGAACACCACGGAGGAAGCCATTGCTGTCCAAAAACAATATTGCAGCACGTTTGAAGTTTGCAAAAGAGCACTTGGATGTTCCACAGCACTACTGGCAAAATATTCTGTGGACAGATGAAACCAAAATTGAGTTGTTTGGAAAAAACACACAACACTATGTGTGGAGAAAAAAAGGCACAGCACACCAACATCAAAACCTCATCCCCACTGTAAAACATGGCGGAGGGCGCATCATGGTTTGGGGCTGCTTTGCTGCCTCAGGGCCTGGACGGATTGTTGTCAAGACATTTTGCAGGAAAACGTAAGACCATCTGTCTGCAAACTGAAGCTCCGCAGAGGATGGGTGATGCAACAGGACAATGACCCAAAGCATACAAGTAATTCAGCAAAAGAATGGCTTCAACAAAACAAAATACACCTTCTGGAGTGGCCCACTCAGAGTCTTGACCTCAACCCGATTGAAATGCTGTGGCATCACCTTAAGAGAGCGATTCACACCAGACATCCCAAGAATATTGCTACACTGAAACAGTTTTGTGAAGAGGAGTGGTCCAAAATTACTCCAGATCGTTGTGCCGGTCTGATCTGCAACTACAGGAAACGTTTGGTTGAGGTTATTGCTGCCAAAGGAGGGTCAACCAGTTATTAAGTCAAAAGGTTCACATACTTTTTCCACCCTGCACTGTGAATGTTTACATGTTCTGTTCAATAAAAACATGAAAACATATAATGTTTGTGTTGTATTATTTTAAGCAGACTGTGTTTTTCAAATTGTTGTGACTTAGATGAAGATCAGATCACATTTTATGACCAATTCATGCAAAACTCCACGTAATCCCAAAGGGTTCTCATACTTTTTCTTGCCACTGTACAGTATGTGCAAAATGATGACTAAGGGACGACTGTCCTTTTTGCAGTTCCTTTGGAGCTTATGCAATACATATTTTAAATTGCATTGTGTTTTAAATAGCAGTAAAATGGGAGAGAAGTGTGTGAGTATATATTCAGTAAGTCTACCTAAAATTCAGATGTCATCCAGGGCCAAATCTATCTCTATATAGCTGCAAAAAACGTCAGGTGCACACAAGCATGATGTATATGTTGCCGTTACGATTTTCATTGGTCTAGACCAGTGGTTCCCAACCACGGTCCCAGGTTTTCTAGATAGCTGAAGCACAGCACAGATGATATGATTTGCTGCTCAGTGATTGCAAGATTTAGTCTGCATTTTCACAAGGTAATCCTTAAAACATTGCCTGTTAGGAGTACTTGCGGACCGCGGTAGGGAACCACTGGTCTAGACATTTTTCAAAAGATGGTAAAACTACTGATCCTGTGCAACCATGCTGAGTTCACTAACTGATTGTTCAAAAATGTTGGGCTTCTGGCAACTCAAAAGTGCACGTTACAAAAGTGAATTCATAACTGCACAAAAGACAAAGCAATCTGGGCAATGGAAAGCTGCAAATACAACATTTAATGGAGTATTCAAAGAATGCACAGAATGAGAACAAGTGGGTAACTCAAGCCTAAGGCAGATGTAAAGACATACGTCTAAATAAAGAAAGAAAACAAGAGGCTTGCATTGTTTGCTAAAGGGCACTGTGTGTAGTTTATTGAAGCTCTGAAGTGGTAACAGCAATAATAATTGAATGGATCAAAAACCAAGGTTGCAGCAATCTCCCATTCTGACACCTTCCCTGCCAACAATGCCTATAGATATTATTGGTTTTAATATGCATTGTTTTGCAACACAAAATGTTATATAAAAGAATAAAGCCTTAAACCACATGTACCTTATTAGAAAACCGTGTGCGTGACAAGCCTGTATATTGAATATATATTGTATTACAGACCGCATGGTGGACAGGTTGTGATAAACAAGCCAACGTTAAAGTACTTTTTGGAACTAAACCATGACTGACCACTCACAGATCACTGATGTAAATTGCTTTGTGTCTAATATTAAATATTAATAATCCTAAAAAAGGAAATCGGAGTCCAAAAGTAAATATAAAAGAGTAAAGGCTATAGGATTGTTGACTTAGATATAGGTAAGAAAAAAAAGAAAGTAAGACTGATCAAGACTAGATATAAGTAAGACTGTATTTTGAGAGTCCTGAAAATCCATAAATTGACAATGGTTTTTGATAGACCGATATTTCTTCATCCGATAAGTCTTCTCTGAGCTTTTTCGCACCCACAGGATCCGTGGAAGGGTTGGCGTCACACAAGCTGGATGTACGAAAGACACACAGACTCAACTTGTGGTTACTTCATAGCCCTTCTAGAGAGCAGTTTGTTTATTCCTGCTTATATGTCTTTCAGAGAGACACAGGTCTATTCAAAGAAAGGTGAAAACCAGGAGAATGACTGGAGAAGTGAAAATTCTAGGTCAAAATGGCCAAACCAGAAAAATTCTCCCATTTATATCACTTTCCAAATTGGCTATTTGGTCTAGATTGTTCTCTTCTCCTGCCAATTCTCCTGATTTTAACCTTTCTTTGAATAGACCTGTAAGATGTGGACCAATCAAAAGCAGTCTACATTGCATATTTAAGAAATACTGAATACGCAGTTTCAAACTTAATAAACAGTTCGTAAAAGAACATTTAACACATATAATAAAATATATTTTATTTAAGGCTGGGGTCAGACGAACGCAGTGCGAACGTGCATTTAGCCGCACTTTATTATGGCCGTGGTAGCAGCAAAAGACGTGCAACGCAGGCCCACACACGAAGTACGGCCGCACGAAGGTTCGGCCACGCAACGCAAGAGGCAAACAAAGGCATTTTTGCAAGAACGTTGAACCGCTAGTACTGATGTACAGAGTGCGCTGCGTCCGCATAGCGGCGTGTGTGCGTGATTAGGAGACGTCTGGACGTTATGTTGGCCGGACATGAGCAGCATCTGACGCCCAAAGTTTCCTGGTTTGGATCCGTAAAAAATAACGGCCAAAATTGTGCATCGTATGGCCTCTGTCGCGTCTTCCGTGAAAAAATGCATTCGGACGCATCAACGCACTTTTTGACGGTAGACGTGAAAAATGCATTCGTCTGACCCTAGCCTTTACTGCATGACCATGGAAGGCTTAACATTCCAACCTTGGGACTAGTCTTCTTTCAATAGTCCCGGTAACAGGTAAACATTCTTATCTACCTTTGGACCTAAAAGCAAAAAATAAACAGATATTTTTGCTACGAAATATTTTGCGTAGCGAGGCAGGTTTCTTTTTAACCCTTTCAGTTATTGTGTTTGGAAAAAATAACCTATAATCAACATACCTGTATTTACATTGACAGATTATGAAAACCTTTAAAGGCAGACTATTAATATTCTTGCTGTTGTTCTATATGGCTTCCATAGCATGTGCTAGTTAGCATGCAGTAATACAAGCTTGGGATTTAGTAAACGTCTTCTGGAAAGACCGCATTATTCGATTTGACATTCATATGCTAACATATTCTCTCATAGTGCCATCACATTACATTTTGTTTTATTAAGAAAAATAATTTGAATTAGAAATCCAATATTCCATCTAATAATCCTCGACTATTGCACTGATCTCATTGCTGTTGTTTTCATGAAAGGTTTCATATTGATGTGTCCTAGCTACGTTGGAATTTATATGAATCTTTCTATAAAACGCAGACACTGATTTGCACGGCTATTTCTTTACAGGTAATATGTGTTTTGTGAGTTATGAATCTTATTGTTTAAGCAATTACTGAAATTTACTACACCAAACTGAAATTAAATGAGTCGGTGTTTTTTTCCTTTTTGTTGTTTGATCATTTATTGCAGTGTTTGAATATAAATTCATAGCAAGCCTCATTTTCTATAAACGTGTATAATATTCAGAGTCCAGGCTCATGCATATTGTGTCTTTTGTTTTGCTACAATAACAAAGATAAATCCGTAATCTCTTGCTATCAGTGGTATCTCGATGTCTGAATTGGAACCGATGACCATGAAAAAGTAAAATCAACATTATAGATAAAACAAATTAAATAGAATGTAATTTTTTTATTATAAAAGGTTAAATGAACCTGAAAACCATTATGAAACGGCAGTGTTTACATTAATGGAATACACACTATATTGCTTTATGCTTGGAAACATAATGTAATAGAATGCAATATTTCACTTATAGTTCTTGTTTAAAATTGAACAGTATTGATATTTCCTAATAGACGTGACTAACATGTGTGACATACACAATTGAATCTGCTGATCACTATGTAACATCCAGCAATTGTTTGCATTTTAACAGATTTCTGCACAAATTCAAAAAAAGATAATGAAAAAGTGCAGTGAAATGTTTAAAACCTATACATTTGAGGATAAAGATTATAATTGACTCTATATTAATTCTGCACAATTTCGGAGGTTTGTGTTTTGTTGCAATTCACCGTATTTCGGCAATTCCATTTTGTCGACAATAAGGTGAATTCACCATTTAGCTAATGGCCACCATATTTTGCTGAAATTGGAGTCACCAAAGTAGGCATTGGATTTTGGCGAAAACCGCTGAATCGCGCCGATAACCGACAAATTGCGCCATATTAGCATTGACGAATTACACTGAACTGCATAGAAAAAAAAGGAAGACTCCTATTCTCCTAATATGAGTATAAATCAATGAAATAATAAAAAGGTCCTTTAAAAAAATATCAAAAAGATCTGTTCCAAAATAAAAGTCTTAAAAAACCAAGAAAAACAAAGATCTAATCTAAAATATACAAAAGGTGCTCTAAAAAAACGTTTTGCAAAAAATGAAAAAAAATAGCCGGTCTTTTTTTATTTTTTTTTAAAAAAAAGAAGATATTTCATTTACTGCATTTGAAACCTATAGGATTTGCTTGTTTAAACCTGTTAAATTGAAATACTGAAAATCAGGGCATTTGACAGAATTTCGGTGCAATTCAGCATTCTATGGTCCTATAGTCTTCTATGGGGCAATTTTGGTGCTGTGAATTGCACCGTAGTTTGCTGTATGCCAATTCACCAGTATTTGGTAAATTGACAGATTAGGGACTAGATGAATTGGCCCAAAATTGCACCAAAAGGTGAAAATCACCATCTGGTTCAATTCGATGGCCAATTCGGAGGTTCGTGAAGAACCGCTTATCTCTTAACCTGTTCACTACCTTTATCAAGTATACTTGTTCTTCAGAAGATTGAGTATACACGATCAATACATGGTCTAGTCTGATTCTAGAGCAACCAGGGTTATGGTAAATGTGACTAGTTTATAGCCCACTGCAGCCTAAAGTATATGGGCACCTTGTAGCCCTTCAAAAATACACAGAATACTGAAGCACACTTGAAGTAGCATCAAAGTTTCCTGTCGTATTTGGTGTGCCATGGCACGACCTTCTCTACCCACAAAAAGTAATAAAAAATTTCCTCAAGTGATTCTTTGGCACCATCTAGTAGCCTTAACTAAATTTGATACGTATTTCACCATCTGGCTCATCATTGATGCAAGTAAGGTGTAAACGTAACCAGAGCAGTTAAAGTGTAGGAGTTGGAGTTGCTATGTCTACACTAGACTTGGAATACAGCCCAAGGTGTTGGTAGCTTGATAGTTAGACAAAAAGATAAGTGGGTGTGTTGGCCCAAAAGCAGTCATTGGTAATTCAACTGGATACTTGGTGGGTACACCCTTTGATTAGAAGGAACTTACACTGCAGAGATTGATCATTTTGCATTGTTGCCAGTTGATCACACATAATGTTAAGATGGGAGTATTGAATGACATGTCACAGCAATCGGTTATTGTTTTCAGTCACTTAAAACTTGTTGTCTGCCTAGGCCAGTGGTTCCCAACCGCTGTCCTCAAGTACCCCCAACAGGTCAGGTTTTACAGATAATTGAAGTACAGCACATGATGTGATATGGTAATATGTGATAGGTGATATGATTTGCTGCTCAGTGATTGCAGGATTCAGTCTGCATTTCCCCAAGGCGATCCATAAAACCTGGCTTGATGGGGGTACTTGAGGACCGCGGTTAGGAACCACTGGCCTAGGAGATCACTTGAGTTCCTTTGGTCCGTTGTAATTAGTTGCAAATCCACAGTGCATGGAAATAGTATTTTTTATAGTGGTTAGCTAGTGTGTGTATTTGGGAGTGAGGCCCTGCCTAGTCAATTAATTGCTTGTTTAGGCAATGTCACGGGCAGCCCAGGGTATGCAGTATATGGCTGCCCATTTAAGAGACCTGGCTGGAGTGCTCCATCACTCCCAGTCAGGTTTTTTATTAACTCTGGTAGGATAGCTCCACAGGTTCCAGCAATTCCACTCTGAAAAGACTCCTGATCCTGTCCTAAATCCAGCCACCAGTAGATAATTGGTGTTCACATCTGTTGATGGCAAGTTAACTGCCTATTTAAACCCTTGCTCTAGAGAATGGATGCTCACTTATTTAGTGCTCCCTTTTTGTGCAGATCTACTGAGATCTCCTAAGTGGTTTTCCTATTGAGTCTCTGACTTTTCTGACCCCAACTTGTTTCGTCATTATTACAGTCTCTGCGCTTATCTCAACCTAGGGTCATTCACACGATTGCCTTTTGTACTTTCTGTACTCTATGTCTGTATTGCAGCTTCTACTCAGAGGCCTTATTACATTTGGGCACTCTGAGTAATGAGGTTTCACAAGGGTGTGCGTCATTTCTGTATCCCTGACTCTTGCTCCTGGTAAGTCCTTGATAGTCAAGTGCTTTGTTTGATGGGCAAAGTATCATGTTGCTAGGTGACATGTTTAAATAAATACTGTTGAATAAAGTGCAAATAAAACAGTTGCTGGGTGACATACCCCATTTGAGTGGTGCATATATTTGTGGCAATTTACTAGTAATGTTGAGGTATATCTTTATAACTAACTTCTCCGAATAAGGCTGGGGTCAGACTAACGCATTTTTAACGTGTTTTTAGGCACACTTAAACACGGCCGCAGTAGCAGCAAATGACGGCCAATATACAAAGTACGGCCGCACGAAAGTCCGGCTGCGCAACGCAAGTGGAAAATGAACACATTTTTTTGAGAATGCAGAACCGCTATTACTGACGTACAGAGTGCGCTGTGGCGACATAGCGACGTGTGTGCGTGATTAGGAGATGTCAGACGCTGCTAATGTCCAGCCTACATAACGTCCAGACGCAAAAAGTCTTTTATTGACGATCCGTAAAAAATCACGCACGGAAATGCGTGTCTGACTGTTTTCGCGCATTCCGTGAAAAAATACGTCAATGCATTCAGACGCACTTTTTGACGGTCACTGCAAATAATGCGTTCGTTTGACCCTAGCCTAAGGGGTGTTGACCAATTATTATGACAAGTGCAGTGTAATTAGCAGTATTTAATTATTCTGAGGGAGAAACATATTAAAGATGATATGTAATAATGTGATTGCATTATCAAAAGGTGGTGATACCCAATTAGACAATTAGACACTTCATGATAAAAGGTTTCCAGTAATCGGTTCCACTATCAATCTAAAGGCAGCCAAAGTAAACGTAAAAAGTCATTCCACCTTTGAGAGTATTAGTCACCCTAAATAATGTGCTCTATGTGAAATAATAATGCGAGTTTGTCTCTTTTGCTTTATTTACACCTATGTGAATATATCCGTTTTATATATCAGAATATAAAAATATGAAGAAATATGCAAATGTTATAGGATGACAGATTAAACAAGAAAATAGTCATTCTGGAGTGTCCTACCAAGTGTAAAGCGGAATCTGTACAACCTAACCCCTAGTACCATTTTAGAGCATTTCTACTGTGCACAAGAGCCCTATTTGAAAAAGGCTGCACAGGCAAAAAGTTTTTCGACATCAAGTCCAGCAACATCACAAAACCCTAATATATGGAACACAAATGTGAGCATTAGAAGAAAAGAGTGTTTCTGCTAAGTGCAATGGGAACATGCAAAACACGTTTTTGAAACTATTCTATTGATCTTCAGCTGTCAGAAAATGACCCATGAGATCCCACATTGAAATAGCAATTAATGATCAATTTAGGTACTTGCTGGCTCTGACTATGTCCTAGCCCTTCTGAACTGCATTAATTCTTAATCACACATACTATATTATGCTCTAGAAAAGTTCTGCAGTTGTGAATATTATCATCCTTTATAAATGTCTTCTGTCTGCATCAGTGACTATGTGAATCACAATAACGCTTCAATTACTTAGTTATACTATAGCGAGGTGATTAACACATTTTCAGGGTTATTCAGAGAGAGGTGAAAACCAGGACAATGACTGGAGAAGTGAAAATTCTAGGTCAAAATAGCCAAACCAGAAAAATTCTCCTATTTGGTCTAGATTGTTCTCTTCTCCTGCCAATTGCCCTGGTTTTTCACCTCTCTCTGAATAACCCCCTTTGACAAATTTGTAAATTTAATGTTATACTAGTTTGGGTTCCACATAATATTTGCAATATTTATCTTACTAGTTAAAGAGAGGCATGGGATGGATACACCAAATATCAGGATTGCTATTAAATACTTTGACAGTGTACTGTAGTAAGGAGTTGAAGGCATTCACCATTTATGATGTGGTTGCACAATCCGAGGATATTTCAAAGGGCCGAAAACTGTATAACAGGAGCTATCTATGGCGAATAAACTCTTACATTACATAGCAATTTCAGATTTAATAAATGCACTATATCATTCTATTTTAAGGTTATGGAAACTGTATGCAAGCTGTAAAACATGTTGCTACTGTGTAAAACCAGCAATTGCTGTTCAATTCAAACTTAATATATACTCATAGTACACACTTCAGACAGATAAAATACAGAATGATTTAGTAATATATAGAAAATTAATCTAATCGTAAAAAGTGCGTTCTTTTTCAATAGCCTTAATTGATCAGCTAAATTATTCTTGCAAGTCTTTAATGGACTTGGGAGGATGGAGAACATCAATGCTTGGATATCTGTGTGCTGTTGATCTCCTTGCTGCAGTGTTTCCCAAACCTGTCCCCAGGATCCTGTAACAGGCCAGATTTTACACCTCGAGGAATGCAGACTGAATCCTGCAATCAATGAGCAGCAAATCATATCACCTGTGCTGTGCTTCAAATATCTGGCAAACCTGGCCTGTCAGCGGGTCCTGAGAACAGGTTTGGGAAACACTGCTTTACTGTGACTGCTGAGGGTAAGCCCCCACTTCTCTGTACACCCCCTGGCTCACCCCTGTTTGAGAGAATGCATTGTTCGTTTGTGGATATTTTTTTTAGTTGGACTTGGGGGCTTGATTTTGGCAATCCTTGCTCTTGGTAACTTGGAGAATCTGTTGTTATTCTCAACACATTGCAAAGGGTTCAAGATTATCACATTTCAAAATGCTAACTTTTTTATAACGAGAGGTTTGTGAGGGTCCTGAGGACGAGCAACAGCACTAGTGGCCTGCTCTACAGTGGGGGCCGCTCAGGTCTCACAGGGTTTTTGCTCGATTGTGCCATTACAGGGATGAATGCTCCATATGCAAACAGCCTGCTCTCACCCAGAAAGGGTGGCCAGTGCTGACTGCCAAGGACGTCATCCCTGCCCGAGAGATGCAGCAACCCCCGACGATCGTATCGGTCTTGTTAGGCCTCGTCAGGAGGGTATAGCTGACACCCCTCTAGGCACCTCGAGCAAGGGGTCCATGTCTGGACTACCCTGTATTACTTATAGTGAAACGAGAGGTTTGTGAGGGTCCTGAGGACGAGCAACGGACCCTAGTGGCCTGCTCGACGGTGGGCCCGTTCATGTCTCTGGGTGAGAGCAGGCTGATTTGCGTATGGAGCATTCGTCCCTGTAATGGCACAATCGAGCAAAAACCCTGTGAGACCTGAGCAGGCCCCACCGTAGAGCAGGCCACTAGTGCTGTTGTTCATCCTCAGGACCCTCACAAACCTCTTTTTACCTAGGTTTGGTTGTACTTTTTGGTTTTCATTTTAATTTTTAAGCCACAGTGGTGTTTATACTTGTAAAGGTGCTAGGATTGTGACTTTCATATTTACCAAACCTTGGGCCCTATTCCCTGCCTAACGCTAAAATGGGGAAATAACAGGGAAAACCTGCACCTGCCTCGAGTCTCACCATCTTGAATCCATAGGACTCCATGGAGTGTTGCGCTGCCGGGCCGCGAGCCTTGCGCAATTTCACTCTCACGAGATTGTGCAGTGCTGCAAAGTGATCGTGAAGGGAGACTGGGAACTATTTGTCCCCAGTCTCACTCTGCTCACAGCCAGGAGAAGCGGTGAAATGGGCCACTGTTCCTGCCACAGGATTTATTTATTAATAAAGTATTTTACCAGGAAGGATACATTGAGATTTTGCTCATTTTCAAGTATGTCCTGGGTTCATGACCATTGAATTTTTACAGTAGGTACAGAAATACAAAGTAATAAAATGCAAGATATTAAAAACAAAACACAAATAAACAGATTAAAACAGGAAATAAATATGTAGGAAATATACTCACTATGTTACATGTTTACAGGTGCATTCTGTATTCAGGTATACTAGTAAAGAGCTCTTAAGTGACTTTAGACTGGGGATGATTTGATGGTGTCTGGGAGGTTATTCCATAATTGTGGTGCTCTCTGCTTTGTAGGAAAATGAGGATCGAGACACTTTCTTTTTGTATTGTGGTATTGCAAGTAAGGTGCAGGTCCAGGATTGGAGGTTATAGGATGAGGGAACTGCTGGGGAAAGCAGTCTATTCAGGTAGGGTGGTAGCTTCCCAGAAAAGCTCTTAAACACCAGGTTGTAAAGGTGAAGGGTGCGTCTAGATTCCAGCGATGACCAGCTTAGCTTTTTTAACATGTCACAATGGTGGGCCATGTAGTTACGTTGTAGCACAAAGCAGCAGAATGAGTTCTACAATGTAGTAAGTTTCTGAAGGTGTGTTGGGCGGGGCAGCTGCATACACTACATCTCTATTCAATAGCTGGCATAAGCATTTGTTGTACAATCTGCTTTCTTACCGCGGGACTCAGGCAGGATTTGTCTCTGTACAGGGCACCTAGTTTGGGGTAAAGTTTAGATGAGAGTTTTTCGTTGTAGGGGTCAAAGGATAGATTTGGGTTTAACCACATACCTAGATATCTGAGAGAAGTGACTGTGATCAGCGTGCCATTTGATTTAGTCCTGACCCATAGATGGGAAGTTTTAATTTATGTAGTTTAGGTGCTGTTCCAAAGAGCATTGTGACAGTTTTGTCCGTATTTAGAAAAAGTTTGTTATCTGCAATCCACTTTTCTACCTCTGTGAATTGTTCTTGCAGCACTGCCTCCAGCTGCGGGAGATTTTGGTTTGCTGGTAAAGATTATGATGTCGTCTGTGTACATGTGTTCAGTTGAGACGTTGGGCAGATCGTTTATGAATATTGTGAATGGCAGGGGGCTGAGTATCGAGCCATGGGGTACACCACACGTGACTGGGAGGGGGAGAGAAGTGTCAGAAATGGACACATATTGCGATCGATCAGATACATATGATTGAAACCAGGCTAGCGTGCGATCACCAATACCTGAGTTTTGTAATAGGATGCATGGTCTACTGTGTCAAAGGCCTTGGCAAAATCAAGGAAGATGGGTCCAGTTAGGTCTCCTTGTTCCATGCCAGCTTGGATATCATTGCAAACTTTTAAAAGGGCGGTTGTAGTTGAGTGATTTGGACAAAAGCCGGATTGATATGGGGTTAAATAGTTTGAATATTGATAATAATCACATAATGGCACATAGACACATTTTTCCAAAAATGTTGACATAACAGAGAGCAATGATATTGGACGGTAGTTGGTTACCAAAGTACTGTCACCACTTTTATGGATAGGTACCACCCTCACAGTTTTCCAGTTTGGGTATGTATCCAGTCACCAAAGGTTCATTGATTAGGGTTGCAACAGGTTTTGCAATTGCCGGCGCACTGATTTTCAGTAGCATTGCTGGGATTTGATCAGGTCTAGACTTGTATTTAATTTTTAGATTACAGAGAAGTTTAGTAACTGCACTGATAGGCACTGGTATAAAACTGAATTTCTCTGCGATGGAGGGTCTTTGCACAGTTGGTGGGGCCTGTCCTGTGTGTGGCCTTTCTGTAGGTGTGTTATTTGTTGGCTTAGCAATCAGGGTGGTGGCACATCCAACAAAATAATTATTAAAGGCATTTGCTACATCTAGGGGGTGTTGCAGGGTTTGTTTTTTTACTTTGACAGCGGCTGGTTGGGAGTGGACGGGGGGATGATTTATGTTACTTATGATTTTCCAAAAATTTCTCTGCTTTGATACGTTATTATTTAGATTTTCATTGGAGTATTGGGCTTTAGCCATTTTTGTATGTTTTGTGCATGCATTCCACCATTTTCAGTAAGCACAGTGATCGTTCATGGAACCAGTACACTTGAACTTAGACCACAGTGAGTCTCTAAACTGGTAAATTCACGTGAGGTCAGTTGTAACCCAAGGGAGCTCCAACAAGACACATATCATAAATTTCTATAACAGACAGCGGGTGCACATTAAGATCCTTTTGAAATGTTCAATTTTTGTCCCTTTTATAATTGTTTCTTTCTGCCCTGTTTACATATTTAACACTGGGGGAAAAAGTACACTAAAAAATATTCGCCTCTGGTCTCTTGGTGGAAAAGATGGCATAATCTGCATTCGAATCTCACTGCAAGTGGAAGCACACAAAGAACAAAAAGATCTCCAGTGTTATTTCACTGGAACAGTGCGGTCCTGCACGATTACACATGTCTCCATGGACTCCTGTGAAAATTAGCGACTTCTTTAGCTCCTGGGACGTGGCTGAGCCAGTAATAGGGAGTAGCCAAGACTTAAAAGCTTGTAACGTGATTTTGTAGCGGTTTACTGTTAGCAGCTCAGGCGGAATAAGGCCCTCGGGTAGATAACAAAAATGTGCTGCAGAAATGTAATGTTAATGAAACACCAGAGGCTGAATTAAAACCAAAAATATAATTTGAATACCCTAAAAAACGATAGAAACTTATTTACAGTGATATTTTTATTTGGCTATAAGTATCAAAATCATAAATATTTTTAAAGTAGCAAAAATAAAGAATGAAAAAGATTTGCAGGGATACATTGTAATGACTGTTCTGAAAAAAGTATTCTGAGCAATAATTTATATTTACATTACTGCACATTAACCATAGTAAGAATTATATGCTGTATAAGACTAAATTACATTCAACCTTCTGGAATCCCATTTAGTAAGGCAAAAGATACTCGTAATTTTCACGTTTGTGTGTTGTGTGATTGCTTGGCGTGGCTTAAAGATGCTTTTAAAATGCCTTCCTCTGAATTACATAGCCTGTGGGATCTTATGTCTCAAGGTTGTTAAGGAATAATAAAATTTCTTAATTTTAATTTTGTTACAGATAGTGTAATATCCAGCAGTTTAATTTTCTATAATGGCAGCATAAAGCAAGTATTCATTATTTTATGTTAAGGTCTAGCCTTCGTTGTTTTTATTGAATGCAATCTTTCTCGGCTTTATATGGTTCCTGGTCACTTCTGAGACCGCATTTCGGTATTTTCCCAGCAATTTGAATACGGGTTCATTCCGCTATAAAATTGTTCTGAATCTCAAATGACCTAATTGTTAATAAGAATGGAAGCAGTATGGCTAGTGGTAGAAATGTCTTCTTTTTAGTTAAACATAATCTTAAAATATCTTTATTCCAATTATGCTTTAATAAAGAAAAACCTTTGGTGCTGATGTTGTGGTTACACCAGGGCCAGCCAAAGCCACTGTGCTGTCTGGAGCAATGGATGACGTGCTGCTCCCCCAAAATAAAGTGTTGTATATGAGCATATCACAGAGCCCCACAGCAATAAAACTACCAGTAATGTGTGGTGTGTATGAATGATTCACAGCAATAAAACCCATAGTATGCAGTGTGTATGAGTGTATCCCATAACACCACATAGCTTACAGTCACACACGTCACACTCCACAGCCCTACACACTCCACAGTCACACACACACGTTCCACAGTCACACACACACGTTCCACAGTCACACACACACACGCCATACTCCACAGTAAAAACGCACACATCACGCGCCGGGTGGTGCCACATTGGAACAGGGGGATATTTAGGCTTGGGGCCGTCCAGGTAACTGCAGAGCTCCCTTTCTTCACCCATTGGGCAGATGAGGCAGCCTTTTTTCCCTCCTTTATGAAATACCGGGAGGATTGAAAGAGACCGGACAGTGTGGATTTGCATATCCCACGGGATGGGAATGACCCATGTACAGCTTGGAAAAAAGACGAGACAGAGGAGATATGATAGAAACATTTAAATACATAAAGGGAATCCACAAGGTAGAGGAAGGGAGTATATTTAAAAGGAAACAAAGTAGAAAACAAGAGGACATAGTCTTAGATTAGAGGGGCAAAGGTTTAAAAGTAACATCAGAAAGCATTATTTTACTGAGAGGGTGGTGGATACATGAAACAGCCTTCCAGTTGAAGTGGTAGAGGCCAAAACGGTGATTGAATTTAAGCAGGCATGGGATAGGCATAAGGCTATCCTAAACAAAAGATAAATCCAGGTAAAGTATCCATGTAATTGGGCAGACTAGATGGGCCGAAAGGTTCTTATCTGCCGACATTTTTCTATGTTTCTATGTTTCTAATCCCGGGCTGGCCTGTGGACGCATGTGTGTGGGCGAGGTCAGCGGCGGCGTCACTCACTCACTGCCCCATGATGCGCTGCCACCAAATTAGATGCTGCCATCGGCGCCGACAAAAAAAATAGTGCAGCGTCGGCGATGGCAGCGCAAAAATGTGCCGCTTTAGATTTTTTGCCGCATGGAGCATCCGCTCCGCACTGCTCCATTGTCGGGCCAGCCCTGGGTTACACTAACAATATAATTTGGTCAGCAGACACATGACGATACAACTATTTCCATATGCTTCAAAAAGTAACTGCACAAGATTTTCTGGTTTATTAATAAGCTTTCTAGTATTAACACTTAATAGAATATATTTTTGTCTCATGATTTGTGACAATTTACCCTTACTTCTGTGTATCACCGCACTCATAGATTGTAAACTCTTGAGCAGGGACCTTTATTCCTATTGTCTTAAACATGTCAATCGTATTTGTTTAATTTTATGTTTATTTTGTGCTGCTCATTGTACAGCGCAGCAGATTATGTTGAAAATGTGTGACAGAGGCAGTGAGTTTTAACAAACCAGACTTCACCTTTCATTCAGAGACCCTCTCAATTGGATGCTATCTAAAAAATCAAGTGGGAGCTGCCCACTGCATTTGTACATGAAGTTTAGATTTGTGTCAGTTGACAAATTACTTCAATCTCTCAATGACTTCACTGTTAAAAATCTTTATTATAAACTGTATGCTTCTCCAGAATGGGAGAGTACAGGATGGATTAAAAACCTGCTGAAAACCAATTTCATAGCAAAAAAAATCTAGACTAGAACTAAATAAAAACAAAGTTACGATGACTACAATTGTAACAAAAATCTACTGACATTCTTGCTGACTAATACAATTAGATGAAAAGATTAGGGAAGGCCTATTTGGGGTACATTCCTGTTTGCGACACAGTTACAAGTTTTTATAAAGCGCCAACAAGTTTCATAGTGCTGTACAATGGATAAAAAAAAGAATAACTATATACTTACACGTTAGACACACAGAACAGTAGGAGAGGGGACCCTGCTGGAGAGCTTACAATCTAAGAGGAGATGGGTGACACACTAGGTGAGGGTACCTGGAGTATGTGAAGTAGCAGGGTGCATGTGGGCTGATTGAGAAAATGGAGCAGGAAATGTACAGTGAGGGATCACGGAGGGAGCCAATAGACTTCTCTAAAGTAACGTGTTTTCAGAGACTTCTTGAAGGACTTGAGAGACGAGGAGAGTCTAATGTTGCGGTGGAGGGAGTTCCATAGAAGTCCTGATGGCGGGAGTTGGGGATGGGGTAAGTGAAGCTGATAGCATCAGATCATGGCAGAGCAAAGTGGTAGGCACGGGGTATACCTGTTAATAAGGGAGGAGATGTAGGCAGGGGCGCGGTGATGGAGAGCACCAGTATTTTGAAATGGATTCTAAAGGAAACAGGGAGCCAATGTAGAGATTGACAGTTGACAGAGGTGAGAGGTCAGGGAGGTGAGGTGGATAAGCCTGGCACAGGCGTTCATAACAGACAACAGAGGGAGAATCTGTGATTTCTTAAGGCCAGAGAGAGGGCCATTACAATAGTCGGGAGTTAATGAGCACTTGGATGTCCTTATTTTACTTTTATTATGACCGGTGTCCTATTACACATACAACGTGATACTAATACGCACACTGCATTGCTGTGTACATGTCTTTGCCTATACTATAAAATAAGGTTTACACACTGTAGCAATGTTAAAACGTTCAATAAATTTTGTTAGTTAAAAAAAAGAGAAAATCAATGTGGAGGCCACAGATAAGAGCAGAGATGAGCGGCCGACACATTTTAAGTGGAGGACCGTGTTACTGCACTATGGGCCTCTGGGTTGTAGTTTCCTCCCAGGCTAAAAGTTGCCAGCCAGCTCCTGTATGACAATTGTAAAAATGTCCCTTTGGTGCAAAAAAAGGACTAATGATGTGACTCAGCGAATAAAGTGTGTGACAATAAAGTGTGTGATAGCCAATACTAATAAAATATACAAATTATGTGAAATAAAATGGATAAATATATAGTGAAAAAACAGATTTAAATGCATCAGTGATGCAGAGCGCGCGTGCAAGTGCTTGCAATAACCCCATGTTATCAGTGGAATTAAATAGACAGAAAGATACTCCTATTGATTGCGTGGAAACGTATCCACTGTTTCCTTAGATGCTCTCAAAGACAAAAGACAGAGACCTACAACAGACCATAGTGTAGATAACCTTAATAAAATAATTGGGTTATTGTTGTTCCAAGTAAAAAAACTCACATTGCATAGAGCCACAACTATCCTGACTCTTAGAATAACAATAACCTGATTATTTTATTAAGATTGGGGACTTTCTTCAATACAACAATCTCCCTTCGCAAATCATTCTGCAAACCTGCAGGCTCTCATGAGAGTCAAGATTCTGCAGATCAGCTGACCCGGCAACACAAGCACCTCTCCCGTAATATGGAGCTAAAAGGCACTGGTTTTCCATCTTGGCATTCCTGTTTTAGTGATAGTTTTAGGGCAGTATTACATTGCTATTGGCATTTATTGCACTCAACGTAAAAAAAAGCATTTCAAGCATGTAATCATTCTATCAAAAATGCACTGTTCCCCTGAGATGGGATTCATCCTTGTTAGGCTACCTTGGGGAGTAGGTAGGTATGCCACCCCTGCCCTCTCTTTACTGTACAGTAATTGTGCATATTGACTAATTAATTCTATATTAACTTATGAAAAGTATACTTTAATTAATTTAGCCCATAGGCCTTTTACCCTGTCAGGACCAGTAAAGATGGCTCTGATGTTCCAGGCTGTTAGATCCATTTCTTGAACATAATCGTTGTGTAACTATCTGGCTCTTAACTTGTTATTTCATGTCATCATTTTACAGCGTCCTTAGAATTCCATTTGACTGTGCTATTTACATGTTCTCCTGCTATATTATTTTCCTTCCTTGACCAGTAACCTGCATGCTGTGGCTCAATTCAGCCTTAAAGCAAGCTCTGCATTACTTGCAAATATCAGTTTAAGCGCTCAGAAAAAATAATATATTTCTCAAGTAGATGCTCACAGAGTATCAAGACGGGAAAGTTTTAGGTTTGTTCCCAAACACACTCTTGTTCTTATTCTGTTAATTAGTCTGTACTATTGGCAGAGAAGGGGTTGTTTTTTTTTTTTGTTGCAGGTTCACACTCCCTTAAGGCTAGGGTCAGACGAAAGCAGTTTTAACGTGCGTTTAGCCGCACGAAATCACGGCCGTGCTAGCAGCAAATGACGTCCAATGCCGGGGAACACACGAAGTACGTCCACACGAAAGTTCGTCCGCGCAACGCAAGTGGCAAACGAACGCATTTTGTCGAGAACGTGAAACCACTAGTACGATCGTACAGAGTGCGCTGCGTCCGCTAGCGGCGTGTGTGCGTGATTTGGAGATGTCAGACACTGCTAATGTCTGGCCAACATAACGTCCAGATGCAAAGTGTTTTATTGATGATCCGTACAAAAACACGAACGCAAATGCGCATCGTATGACCGCTATCGCGTACTCCGTGAAAAAATGCGTCCATTCGTTCGAACGCACTTTTTCACAGACAACGCGAAAATGCGTTCGTCTGACCCTAGCCTAAATGAAATGCGGCTAGTCTTGGCATTAGGTGTGATTTTATTCTAATTTATTTCATAGCATTGAGTTATTGACGTATTTGCCAATTAACCCCTTCACTACAAAGCGATTTTCCTACAAACCACTGTCAGGAACCAGTGGTGTTTTTTTTTTTTTTTTTTAACAAATTTTTAGTTATATAGTAAAAATATTTGGAAATATTCCCAGTGTATTTCTTACTGTAATAACCTATTTGACAGGCAGATGACACCATCTACTGTCCAAAAGGAGTTACTACAGATCTGGGCTCTATGTAGGATCAGCAGGAGAGCTGTCCATTAGAGACATTCCTCGGCTAGTATTAAAAAGTGTTAGCACTTAGGGCATCATGCCCATGGTGCTAAAACTTTGGGGGCACCTTCTGGAACCCAAATGCAAATGAAATGTATTCGCAGCAAACGACTTTCATTTATAATGATACAACATGGGTCTAGATCCTGTAAACACAATCTCGGGCTGCTGTGTCTGCTACTGCTGATCATGTATTTGGGTCATGGTAGTAAAGGTGTTAAAGTGCAAATGTATGCAATTAGAACCAATATTAATTTTTTATATAAATTTTTTTGGGAAGAAAAACACAATTCTTTCCAGTTGCAATGCCTGCAAATAATTACTTGCCTCACTACCCATCTCCAATAATTATTTTGCTTTAGGGTCCCTCCATACAAAGTCCTATGTGCTGGAGGAACGGCAGAAAACAGAATTTGAAAAGACTGTGTATTCCTGAGACGTATTACAACATATTAAATCATACTGTTACATGCTCTAGGGGACAGATGTTTTTTTCTCATATTGTACCAATATGTCAATGCATACCTGACCTAGGTTAAAATATGTTAGATAAATTTACTAATTTTATTGGTCCATGAAATGCATACGTTTTAGTAGACTCATCATGTATAAAACAGTTATCTTGTGTATATGTTCTTGGATTTTAAGTTCTTTCAGGTAAAGGTATATAGAACCTGTAAGTATCTGAGAGTGAATTCTTTTTTCAGTTCTCTAAAATGTTCCAGCGACCTTGTGGTTCCTCCTTGTAAGAGGACTTTGAGAACACATAATTAAATTTCTGCTTTGTGCCTGTACTTAGGTGAGTAATCGGAAGGACAAGCTATAGCTAGACTAGGTAATCTCTTTATCTTTTTTTTAAGAGAGAAAAGTGAGATATTGAGTCTGTACTATCCTGGCATTTCTGCCCGTGTGAAGCTTTCTAGACCAATTTTGTTATTTGATCTTCTAATCTTTACAATTGCTACTGGATTATTTTCTCACACTATAATTTTAGTGTACTCTGCTACTGATGGCAAAATATTTTTTTTTTCCTAGAGAGGTCTAAAAATGTGGATATCAAATATGCACTCAAAAATTCCATTGCAGATCAAATGAAAGGGACATTGTGAAGATAAGATTTTTTTTTACTCATTTAACATTTCCTGTAGTCTGTTCACTAAAGTGGATTGTAGAGAATTGTTCTTTCCCCTATTCAACTATTTTGTCCTGTTTCAGTTATGTTTTCTGCTAATCTATTTACCTCCTTCCATACACCTGATAATGGCTTGAGTTTCTATAGAAAATACGATAGATAATATCAGAATTTCCCTTTATGCTCACTGCAACAGATAAATTCTGAGGTTTAGGACTGGATTCCCATCAGGGTTATTCAAAGAGAATCAAAAAGCCACTGCACGTTCGGTGACTTTTCGTTCTCATCAATTCGGTATGATTTGGCGATCCCATTTCGGCGACCTTGCGGTGTATTCACTAAGCACCACAGGGCCTTCATAGTGCAGGGAAAAGTCGCCTCAAACCTGCTGAAAACTCACCGCAAAACCCGGCGAACGCACACCGAAACCCGCAAAAACAACTGGATTAACCCGCTGAAGACGCCGGAAAAACCCGAGTAGGAGCCGATCACACGCAGCGCAGAAGCCAGAAAAAGCCAACACCGCAGACGAATGCAGTGAATAAATTAAAAAAAACTGTTGCTTGAATGTTTTTTGTTTTTTTTTAGAAAGGATTTTACCAGGAAGGATACATTGAGATTTCTCTCGTTCAAGTATGTCCTGGGTGGCGAGTATGTACCGTTAGGTGTCTTGCTCAAGGACACTTACTGGAGAGGTGCTCGCTGGGATCGAACCCATGACTCCACAGTCTCTCTCCATGCAGAGCAGTGATGTTAGGCTGGGGTCAGACAAGCATAGTGTTCACCTCCGTTATTGCGCCTAAAAGTACGTCCGTGATAGCATGAAAGAAAGCCCATCGGAGCCTGACACATGAAGTACGTCCGCACTGAACTGTGGATGCACAACGGCCGAGACCCACGGACGCAAGGCAGGCAAGAACGTACAACCCCTAGAACGGCCGCACAAACGTCCTCATAGCTTTGTGAGTGAGTGATGGAACGTGGTCAGACGGACTGCATTTATACGCCCAGCATTTTTCACAGACAAAATGGTTTTGCTTTTTAATTGATTTTCCCTCCTACATCCGTCAAAATATACATCAGTGAATAAATGGACTGTGTGGCCACTACTGCGTCTTCCGTACTGACGTACGTCTGTGGGCACGGACGCACAGTCCGTAGAAATCACGCTTGTCTGACCCTAGCCTAACCTCTACTCCACCCAGCCGGTACCAAAAGTGAAACGCTGTTTGCAAAGAAACTACTGAGCGAAAATGTCTGAAATTTTAATATGAGCTCCAAGGAATGATAATAAAAAGGGCTGTTACAGAAAAAATAAAAGTTTAAAAATAAAAATCTTAATTTTTTTTAAAAAAACAAGATCCCAAAAAATGCTTAAAATATCCTAAAAAATTTTATAAATAAAGAGTCTCTTTACTGCAGAATATTATAATCAACGGTTTATTAGATATTGCATTAAAACCGGAATATTTTTAACATTGAAGCCTATGGTATTCACCTGAATGAATCTGCCGCATGAAACCACCGAATTGCAGGGCAATTCGGCAACTTTTCATTGCTAGCTTTTGCTCTCTGAATAGACGAAGCATTGCTTCTCTATGGGGATTCACTGCCCTTGAACAGGCACCGAACAGGCACCGTATGTGCAGGCAAATCGCCAGGATTTGGCGAATTGCCTGCTCTGGATAGCCGAATGGCCAAGAAAGGTATTCCCTTTCAGCAGCCATTCGGATCTCTTTGAATAACCCTGTGTTGCTACGATTAATCATGGGTACATCGCTGTAAATAGGCACATTGACCAAAACGTAAGCCCACCCAGGCCATTTTAAGAATAGTAACACACAAATGCGGGCTGTGGAAGTTGGACTATGTACCACCCAAAATGGCATCACAGGGAACCCATGCCACCTCCACAAAACTTTTCATTTATGTGAAATAAAAGCGATAACATTCTCAATTGAAGGGGAAAATCCTTTCCTGCAAACTTGCACACTTTAGGCTGGGGTCTTGATAAAGTAACTGTATGAACCGCGTCGAGCTGGGGTCTCCGCGCTACCCTCCTTTTGGGGTAGTTTTTCACCGCACAGGAAAGGCTGATCTTGAGATACTGAGGTCTGGAGTATGAGCTGTATATGGTCCCCTTCGAGACGGAGAGTGTACAAAATACCGGAATCGGGAGTGTGTTCACGCACCAGGAGATTATTCATCTATTTCAAAGGTGTACGCGACTGGTACTGGATTGGTGTGATCACTGTATGCTCATTTCTTTTGCTTTTTCCGTTAACCCATTCAGCACTATTTGTGGGGAGATGCTTCTGAGCTACGGTGTTATTCTGAGTAATTTACACACTGCGATTGTTGTGTTACTATAGTAGATTTAGTCAACTAAAATTGAATGGATTTATACAGGGTTATTCAGAGAGAATTGAAAAGTCACCACACGTTCGTTGACCTTTCGTTCCCCGCACTTCGGGACGATTCGGCGATTCGAGTTTGCCCTGTGGTGTATTCAGCAAGTACCGCAGGGCCTCCCGTAGTGCAGAGAAAACCCGCCGCAAACCTGACAAACACTCACCGAACACTCACCAAAAACCCGTAGAAACCACCGCAAAAACCACACCGAACACTCGCCGAAAACTCACCGAAAGCCCGCAGGAACCGCTGCAAAAACCCCGCTGAACATGCCGGAAAAACCCGACGAGCCGCCAATCACAGCTCAGAGCAGCTGCTGGAAAACCCCGACAAGCAGACGAACGTGGTAAGAAAAAAAAAAGTTTGCTTGAATGGTTCAAAATTGAAAAGCTGTTTGTAAAAAAACCTACTGAACGAAAATGTCTGGAATTTACATATAAGGCCCTATGAATGATAATAAAAAGGTCTGTTACAGAAAAAACGAAAATACGATATTGAAAAAAAATGTTGCCGAAAAAATCCTGAATGCCGAACGCATTCTGAGCACACTGTGCGTCCGTGCATAACTGACTTACTTTCTGACTGATGATACTGTAGACACCACACGGTCTGTTTTTTTTTTGACTGATGTAGATGGGAAATAAAATTAATATGTAAAATTAAAAAAAATTGATACATGATATGAAAAACCATTTTGTCTGTCAAAAATGCTGGATGTCAAAAATGCAGTCTGTCTGACTACGTTCCATCACTCACACACAAAGCTACGCGGACGTGGCGCGCTCTGTGCTCCGTCCTAACGGTTTTTACGTTCTTGCCTAAATTGCATCCTGTCCCAAGTGCGTTGTGTGTCCGCACTTCGTGTGTGGGTCTCTATTGGTCATAATTTTATGCTACGACGGACGTTAAAATGTGCGGCAACACGAACGTGATCACTGCGTTCGTCTGACCAAAGAGCTATAAATAAAGAGATTTTTGTTACAGCAGAATAAAATAATAAATGGTTTATTAGATATTGAATTAAAACGGGAATATTTTTAGCATTGAAGCCTATGGGATTCTCCTGAATAAATCTGCCGAATTAGGCTAGGGACAGATGAGCGCATTTTCTGCGGCCACCGTCAAAATGTACGTCGATGCGTGCGCACGCATTTTTTCACGGAATACGCTTAAGTGGTCAGACGATGCGCAATTCTGGACGTATTTCATGACGATGGGGTGAAAAGTTTGAACGTTATGTTGGCCGCACACTAGCAGCGTCTGACGTCTCCTAATCACGCACACACGCTGCTATGCGGCCGCAGCGCACTCTGTACGTCAGTACCAGCGGTTTAACGTTCTCGAAAAAATGCGTTCATTTTCCACTTGCGTTGTGCAGCCGGACTTTTGTGCGACCGTACTTCGTATATTGGCCGTCATTGCCCGTCATCTGCTGCTAGTGCGGCCGTGATTAAGTGCGCCAGAACGCGCGTTCGCACTGCCTCAGTCTGACCCTAGCCTAAAACAACCAAAGAGCGGAGCATTTCGGTAACTTTTCACTGCTGTTCGTGTCTCTGAATAGACCAACCATTGCTTGTCTATGAGGATTTCACTGCCCTTGAACAGGCCCGTACCTGCGGGCAAACCTAGAATTTTGCATTCTCCAGTCATTCTCCTGGTTTTCACCTCTCTCTGAATAACCCTGCATGTAAAATCTAATCGAGAAAGAGAAAATGTAAATTTTATTTTTGTTCCAAAACAATGGCATTGTCCATGTGTCACCTATACAATGAGCAGTGTTGGAATTTTTTTTCCACATGTTCTCATCCAAACCTTTTGTGGTTATACAATCTATTTGTTACTCTTGTTAAAAAAAAAAACAAATGGGAACCTGTTACTGCAGTTTTGAGATACATCTTGAGATAAGAAATGGCAGCTGAATGAGATAAAACACAGAGCTTAAAAGACTTCTAATCTACCCTCTGGTGATGGAAGCTTTTTAGGCCAGTGACCTACCCTGCCAGTCAGGAGGTGCACATGCCAAGGTGCACCCCCAACCTTAAAATCACCTGTGATCTATAGTTCTTATTTTAAGAATACACTAACAACCTTCATTCTTTGTGATTCATAATAAAATAATGAAGACCCTGCTTTTTGCCCCTGCATTGAAGTAAATGTCCACACTGCGCAGATCCAGACAGCGTGTAACTTTCTGTGGCAATACTACTCTTATTCTATCAGTCTATGCACAGTGTGTTTTCAGGGAGTCATACTTCCACTGTCATTATTGAAAACTATTAACTAAATGACAAGACACTAAACACCTGCTGTGAAATGTTGGATTATACCAGCAATGATATGTATTTGTGCACATTTCAACTATGCCACGTTTTAATGTGAGGATGTATTTTTCGCAATTTTCTGCAGTTATAATACACTGTCACACAGGGGACTTCTTTCTTTACATCAGTAATTGTGCATGAAATATATTTTTGTGGTTCTTACCACGTTCTTTAGAATTCATTAGTCATCGTCTTACTTATCCCTGTCTGACATGTTTGATTTTCCATGTCTGGATTAAACATGTGAATTTACATTACTTCGCCTGTTTAACGCTAATCACTAAAACTCTTCTCTCACGTTTCTTCGATTTCCATTTCACATACAGGGTTATTCAGAGAGAGGTGAAAACCAGGAGAATGACTGGAGAAGTGAAAATTCTAGGTCAAAATAGCCAAACCAGAAAAATTCTCCCATTCATCTCACTTTCCAAATCGGCTACTTGGTGTAAATTGTTCTCTTCTCCTGCCAATTCTCCTGGTTTTCACCTTTCTCTGAATAACCCTGTTAATCTCCTATTTTCTCAATAAAACTGTTCTGCTTCTAGACATTTGTGTTATCCTGTGGTTGGTCTGACCTGTATTGTTTCATGAAGCCCTTAACTTCATACCACCTAAGTGCCTTTTGTGTGCTGTTCAGGTTGAGTTGATAATTGTGCTCTCCAGTGTTTGACCTTTTAGTTTGCTTCTTTATCCTTAGTGATTTTTTTTTTACCAGCCTAATCTAATCCTAGTTCCCACTTCTCATTTATCACAGGCTGTGATTCACATAAATACTTAATGTACCATTTATCTTGCACAGCGACATTTTATAACCACTGTCTTGGGCACCTACAAGATGTCATGCTTGTAATCATATACTGTTTCGATTTTAGGGCCCTTTCCATGTGTACTGCAGTTACTATTAAGAAGTGAGCAGTTATAACAACCCCACTTGTTAATCGTAGTAAAAATCTCCACTTGATCATCATAGCAGCTTCCATTGTACTTCAGCCAAGCTGCTAACATCCCTTGCAGCTCATCTGTTACACCAGTGTTTCCCAAACCTGTCCTCGAGACCCTCAACTAGGCCAGATTTTGCAGATTACCTTGGGGAAATGCAGGCTGAATCCTGCAATCACTGAGCAGCAAATCATATCACCTGTGCTGTGCATCAGATATCAGGAAAAAGTGGCGTGGCAGAGGGTCCTGAAGACAGGTTTGGGAAACACTGTGTTACACCATCTACCTGTAAATGAACACATCTAATAATTTGTACAGGAAGTGCTAGTTTGCAGGCTTCCAGAGAATAATAATCAATTCTTAGGACGCTCGTTAGTCTCTTCTTCAGCCAATATTTTAAAAAAAAGTTAAAAGGAGGGATCGGAATCAAAGCGGACATCACTACAGCAAGCCTATAATGTAATGGTGGCAATGATACCTCGCCTAAAGAAAAATAAGTGCTAGAGGTTTATATATAGAGGGAAGAAAGACCAGAAATTCAGCTTTAAGAAATGAACAGTCATTCAGTTAGAGACAGCAACCAGGCAGGCAGTAACAGGATCTAACAATGGGGGAGAGAGAATAGAGGAGGTAGAGCTGGGTGTCATCAACTAAGAGATGATATTGAAAACCTTAGGAAGAAATTAAATGACCAAGAGAGGTGGTATAGATAGAGGGATAGGAAGTCCATAACAAACATAGCCTTGAGGTACTCCCAGTGTCCTTCTGCTAAGGCTGGGGTCAGACGAGCGTAGTGTTCATGTCCGTTATTGCGCCTAAAAGTACGTCCGTGATAGCATGAAAGAAAGCCCATCGGAGCCTGACACATGAAGTACGTCCGCACTGAACTGCGGACTCACAACGGCCGAGACCCACGGACGCAAGGCAGGCAAGAACGTACAACCCCTAGAACGGCCGCACAAAGTGCGCTGCGTCCGCAACGTCCGCATAGCTTTGTGTGTGAGTGATTGAACGTGGTCAGACGGACTGCATTTATACCTCCAGCATTTTTCACAGACAAAATGGTTTTATTTTTAATTGATTTTCCCTCCTACATCCGTCAAAATCTACATCAGTGAATAAATGGACTGTGTGGCCACTACTGCGTCTTCCGTACTGACGTACGTCCGTGTGCACAGACGTACAGTCCGTAGAAATCACGCTCGTCTGACCCTAGCCTAAAACTGCAAGATCATGTACCTGCAATTACATAGAGTTCTCTCTCGTCTCATGGAGGAAAAGTAGTAAAGCTTCTGCACTCTGTCCAGAACTGTTTGTGCAATCACCAGAATCCCCCAAACCCCGCAGTAGATAGATGAGAAATACAGGAACATGCAACACCAGCAGAAATTTCTTGGAGATATAATATCTTTATTCCACAATAGTGAACCTGGGCAACATTTCGATCCAACAAGTGGAACTTTGTTAAGCCTTTCCCTGGTGTGTGTTTATTTATTTTTCTTCTTTCACCTCCATGGAGTCCTGTGGACCCAAGGGGACACCACCACTGTTGCCACATGGCACCGGTGCCAGTAGCTGTTAGTGGTTCACTCACAATAAAGCAAGTAGTATCGTGTCACTAATGGATAATGAGTCATGATACATTTTAGCAGTTCCTTACTACTGGCTCGGTTGGAATGCAGCATTTAGTCTTTCCGTGCTGATACTTTGGACACCCTAGTTGGCTTATTTTATGTTATTTATTTACGATCTCAGTGTCAAGGTGCTGTTAGAATATTTTCAGGGGCTTCGTAGGGACAGCCTAGCTACGCTAATAAACTGGCATGCCGCTACGTACAAGAATAAAATAATTGCTACCATACATAATTACATTTACACTGTCTGTTCCAATTTTCAGGTTTGTTTTCTATATCTCGTATGATATAGAAGATGTTCTTATCTATGGATCCCAAACTCAATTAATATTTGCATGCATTATCCGCTAGGTAGCAATTAAAAGTTTTATTAAAAATTCTAACATTGTTACAAGCAAATTTAAACATGCAATACACATCACAAAACCAATTCTATTTGGATTTTTCAATAGTTTTAACCTTTTCACTACCAAAACTCTACATTTTGCATTCTAATGTGTGCTCCTTTTTGGAGTTTATTATAATAGCCTATTGGTTCCCCTTATTAATAAGATCCCTGTGGCCCCTGTGGGGAAATTAAATCCACAACAACATCTCAGCCTGTATTGTCGACCTGTATTCCTGTAAGACTTTTCAAAGAGCAGTCCCCACTCCCAAGGTAACAAAGAAGTTCAACCAGAAGGTCAGCACATGGTGAGGGCAGAATACAGGACTCTGGGGTCACTCAGTACTACAGTACAAGGATAAGATAAAAGGGTAATAATTACTGGAAATTCCTGTATAGTACAGATACTAGGTGTTGCTGTAATCTCCATATACAGGTATTTTTTGGAAGTTGCACTGCTGAAAGACTTATTATGAATGATCACTACCAATTCATAAAAGCAGGATAACTGACCATATTTATTATCTATCTTTATGACATTAGCTGTATGTGGCACAAAGGCCATTTCTGCCTGTTTGCTGGTAATGCAGACCTTACGTGAAATTGTGCAAGATAATGACACCATCTAAAGTTTAGGAAAGGAAAAATGAATACATGAAAAATTAAAAATGCATGCATTTACTTTAATATTTTAACTACTTTGTAACACATCTCTATATACGAAATTGTCATTTTACCCTATATTTAAATTATAACTATACATCCCATATTTCAAGTAAATGTTATAATATTTTTTCTAAAAAAAATGCTTGGTAGAAAAGGTGTAATGATATGCCTTGCACATGGTGTGGCTCAGGAATATGCGTTGTCTACTTGCATTTGGTGTTTTAGAACCATATCTGTATGTAAATATGCAATAGAAGGATTTTATACTTGCTCCTCTTCAGGCACACATAGAGGGTTATTCAGAGAACACGGAAATGTCGCTGACATTTCGGTGCTCTCTCGTTCCCTGCACGTCGGTGAATCAGAGTTCTCCATCCTGCGGCAAATTCAGCATTGACTGCAGGGTCCACAGAGTGCAGGGAAAACCTGCTGCAAACCTGCCGACCACCTGCCGAAAACCTACCGGAACTGCTGCAAAAACATGCTGAACATGTCGGAAAAAGCTACCGAGCCACCGATCACAGCGCAGACCAGTCGCCAGAAAAAGCCATCCAACTAACGAACAGGGTAAAAAAAAACACAAAAAAAACAAACATTATGATTGACAAAAAAAAAACAGTATGACCGGCTGGGTGGAGTAGCGGTAACATCACTGCTCTGCGTGGAGAGACTGTGGAGACACAGGTTCAATCCCGGTAAGAGCACCTCTCCAGTAAGCGTCCTTGGGCAAGATACCTAAAGGTACATACTCGCTACCCAGGACATACCTTCCTGGTAAAATCCTTTCTCAAAAAAAGTGTCAAAATTTAAACTTGTGCAAAAAAACTTCTGAACGAAAATGCATGGAATTTACATATAAAATCCTAAAAAGATCTGTTACAGATAAAAGAAAAAACTTTTTTTAAAAAAATGGAAACAAAATTGCCCAAAAATGCCTAAAAGATCCTAAAAAAATCAATAAGAGACTTTTTACTGAAGATTACAATAAAACGGTTTTAGATGTTGAATAAAAACAGGAGTATTTCTAACATTGAAGTCTATGGGGTTCGCCTGGATAAACCTGCCGAATGAAAGCACTGAACAGCAGGGCATTTCAGCAACTTTTCTCTGCTGTTCGGTGTTCTCTGAATAGATTAACCATTGCTTTTCTATGGGGGATTTCACTGCCTTCGAACAGTCACTGTACTGGCTGGCAGTTTGCCAAAATTTGAAAAAGTGCCAAGAATTTTGTCCAGACCATTTTTGGAGTTTTGTGTGACATGATGTCCAATTTGCTTTTTTTCCTCCCTTTTTTTGTTTTGTTCCAATACACACAAAGGGAATAAACATGTGTATAGCAAAACATGTGTTACTGCAATACGTTTCTGTGAGAAATACTTGATTTTCTGGAACAATGTCTGGGGTGCCAACAATTTCGACCATGACTGCATGTAGTTTTGCTTCTATTTATATAAAACCCACAAGGCTGTTGTTAATCATGAGAACCATCTGAGTCCCGAGAGCGACTAACATCACGCTACCAGATACGTATTTTCTTATATATAATACAGCTCCAGATGTGGATGATCAAATGAAGTCCTGGAGAGCCAGCTCCATTATTCAGACTGAGAATCAAAAAAGGGAATCCAGGCATTCCACATGTGGTACAAATATCAGCTTTATTTGTTTGACATAAACAGCAAAATTTGGAAAGGCACACACCTGTCTATATGAGGTCTCAGAAGTGTAAATGCATATCGGAAAATGTGAAGAAAAAATTATTTAAACAATTTTTGCATAAGGATACAACATATTTAATCTGAAATAAGTAAGGGGTCTTCATACTTTCTGGATGCACAGTATATAAAGGAACTGTATAAAAAAGATGGTTTACATCTTACTCATAGGGGAATTCTATGTTCTCAGTGAGAAGTTCAAAGGTTTCACAAAGGAATATTTAAACTAGGAGGGGGGGACAAAAGGGTAAAAAACAATCTGCCCGATTGTCCCCCAAAACGAAATCGGAGGGTGCAAGCAACATGCGGGGTAAAAAATGACAAGCTCAGAGTCGTGTCTATAAATGCTCGCAGTTTAGTCAATAAAATCAATGAACTGGAGGCAATGATGGCAGCTGAAAAAGTAGATTTAGTGGCAGTTACTGAGACATGGTTCAGTAAGAAAAATAACTGGGACATAACAATACCGGGGTACTCTTTATATAGAAAAGACAGAGAAGGTAGGAAAGGAGGAGGAGTGGCCCTGTATGTGAAAAACAACATAAAAACGAACCAAATAAAAGTGAGCGAGGTGAACAGAGTCAGTTTGGGTTATGCTGACGTTTAGTAATCCTACAGTAGCTCGTGTAGGTGTGATCTATAGACCCCCTGGACAAGTAGAAGGGCTAGAGAATCTGCTAGTGGAGGAAATAGCCAACATGACAATGAAGGGGGAAGTTATTATCATGGGGGACTTTAATCTTCCTGATGTGAACTGGAAAACCAAAATAGCTGGGTGCACCAGGAGTACAAATATTCTAAACTCCCTACTCGGATTATCTCAAACACAAGTAGCTGAGGAGCCGACCCGTAAAGAGGCCATATTGGATTTATTACTCACAAATGGAGGTTTGGTATCAGACGTTGTTGTAGGTGAATATTTGGGATCTAGTGATCACCAGTCAGTGTGGTTTAATATAAGAACAGGGATGCAGCCGCACCACACAAAAACAAACGTTTTAGACTTTAAAAAAACAGATTTTTCTAAAATGAGATTTTGTGTGAATGAGTCATTATCAGACTGGAGGAGTTTAAAGGGAGTCCAGGAGAAATGGGATTATTTAAAGGAGGCATTTATATTCAATAAGAAACTTATACGAGATATAAATATCAATCGTTTATATTTCCTAGAAATTCTCCTAAATTCTTTTAATTGTCTGTGTTTTGCTTTGAAGAATACACTAATCAATAATCGGATAAAAACCTATATATATTTATTACGTATACAAAAAAGTTTCAAATCGCATATCATAAACAAAGATTTATAAAACAACCACATCTATCCATCAGCACATAGACACTAGCTTCTCAATATATGTATCTCCTGTTAGAAACTGCATATATGATTAATATTGTAGCGCTGGTTTAAAACACTGTTGCTGTAGTACTTATTTTTGGCACCACAAGCGCAATGTAAGAGACACTGGACAATGGGACTACGTTTTCCAGCATGCTTTGCGTTGGAAACAGGAAGTGGGTGGGGAGAAGAGACTTACATCCGCAGCCTCGTGCAGAGGAAACCCAGAGCGCGGCGAGGAGTGAAAAGAGCAAGACACACGTGAGACCGACAACAATCGTGACCAGGCCGGAGCGCAGGTGCGGCCTTGCGGAGCTAGAGATCAGTTCACACTACCTGCCAGAGACCTAGTAATCCACCGTTGCAAAGTATACAAAGATACAGAGTTGCTGAAGGACCCCCAGTGAGGAGACCGCGATGATCTAGTGGGAGTGCAGGCGGTGAGCTGAGCATCTTGTGACAGAAACGGACAAGCAAGACAAGCGGATCCGGTGGCACAGAGTCCCAGTCGGGTCGAGCGGAGAGACATCCTGGGTCGGGCAGAGCGCAGAGTATCTGGCGGATGGGTGAGAGGCCTTCCCGGCCACAGTAAAATAATAAAGCACGCTGCAAGTTTGTCTAAACCTACAGGGCCCCAACGTGACTAGTCGAAGACACAATTAAATTGTTCACTGGCCAGTTGAATCTTGTACCCGGGTACCAACACACGCACACACGTACACCTTTTTGGGACACAACCTGTACGGCACTCACATTCCAACAACGAAGGGGTTAATATTCATTTTTCTTTTCCGCTGCACGTTTCTCGCATTACGAACTTCTGTAAATATATATGTATACCGTGCTGCTTTATATATGCCAGTTTATTTGAGATCAGTAAACTATATAACGTATAAAATCCACAACAGTGCTGGTGTATATTTATTCCCTAGTGCGGGGAGACTGACCCGAGGTTTAAATTCAGTGGCTCCTCCGGGAGTGAGCGCTACAATATCATTTACTTTATCAGTTAGTAACTATACACAAATGGTTAATAAACATTTCTGCTTAACGAAAACATTTAACATGTATTTCCCAGCAAACCAATGTTTAACAAGCTAGATCTTGTAGAGATATATGTATCTCTCTATGCTACGTGGATCAACAAAAGATGAGCTATCACTTATTCTATTTCTAGAATGATAAGTAATAAAAATTTATTTAGTGAATCCTCCCCTAATATCGAATATTAAACTCCTAATCTTCTGCTTTTTATATTGTAGTTATATAATTCCTTGCTTATTAATTTCAATCACAGTAATTTCCAAATTCAATATATATATATATATATATATATATATCTTTTTATTTCACTTTGCAACAATTACTTTAGGATAAACTGGGACATAACAATACCGGGGTACTCTATATATAGAAAAGACAGAGAAGGTAGGAAAGGAGGAGTAGTGGCCATGTATGTGAAAAACAACATATAAACGAACCAAATAAAAGTGAGCGAGGTGAACATAGAGTCAGTTTGGGTTACGCTAACATTTGGCAATCATACAGTAGCTCGTGTAGGTGTGATCTATAGACCCCCTGGACAAGTAGAAGAGCTAGATAATCTGCTGTTTGAGGAAATAGCCAAAATGGCAATGAAGGGGGAAGTTATTATCATGGGGGACTTTAATCTTCCGGATGTGAACTGGAAAACCAAAATAGCTGGGTGCACCAGGAGTACAAATATTCTAAACTCCCTACTGGGATTATCTCTAACACAAGTAGTTGAGGAACCGACCCGTAAAGAGGCCATATTGGATTTAATACTCACAAATGGAGGTTTGGTATCAGACGTTGTTGTAGGTGAAAATTTGGGATCTAGTGATCACCAGTCAGTGGGGTTTAATATAAGAACAGGGATGGAGCCGCACCACACAAAAACAAAAAAGTTTTAGACTTTAAAAATCAGATTTTTCTAAAATGAGATTTTGTGTGAATGAGTCATTATCAGACTGGAGGAGTTTAAAGTGAGTCCAGGAGAAATGGGATTATTTAAAGGAAGCATTATTGAAGGCCACAGGCAATTGCATTCGGCTTGTTAGCAAAAACAAAAAGGGAAGAAACCTCTGTGGTACTCTGCAGAAGTGGCCAAAATAGTGAAGGACAAAAAGATAGCATTCAATAATTATAAAAAAACTCAGGCAACCTATAAAATTAGGCAGAAAGAGGCAAAGCAATTTATAAGAACTTCCAAAGCACACGCAGAAGAGAAAATAGCTCAGTCAGTAAAAAAGGGGGACAAAACATTTTTTAGATACTAAATGAGAAAAGAAAAGTGAAACGAGGATTAGTTAGATTAAAAACAAAGGAAGGAAGGTATTTAGAAGAGGATAAAAGTCTTGCTGACTGCCTCAATGAATATTTTTGTTCAGTCTTTGCGGAAGAAAAGGAAGGAAAGGGACCTCAGTTAGGAGCAAACACTAACGAGACATTTACATATGAGTTTACAGAGGAGGAGGTTCTACAGCAGTTGTCTAAAGTAAAGACAAATAAGTCAATGGGGCCTGATGGGATCCACCCTAAATTATTAAAAGAGCTCAGTGGTGTAATAGCAAAACCGTTAACAAGGATTGGTTAAATAAATCTGTTAACGGGAGTCGTCCCAGAAGACTGGAAATTAGCAAATGTTGTGCATATTTACAAGAAGGGTAGTAGGGAGGAATCGGGGAACTATAGGCCAGTTAGTCTTATGTCAGTAGTGGGGAAATTAATGGAAACCATGTTAAAGGAAAGGATTGTTGAACATCTAAAAACACATAGATTACAGGATCAGAAACAACATGGGTTTACCTCAGGGAGATCATGCCAAACTAATCTTATTGATTTTTTTGATTGGGTAACAAAAATAATAGACAAAGGTGGTGCAGTAGACATTGCTTATTTAGATTTCAGTAAGGCTTTTGATACTGTTCTGCATAGAAGGCTTATCAATAAATTGCAATCTTTGAGCTTGGATTCCAATATTGTTGAATGGATTAGGCAGTGGCTGAGTGACAGGCAACAGAGGGTTGTGGTAAATGGAGTTTATTCGGTGCAAGGTCTTGTTACCAGTGGGGTACCTCAGGGGTTAGTACTTGGACCCATTCTCTTTAATATTTTTATTAGTGATATTGCAGAAGGTATTAATGGAAAAGTATGTCTTTTTGCTCATGACACTAAGATTTGCAACAGGGTTGACGTTCCTGGAGGGATCAGCCAAATGACAAATGATTTAGGTAAACTAAAAAAAATGGTCGGAGCTTTGGGAATTGAGTTTTAATGTGGATAAGTGCAAGATAATGCACCTGGGACGTAAAAACCCAAGGGCTGAATACAGAATATTTGATACAGTCCTAACCTCAACATCTGAGGAAAGAGATTTAGGGGTTATTATTTCAGAGGATCTAAGGGTAAGTAGTCAATGTAATCGAGCAGCAGGAAATGCTAGCAGAATGCTTGGTTGTGTAGGGAGAGGTATTAGCAGTAGGAAAAGGGAAGTGCTCATGCCACTGTACAGAGCACTGGTGAGACCTCACTTGGAGTACTGTGTGCAGTACTGGAGACCGTATCTCCAGAAGGATATAGACATTTTAGAGAGCGTTCAGAGAAGGGCTACTAAAATGGTGTATGGCTTGAAGGAGAAAGGTTACCAGGAAAGGCTTAATGATCTTAACATGTATAGCTTGGAAAAAAGACGAGACAGAGGAGATATGATAGAAACATTTAAATACGTAAAGGGAATCCACAAGGTAGAGGAAGGGAGTATATTTAAAAGGAAACAAAGTAGCAAAACAAGAGAACATAGTCTTAGATTAGAGGGGCAAAGTTTTAAAAGTAACATCAGGAAGCATTATTTTACGGAGAGGGTGGTGGATACATGGAACAGTCTTCCAGTAGAAGTGGTAGAGGCCAAAACAGTAAATGAATTTAAGCAGGCATGGGATAGGCATAGGGCTATCCTAAACAAAAGATAAATCCAGGTAAAGTATCCATGTAATTGGGCAGACTAGATGGGCCGAAAGGTTCTTATCTGCCGACATTTTTCTATGTTTCTAGGTTTCTATATATCTCTCATTTGCATTTTTTTATTTCTTCATGAGAAATATAGAGAATGCTATAGATGTAAACTTGTTTTTCCACATGATTTGTCTTCTCTGCCTAGCTGCTGCTATATGTTTCTGTTTTATTGCATCAATCAACTGAAGAAATAATGTAACCACTAGACTATTGTTATTTTACACTGGTCTTACAGCTAGAATAGCCTATTTTAATGAGCTAAAATCCTCTACAGAGTAACGTGCACAATATATCACAGCAAAACAGAAAAAGAACGTAGATTCTACGTTTCTATTTATGTATGTATACTCAGGCTGAGGAGGAAACTTTTTGGTTAACAAATTAATCTATTTTATTGCTTACAGGGTTATTCAAAGAGATCCGAATTGTGGCCGAAAAGGTAACCGAACAGTTAAATCAGCGTACGGTTACCTTTCCTGGCCATTCGGCTATCCAGAGATCAGGCAGTTCGCCAAATGTTGGCGAATTGCCTCCACATGCGGTGCCTGTTCGTTGCCTGTTCGAGGGCAGTGAATCCCCATAGAGAAGCAATGCTTCGTCTATTCAGAGAACAAAAACCAGCAGACTGTTCAGTGGTTTCATTTGACAGGTTTATTCAGTCGAATCACATAGGCTTCAATGTTAAAAATATTCCCGTTTTAATCCAATATCTAATAAACCATTGATTATAATATTCTGCAGTAAAAAGTCTCTTTATGTATAGATTTTTTAGGATCTTTTAGGCATTTTTCGGGATTTTTTAGTGAATCATTTTTTTCGGTTTTTGATTTTTAAATTGGTTTTCATTTTTCTGTAATAGCCCTTTTTATTATCATTCATTGGACCTTATATGTAAATCTCAGACCTTTTCGTTCAGTAGTTTCTTTGCAAACAGCGTTTCACTTTTCAAACATTCAAGCGTACTTTTTTTTTTTTGTTCACTCCATTCGTCTGCGGTGTCCGCTTTTTCTGGCTGCTGCTGTGCGTAAGTGATCGGTGGCTGCTCGGGTTTCTACGGCATGTTCGACGAGGTTAATCCAGATGTTTTTGCGGGTTTCGTGTGCGTTCGCCGGGTTTTGCGGTGAGTGTTCGTCGGGTTTGCGACGGCTTTTCTCTGCACTATGACGGCCCTGTGGTGCTTGCTGAATACACTGCAGGGTCACCGAAATGGGATCGCCAAATCGCACCGAATTGAACAACAATTCACCGAACGTGTGGTGACCTTTTGATACTCTTTGAATAACCCATTAGTTTTACTTAGCCATATCAAACAATGAATTAATCCTTACTATACCAGAAGCCTTTTCTTTACCTTAAGAGAAGCCTTTTGTTCTGAAAAATAAAATCTTAACATTTTATTAGAAACATGGGTTTTGCAGTTAACGTTGCTAGTTTGTCCTACATTATTAGTTATGTATAGATTGTCAAAATATCTGTGCAATTTTTAATTATGCACTATGACCAAAGTCGATTGTCAGCAACCTTGGCCCTCCAGATCTTCTGTAACGATATTTCACTTGATGCACAGTCAACCTAATGAGTGGCTGAGCATCTTGGGAGAGGGCCAGAGTTGCTGACCCCTGGCCTACGTTCTCACTCTTAACACAGTGGTGTTCCAGCAGCCATTCATTGTGTTTTTATTCTTTGTGACAACAGTTTTCACAGAATGTTATAAAGTATGTGCATGTCAGTTTGCTTCCAACTGAAATCCGTGAGTCAGAATTTCAGAAGCACTTAAAATTCCAAAATGTCAATCCACCAAACAGAAACGTATCCGATATGAAAGTAAAACGAATCGACCCAGATATTCAAATCACTCCGTTTTCATTCAAGTGAAAATAAATTAAACTCCTTGTGCAAAGCAAGTTCTCTAACCCTAATCCTAAAAAAAAAGAAGAAATAGCAACCATAAACCTAATACTAATCCTATTATTAACCCTAACCCTAATATTAAAACAGGTACAAATCATAACCCTAACACTGACAGTAATTCTAAAGCAAGAAAAAATAGCAACTTTAATCCTAAAACGAACACATATAGTAACCATAACCTAACGCTAAACATAGTATCAACCAAAACCCTAGTATCAATTATTCCATTTTACTGGTGTCATTAAAATAACACTAGTAAATAGTACGTGCATGTCAAATGGTTTTGTATGTACCACTATTTGGACGATTTTCAGTTTGGCAGAAATGGCAGGTCCAAAAATTCTAAAAAATTCTATAAAATGAATTCCTGCATAAGGTATAAGATATATTTATTAATGTGGTATGACCTACACCATGTCGATATTTGTCTTTTAAAGAAATCAACACATACATCCTGTTTGGGAAAGGGCTGAGGACGGCCGCAAAGAGTCCATCTACTTTCATAATAGAGCCAGGGTGGCTCTCTATTTGTGAGGTTTTTTTGCACCTTTTTCTAGATAAGATAAAACAGTGTTGCACTAAAAATAAATTTTATTGTGTCTCTTTTAGAGGTGATACGATCAATATTGATTGAATATAGGACTACTGTTGATTGCATAGAAAAGGTAATCTATGTGGCATGTTATTTTTTTTTTTTTATGGAATCCCATACTGAGAATGACGAAAATAAGAAAACTACCCCAGAACATTGTATATGACGAACTATGAATGAAACATTACGGAAAGCAATGATTGCGGAACCTGTGGACAATTAAGAAGAAAATGGTTGAATAAAGGATTGAAAGCACGTCGTGATAACATGTGGGTTAAATGAGGATCATGATTGGTTATGGCTTGACTGGTTATGGGTATGACTTGAATAAAAAGGGAAGGAACAGTTTAGTGAATTTATACCGATTGAAAAAGGTGGTCTGTGTTTCTGTGTTACTACCGAAACGCGTCTGTTATTTTGAATAAATCTTTTTCCAGAAAACGCCTGCCTACCAGTTTTCTTTTGGGGGTTTCGGTTGTACCATACAAACGACCGCATGCTGAATAAGGAGAGCCTCCCTTAGGCTCAGAACCACGTGAGTGAAACCATATGTATTTTATAGCTTATTCGACCTACACCATGTCGATATTTGTCTTTTAACGAAATCATCACAGATGATGTTCCTGTTCGGGAAGGGGCTGAGGACGGCCGTAAAGAGTCCATCTACTTTCATAATAGAGCCAGGGTGGCTCTGTGAGTTTTTGGACCTTTTTCCTAGATAAAAATCTTGACAAAACCGTGTTGTACTAAAAAGAAATTTTATTGTGTCTCTTTAAGAGGTGATCCGATCAATATTGATTGAATATAGGACTACTGTTGAGTGCATAGAAAAGGTAATCTATGCCAATTGAGCGCTGCACTTATTGATTTCTTTCTCCAGATGACATTGTTCCCTGCCAAACCCTGTACACTGGCAAAGTATTTTGTGAACTCTATAATTTTCTATGAAAAAAGATCTTCAGGAATTTTTTTTTTCCCACAAAAACTATTTTCACGGCTAATCACATGCCAATCCTAGGAGAAATATTTTGCTGCGCCGGTTTTATCAAACGTCAAAATGAATGGTATTATTTAGTATACTATCATAAAATTAAAAGCATCTTGAATAATGATATAGTGGAGCAAACAGCTCTTACATTAGCTTGTACAAATGAAGCCACTGATCAGTGAGATTCAAAAACTGTTTAATTTTCTTGACCTCTGTAAGCACATGAATCATTGTTCTTATTTTGCATCTGATAAACTACCTAATTTTAAATAATGTGGAGGTATGCAGTTCACTCACTCATGAAGGGCTATATAATTGAGATCACTAGGAGTACGGGGATTAAATAAAATAAAATTAATCAAGGTCAGGTTCTTTTAACTTTAAAATCGCGGACAATTCAACATCATAAATTCTTTTTCCACAATAGAAACGTTATCCAGAATAAACCAACTCCAATAAACACAAATGTACATTTTTATTTTAATATTACACAATGCCAACATTCTTGATTTAAAGTATATATATATATATGCAAAATTAAGACCACAAAGACCATCTTTTATAGAGTTTTTTAAATTTCATATATAAATTTATGTTGACTATGATAAGCTATTAACACTATTTCAGATAATACACCGAAAATATGAAACAAAGCTTCTAATATTGTAATGACAGATAACAACCAATAACAAAATGATAAATAATTGGAACTTTCATGTTTTACGACTATTACGTACCTTTTATCAAAAGATGACTACTACCTCGGTACTCTGTGGATTTGTAAACTCTTAATAGTTAAGTAATTATGGCAATGATATTGGATATAAATAACAATGACAGTATAATTCTATTCAATAACTCCATCTTCTTGTGTCTTAAATCATGTACAAGGTGATTACATTACACCTTGGCATACCATTAAATAATGTTCCTCCAGTAAGCACTGAAATATTCATTTATATGCACCTAGGTCACACAATATTTTAAAATATAGTAATTCCACTGTGTAGGGTATGTTTCCAAAGAAAGAAAACCTTCAAATATTATGGACCTTATTCCAAGGTTGGTGGTAACTTAACCAGAGCTAACGTAAATTTTCCAGAGCCATTATATTCTATGTTAAGTTTACACCAACCCTGGAACAGGACCCTATGGACCCTATTCTGTAGTTACTGTTAAAATGGAGAAAGTAAGCAGGAAAATCTTTGCCTGCAGATTTTCCCTTACTGTCTCCATTTTATCGCTGTATTCAGAGGTATGTGCTATTTTGGAAACTTGCCCCGGAACACGGCGCAAAGCTGGCAAATGCCAGCAGTGGCGCTTCACACTGCAGCGAGTATCAGCTCGTGGAGTTCATAGGACTCCATGGAGCTTTGCAGGTCCCGGCTGTGAGCTTTGTGGGAGCGAGCTCTTGCAAGATCACGCAGAGCCATGTAGTGATCACGGAAGGAGATAAACTATTTGTTCCCAGTTTCACTCTGCTCTTGGTAAGAAGACGCAGCGGACCATGCTGCCCTTTTCACCACAGGTTTAGAGGGGAGTATGGGATTTAACGCCTTAAGGACCAATGACCTACATAGTACGTCCTGGGGAAAATTCCTCTTATGGACCAAGTAGTGACAAAGTTGTATGTACAAATCAGAAAGCGCCGCGGAAACGATAAGGGGGAATCCTACCTCTGTATCAACGAGATCACCACCAAAAGGACACCGCTAGTCCAAAAGCAGAGAGACGAAAAAATAAGGCGCGGGATCTCCAGTGGAACGAGTGAAAGACGAAAATTTATTCGGGGACAGCAAACCCCATAAGACAAGTGTGAGGTTTTGACCCGAAGGTCTTAATCATACATGTATGATTAAGACCTTCAGGTTGAAACGTCACACCTGTCTTATGGGGTTTGCTGTCCCCGAATAAATTTTCATCTTTCACTCGTTCCACTGGAGATCCCGCTCCTCAAAATTGTATGTACGTCATGGTCCTTTAACCCCCTCCCTCCATATACTCACCTCTCTGGCTGGGCTCCCATGGTGGACTGGCAAGGTTAAGGCCTGCCCCACGTGTTTATGGGGCCCGGCCATAGCAATGATGTCATCGACAGGCACCCCCGGTGACTGCAGTGATTAATGTGGAAGGGGAGGGGGGCTCCTTTTGGAGCACTCTCCCTCCCAAAAGGTGCAACACAAAAAAAGAGAGTTACCTCTCTTTAACCCCTTAGGTGCCAGAATGCAATTTGCACCCGGAAGTGGCTGATATCTTAGATGTCACAGGTTTAATTTTTGCAGGAAAAAAATGTTGCCGAGCCCAGGTGCGGTGACAATAGTGGAGCGAGACAGATATATGGGGTATAAACAGACAAAGGTTTATTCAAAAGGGACAGCAGCAGGGAATAAACTAGAGAGCACTGAATAAAGTATAATTAACAGGTGGTTGTGCGAGACAGGACTGGGACTGATGTACTAAACACAAGACAAAGGATAGAATACATCAGGCGGACAGGAACTGGACCGGCCCAAGTATATACAGAATGCTAAAACAAGAGACAGAGGGGCAGGACAGGAAGAGGGCTGACCGTAACAGAAATCAGGAGACACAGAGCAACTGGAGAAACAAGGACACTTACTGGGAATAGGACAGAACGAAGGAGGGGGCTGAGGACCACGAAACACTGTGGGTAAAAGTCCAGGCAAATATGGGTATCAGACGAGGTCTTCAAAAGGGGCAATCCAGGTATCCTGGTCAAAGTTCAAAGCATGGGTCAAGGCAGGCAGCAGGCAAGAGAATAGAGTCCACAGCAGAGTTCATACTCAAGGGAAACAATGGCAAGAGTATGGTTGAGGTTTGGCAGGATCTTCAGACAGGCTGATGTGTACTGCACTCAGGTCAAAGGCATCTGATAGACTTCAATGCAGAAGCGTTCCCCCTAGGGTGGAGTGCAGCTATAAAGGAGACCTAGCCCACACCTGAGGTTAGGAATCAGGAAAAACCTGGTGTGGGCACCTGGACATGAGAGCAGGGGAAAATCTGGTCTGATGTGTCCACAAAGAAGGAACGGCACTTTATTTGGCCGTGACGCCCTTCACCTGCCACAGCTACTGCAGGAGGGGGAAATGCTCACCCCATATCTCTCACATGATTGGTTTCCTGAGTCCAATTTGCCATCTACATAAGAGATACATGGTTGACCCTCAGAGGGATAAAGCTGTAAATCTAATCATGCTCATGCACATGCCCTGGTATGAGTGCACGAATTCCTGACATTCTAATTTAATGCCTATTCTAACTCGCCTCCTGAAACTTTGACAAAAAACGTCAGCAATCCTGAGAGGAGGATTCAAACAGCAGCAGGAAAATTGTCATTGATGAATCTTCCCTCCGTCTGATTTAAGTACCCTTTTTGGAAACCATTGTATAGATAATGGTGAATAAGGAGCAATTCTCATTCAGTAGTCATAGAAATCTAAATGTAAATTTTTTATAGTGTACAACTTTGTGTTCTTTTTGGAAACCAGGCTAATATTTTACTAAAAATTCAATATCTTCACTGGACTTCACTCAACTGTCAGTAAATAAAAACACTCTTGCATAGTGACAAGTTGTTCCTGTTGTAATGTACTGAAATCTATTTTATTATATGTGCATAAAAAACAATGTCAAGGACACATACAATCTTAAATAGAGATGTGTATGTTTTTAAATAAACTGACTTTATTTTTTTAACTAGAAATAAGATATATACAGTATATGTATCAGAATTACTAATTTCAAGTAATGCTTTGAAATAAAACGAAACAAGCTAAGAAGCATTTTTTGTCTAAAATCTTTCTAGTCATCTACAGGGTTTGATTTACCGAAACAATTTCTTTAATTTATAGAGGACAAAATTAGAAGAAGCTTGAATCAGCTTTTTCACTTCCATTGTGCTAATCGGGGCAGATGGGCTGAAATCTAGCTGGGCTGCTTAATCCCCTTAGGATCTATTTACAAACTGCTGGAAACAGGTCTTTCTGGTAAAAGAATGATGCTCTGATGTAACAACATAAGCACTTTTTAAACCTCCATTGTAGTATATGTTTTTTTTATTCTCATTTGCATGCAATAATGTTTCTTGTTGGTACTCAATAAAAAAGTTTAAAAAGTGTACTTTTATGACAAATAACAGAAACTTTGTTTCAAACAAATTGTGTCATACAGTACAGTTTGAGAGGCAATATATGCTGCACCATGTTTATTATTTTTGTTCTGAGCTAATACCTCCTGTAAGACCTCAGTAGATTGTTATTAGGTTGTTCAACGGGCCACCTTGTGACTCATGTCTGTGTTCTCTACATGCTTTCTTTAACTCCTTCACTACCAAATAGTTTTCCATAAAACTACTGCCAGGACCCAGTAGGATTATGGAAAACATATTTCCTTTGCAAACAGAATAAAAACTATTGTACTATTTATAAAATGCATTTTAGAGAAAGGAAGCTTATTTGACAGAGGGCTTCCCCTGTTTACCAAAAAGCACTACTACAAGTATATTCATACAACTAGAGATCCGGCTTTTCTGTGAGAGACCAACCGAACTCCAAACAGTTCAAACAACCCCAGGACACTGGATCATATGGCCAAGCAGCTGAAAATTTGGGGGGCATGTTCTGGAGTAAGACTCCAAATTTAGTTTGCAGTAAGTGAAATTCCTTTGCATTTCTCCAGAATATGACCAGATCATGTTTGCTTGATCTTGGGCTCCTGCAGGAGCTTTTGAATATGAGCATACTTGATTGTAGTTGAGAAGGTGTTAAAGCCCAATAAGACACCACCATCTTGGTTATAGTATTGACACAGCAATTGCACAGTGATCCTAGGTCCAATCCAAGCTGTCAATGTTGGGATCAGAAGAATAAGCCTACAGGAGAAAGGCAATGGTGGTACCCAACATTTGCGTATGACAGGTGAACGTAAAGTGACTTCAACATTTTGTTTTAATATGAGAAGAAGAAATTATGACAGGTCAAACTATTTTAATTTATGGGTCTACTCACTAAAAGGTGAAACTCTGGAGAACTTTTGGAGAAGTGAAAATTCTAGGTCAAAATAGCCAAACCAGAAAAATTCTCCCATTTATCTCACTTTCCAAATCAGCTATTTTGACCTAGAATTTTCACGTCTCAGCGTTCTCCAGAGCTTCACCTTTCTCTGACTAACTATGTTAGTGTGGTTTAGATCAACGTTTTTGTATTTAGTATTGCTATAATTTCGATTAACTGATTTTATTGACCTTACACGTGATACATCAGCATATCGACAGTCAATACAAGAGCTGGAAAGTGCAGTAGAAATGCCTTCGGAGCAGTTTATTTGCATATGCAAGTGGACATGCATGATATGAGTGGGAATCCTGTTGTAAAATATAAATACCCTTTTAAATATTTTGCTAGCCAAATTGCTAGCACATTCGTAGAATTGAATATCCTAGCAAATGAGCCTCAGTTGTGTCATATCAGGTTCACTTTCATATGCAATAGTGTTTAGATGATCCCAAAAGTACTTCATTTTACAAAAAAAATATTGTTTAAAAATATAGAATAATATTCTAAAAGCAGTAACAAAAGGATGATTTTAAAAATCGAAGAACATAATCTAGTGGGCTTTTGATTGTCTTCTGAATCCGAGTATATTATGCTGAAGTGATATACTGCATTTCTTTCCTTTATTGCCCTAAATTATTATGGCACATATGGCACACCGCATGAACATTTAGCCAAGCTCCAAAGATATATTTTGATGTGGCATCATTTCAGATTATATCCTCAAGCATTTTTATTCTATTTCAAGGGAGAAAAAACAAAAGTTAACTTTTGTCATCTATTGATCCACCAAAGAAGTCATGTTTATAAAAGAGAGAAACAACAGTATTCATTCTAACATATGTTATTAAAGTGCTGTTGTTACTTTTTCCATAAATACTTATACAACAGAAACAGATTGTAGTTCCTTTTTTTTTGTGATCTCTAAATATTAAGTAAATACTGCTTAGACAGATCTGTGTTAAAATGCTAAGTAATAATTACTGGAAATAAAGAAAGTAATTGAGGACAAACGTTTGTGAAATCAGCAGCCAATCATATAATGTGATTTTCAGTGAGCTATGCAGGAAATCTGAATGCTCCAATTCTCTTTTCCAACTGCATCAGAGGTTGAGATGCACTACAGGTCAATTTAAACACGATGTGGGTTGACCGCATTGTAAGCCTTGTGGAGGTATAGCTCAAATGGAGATTACCTTCCCTGGGAAAAAGGTAGTCCAGGCAGCAAAATTTATTTTTAAATCTGTGCAGCCGTCAGCTTTTTATTTAAAAGGTTGCAATAAAACAAAATAAGACAAAAAGCAAATCCTTGCCATCCAGGCTCTGACTAAACAGGCAGGTTTCCTATCTAGCAAGTGGTGAGCTTATCTCCGCCGCCTCACCAAACAAAAGCACTTTGAGCAACTTTTTACTTACACACTTTCAGCTTGTAGCTCTCCCAGAATGCAGTCTGAGTCCCAGGCCAGAGCAACATCCTGTTTCAGCTTTCCATTTTTTTTTTAGCTCCCCTGGATAAGCAACTATTAAGCAATTAACTATCCAGGGGAGAGACACAACACCTGGATTCTTCAGACCCAAAGTCAGCACGAAAACCCGGTCTGGATTCAGCTAGTCCTGTACATAGGACAGAAAATGAGGGGAAATATATCGCCCCTCAATGACCTTCCCTTTCCTTATGTCACAGCATACATACTATTTGGTTTTATTACGTGCACTTTGACCACATGCGCGTTTATCGCTAGACAGAGGTACTGCATGAAAAGCAGCCCAAAAAGCAGAGATAAAGGTTTATTGCTATAATTTCTAGTAGCTAATTGTATAGTCATTTCACACATGATACATCAGTATATAGACCGCCAACACAAGAGCTGGAAAGTGTAGGAGAAATGCCTCCAGAGCAGCTTATTTGCATATGCAAGTGGACATGATATGAGTGGGAATAATTTAATAGGGTACTTAAAGTGTCATGTGCTTTTTGTGGAGATGCGTGTTTATCACTAAACGGAGGTACTGCAAGAAAAAGCAGCCCATTTTAATGGCCACAAACTGGAACTCTATATCTGTGCAAGATAGGTCGGAAATTGTCGTAATGATTGCCTGCAAGTTTTCAAGGAGAAAAGCAATGAAATATTGCATCCCCCCATTAATACCCACATAAACACAGCAAACAATAAATCATGTCAGAGTGTAAGTATGTGTGCAGGGTTGTTTAATGCATTGGTTCGACTCTTACCGCATAGACAATGTGCGTTTAAAGTAACAGTACTACTCATACTGTTGTGTGTTCTGTGTTTTCATGTACCACTGTGTTTTCTACTGTACAGAAATTGCAGGTTCCGTGTTTTTATGTAGCAGTGCAAATTTTACAGTATGGACATTGCAGGTTCTGTGTTTTAATGTAAACATATAGCTCTATCTGTATAAACATTGCGGGTTTCATGTTTTAATTTAACCTCCCTGGCGGTAAAAATTTTTCAAAATTTCGTGTCTAAAAGCGTCTCAATTTTTTTTTAAAGAAAGCGTGTTTTTGTACATAGTTATCCTGTAATAATTAGGAATCACGCACTGAAATCCATGCAATCAAGAGTCCTTACTGGTAAAATCCTTTATAAATAAATAAATTAATAAAAAATAAATAGTAAATACACTGAGTCCGATAAAGTTTGAAACACGACATAATAATTTATTATCCCAAAAATAATTATCCAAAATAATGCAAATAAATGATATTCAATAAAATGCAACAAAAAACACTGAAATCTGTCTGTAAACAAGGGTGAGACGATGTATGGTCTATTTCTTATCCTGTACTGCCACCTAGTGGCCGTTCATAAACCTTACACTGTATAATCCCAAGTGTAGACTGTAAAAAGATTTCTTTTATGCTGGTCCCGCCCCCTGCATCGTGTGACTCGCAGGGAGCCTTCCTGGAAGCAGCTCGCCGCGATCACACTGCGGGGAACAGCGAGGGAGCCAAGAGGAGGTGAGTAAACATCCAGCCCGAGTGTGGCTCGGGGTTACCGTTCGCAGTAGCGACATTTAACCTCGAGTCACACTCGGGAATACCGCCAGGGAGGTTAACAGTGTGGATCTTACTGTGTGGAGGTTGTAAGGAACCCATAACATCCATACTAGAAGATCCACATTGTTACAGTAAATCACAGAACACGCATTGTCCATACGATAAGATCTGCCATGTTACATTTGATCACGCATCCTCCGTACTTTAAGATCCACACTGTTATATTAAAAGCACCATGTCTATACTGTAGGAGCTGCAATGGTACATTTAACACAGAACGCATCTGTGCATTTACAGTAAATCCACAGGCAGTAGGTTCATGTACAGAACACATATCTGTGTTTACAGTAAATCCACAGGCAGGGGGTTCATATACAGAGCACATATCTGTGTTTACAGTAAATCCACAGGCAGGGGGTTCATGTACAGAACACATATCTGTGTTTACAGTAAATCCACAGGCAGGGGGTTCATGTACAGAACACATATCTGTGTTTACAGTAAATCCACAGGCAGGAGGCTCATGTACAAAACGCATATCTGTGTTTAAAGTAAATCCACAGACATGAGGCTCATGTACAGAACGCATATCTGTGTTTACAGTAAATCTGCAAGAGGGAAGTTCATATATAGAACTCATATATGCGATTACAGTAAAAAGGCAAGAGTAATGTTCATGTACAGTACAAAACTCTATTATTAGAAAATTTATATTTATGTTAAAATCAATTAAATGTTTATGTAACACATTGGGCATTGGGATGCTTTTGTGGACTTAAGCAATATTAATGACATTTACAGTGCGATTTGATTATGCATTTTTTTACTCTATCATACATTTTGTTTTACTGACCTGGGTATATCATGCACAGTACAGAATCACCACATGAGCAGGTCCATCAATTGGTGTACCAGGGGCAATGCAGCTATATGTTGTGGCTGGTGTGTGAGAGATTTGAGCAGAGTGGATGTTTGCGGCCAATTGTTTTCCTCGCTTTCTCCTACATCGAGGCTCACAACTCTAAAGTTGGCAAGCTACCCCAGTATTTAGGAAACCACATACCTTTCAGCAATTTCACAATATTGTGTGTGTTGGCAAAGTTGTTTGGTGCCCATGGTGTTTATTTATTCCACAATATTTAATGTTTTATTTCTGGCAAACAAAGCCATGTTTATGAGGCTGGTGGTTCTCTCCTGCGCCACCTTGGGCAGGGAGCAGGTCAGCTTTTAAAGTCCACTTCTACAAGCGCCTGTACTTATAATGGCGGATATCCACTCCGCGGACTTAAAGCTTAATTGCTTTTCTTATTCTAGCACTCTTTGGAACCATGATTTTTCAAACAGGCAGCCTTTAGCTACATTGAACTCTTTTACTTTGGTTTTATAAAAATACTGCTGTGTGTTGAGCAGATTACAAGCTCAACCACAGATTTTAAATGCTGTATGATGCTGCAATAGTATATATTATGAATTATTTCTGTTTGAATATCGACTATAAGATTTTTTTTTCAATCAATGTTTTCACACATTTAAAATTGTATTTTAGAATTTATGTTTTTTACAAATCTATAAAGTTTATTATACTTGGGATACACAAAGGATTTTTCTAGCTACTATTTTAACACAGAAAAAATAAGATAATTACTTCCAAAATGATGCCAAAAGATTTACTGTAACAATTTCAATCCTCTTCAACGTTCTGTATGGGGTTATCATATTAATGTTAATCTTCTTTGTTCATAGCTGAACTCATCCCAAGAATTGCTTATAAGCTGTCCAAATAACCTTGACCCCCTGCAGCTATCATATTAGAAGATTTTCAGGCAGATAGATGTCTGGAGAAGTTAATTTTAACATCATATTTACGTATCACAAATAATAAAAATCTTACCTTTTTTAGAATACTTAGACTTCACTAATAAAGCAATTTTGCAGACAATTATTATACTATATATAACGCTGGCATATTATGCAGTGCTGTACAAGCTATGCAAATGAGGACTTGAACACCACACATAGCTTAACCAGTTGACACAATATGATTGGTGGAATGCGCTATCAAGTCAATTTACAATCTGTAAGGGATGTTGTGAGGTAGGAGCATAGATATCGTTAGCTGCTTAGGACCCTTGCTGGTGAGTCGTTCTGATCTGAGATCCAAATTTGCTTTCCACAGTTGCTAAGAAGGACGTGATGATGAGGTTGACCCTGCTTCTCCACGGTTGCAAAGCAGCCAATGACATGGCGGCTGTGCAGCCAATATGGTGTTGTAGGTGAGCATGTAGAGTTAGGTGTCTTGCCCCAAGGACATTTGCTGGAGAAATGCTCTGACTGGATTCAAACCTGTGTCCCTCTGCATAATTGGCTGCAAGGAAAAGTAATGAGCAACATTAGAATCGATCATTTACCTGCTGTATCAGCATTAGTGCTTCCTATACCAAAGATAGTGTAGTATAGTATAAGACTTCATAAAAAACATTGTGGGTTTCACCCGAGGTTAAAGTGAGGGTCTATTCCTGGATGAGGGGGAGATATTATGTTTTAGCTTGCTCAACAAGTACTCAAGGGGATTATCCCTGTAGATGTGTACATATTTATAGACAAAACTGATGTACACCTGCATGTCTAATTCTTCCTTCATTTATTCACAATGGTTTTTATGAATTTTTGGGGTTTATTGTCTGCTTATGCGTTATATGTTGATTATGTGTGAGTGGAAGCTTTGGAGTTTAAGGTTTGGAGTTTTACCATAAAAAGACATATTTTACTGTTCAAGATAAAGGTTTCACATTACCTTTTCCTCATATACTGACAGTTTTTGAAATTTGTGTTTCCTCCCTTTTTTCTGTGTACCCATTTACAAAGTAAAAGAAGAGCTCATTTAAAATAAACAGCTGCAACAGCTGAGCTGCAAGAAAAGGGTAGAAAAAGAAATGCGCTGCTAGAGTTAACAAATGGGGCCTGTAATGATAATGGCTCGGCCACTAAATAAAGCTATATCAGAAGGCTGTAATAACCAGAAGTGATGGGAGGGGATGAAGCAACCTTATAACCTTTCTCCTAACACGTGGGTGATCACTGAGGAGGAAGGCAAGGGGGGGGGTGTTCTATCTAGAGCCATTTTGGCTGACGTTTAGGTTACCTTTCACAGTCTTCAATGGCAAGGCTGTATACTTTATAATAGCAATGTATGCGCCTACAATGGTGGGTTTAAATTTTAGTGGATTACCCTATTTTCTCATGACAATGTAGCCACAATATATAGCAACTATCACATTTTTGAAAGTGAAATAGTTAGTTAAGCCACCCCATACATAAACTGTATAACCCATATAGGGCTCTATTCCAAAATTCCCGCTAACATAGGACACTAATTGGGAAAATCTGAGCCTGCAGATTTTTCCGTAGCGTCCCCATGTTATCGTGGTATTGTGGAGCAGCTGCTAGCTGAGCACCTCATCCTGGAATGCAATGCTAACCACGGTGATTTGCGGTAGTGCTTTTGCGCCGTCTAGAGTATCACCTCCTCCATGGAGGGTTGCCCTTCCGGGCCGTGAGCCCTGCGGTATCTCGCTCTTAAATATAGGAAGCGCAAAGTACAGTAAGCTCACTGAAACTCGCGCAAAAATCGATGCATGAACAGATTACTAACGGGGATAGTGTCAGGAATATAATATGGGTGGCAAACATAAAACACATTTATCCTGTGCTGACGCTTACATATCGAGGCGCTACATTATTGCCAAATATGGAATAGTGCCAATAGAAGTTCATTGGTGTGTAAAGCTTGTAATCAACTAAGGGGGTTATTCAGAGCGATCTGAAATGTGGCCGAAATGTAACCGAACACTGAATTTCAGCGCATGGGCACATGTCGGTGCCATTCGGCTATTCAGAGAGCAGTCAGTTCGCCAAATTCTGGCGAATTGCCTGCACGTATGGTTCCTGTTCGAGAGCAGTGATATCCCCCATAGAGAAGCAATGCTTCCTCTATTCAGAGACACTAAACAGCAAGGAAAAGTTGTCGAAATGACCTGCTGTTTTGTGTTTTCATTCGACAGGGTTTATTTCGGTGAATCCCATAAACTGCAATGTTAAAAATATTCCCATTTTAACTCAATATCTAATAAACCAGGGCTCAAAATTTCAAGTCCCAAGCTACTAACCAGGCCATAAGAGTTACTCGCCAACAGTTGCTCCATCTAACCCCTACCCAGCCCTTACCTCTGTCCCTAAACACACCTCTTTAAATTATCTTATGAAATTACACTGTTAAAGGTTTTATTTAGAATAAAGTTACAAACATAACATTAATACCCAGACATCAGACCCCAGATACATGTATACCCAGTCATCAGAGCCCAGTGTGAGCAGAGCGAGGAGGCAGGGAAGCTCCTCTCCACCCCCCTGCCAGTGACAGAAACGAGCTGGGTCAGGTTAGACAGCTGATCCCTGCCACCGTGCAGCCTGGGGAAGGGGGGTAGCACGATGGCACCACCGGAATACACAGCACAATATAATTTATTGTGCTGCCTGCCTGTGCATTTCCACTCGCCCTCACTTAATTTTCACTCGCCAAATGCGAGTAGGTGAGTGGAAATTTTGAGCCCTGTAATAAACCATTTATTATTTTATTCTGCTGTAAAGAGTCTCTTTATTTCTCGATTTTTTTTTTTAGGATCTTTTAGGCATTTTTCAGGATGTTTTCGTCAATTTCTTATTCCCGTTTTTTTTTTAATCGTTTTTTCAATTTTCCTTAGCAGACCTTCTTATTATCATTCATTGGACCTTATATGTAAATTCCAGAGATTTTCGTTAAGTAGTTTTTTCTGCAAACAGCGTTTCAAATTTTAATCTTTCAAGCGTACTGTTTTGGTTTTTTCACCACGTTCGTCAGCCTGACGACTTTTTCCGGCGGCTGCTCTGTGCTGTGATCGGCAGCTAGTCACATTTTTCCGGTGTGTACGGTGGGGTTTTTGCAGCGGTTTCTGTGGGTTTTCGGTGAGTGTTCGGCGAGTGTTCTGTGGTTTTGCGGCACGTTTTCCCTGCACTAAGGGGGGCCCTGCTGTGCTTGCTGCATACACCGCAGGGTCGGCGACCTAGAATCGCCAAATTGCCCAGAAGTGCGGGAACGAAAGGTCCCCGAACGTGCAATGGCTTTTCGATTCTCTCTGAATAACCCTGTATGTGTTAAAAGCTTGCTTACTAATAAAGAAAATTATATTTAAACCAAACAATAAATAACAAACTGTACTGAGTAGCAAAACACAATACATTGCATACATTTTCATTATTTCTTGTGGTGTTGCCATACTAATAAATAATATATATATATATATATATATGACAGATTTAGAAAGGCAATTCATATTTTTAAAAATTTGTATTCTTAAACAAAGATTTTAAGGCTATACCTATTGCCTTCTACCCTAAACATGTCTTTATTTTTCCTTTCAGCAAGACCAACATCAGGAAAGCACAAGGAACAAGGGTGAGTTTTAATTTTATATTTCACAATGCAATTAAATGGGCACCAGTTGGGATAATGCAACTTTAATAAACTGAGTAATCGTATAGCTATCATTTTAACAAAGCATTATTTTATACTGTTGATTATTTTATGTAAATGTTGGATATCTAGGCTTTCTGCCCAGAAAAGACTCAATTTGATGCAATGACACAGTGGGGAAACAGGTCTTTCGCTCTTTATTTATCAGTGGCATTAGTATAAAAGGTGAATAAACAGTAGGAACAAAAAATATTTCTAATTAATGCCTAATTATATATTTATAGTCAAATACTTTGGAAGGTATCCAATTGCTGGTAAAACTATCCAGCACAAGTTAGCAAAATCTAAATATTGATTTTGAATACTTAACCAAAACCAATCATCAAATATCTGTATTTATAGTATTAGCATCTGATGACTTCTCATGTTGATGATTATATTTTGCGGTAATTTATTTGTTTATAAAGTATTTTACAGGAAGGATACATTGAGATTTCTCTTGTTTTCAAGTATGTCCTGTTTTCTACGTTGCTGTATCATATTTGCATGTCTATAATACATAATCACTGTGATATAGATGAAGCATGCTACGTTAGCAGAATTATATCTTATTTCACTGTAAAGAATTGTTTTGGGATTTTTTTAAGGCAATGTTAAATTAGATATGAATAGACTCTGCCATTTAGATTTGAAAAGGCATCAGCTTCTAACATTGTGGATCAATGAAAAATAAAGTTGTGATTTAGAAACAAAAACTAATTGTGTGTTTGAATACCAGACATGTGTATGGTCAAAAAATTTAGGGCAGTAATACATACTGCCCTCTAAAACAGGGATACTAAGGAAAACCTGCGCCTTAGTGTCCCAGTTTTAGCTCCATATTAGGGGTCAGGCGCTAATTCGGCAGCCTGCTCCGTAATGCTAGCACAACGCCCAGAGCATCCCCTCCCCCTCTTGGAGTCCATAGGACTCCATTGAGGCCTCAACTGTTGGGTCACATGACCTGCAGTATGTCGGCTCTTGCGAGACCCTGCAGGGCCGCAGAGTGATTTGCGGAGGGAGACAGGGGACTATCTGTCCCCAATCTCACTCTGCTCCCGGCGGCCAGAAGAGGAGGATCGAGCCACCGTTCTCACCACGGATGACAGGTGGGTATGTGATTTTTTTTGTGGAAATTGCAGCTGCTGCTAACTGGTTTTGCAGAAGCAGAATTAGTTAGCACCAGCTCCAAGCTGTGGTTAACGTTTCAGTTAACCGCAGTGGTGAGTAATTAGCGTTAGGACTTTCTTCTTTCTTAATCCTAATGCTAATTACGCTTTGTGCTCACCATGTTAAGCATAGGGAGTGAAAAGTACAGTAAATTCATGCAAACGAACGCAATCTCTGATTCGCTAACGGGTTTTTTAACCCGTTCGCATTCAGATTGTAAAACGGGCAGGGCCACTTAACCTAACGTTAACACTCACATAGCTGAATGCTAACATTAGCGTTAAGATTGTAATATTGCCCATAGTCTGGTTCGGGAAAATAAGCAATTCTTATATTTTGGATTCAGAATAATTTCAAAATTGCAGTTTTTAGGCTGGGGTCAGACGAGCGTAGTGTTCACGTCCGTGATTGCGCCTAAAAGTACGTCCGTAATAGCATGACAGAAAGCCCATTGGAGCCTGACACACGAAGTACGTCCGCACTGAACTGCGGACGCATAACGGCCGAGACCCACGGACGCAAGGCAGGCAAGAACGTACAACCCCTAGAACGGCCGCACAAAGTGCGCTGCGTCTGCAACGTCCGCATAGCTTTGTGTGTGAGTGATGGAACGTGGTCAGACGGACTGCATTTATACCTCCAGCATTTTTCACGGACAAAATGGTTTTGCTTTTTAATTTATTTTCCCTCCTACATCCGTCAAAATATACGTCAGTGAATAAACGGACTGTGTGGCCACTACTGTGTCTTCCGTACTGACGTACGTCCGTGTGCACGGACGTACAGTCCGTAGAAATCACGCTCGTCTGACCCTAGCCTAACCAAACTAAAATCTTCCAAAATGTCGGCGCTCCAACATTTTGAATCCACTCATATTTACTAGCATCACTTTATGACACCAGTAAGGTAGAAAAAATGATGTTAAGGTTAGGTTAAATGTTGCTATTTGTGCTTGTTTTAGGATTTGGGTCATGTTTAGGATTAATATTAGTTTTAGAAATGTGTGTTTTGTTTCGAGGGAGAGCGTAAGACTCAATTTGCGAGAAATGGGGGAAAGGGCGAAATAAGAGGGATGTAATAATGTAGACTAGTGTAGGAATGATATGGTAATTGAGAGAGTTGCCAGGTGCATTTTTTGTGTTATTGAGCGTTATCAGACGAGGGTGTGACATGGAAGTGGCTGATTAGATTTAATAGAGGGCCATGAGGGAAGACAAAACAGTGTGTGAGGGCAAACAAAGAGCATTAAAGAAGATTGTGTGCATGAGGTTGGAGCAATGAGGAGGTGCTTGTGTGTGACTGCGAGGATATGGGTTAGTGTGACTTAAATAGGACTATGAGGAAAAATAGGGATTATTGTGAGAATTGGTGTTCTGTTGTGTGTTGCTATCAATGTCTTTGATAAAAATATAGGAGAGGATTCAAGTGATGTTATGATATTGGCATCAACCGTATCATAAGAACTAGTGCTGTTTTATGATTTCATGTAAAGCAGACAGGTTTGGTGCTGTGAATATCGAAATATCTTCCTTTTTATGTTTGATGAAGGACTTAACCTCTAGGAATAAATAGAAGCTTTACATACACATCCACATAATGGTTGGTTGGTTTGTGTGTTTGCTTTATGCAAAATTTATACATGATAAAAATAAGTCAACATGGTAAAATATTCCGGTTTTTATGGGCATTTTTAAGCTCAAACTTTTAAATGAAAGCCTCAAAGAATATTTTTTGCAAAGTCACCGGAGAGCTGAGCTATATCAGAAAGTTGTAAAGCCGAGGAACTTGCTTGACTGCAAATGCTAACAACGGTGATGGGTTTTCATATAACTAATTTCAATCATCATACTATATGTGCTCAAAGCTAGAGAGGGGAAGAAAAATGATTTATTAAAAATGTTCATGGACTGTTCTACATATGTGTCAATAGGACAACTCAGAATTATAACACATTAACCTTTATGCAATTTGAGAGATATAGATAAAACAAATTCCTACAAATGGAATGAATTATACTTCTAATACATTAGGCAATTTTCCATTATCTCTCCAGATGTCTGTGATTCATAGTGTATTCAAATTCCTGGCCTTTTTTTATAGTTTGCACACGTAAGTTACTATTTTTGTGGCACATCTTTTGTGAAAACCTTGACTATTTAGAAAAAAATAATTTTGTTTGCTACAAACCATGGCAGCCGCAATGGTAAATTAAGTGTTGGGGAAGTCATGCAAAAATATCAAACTTACACTTTAAGGGAAACTTTAGGGATCAAACGGAAGTGGAGAATGGAGGGTTAAACAATACCCCCTCCTGACCATCTTTGCACCCTACAACCATTTAAACGCTGAGGCCGGGTGCACACTAGGCGTTTTCTTCTGCACACTAGCGTGCATTAAAAAGGGCGCACTTTATGACGGAAGAGATGGTAGACGCCAGACGATGCGTTGATTTTGACGCACGTTGTAAAAACTGAATTTGAGTTGAATTTGATGTTCAGCACGCGGCCAACGTCGCATCAATCCTAGCGCAACAGCCTTGGTGTTTCCATGACGGAGGTCTTCAGTGCGCGTTATGCGTTGCGTTTCGTACTATGTATATTCTTCTCTATCCCCGTAATTATATGCTACAACGCACGTCATAAAGAGCGTCTTAATGCGCGCTAGCGAGCAGGAAAAATGCCTAGTGTGCACCCGGCCTATATCATTTTTAAACTTACATTCTTTTCAGCACAGCAATGGACTCTAATCTGGACATGACATTCTGCCGGGTTGCAAGAAGTTGTAGCATGTCACGTGACTATGATGAGAAGGGAGCTGGAGGCTCCAGGGAGCATTCACCCAATCAAAAAGGCTGGGAGAGAAGTGGGATCTAAATCCTCTGACTTCCTGGTTCCAATGTCTTAAGATCTTGTCATCTCACATTGGTCTGAGCCCTCCGCGGGACTAAGTCCCTGCACTCAGAGGGCTGAATCAGCCATCTGAGAGCCCCTCAAGAGTGAAAAGAGGGAAGGGGATGCTAAGGGCAGAGTGACCGCTCGATTTTAAATTGAGAGATCACAATGTCTAGCGTGTCCCTTAAATATATTTCTATAAAGCTGTTCTAAATATTGCATTGGTGTGAAAGTCATTTGTAGATCATCGATTGTCTCTTGCAAAAATATTTACTATGAAAACTTACAAATATGTTTCATGGACATTTTACTGTCGAAAGCTAAGTAAACGAAAGTAGACTTAGAAATATGATAAGTTGAGAAATATATATTTGGGTGATATTCATGGCCAAAAATACTTGATTTCACACTTAGAGATCCATGGATATTATTAACTTAATGTATTCTTGACATACTGTCATTACTGAATTTTTACATTTTATTCCAGCAAGGTTCATCCATCCTCCTTTTAATTATAAAATATATGCAGTGTATAAAAAATAAAAGCAACCTCCATGGTGTATGTATGAGTCAGCTGCAGGTTTTATAATATAAAAGCAGAACAATATGTAGTATAACTTTTTGGGCAATTACAAATTCTCTACAATACAATTCAAAGTGCACGAAGTGACTCCAAAGGGGTTATTCATAAAGCACTGAAATATCATTGATATTTCGGTGCTTTTCACGTCAGTGCACTTTCCATTTCATCGAAACTATAGTGAATTCACTATTCACTGTAGGGTCACCGTAGTGAGCTGAAGATGGAGTCATGGAAGCCTCATCAAAAAGTTGGTGAACGTCGCTGAAGAGCACCGAAGACCACCGAGAAGCGGTGAACTGGCCTTGGTGAAAACCTCCGACCTGCAAAAAAAACAACAAAAACAAACTCTCCTATTCACCTAATAGGTGTTTAAACCAATGGAAATTTATTAAAATGTGTCTTACTAATAAAAAAAGAATACAAATGTCTATTACAGACTAAAAAAAAAGCCTTTAAAAAAAAAATTGGGAAACAAAAACTTACGTTCGGTGACTTTTTGTTCTCTTCAATTCGGTTCGTTTTGCCAATCCCATTTCGGTGACCCTGCGGTGTATTCAGCAAGCACCACAGGGTCACCGAACTGCAGGGAAAGGCTGCCGCAAACCCGCCGACAACTCACCGCAAAACCCGGCGAATGCACGCCGAAAACCCGCAAAAACATCTGGATTAACCCACCGAAAACCACGGAAAAACCCGAGCAGGAGCCGATCACACGCAGATGCTGGAAAAAGCCGACACCGCAGACGATTGAAGTGAATAAATTAGCAAACCAGTTTGCTTGAATGTTTGAAAAGTGAAACGCTGTTTGCAAAGAAACTACTGAGCGATAATGTCTGAAATTTACATATGAGGTCCAATGAATGATAATAAAAAGGGCTGTTACAGAAAAAATAAGTAAACTTACAGGGTTATCCAAAGAGATTCGAAAAGTCACCGCACGTTCGGTGACTTTTCGTTCTCTTCAATTCGGTTCCTTTTGCCGATCCCATTTCGGTGACCCTGCGGTGTATTCAGCAAGCACCACAGGGTCCCCGAATTGCAGGGAAAAGCTGCCGCAAACCCGACGAAAACTAACCGCAAAACCCACCGAATGCACGCCGAAAACCCCCAAAAACAACTGGATTAACCTGCGAAAACCATGGAAAAAGACCGAGCAGGAGCCGATCGCACGCAGCGAAGCAGCCGAAGCAGCTGAGACGCAGACGAGGGAGGTGAATAAATTAGCAAAACCATTTGTATGAATCTGTGAAAATGAAACGCTGTTTGCAAAGAAACTACTGAGCGAAAATGTCTGAAATTTGCACAGGAGGTCCAGGGAATGATAATAAAAAGGTCTGTTACAGAAAAAATAAGTAAACTTAAAAAAAAATCCGAAAAATGCTTAAAGTATCCTAAAAAATCTATAAATAAAGAGACTTTTTGCTGCAGAATTTTATAATGAACGGTTTATTAGATATTGAATTAAAACGGGAATATTTTTAACATTGAAGTCTATGGGATTCTCCTGAATAAATTTGCCGCATGAAACCACCGAATGGCCGGGCATTAGGGGAAGCTTTCACTGCTGGTTTGTGTTCTCTGAATAGCCGAAGCATTGCTTTTCTATGGGGATTTCACTGCCCTCGAACAGGGACCGAACAGGCACCGTATGTTCAGGCAAGTCGCCAGGATTTGGCGAATTGCCTGCTCTCTGGATAGCCGAATGGCCAGGAAAGGTAGCGTTCGGTTACCTTTCTCAAGCAATTCGGATCTCTTTGGATAGCCCTGTAAGTAAAAAAAAAAAAGAAAATCTGACTTTTTTCTTTAAAAAAAAAAAGCTTAAAATATCCTAAAAAAACGATAAATAAAGAAACTCTTTACTGCAGTATACTGCTCTCTGGATAGCCGAATAGCCAAGAAAGGTAACCAAACGCTGATTTTCAGCGTTCGGTTACCTTTCTCAAGCAATTCGGATCTCTTTGAATTACCCTGTTAGTGTAAAAAAAATATAAAAAATACAAAAAGGTGATCTTAAAAATAAAAAGGCTTTTTGCTGAAAATGAAAAGAATACACTTTTTTTAAAAAAAAATAATTGAAATTATATTACTGATTTACATTGAAACCTAAGGCTAGGGTCAGACTAACGCATTTTTCACGTTGTCCGTGAAAAAGTGCGTTCGAACGAATGGACGCATTTTTTCACGGAATACGCGCTAGCGGTCATACGATGCTCATTTTTGTTCGTGATTTTGTACGGATCATCAATAAAACACTTTTTGCGTCTGGACCTTATGTTGGCCGGACATTAGCAGCGTCTGACGTCTCCTAATCACGCACGCATGCCGCTAGCGGACGCAGCACACTCTGTACGTCAGTACTAGAGGTTTGACGTTCTCGAAAAAATGCCTTCGTTTGCCACTTGCGTATTGCCTGCTCTCTGGATATCCGTATGCTGCCCGGCATTGGACGTAATTTGCTGCTAGCGCGGACGTGATTTAGTGCGGCTAAACGCACGTTAATACTGTGTTAGTCTGACCTTAGCCTAAGGGATTCGTCTGTCTAAACCCGTCGAACTGAAACACCAAAAATCACGGCATTTCGCCAACACTTTGAAGTTTGGCAATCTGTGAATAAAAGGACCGTTACTTCTCTATGGGACAATTTCACTGCCGCCGAAGACCGCTTAAGATCACCCATCTGCACTGGATTTCACTGATAATTCACCAGTATTTGTAGAAATTCACCGTTTGGTGCCCTTCTGTGGCAAGTTCGGAGGTTAGAGAAAGACCCCTCAAGTGCTTAATGGTCACAGAGCGATTCCTGGTAAAGCAAGAATACTGGAAAAGGGTACAGATAATTATATGAATTTAGTTGGTACCATTGGAAATTAAAATCTGCTTGTGCGGTCAGGGCAAATCTCTATGTAGTACTATGGACCCCAGCAAGATCAAACTGAGCATCAGAATGGGGAAGAAAGTAGATTTAAGTGAGTTTGAACGTGCCATGGTTGTTGTTGCCAGACGGGCTGGTCTGAGGATTTAAAAAAACGGATCTACTGGGATTTTCACGCATAACCGTCTCTAGGGATTACAGAGAATGGTCCAAAAAAGAGAAAATATCCAGTGAGTGTCAGGTGTGTGGACAAAAATGCCTTGTTGTCAGAGGTCAGAGGGGAATGGGCAGACTGGTTTGAGATGATAGAAAGGCAAGAGTAACTCAAATAACCACTTGTTATAGCCAAGATATGCAGAATACCACCTCTGAATGCACAACACATCAAACCTTGAAGCAGATGGGCTACATCATCAGAAGACCACACCGGGTGCCACTCCCGTCAGCTAAGAACAAGAAATGGAGGCTACAATTCGCACAGGCTCACCAAAATTAGAATAGAAGAATGGAAAAATGTTGCCTGGTCTGATGAGTTTCGATTTCAGCTGCGACATTCAAATGGTAGGGTCAGAATTTGGCATAAACAACAGGAAAGCATGGATCCATCCTGCCTTGTATCAATGGTTCAGGGTGGTGGTGGTGATGGTGTAATGGTGTGGGGGATATTTTCTTGTCACACTTTGGGCCCCTTCTTATCAATTGAGCATTGTTTAAATACCATGGCCTACCTGAGTATTGTAGCTAACCATGGCCATGCCTTTATGATCACAGTGTCCCCATCTTCTGATAGCTACTTCCAGCAGGATTATACATAACGTCACAAAGCTCAAATTATCTCAAACTGGTTTCTTGAAATGACACGGAGTTCACTGTTCTCCAATGGCCTCTGAGTCACCAGATCTCAATCCAATAGAGCATCTTTGGGATGCGGTGGAACAGGATATTCGCATTGTGAATGTGCAGATGACAAATCTGCAGCAACTGCGTGATGCTATCATGTCAACATGGACCAATGTCTCTGAGGAATGTTTCCAACACCTTGTTGAATCTATGCCATGAAGAATTAAGGCAGTTATGAAGGCAAAAGGGGGTCCAACCTGGTACTAGCATGGTGTTCCCAATAATGTGACCGATGCGTGTACATCACCTCTTCTTTCTGATATTTACCTCTTCTTTCTGATCTTTAATAAGTCCTATTCAAACTGAGCCATTATGCTTAATGAGGGAGTCCTTTCGTATAGCGGCCCAATTGTTAATGTGCGCTTCCCTATTCCAGCCAAGCTGTAAACTCTTAATGCGAGGTGGCTGTTGCGGGGGCCTAACGTATCTTAATGCTTACTATGCCTTGTAAAAGAGAAATGGGTTTCTTAGTCTGGCACAGCTGCAGCAAAAGTTTAACCTTCACACTGTGATAATTATCTTTACAGTTTCTTTATAGTATATAATAACACTACTTTTCTAGTTCATTTGTAGACGTTTCTTCAGAGCCAACATTCCTCATCTGCCTTTGGGCATTGCAGGGGATGGACATTTTTGAAAGAATCAAAACCGGAACAGATATTTTATTTTAATGAGTGAATTGCATTACATTGTGAATACGTATGCTCAGTAACACTGGTAACAAATTAAAAATTCTCTCTTGGTTTGCATTTTAACAGCATGTATCAGTCTGGCACATCGCTAAAAGACATTTTGCAAGATATAATCCAACATAATATTAATTCATTGTATCAATATAAGGAAAGAAAAAGCAGTTTGATAGTTAAATAATTAAGATTTAAGCTGCAAAACACACTGCTGTGCCGCTTAATTCCATAAAAACTTAATTAAAATTGAAAATCATAGCAACATCTAAATGATGGTTTGATAGGTTTGAGCAATTCCTTGTTGTACTACATGTTATGAGAGTCTAAGACCTACTGGTATTATTTTAGATGTTTCTTTCTCTCTAATCTTGTGTATTGTAAGAGTGTGGTAATTTGAATTTATTTCCCAAAAATTTATATTTGGTGGCTTTTTAAATATTGTTATATAGAACCTTTTCATTAAAAACATTCTTCCACTGGATAGATAGTTTAGATGGCATATTTTATGCTAAAATATTATATATATATATATATATATATATATACAGTGGCAAGAAAAAGTATGTGAACCCTTTGGGATTACGTGGAGTTTTGCATGAATTGGTCATAAAATGTGCTCTGATCTTCATCTAAGTCACAACAATTTGAAAAACACAGTCTGCTTAAAATAATACAACACAAACATTATATGTTTTTATGTGTTTATTGAACATAACATGTAAACATTCACAGTGCAGGGTGGAAAAAGTATGTGAACCTTTGGACTTAATAACTGGTTGACCCTCCTTTGGCAGCAATATCCTCAACCAAATATTTCCTGTAGTTGCAGATCAGACCTGCACAACGATCTGGAGTAATTTTGGACCACTCCTCTTCAGAAAACTGTTTCAGTGTAGCAATATTCTTGGGATGTCTGGTGTGAATCGCTCTCTTAAGGTCCTGCCACAGCATTTCAATTGGGTTGAGGTCAGGACTGTGACTGGACCACTCCAGAAGGCGTATTTTGTTTTGTTGAAGCCATTCTTTTGTTGAATTACTTGTATGCTTTGGGTCATTGTCCTGTTGCATCACCATCCTCTGCGGAGCTTCAGTTGGCGGACAGATGGTCTTACGTTTTCCTGCAAAATGTCTTGATAAACTCTGGAATTCATTTTTCCATCAATGACAACAATACGTCCAGGCCCTGAGGCAGCAAAGCAGCCCCAAACCATGATGCTCCGTCCGCCATGTTTTACAGTGGGGATGAGGTTTTGATGCTGGTGTGCTGTGCCTTTTTTTCTCCACACATAGTGTTGTGTGTTTTTTCCAAACAACTCAATTTTGGTTTCATCTGTCCACAGAATATTTTGTCAGTAGTGCTGTGGAACATCCAGGTGCTCTTTTGCAAACTTCAAACATGCTGCAATATTCTTTTTGGACAGCAATGGCTTCCTCCGTGGTGTCCTCCCATGTACTCCATTCTTGTTTAATGGTTTCCTTATTGTAGATGTGTCAACAAAAATGTTAGCATGTGCCAGAGATTCCTGTAAGTCTTTAGCTGACACTCTAGGATTCTTCTTTACCTCATTAAGCATTCTGCGCTGTGCTCTTGCAGTCATCTTTACAGGATGACCACTCCTAGGGAGAGTAGCAACAGTGCTGAACTTTCTCCATTTGTAGACAGTCTGTCTTACAGTGGACACATGAACATCAAGGCTTTTGGAGATACTTTTGTAACCCTTTCCAGCTTCATGCAAGTCAACAATTCTTGATCGTAGGTCTTCTGAGAGCTCTTTTCTGCAAAACATGGTTCACATCAGGCAGTGCTTCTTGAAACCTGTAAACCCAAAACTGGTGTGTGTTTTTAAAGGGCAGGACAGCTTTCAGCCACACATCCAATAATATCACACTGACTGGACTCAAGGTTGGCTCACTCCTGGCTCCAATTAGCTCTTGGAGAAGTCATTAGGCTAGGGGTTCACATACTTTTTCCACCCTGCACTGTGAATGTTTACATGTTCTGTTCAATAAACACATGAAAACATATAATGTTTGTGTTGAATTATTTTAAGCAGACTGTGTTTTTCAAATTGTTGTGACTTAGATGAAGATCAGAGCACATTTTATGACCAATTCATTCAAAACTCCACGTAATCCCAAAGGGTTCACATACTTTTTCTTGCCACTGTATATATATATATATATATATATATACCAAGTACACCCTTCCGATGCACCATAATCTCACTGTATAGGTAACATTGTATAGCATTTATTAATGTTTTCTAAAATAGCAACATGATTTCCTTGTTCCTATAAAAACATGTCTGCTTTCATTATTTTAACTATCCAAACAAAGTACTTGACCTTTGTTTCTTGGGATGAAGACCGCGTTCTTTGTATCTGTCCTCTTGTGATTGTGGTTTTGTAATATCTTCTGGACTTGAATTAAGGAGTCCAGTGCCATCCATATATTAGGAGAATATGTCAGGAAATGGGGCAATTTTTTAATCCTTAATGTAAATAGGGCTTAACCCAAGGGGATATATGAAAAGTAAAAGATTGTGTCAAGACACTAAGGAACATAATCTTTATTAACTGCAAGATTGACAGTGTACCAAAAATAAGCTTAGTACATGTATTTAAAAAGTGAAAGATGAAAAAATGAATACTGTAGATACTCGAGTATACCGCTAGATTTTGGTGCCAAAAATTTACCTTAAAATTGGAGGGGTCGCGTTATATTCAAGACATCTGCATCGCGTGTAAAAAAAAAAAAACTTGCTTTGCTCTGGATCCCAAGTCTCACGGGAGTTACGGTAGTCTTGCTGAAGTGAATGCGGGCTCCCTGATGCTTGCAAACACTTCTGGAACTCCCGGATTCAGGATAGGTGGGATCCATCATGGCCAGAGAGCAAGCTCGGTTTAAGCCAATCATCCACCTCGCTCACCTCCACCGTCCATCTCATCACTAGTAAAGAAGACGGATGACCAGAGGCTTCATACTTCATAACAACTGCAATCATTCTAGAGCAGAGCACCCTGACCTGAGGGGTACCCTGACTGTGTTGATAGAAACTGGAAGGATTTTAATTGTTTACCGGTACAGTATAATTTTGCTCCTCGTGTTATATTCGAATCTTGAGTTTATAAATAACTCTGTATTACCTCGGCAGTTCGTGCTGCCTATTTAACCGGTAACTAATATCAAAGGGAGAGGACAGTGACAGGGGAGAAAATGCAGAAAAAGTACTGAGGGGTCAATTAACCGCTATAAATGTCAGTGCAACCATAAATCACAGACTGGTGAAAATAATAAAGATAGCTGTTAAAATCAAAGAGGCGGCATAGTGCTCAAAACACGAACTGCAATCCATATATTAGGATGTCCACACAAGGATAATTTATTATATGCTATTTTAGATAAATCGTACTGTTTAAGTCTTTTTGATAGTTCATGAAGCACTTGCTACTTTGCAGCGTATTACACGCTGGGGTACATAAACCACAACATGCTCTGATGTGTGATTCACGTGTAACCTGTCATAAATGCTGAAAAGAGCAAGAAGTAAAATTTTCAGAGTTGGGCTAAATTCCAGCACCCCAGCTTCACCAACCACAACGGGTTTCAACAGAAACTAAAAAGTAAACCAAAATAAGTAAAGGGTAGAAATAGTCCCATAAGGATCATAATTTTCACTTGGAATATTTAACAATTATATTAATTTTCATTGCAAGTTTCATCAGAGAAATGTTAATCGTATCCACATGCCTACTGCCAATAAAGCAAAATCATGGTTGTCATCGTATCATTACTCAAGGACTTCCATGAAAGATGACAGCAAGCCTCTCCAATAACAAACAGGAACAAAACAACTAATTCACAAATGTGATTGTCATATGCAGTTAAACGTTGCTTCCACAAGTCAAACAACCTCCATTACAACAGAACTCGAGGACATCCTTGAAAAGATAATCAAAAAAATTAAATAATATTCATTGTCGTGCTCTTCTGACCAACTAGAATTGTGATAAAGGATGAGCGCAGTTGAATTGAATGAGTGTTTTCAACATATTACTACTACTACTAGTTCAAAGCGGGTCAACAACTTATCTACTGTAGTTACAAAACCAACACTCCGTCTACATGTAATTACTTCTTCATCTGGATACAAAAGAAGACCAGCTTTTCAGGATTAACGGCCTTATTTTATTTTTCAAAGACGTGAATGAACCATTGAAAAGTCGCTTTATTATATATGGCAGCACCACTCATGCTGTTTTAAAACCTGTCTTCTATGAAGGTGTGTAATAATGGGTTGAATGTGACCTTTAACCCTCTCAGTGCTAATCCACTTCACACCCTTCAGAAAAATTTAGTGTTCCTTTTCAGTAGGCTTACATTGAGGTACCTACAGATATCATACCTCGCTCTTTTACTTGATCTAGACAGTATATTTTAGTTGTATAATCAATCAAATGTGCAAAACATGTATCCATATTAAAGGCAAACAAATTAATTCTGTGTCTTTGTGATTGTGTCTTTGCATGCATCATAAGGTATAGAATAAAAGCCATTATTCTATAGATACTTTAAATATACAATGGAAACTACCACGGGCCTCTCACTAAAACAGGGACACTAAGGGGAAAAATTAGCGATCGCTAGTTTCCCCTTTGCACCTCGGTTTCACCAGCAGATTGCAGGGCAGACACTGAGTCCAGCAGCCTGCACCGTAGCAGCCTCTAGGCTCGTGGATGCTGGGGCAGCACTAACGCACCATGCCAAGCTTCTGCTCCATGGAGTCCTATGGACTCCATGGAAGCTTCTCCTGCCGGGTCACATGACCGACAGGATCTTGCCTCTTGTGAGATCCTGCTGGTCGGCAGAGTGATCGCGGAGGGAGACAAGGGATTTACTTCCCCTAGTCTCCCTCTGCTCTCAGCGGCCAGAAACAGTGGATCGGGTGTCGTTCTCGCCGCAGGATAAGAGGTAAGTATTTGATTTTTGGGGGAGTTTTTGAGCTGCAGCTAACTGATTCTGCAGAAGCGGAATCAGTTAGCTGCAGCTCAGAGCTGTGGTGACTTTTTTAGTTAGCACAAGCTCTTAGTAACTAACGTAAGGACCTTGTGATCCTAACGCTCGTTACTCTGTGCTTGTGCTTTGCGCTCCATGTTAAGTATAGGGAGTGCAAAGTACAGTAAACTCACGCAATGAATCGTTAATTCCGATTCGCTAATGGTTTTTTTAACCCGTTAGGTCTGTGCCCGAATCACCTCCGATTCACTATCACCTCTTGTAAGCTATCACTCACACTAGTGTTAACTTGGAGGAGGTGATAGGGCCCTATATTTTTCCACATAAAACATCAGATCATTTTCATAAAAACATAGAGGGCTACAATACATACTTGGTGTTAACTGTCACGCAGGTGAGCGCTAATGTTAACGTTAGCCCTGGTGGCCCTAACGCGGGCCACCCATATTACAATCCAAACGCTGAAGGGTTGAAAAACCCATTAGCAATTGGAATCTTGCACTGTACTGCGCGAGGCTACTGTACTTTGCGCTCCCTATACTTAATATGGGTTGTTAAAGTGTTAATTAGCATTAGTATTACAATGTACTACCGCTAATTAACGTCCGGCTGCAGTTAGCAAAAAGTTAACCACAGCCAGGACTTGGTGCTAATGGATTCTGCTGCTGCTGCTGCAGAATACGTTAGCACCAGCAGTAACCCCCCCCCCAAAAAAAATTCAGATACTCACCTCCTATCCTGCGGTGAGGACCGCGGCTCCAACCGCCTCCTCCGTCCGGCGGGAGCAGGTAGAGACTGGAGGGAAAAGTCCCCCAGTCACCCCGTGCGGATCACTATGCCGACCTGCCAGATCTCGTTAGATGAGATCCGTCAGGTCATGTGATCAGTGCTGTCTGCTTCAATGGAGTCATATGGACTCCATGGAACAGATGCACGCAGCAGCGCTTACCGCTGCCGCGTGCATCCCGGGATTTAGCGCCCAGTAACAATGCAGGCAGCTTTTTAAGCGCCTGCATTGTAATATCGCATTAAAGCGGGGGGCGCAAAATCATCCCGCTAGCGATCTATTGTCCCCGCCAGGGTGCCGGATGCTGGGCTGACATCCGAGATGTCAGCCCGCACCGGGGGGCACAGCGATCGGCAGGAATCCCAGTCGATCGCTGTCTACTGTGCTACTACACGCTCAGCACGTCCATAGCACAGGAGAACCACTTGGCTGGACGCGCTGAGAGTGTCCTTAGCAACCAAGTGGTTAATCTCATTCTGATCACTTAACAGTACCGATAAGCAGGCTATCTAACCGTTACAATATATTTTATCCTATTTAACTAGGTTTGACACAACTGCCATTTCTGCCTGTATGTTAATAATGCAGACCCCTGCTTAACCCTTTCGCTGCTGCGCCATTTCATCTATGCGTGCTGAGCTCATTTTGACCGTTTTGTGCTCATCATGTTTAAACGTGATTTGAAGTGTTATTATATGACCCAGACAAATTATATATCCTTTTTTACGGCAGCCTCAGCAGATTCATAATATGTCATTATTATGTGTATATGTAATGTCTTGCCAGAATGCTATAACAAAATTTAAAAAAAAAAAATTCATTCAGATTTCAATTATTTCGTGTGTAAAATCTAGTTTTTCCACATTTCATCATCTGAGCGTTTGTGGCTATATATTCTATGGGGTATATGTGTTAAAAAAATTAGAAATGGGAACCTGTTACTATATTTTTCTGCAAAAAAGGCGATTTTTATCTAATACTGTAAATCAACATTTTTCATTGTGGGGAAATAAGAAGGTGAGTTTGTGTAGCATTATAATTCACCTTATAATTAAAAAGTGAACAATATTGCTGCATTGCAAAAAATCGGACCCTTTTATTTTTATTATTTATTTACTTTAGTTTTTACAAATAACCTGGTTATGTTTGGTATCATTGTAAAGGCCATGTTCTGACATTTCCAATGATGCAAGCATGAACCGCTACCTTTTATTTGATAACGAGATATGGGGGTCCAAAGAACCCTGTATCTCTAACCTAGGGAATCCTGTGATTCCCTTACTGATGTCATCACACACCCATGCGCGATGATGTCAATGGATGAGTGGAGGAACTGGAGGTGAGGCTGACATCCAAGATGGTGCCAGATCGCAGTACCGGCAGGTAAGGGGTTAAGAGGGGCATTGCTGGAACGAGATGGCCATCCCCACACCGAGGGCTGACATGTAAGATGTCATTCCACTGTGGTTGAAGCTCCGGTTCGGTGCCGGATAGGCACCGAACCTAAGTAACGTTATGCCGTGCATGGAGCATCCTCCGTCCATGGGAGTGAAACGACAGGACGCTCCCTGCATGTCCTTTGCATTCAACTGGTTAAAACTGTGCAAGACATAGGGCAACATCTAGAGTTTACAGCCTTTCATCTGAGCAATAATTCTCTAAAGAATCAATGAACACATTATCAAATTTGCATTATTTTAATCTTTTAACTTATATTCATCACAGAATAACATTTTATTATGCAAAATTGCTATCTAACTCTAAATTTTTCAATAAAAAGAGCTTGGCAGTGAAAGGGTTAATGAACAGATCGCACAGATTTAAAAGTTTACCTACTGTAAATACATGCCATTTAGAATATGAAATAAAACTTTTAATTTGTCTAAGAGACCTTGCGTTTAGGAAGTTTTTGTACTTCTTTAACATTTGGATTCCTTTCTAGCTTCTGCTTAAAACGGTTAATTAACAATTCTATTGTGTAACGTGAGAATGTCTTTAAGAAGTAGGACAGAACATTTAAGAAAAGGGGGCTAAACAAAAAGAATGGTTTTCCAGCTCCATTCCTTATTAAGACATATTGTCAAGTCTGCCAGGAAGTTTGATTTGTCTCACTAAAGCTTTTGTGAAGAACTGAATGATCGCTTTGTTAGATTGGAATGCATCAACTCTGTACCAGTAGATTTCTTTTAAAGAAGGTTCATATCCTGCCAGCAGAAGTTTGACTGTCATAGATCATAAATGTATGATGAATCTACTTTATAAAAAAAGGTTAATTAGAAATAATTCTCCAGGTACAGATATATTGTCGATCTAAATGAATGAGTTCTGTATTATTTATTTATAAAGTGTTTTACCAGGAAGGATACATTGCGATTTCTTTTGTTTTCAAGTATGTCCTGTATGAAGAGCCAAAAACACTCGCAGGGTGTACAAAGATAGTTGCGGGAAGCAATCTATTGAACATAGAAAAAAGGCTCTTGGCACTGTTGGTGACGGGGGGGGGGGGGTTAACCCCAATTTAAGAAATGGGAAAAAAAATAGTGGATAAAGCCAAAGAATAAAATAAAACTTAGCTTTTAATCAGAAATGCAGTAAAAGAATGCTTTCAAAGCTGTATTGCGATAGGCAGACAGACACAGTCACAGTGCTTACCTAGGACAAACATAACAAATACATGTCTCAGCGGAGGCGAGAACATAAGTAAAAGCAGGCCACTACAAAAAAAAAGGCCATAAAGCAAGTTTTGGAGTGTGTTAGATTGGAAATACTAACACAATGCTGGACCCTCCCTGGAAACTGATATAGGGAATAAAAGGCAGTGTGGAAACATTGCAAGTATCAAATATAATAGATGGAAACAGGCCTTCGAGGGTCTGTGGGTATAGGAAAGCATAAGAAAACACACAGCCTTTATGAAGAGCCCTATCAGGAACAAACAATACAGGCTTGAGGAAAAAAACCAAAAAAACAGCCTGGCCTCAGTGTATTGAAACTGACCTAGTTGCCTAAATTGGGAGCGCTCCCAGTAGGTAAGAAATATTCCTATCAAACCAGAAAAAACACAGTTTCCAGAGCAAGGATTAAAGGGTCCCTAAAACAAAATGAACATCTCTATTGGCTCAACGCGTTTCCCTGGTATAAACCAGCGTCATCAGGAGCAGAGAGTGCAGCCTATGTGTTGCATAGGCTTGAGTGTAAGAAATGAACAGAGGCATCAAGAGGTCTCCGTATTTAAGCAGTATATTGCTCGTTAGGGAAATAGTAGGTTTGGCATGATTAAGCTATGCCGCACCTGTGGGTGCATTATCCTTGTCAGGGGTTAATCATGATCCGCTTAATTGACGGGCAAAAGTACCTTCTAATACATGGAGACGGAGGAGTAAATCCACAGAGGCTAAATGTTGTGAATCACATTGAGGAGGTCTTAATATATTGCAATGTATGTATGCAATGTGTATAATAGTGGCAGAGCCAGATGGATAAATAAAACACCAGCAAAAGGGATAGGGCTTCTAAAGATGAAGTATGTAATAAACACACAATACATAGCATAGACTACGTACAACACTGACTCACAGAAGTCTATGATATGTTATTGGCTGATATGTTATATCTATGGGCTGCGGCGAAATGAATAAACCCACCACTTGAAAAGGTTAAAAAGGTAAAAAAGTGCCCTGCTATGAGAAGTAATGGGAAAATGTATAATAATGAACCCTGTACAATGTATGGCAAAGTGATAAGGATCAGAACATGGCAGATCGCCCAATGGTTAGATTGGAAAAAAGAAGAAACCCTTGACCCTAGGTGAAAAGTACATATTTTATAGGAAAGAAGTAAAGGTAAAACCCTCATTAAGTCCCCTGGGGTTAAGGGTTTTAAGTCTGTGGATCCAATATGCCTCCTTCTGCTGCAGTCGTGTATCTAGATCCCCAGCCCTGGGTCCCAGTTTAACCTGATCAGTGACCATGAGCCTCAAATGATCGGATCTGTTTTCGTGTTCTAACGTTAGGTGACGTGAAACCGGGGTTTCTCGTGAATATTTGACAGCTCGTATATGTTCCAGGATGCGCACACGTAATTCTATGATGGTCTTACCCACATATTGTAGGCCGCAGAAACAGATCAGTAAATACACTACACCCATAGATCGGCATGTGTATGGTTGCTTAGCCGTAAAATGAAACTGATTTGGGTTATCATGGAAGGTCCATGGCATGCAGTTTCCACATTTGTGACCTGGAGTCACTTTAGAGAGCACGATTTGTCTATTGTCTCTAACAGTAGATGCCAAAGGGTCCAGCATTATGTTAGTATTTCCAATCTAACACACTCCCAAACTTGCTTTATGGCCTTTTTTTGTAGTGGCCTGCTTTTACTTATGTTCTCGTCTCCGCTGAGACATGTATATGTTATGTTTGTCCTAGGTAAGCACTGTGACTGTGTCTGTCTGCCTATCGCAATACAGCTTTGAAAGCATTCTTTTACTGCATTTCTGATTAAAAGCTAAGTTTTATTTTATTCTTTGGCTATATCCACTATTTGTTTTCCCATTTTATTTCTTTTCTGATTTTTTCATTCTTTTTTTTTTCCGTTTTGGATCATTTCATTGTGTTGTCTTTTTTTCATTTCGTGTACAGGGTTATTCAGAGAGGTGAAAACCAGGAGAATTGGCAGAAGAAGACAACAATCTAGACCATATAGTTGATTTGGAAAGTGAGATAAATGAGAGAATTTTTCTGGTTTGGCTATTTTGACCTAGAATTTTTACTTCTCCAGTCATTCTCCTGGTTTTCACCTCTCTCTTAGTAACCCTGTTAGTTTGGTATGTTACCGTAATTCGTATTTTCGGACCAATCTGAAATTTCAGATGGCCGTTTTTCATTTTTATGGGTTATTTTGTTTTTCGGGTTGATTCGTATTTCGTTTGAGGTTTTTCGGATTTTCGGACAATTCGTATTTTCGGACGGCTGGTACTTTGTTTTTTCAGATCACTTCATTTTTCATTTTTATTGGTTATTTCGTATTTTGAGTTGATTCGTATTTCGTTTTTAGGAGTTATTTTGTTTTTTATTCATTTTTTCAGACTGTGAAACGGATTACTAATGCAATAGAATGAAAATACCAGTCATAGAAAATAATCCCATAGGTTTCAATGTATAAAATATTCCCCGTTATTATTAAATATTTATTCAAGCGTTTACTTTTTCACTTGGAATCTGTGGGTACTTGCCTTCCAGTATATAGTTTTAAGACTAGTTAAAATATAAAAGCATTTGAAGCAGCTACTAGACTTGAATGATTCAGTTCGGTTTGAATATGGATTGTGGAAGGTCTGAGCCACCAAATCACATCCAAAATAACTTTTCTTAATCGATTTGAGATATCACAAATATAATTGGATTGGTTTGTATTCATTTGGATGATTTTGTAAACAAAATGTGCTCACTATGCAAGGCAAAATCCCTAACCATTACACTAATCGCAAAACAAGCAAAAATAGCAACCTTAACCCTAAAAGTAACCCTAACCCAAATCATAAAACAAGTATAATTAGTAAACCTAAACTACAAAATAACCCTAAAGCAAGCATACAATTATGACTCTAACCCTAAGGCTGGGGTCAGACGAACGCAGTGCGAATGTGCATTGAGCCGCACTTAATTACGGCCATAGTAGCAGCAAATGACGTCCAATGACGGCCAATATACGAAGTACGGGCGCACGAAAGTTCGGCCGCGCAACGCAAGCGGCAAACCAAAGCATTTTTTCGAGAACGTGGAACCGCTAGTACTGACGCACAAAGTGCGCTGCGTCGGCATAGCGGCGTGTGTGCGTGCTTGGGAGACGTCAGACGCTGCACATGTCCGGCCAACATCACATCCATTTGTTTTTCATAGCTCTGTAAAAAAATACGGCCGAAATTGCGCATCGTATGACCGCTATCACGTCTTCCGTGAAAAAATGCGTTCGGACGCATCACCGCAATTTTTGACGGTAGACGTGAAAAATGCGCTCGTCTGACCCTAGCCTTAAAGTAACCGTAACGTTATACGTATTCTTAAATTAACCCTAACCCCAATTTAACCTTATCTAAGTTATGTTATGGGGTGTATAGGATCGGTAAGGGGTAATATAGAGAGGGCATGAGTATTGAGAGAAGTATAAGGGGGGTATGTGCACATCTGAATTTTCCAAGCCGATCCATACCTGTGAAAAGGAAAATTACAAATCCGAAATGCCTCTGAATCGAAAATTTTTGAACATTTTTTTTTCCCTGTACATATTACTAGCAATCACAGCTCATCTCCTGTGCAGGTGTTAATACCGACAACATTAGAACTGCAAGATATGTATTGGCTTGGTGATTAATAATTTCACTGTGGCACATGAGAGTTGTTGTACAGAAACGCAAATTGCAGGATTACTCCTGAAATATTAGAATGTGTCGTTTTTTTTGTTTTGTTTTTATGCGTTCATGTAGCAATCAGTTGGCACCATGCATATAACATATTTGATACTATTAACATTTTTATCATGCTGCTTTACTGGTGTTTTTAAAAGTTATAGTTGAAAGGAGAAACATTTCATTAGTAATTGGTTCAGGTTTAAACCTAGGCATAAAAAAATCCTATACATGTTTTATTTTCTGGACTTGAGTACATCATTTGCTACCTACTAATGTTCTCACCTGCTCATATAATTGAAACTCAGAGCCCTGTCCACTATACGATTATACCAAAAACATCACGTGCCTTGTATAATTTAATCAATACTTGCCTGAAGGGAACAGCAAATTAGCAGACTATAGTATAAAAGTCAATAATGTAAACTATTTTATTAATTCCAGTAAGCATTTATTGACTATATAAAATATTATTTAATTAAATTAAATCACATATAAGAGAATTAATATTTGATCTCTTGTTTTTTGTGTACTGTAGCATTTTCATTTCAAGAAAACAAAAATGGTAATTGCACGGATATCCTCCTCCTTTCAGAGCTTACAACCTGCTGCTACTATGTCTTTACCCACAGTGTTTTACAAAATGCAGTAAATGCCAAAATATGAGCAGCTATAGGGTTATAATACAACATGTAGATTTCAAAGGAGCATGCTTATACTTCTTTCCTTTGAATGATATGAACACATAGTGCAGCTTCATGCAATTTCAGTAGTTCTTGTGAACTCTGTGCATCTGGCAGTTGATTTCTAGTTGTGTTGGTTCAATGGCTATCATATAATTCAGCAGTTCTATACATTTCTTTCTACTGGACTACATTTAAGTGCCGACTCTCTATTCAAAGTTATGATTGAATATGCTGTGTATCCATAGCAAAGATAAAGGTGATCCTGCATGACTCTACATTTCACTGTTAGGTCTTTTTCAGGAATTACATTTTCACAATCATATTTGTGTTAATGACATTTTCACTTGTTTTGTGTTGTTGATACAGTACACATGGGTTTAGTAGGTCCTGTCCCTTGTAGTGTAATTTCTAAAACACTATTAATATTGACCTTATTTAATTTATTTAAATAACAAAATGATTCATATGGAGTTAGTCTAGTGACAAGGATTCATCGTTGTACCTGAGGACAAAAGAACATGTTCTTAGAAAAGCAGGACAGATGCATGAATAAACTCAAATCCCCTGCTTAAAATAATTTTGCCAGAATTAATAATAAGTGAGGTTATTCATATGTGTATAAATGCCATTTGTTTGCTCCATGGAAAGCCATGAGTGGACTAACAAGAGAAATGTTCCAGTATATTGATGAATGCATGCATCTTATATTGACATGTGTCTTTCTGGTTTCCATGTAATTGGTGATACTACGTGCCCCATAACAAGGTCTCCTTCCTCCACATCAGCATTTACAAAGACACATGAATAGCACAATAGAAATCTTCATATTGGAAAATGCACCTAGAGGGTTTTCTTGCCTTCTTCTAGATCAACAGCAGCAGCCATAGGGTTATATGGAAGGTTGAAAGGTTGAACTTGATGGACATTGATCTTAACTCAACCTATATTATTATGTTACTTTGTTACTATGTTCAAGACATGAATTTAAGGCACATTCAGTTTATACCATTCTATTCTCTTTTGGTAATGATTCATTATATTCTCCAGCTTCAGATGTTCCTTTTCCTGGACATGATAAAGTCCGCAGGCTGGAATGACTAGCAGGGTTATTCAGAGAAAGGTGAAACCGGGAGAATAGGGAGGAGAAGAGAACAATTTAGACTAAATAGCCAATTTGGAAAGTGAGATAAATAGAATAATTTTTCTGGTTTGGCTATTTTGACCTAGAATTTTCACTTCTCCAGTTATTCTCCTGAGTTTCACCTTTCTTTGAGTAGACCTGTAATTGTATGAAACACTACCAAAAGCAGACTAAGATGTACTAGATAACAGAGTGAAAAAGAAGCAATACTAAACACAAGTAAAGTAGCTTAAACTTTGTCAAAAATCAAATGTTGAGTCAGCTTGGAGAGGGAAAAGTGGTATCAAATAATCCAAAAACTAATTTGACATTTGGTACGAATTTAAAAATGAAAAAATGATTGTGAAAGTCTAAAACAAATTTACCCTGCATCTGAAAATTGCCATTAACCTAACAATGGTAGTTTTTTCCTTTATCTAAATGTGCTACTTATTTAAAGGCCAGAGTTTGAACAAAGGTATTTGAGAGAGCTTCCGTAATGTTGCGTTTTTATTATATATATAATTTACTGCGTTCCTTACAGATTTCCATGCATGAGCTAAATTTAATTGCTTTGCAAAGAATTGCACAAATTGTCTATGGAATCCTAACTTATCTTTTTCCTTCTGCTGCTCTGGTCCTTTCTTTTTCTCTTCTGGGCTCTGATCCTTCTGCATAAAAGTCCATTATTTTTATTTTCAGTTTTGTAATATCTTTTTAGTAAAGCATTTGGGGTATACCCCAGGTGGCACACAGTTTTGTTATAGAAAAATAGAGTTCGACACACAGGTCGCTTGGTGAAGAAGTCATGGCGGGATCTTTCAGTTTATTAATAAGCAGTATGTACGGAGTATAACAGTATAACATAAGAATGGGAACATATATCATGTTAGTCCATTAACCCCCCCCCCACTCTAATGTCTGTTTTCACACGGTGAAGAGTCGATATTCTCTTTTGGGATCTTGGCTAGTCATACCCTCTTCACAACTATCTCAAAATAGTAGGGCACTATGGTGAGTTTTTAGAGTAGTCCTAATTACTGCCTAATTGTCCGTGAGCAGCCTTTGCATGGTCCACTGCCAGCTCCTGCGATGACTTCAAGTCCGGACAGAGGAGCAGGAAATTTCAGTTCCTGACCCTTCCTTGACGATGCTTCAACTCACGCCTGTGATGTCAGGCGGTGGGCTGGCTGCTGTAATGCGTGGGAAGAGCAGGAGTTTGTCAGAGAAGGGGTGACGACTCAAGCTGCGCCCATGAGTTGTGGAATTCCCCTATCCCCTTAACGGAATCCATGTTCTCCCCCGGTTTCCCTTCTTTTTTTTTTTTTTAATTCTTTATTTTCAAGATTTTAAACAGCTTTAGGTACAACAGCGAAGCCACCAATAATCGTAAGAACAAACAGTCAACGATAGGCATGTACCGAGGGATAGCCTCGCCCAAAGGCAAGGATGAGAAGAGGAACAACAAAAGGGGATACAAAACAAGCAATGGGGAAAAAAGGGAAAAAGAATAGGAGAAGGAAAAAAGGGAGGGGTTTTCCACCAGGTCGAACAAGCTGAATAAAGCTGCAAACATAGACATTTCAACGTATCATATCTACATAATCATCCCACAGGTGCCAAGTTTTCTCGAACTTGGGAAGGGTTTGGCGCACAATTGCCGTCAGGTACTCCAGAAGCCTCACATCTGACACTTTGGCTTCCACCATAGTCATTGATGGCATTACGTCTGATAGCCATTGAGAGGCCAGGGATCGGCGAGCGGCCAATAGGATGCATCGGAGCAGAGCCTGTTCGGGGTTCGTAAGTCCCGGTTTCGGTCTAGAGAGCAAATAGTCCCAGGGATCAAGCAGGATGGATCTTTGTAATACAGTAGATAGCAAGCGGCCTACCTTACCCCAATATTCTCGAGCCCTCGGGCAGTCCCACCATATATGAATGAACGTACCCTGTAATCCGCAGTTTCGCCAACATAAATCCGTGGTGGTCCTCCCCATCCTGCAGAGCAGCACCGGGGTTGTGTACCAGCGGAATAGCATCTTAAAGGACTGCTCTTGGTGGGTAACACATATGGAGGACTTCGCTGTGGCCTCCCAGATCTCCTCCCACTCGTCCCCTGTCAAGGACTCCCGCAGATCTGTTTCCCAGCGGGCACAATAGGTCAGCTCGCCCCACTCCTTGGATCCCGAGCACAACGAGTAATAAATAGTTGAGATCAGACCCCTAGGGACTTTCTCCGCAGAGCATAGTTTCTCGAACCAGGTCAGGGGGGTGCCGGCGATGCGGCCTAAGGCTCCCGAGGTTATGTAGTGTCGCAGTTGTATAAAGCGAAAATAGTCAAATGGTCTCAGTACTGTCCGTGTGGAGATGTTTGCGAAGGTTATTGCCCTACCCCCAGTCAGTACGTCGCGGAATCGTCTCAGCCCAGCTGATTCCAGGTTTCTATGGTTTCACCGTAGTAGCGGTGTCATCGGCGATGGTACGTTGGCTAGCGAAAATTTAGCACAGGCAAGGTCAAATATCCGCATCGAGTTAGCTAAGGCTGGGCAAACAATGCGGGGCAGCGGGCGCGAAGCCTTAGGCAGCCACAGGGCCATATGTGGTCGGTCAGGGGAGAGCAGTGCTGTCTCTAGTGCCACCCATCGCCTGTCCTGTTCTGGTGCATGCCATGCGACCACTTGTGCCAACTGAGCCGCGCAATAGTACATATACAGGTTTGGTAAGCCCAGACCCCCTCTAGTTTTGGGGTGATATAGGATTTTCCTGGCTACTCTACGCCTTTTGTTCTGCCAGATGAACGCATCAATCGCTGACTGGATCCCTGCTAAGTCCCTCCTGGTCACTACAACTGGTAGTGCTTGAAAGAGGAACAGGAGTCTAGGTAGGATGGTCATTTTCACAGAGTGGATCCTCCCTATCCACGAGATTGGCTTTTCAGTCCAGTCCTCTAAGTCCTTCTGAATATGACGTAGCACGGGCGGATAGTTAGCTGCGTATAGTCGGGTAAGGTCGTTGGTCAGGGAAACTCCAAGGTAGTAGAGTGTCGTTGGTGTGACCAGGATGTCGAAGCAGGAGGCTATGTTCTTCACCATCTCCTGTGGGAGGTGTATCGGCATCGCGCGGGATTTAGTGAGATTGACCCTGAACCCTGAAAAGGCCCATAATTAGTTAGTAGGTCATGTAGATGCTGCATAGAGCGCAAGGGGTCCGTTAGGGACAGCAATATGTCGTCCGCATAGGCCGATACTGTGAACATTTGGGAGCCCAAAGGGACGCCACGGATGTGTGGGGAGTGGCGAATCCGGGACAGGAGGGGTTCTAGAGCCAACATGAACAGGATCGGGGATAGTGGGCATCCTTGTCGTGTACCATTGGAAATAGTGAAGGGGGTGCGGGAGGCACCGGGAAGTTTAACCTAGGCTCTCGGTTTCTCATAAAGCGCTCGTATGATCCTAATGAAGTCATCCGGTAGTCCCAAACGAGCGCACAGGTGAAAGAGGAAGGGCCACTCCACCCTGTCGAAGGCCTTCTCTGTGTCCAGGGAAAGGAGCAGAGAAGGCGTTCGGTTCGACCTCGCCCACCACACCAGGTCGGTCCCTCGTCTCATGTTCTCGTACAACTGGCGGCCAGGAGTTTAATGTCGAAGTTAAGAAGGGAGATAGGGCGGTAGTTCTCGGGTCTCGAGGCATCCCTCCCTTCCTTCGGGATAAGCGCAATGTCAGCTAAGTTCATGTCTGGGTGTAAATGGGATTCCTCCCGCAGCGCGTTAAACAGGACAGTTAGGTGAGGAAGTAAGATCTGTTTGAAAGTCTTGTAGTAGCCCCCATGAAACCCATCTGGTCCAGGGGCTTTCATCCCATTAAGGCCAGCAAGTGCCCTGCTGACTTCTGCCTCGGATATGGGCTCGCTGAGGGCAGCCGACTGGTCAGGGGTAAGGGTGGTCAGTGGGGTGCCGTTGAGGAAGTCGTCGATCAGGTGTACGGTCCATCCATCGTCTCCCTCACCGGTCCAGGAGTGATTGTATAGTTGGCCATAAAAAGCAGTAAAGACTTTAGCGATAGCGTCTGGGGATGTAACTACTTGCCCGTCGTGTGTCTTGATGGAGGGGACCGGTTTATAGTTCCCCCTAGGTCTAAGGCTGCGTCCCAGGAGTGTGTCAAGTTTGTTGGACTGCTCCTAAAAGGTACGCCGGGACCAAACCAAGGATTTGGCCATGTCATCCAAAAAGAGCTGTTTCAAGGCCCTCCTGACCTCAGTAAGAGCTGTAAGTCCTGTGGGGGTGGGGTCTGCCTTGTGGATCTGTTCAAGGCGTCGAAGCTGTGCTTGAAGATCCAACGCCTGTCTAAGTTTCTGTTTCTTCCTATATGTAGCCACTTTGATAAAGTGTCCCCGCAGCACCGCCTTATGGGCGGCCCAGATCGTGGCGGGGGAGACGTCCTCCGTAGAATTCTCAGAGAAGTATTGTTCAAGGGCTAGTTGTGCTTGCGCTACAACTTCTGGGTCGCGGAGTAGAGAGGCATTCAGCTTCCACATCCACGGGCCAGAAGAATGGGGGACGGCTAACTGTAGGGAGATGTCCGCATATTCCGACCACGTAATGCTGTGAATATCCGTTCCCAAGACCATGGCCATACAGGTCAGGTTACATAGGAAAAGGTCGATGCGTGAGTAAGAGTCATGCGGGGCTGAATAGAACGTAAAGTCTCGTTCGTCAGGGTGTAAAACCCTCCAGGGATCTAACAGGTCTGTGCGTCTGAGGAAGGTGTAGAAAGCCTTATCCTTTCCACTGGGTCCCGGTACTCTCTCTAATCCAGCGGGTGAGTGTCTGTCAGCGGCCGCGCAGGGGACGGCATTCATGTCACCACCCACAATTACTAATCCACCATGGAGGGAGGTCACCAAGTCAGTCATGTCGAGCCAGAACTGTTCCGAGCGCGCGTTCGGGGCATAAATATTAAGGAGATGGCAGGGAGATGCATGCATGGATCCCGATACCAAGACATATCTACCATCGCTATCACACACCTCAGATGTGACCCTGAAGGGGCAAGTCTTATGCAGGAGAATAGAAACTCTGTTGTGTTTAGTAACTGAGTGGGCCGAGATTGCCATGGGGTAACGATGGTCTGTAAGCCGAATTTTGGCTGCTTTGTTAATGAGTTTCCTGGATAAATGCTATATCTGACTTAGCCGAATTAAGGGTACGCAAAAGGAGGCAACGTTTATTTGGGGAGTTTAGACCCTTAACATTAAGGGAGGTGATTTTAATGGACATCCGGGGGCAGTACTCTATGTAACGACTGGCTATGTGTAGTACCCACCTCCAATCCTATCTCAGGGCACCTTCCCATCTCTACTCGCGTCAGTCTAAGACCTGGGGTCAACCTGGTGGAGAAAATGGGGGAACAGAGGAACATAAACAATGAACTCAAAGAACTATATACATCAAAACCTGCGAAGGGTATCACGGTAAAAAAAAAAAAAAGGCCTGGGCTTACCCGCCGCCAAGCAACAAAAGGGTGGGGGGAGGGGCATCTCAAAGTTCGACTCAAATATGAGAGTCCAAGAAGCCCCCTCGCTCGCCACGAGTGTCCAGTGTAATGTCAGACCCATGAAAAAGCCATCCCAAACTTCCACACCCTCCACCCCTGAGTCCCAGGGCCCTCGGTGAACTTGCTGGTTGTGCTTCCACCCCGGGAAGGAGCACAGGAAGAAGGGAGCGTGGACAAGTAGAAGTGTCGCGTATGGTTAGTTTTTGTGCTTTTGTTATGCGAGGGGCCCGCAGGGCGTGGCCTGCGACCTCCAGCAGACGCATCACGAGTGTCGGTCACCGACCCGACGAGTCTCTCAGAAGAGAGCAGGGTGGCCACGGGGTGGGGGAGAGAGGGAAGAGGAAGTATTCCAGAGCTGGCAACCGGGTATAAGGGGCAAATTCCTGGTACATCACCTCAGGTCGGGGACCGTCCAGAGCGTCGGTGCCTGCCTCTGCCCACAGTGTTCCACTCCCTGGAGAAGTGTGGAATGGGGGGCGGACGGTGCTCCGGGAGCTCGAAGTCTTCTGGAACGGTAATGCTGAAGGCCTTGAAGAATCTTCCAGGATCCGTCCGGGGTTGCAAAACATGGGTGCGGCCGTCCTGGAACGCCAAGATCTTCATGGGGTGCCCCCAGGCAAACTGGATCTTGTGGGCTCTAAGTAAATCTGGGACAGGTTTCCATTCCCTCCGTCGCTGCAGCGTGGTCGGAGTCAAGTCCTGAAAAAGTAGGATGGGGGTACCTTCGTAGGAAATTGATGCGCCGCGGTTATTACAAAGGACGAGCTCCTTGGTGGAGTAGTGTAGGAAGCAGACTATGACATCCCTCGGGCATTCTTCATCAGGCCACCGGGCCTGCAGAGCACGATGTGCGCGGTCAAGAATCCAAGCGTGATCCGGCAGGTCCGGAGCCAAGGGGCGCAGAAGGTCACGTATCAAGTCCGACAGGGAACCCTCGCCCGCTCCCTCCGGGAGTCCCCTGATGCGGAGATTGTTTCTGCGTGTGCGGTTCGACATATCCTCCATCTGAACTTCCAGTTCCTCCACTCTGCGAAGTAACGCGTTCATGCCATCCACTACCACGTTATGGGCATCCACTATGTCATCCACTCTGGTCTCAAGGGCCGCCGTTCGAGTCCCTAGTGCCATGAGGTCTGCCTTCATAGTTTTGGTGCTCTTATCAATTTCGCCCGCGAGAAATGAGCGCATCTCCCGCATGTGGGCTAGGATATCTGCGGTGTCTGCAGGGGTCCCTTCGGACATTTCATCCTCCGAGGCCATCGCTGTGCGGCGGGAAGAGCGGCCGCCATCTTGGGTGGCGCCCTGTCTCTTTGCGGAAAACATCGCGATAACCGAGCCGTCCCGCTGCTGCTTACCGCGCTTCGGTGATTTATGTGTTGCCGGCATCATGGGGGTCCGGTGGGTAGTCTGTGGGGGCTCTGGGTCTGCGGCTGGGTGCAGTTTACAAATGCCTCGCGGCTGAGCTAACGGCTCAGGCGGCCATTTCCTTCGGCTGCCAAGCCATGCCCCCCGGTTTCCCTTCTTAACACTGAGTAGGATGTCTCCGGTTGCTATTCGGCTCGCTCTGCTCCTTATCTGTTGACCCAAGCTGCGCAACGCCATCCAGTGTCTGTAAGTATCATAGGTTATCCACTGTTTTAACCCCATGGCGGCCCGGTGTGTGATCGATGCATTGAAAAATGCCTTTTTTATGACTCTGGGCACACAGGGTTAAAGGAGTCGTTTAGTTAGAGTGTGTGTTGTGCTTTGTGGTTTTTTCACATGCTGAATAAATAAAAAACATTACTCTGATTTACATGCATTATTTGTTTGCAATTAATGCTCATTTAAAAGACGATTCTTCAGACCAATACAGTTACAAGTATTTATAAAGCGCCAACAAGTTCTGTAGTGCTATACAATAGGAGAGACAGAATAACAAATATACATACACATTACACACACAAAACAGTAGTAGAGAGGACCCTGCTCGAGAGCTTACAATCTAAGAGCCCTGCGCAACAGATCATACCAATTGACTGTGAAACTCCTCAAATAATTCTTGCTGCCTAGTTTAACGTGGGTGATCACTGTCCACGTGCAGTCTGCTCCCCCAAAACCCAGTGAAACACAGGAGATCCTTGCAGTTTGAAAACCACACAGAGACTGACTTTATTTTCACTTTACAATTTGAAAAAACACACACACAGAGGGGGAAGGAACAGAAACAATGGAAACACACCCAGCATGTTTCCTTCTAACAACCCTTCTAAGTCAGATAACAATGATCTGGGTGAAGTTAGTTGCTGGGGGAAGGGCAGGGGTGTGATGGAAGCATGTGAAAACAAAGGAATCCATTACAGGGGTGGTGTATGCTATACAAAGACAGACTAGTAATACAGAGGTCACACTATACAAAGAGAAGGTACAGAGTATATACAACAGGAGACTCTACAATAAATACATAAGGAAATTCTAAATAACACAGACATCAGGGAATAGGGCAAAGAAAAACACAAACACCCTGCATCTATAATTGTAGATACAGGGTGACTTTAACAAAGGAAACAGCAGGAAAACCATATGAAACTTCAGGCCTGCACCTCTCAAATACATTCTAGGCTCATGCACTTCAAGTCCAAAGTGACACATGTCACACATAGCAGGGCAGGGCAGAAGCAGGTGTTGCATAGGAATAAGAAGAATGGGTCTAGTTCAGTAGGTTGAAGTCTTAGCAGAAATAGTTTAAGTAGTAGCTTGCAAACAGTAGGACAGAAATAATAATAAATGCTCATTTTTGACACAGAATTGATTTGGGGAATATTCAAAGACTAGTGACCCTTTATCTTCAGACTTTGCACTGGGCATTGAGGCCTCGAAACACAGTATCCTCCATTACAATCCCGAATTGGAATCAATCACAATGCAATGGCAGCATGGTGCGACGAAACTCTTTCACGAAAACTGACGGAGTGCCCCCTGCATGGCTCGACCGCAGTTGCACACCAGCATACATAAGCAATAGCATGATGTCGGTAAAACGTCCTCACTGGGGTTTAAATTTTTTTAAAAAAAGGTTTTCCTTGTGGAACAAGGCCAGAGCGTAGACAGTGTTTTTGATGATTTTAATTTGAAATGCACCATGGTGTCCTTCACCAAGGTCTGTACTTTGGAAAATGTCTGCCACAGCCTTGGTCTGTGCCTATCCCTGATTACTGTTCACATGAAGAGGTGTATCAACAACTCCTGGCACAGCAATTAATACAAGGTTATTGATAAAAATGCGTTGACAACTATTCAGCCGTAGCAATGGCCTTTGTTAAGTCGAATAACACAGTGACAAAGTTACATATAAATAATGCAACTCATTAATGACAAAACCAATCTGTGAAAACAAATAATAATGAAAAACAAATGACAGTAACCGGTAAAATAAAACATGCTCATCTACTAAATGTTGCAATACATACAACACACTACACCCCTGAAATAAATTCCAACTGGCAGAGATCCGAATACACACATAAAATAAATACATGGAAAAAGAAATAAACAGAAAGGGAACATTACGTGATCAGCTTCATAATGGTTAATTGCATTACCAAGACAAACCAGAGATGCCAATGGATGTTGCGAGAAAACGCTGTCAAAACAAAACAGGATCTCGGAGTGTTCAGAACACAATGCACTGGAATGCAAACCATAGATACGAACGCACAAAAACCTAGGTGGGTGACACAAGCAATCAAGAGATGGATTCTGGATACCCACTGCATCAAGTATACTGATTGTATCAAAACACCTCCCTCTTCCCACAAGATATTGGGGTTTTAACCCTTTCAATACCGTGATCATGTATACAGAATCAGCAGTTGCAGACCCAGCAGCTCGAGATTTGTTAACATGATCTACAGCTATGATGTATCATTGCAGATGCATTTTGTTTGTTGAAAATGATTTGTGCTTGCTCTTGGGCTCCAGAAGATGCCTCCAAAGTTCTAGTCCTGTGGGCATAATGACCATGGTGCTAAAATGGTTTAGAATCGGCTACAGAATGTCTTTAACAGGATTTCTCCAGCCGATGCATGGAGCCTAGAACTGCAGTTGTAACTGCAGTAACTAATTTAGGCCAGTAGTTGGTGATATCGGTCTGTCAAATAGGTTATTACAGTAAGAACTACACTGGGAATATTCCCAAATTTTTCTTACTGTCGAATTTAATTAAAAATTATTTACCCCAAAAAAACACTGGTTCTTGACAGTGACTTTTCGGAAAATCACTTGGAAGTGAAGGGATTAATGTCACAAGGGGAAGGAATGGAGAGTAAAATGGGTGGCTCTGGATACTTAAATGTGCCTTTACCTAAGGCAGGGATCCTCACTGTTTTTTCTCAGGGAGCAGTATTTGCAGTAGACAGTCAATAGAAGAAACTTGTATTCCACAACCAGTATCATGCTTCCTGTAACCCCGTATCTTAAGTGTCCCTCTGTCTTTTCTATTTTATTATATATTGTCCCCTTCCCATATCCGTAACCATATTCCATTGAATACATATTACTTGTGGCCCCTCCAAAGCAATAGAACTCACAGTAATGTGTGTTGTGTATGAGTGTATCACAAGGCTCCAAAGTGGCAAACCTTAAAAACAATTATTTAAAATATTACATGTAAATATTATAATAACTATACATTATTAAAATAAAATTAGATATATTCAAATTAATTTAAATATTAACAAAAAATAAATACTGTATGTTAAAATAAAAATATACCTACTAAAATATGTTTAAATATTAAACTAAATATATTAAAATATAAACATTAAGGACAGTATTACAAAAGTTGGTGCTAACTTAACCAGAGCTGTTGTAAACGTAACAGTTCCACAGACTATAACGGCTCTGGTAAGTTTACAACAGCTCTGGCTAAGTTGGCACTAGTTTTGTAATACTGCCCTCAATTATTCTAAAAGAAACATGAAAAATATTTAAATGTTGCCCCCTCTCCTGCTTACCTTTTGGCAGAGTTCCAGTGGCAGAGCAGGGGGAGGGTCACATCTGGAATCTTGGTGCAGCCACCGGCCCCTTTAGTCCCTGTATCTTTCTCCATATCCCTTGTGCTTCCATGCAGTACTCTGGCCCGCCGTGAGTCCATACTCTGGCGCTCTGATGACATGCCAGGAGACCGTCGGCACTTGGAGTCAGTGAATGAGTGCCATTGTCCAACATGGGAGATGCTTTGTGGTCTGTGCTACATGGAAGCACAGATCGCATTACACTCTCATGGCCACTTGGACCTGCAGTCCCAGGGGAATTGGCGGCTTGGAATCATGATCTTCAACCACAGCTCGGTGAGACGAATGCGGCTCAGGAGCCACGCAATGAGTATCTGGGACTTAAGGCAGTAATCGCCTGCATGTTTTCCATGACTTTATACAGTATATGCTTTTCAGATTTCTGAAACAAGAAATGCATAAATAATCAAAACAACTAAAGGCCAGATGTGTAGCCTAGTCTTTCCAATATGTAGCATGCTTTATATAATATCTCATTGGATGCCCAGTCCCCAATTTAATATAGCTCAATTTACCAATTAATGCGACGTTTGTATTTTCATTAAATGCATTAATGTGGCCCAGAATCCAACAGTGATTTATTTATAAAATAATCTATGTAGCTAATACATGAGTTCAATTAATTTCCTGAGTTGGATGAACACATTAATTGATGAAATATAAAAAAAATGAAAGGGAACCTGAAATGTTTCCTAGACATTATAGGTTTGATGAATAGGCTTGGAATTATGTTTTGTAAAATGCTGACCTATAAAATTGTTAGATTAAATTAAATCTAGGTTGAACCTTGAATGTAGAAATAAGTGTAGAAAATGCATAATTAGTTGGTGTTGATCTGGTTCATTGGGGCTTATGAATAAAGAGTAATTGTTGGTCCAAATCTTAAATGTCATGCAATAAGGAGTAACATTTTATTGATTTATATGGTGATTATCGTACATTCGGAATTGTTTTTAACATGCATTATTAGTAGGCATAGCGTTTTCTGCCAGCAATCGCTTATTTTGTGCTTCATTTATTTAAATGAGGATTACCAAATAACCCTTTTATACTGCATGATTAAGCTCTATGTGAATTAACATTTACATGTTAGTGTTTTCAATATTTGACAGCAATATAATTTGCGGTTTTTGTAGCAGAGGTCCCGGTTAGCACTTCTTGACTTTTTCTTTTTACACTTTTAGATTTTATTTTGAAGATTGCTATTTTTTTTAAATAAATTAATTCTAACCATAAGCCTGCACACCTCCTAACATTGGGAGGTATGGATTGGCACAAGGGTGTGCAGGTGTGGAGGAGGGGATGCTAGTGAAGAAACGTGTGTAACTAGCCATGACCCATAAAAATTACAGCCACCGAAGTAAAGAGGTGTGCCAGGACCCCAGGTGACATTGAAAGGGGCAATCCTGCCTAGAATGTGATCAGACATGGCCCAAAATAGATGGAGAATGACAGAAATCTCAATATATCCTTCTTGGTAAAATACTTTATAAATAAATAAATATCATACCCAATAGGTCCAGCACTCCAATACCTTTTACATATTTCAAAATATAATATTTATCCCGTGTCACTGTTGAAATCAATCTTCTAATTTTGAGGCGAAGTGAAAATCCTGTGTGAAAAATCCATATGGTGCACAAGCTGATCTAAAACAGTGCAATTCAATATATATACAAAAAAGAAAGTGACATTCCAGAAGCACATGCAAGTGCAGCACAAACGTGACCGTGATACAAGATTAGAAATGGTACTTTTATGCAATGTTGGAAGTGGATCCTTCCTCTCGATGTTCTCGTAAAAGAATAAACAGAACAAAACCACAATAATGCAGACAATTAGATATATACATAGAAAAATAACCACTAATAGGAGAGACACTCACATCTCTTAGAGGCTTAATGAGTCCCGTATCTAGGTAATATAGCCTCTGGGCCAAAATAGGGTGGCACTCCCCTTCTTTCTCTGCTCCGGATTATGTCAATAGAAAACAATGCACATATGGTAATGACGTCAGTGGGTGGGGGTGACTTGGAGGCTTGGCTGGCATCCAAGATGTCAGCCTCTTCCAGGAGCAGAACGCGATCTGGCACTGAAGGGGTTAAAGAGAGGCACCACTGAAAAGGGCAGACTCTGCTCATTCCAGCGGTAACTTTTTTGCTAGCTGCAGTGGTTGGAGAGATAGAGTGGTCCAAATGATCATACCCCCTCGCCTTTCATGTTCCTCCTTCAGGCACCGGGGGGGTGCCTGAAATTGACATCACCGTGCACGGCAATGACGTCATCATGATGGCTGGTGCCCTTAAAACCTTCAGGCTGGCTTCCAGGAAGCCAGTCAGACATGGGACCCAGCCAGAGAGGTGAGTACAGAGATGGAGGTTTAAAAGACCATGATGTACATAGTAGGTCCCCAGGATTTTCTATGTACGTCAGTGGTCCTTATGGGGTTACTGTAATCTTTCTGAAGCAAGACATCAGTAAGTTTATGATGACATCTGTTATACAATCCATACAAAGTAACACATAAAGATTCCTATGGAGAATATGGCAGAACATATTACAAAAAATTGTTATCAACAAGTTTCGCAATGACCTATATTGTATTCACATCTGAAAAAGAGGAAGAAGAGTCAAAAAAGATTTCAAATACCTCCTGTATAAAAATCTTATAAAAAAAGGGGAGTAGTCAATATCTCTTATCAAACCATGTGGGGAAATGGTATTGAGATGGTAGATCCAGTATACAGTTGTGTTCAAAATTATTCAACCCCCAATGCTGTAAAGGGTTTTAGGGAATTTAGTGTACATTTGTAATTGTATTCAGAATGAAATCCTACAAGGACTTTTTAAAGAACCATATGCAACTAAAATGACATCAATTGGTTTTGAAATACAGTAGTAAATGTTTAATTTTGTGAATTCTTCATTGACACAATTATTCAACCCCTTAAAGACTACCACTCTGAAGAACAGAGGTTCATTCAAGTGTTTTCAATTAGGTATTGAAAACACCTGTGGATGTCACGGAGCAGCAATAAAGCATAATAAGCACCAATTAGGCAGCTTTAAAATGACTGATACTCAGCTCCTTCTAGACATTTACTGGTGTGGTTACAAACATGGTGAAGTCAAGAGAATGGTCCAGGAAGACAAGAGAAGAGGTGATTACTCTTCACAGGAAGGGCAATGGCTATAAGAAGATTGCAAAGATGTTAAACATACCAAGAGAGACCATAGGAAGCATCATTCGCAAATTCAAGGCAAAGGGCACTGTTGAAACGCTACCTGGTCGTGGCAGAAAGAAGATGCTGACATTGACTGCTGTGCGCTACCTGAAGCGTAGAGTGGAGAAAAGTCCACGTGTGACTGCTGAGGAACTGAAAAAGATTTGTCAGATGTGGGTACTGAAGTTTCAGCTCAGACAATACGGCGCACACTGCGTAATGAAGGACTCCATGCCAGAACTTCCAGGCGCACCCCCTTGCTGTCTCCAAAGAATAAGAAGAGTCGACTGCAGTATGCCAAAAGTCATGTGGACAAACCACAGAAGTTTTGGGATAGTGTTCTGTGGACTGATGAAACAAAATTAGAACTGTTTGGGCCCATGGATCAACGCTATGTTTGGAGGAGGAAGAACAAGGCCTATGAAGAAAAGAACACCTTGCCTACTGTGAAGCATGGCGGGGGGTCAATCATGCTTTGGGGCTGTTTTGCTTCTGCAGGTACAGGGAAGCTTCAGCGTGTGCAAGGTACCGTGAATTCTCTTCAGTACCAGGAGATATTGGATGACAATGTGATACAGTCCGTCACAAACCTGAGGCTTGGGAGACGTTGGACCTTTCAACAGGACAATGATCCCAAGCATACCTCCAAGTCCACTAGAGCATGGTTGCAGATTAAAGGCTGGAACATTTTGGAGTGGCCATCGCAGTCACCTGACTTAAATCCGATTGAGAACCTCTGGTGGGACTTAAAGAAAGCAGTTGCAGTGCGCAAGCCTAAGAATGTGACTGAACTGGAGGCTTTTGCCCATGACGAATGGGCGAAGATACCCGTAGATCGCTGCAAGACACTTGTGTCAAGCTATGCTTCACGTTTATAAGCTGTTAGTACAACATCCTTTTACAGTTATAAGTACTAAGATTGAGTGTCACTTGGTTGAATAAAACTGATAATGATGTGAGCACAGAAAAGACATTTGTGGTTATTTCATTATAAATGTTATGTTATATTTGTCTGACCTACACGTGCCTCTTTGATTTAATTGTAAGCAAGATGAGTGAATGATCAAAATCAATGTCAAACTGGCCAAAACACTCAATTTCAGTGGGGGTTGAATAATTTTGAACACAACTGTAACTCTATTCCTTTATTCTTTTTAACAATTTCTCTCTATCACCCCCCCCCCCACACTGTCAGTCTGGGAACCTCATCAATCACCTGTAACCTAAGTTGGGAAATGTTGTGTTCCACCTCCGAGAAGTGATGTGGGATCGAGAGTTATACCGTTTTTGTCCTAATGTCTGATTTATGCTGTATAAAGATTTTTTTTTCGTTCTGTGTGGTCTCTCCTACATACACCAATCCACAAGGGCACTTCAACAAATACACCACAAAAGTGGAATTACATATGAAGTGCCCTCTGAATTATATCCCAAGTGGGGGTATACAAAGGAGTCTCCATGAATCACTGCGTTACAGCATGAGCAGTCCAATCAGGGAAGGTTCCATATTTTGGCTTACCAAAAAAATTGGGCCTTGTTTTATTACTCTAAATTCTGCACTTATCAATGTTTCCCTTAAGGATTTGCCTCTTGTATATGACATCAATGGGGGGGATTTGAAACTCCGGTATCATCGGATACCAGTATTTAAACAAGATTTTCTTAATCTCATCAATGTGGGTGCCAAACTTTGACACAAAAGCAATCCTCCGCCCATTTTTACTATAATTAGTGTTGCACGTTTGCAATCAAGAAATGCACACTCTGTTCTTAAGTTACAGACAGTTTATTAACCTGTGTGCCTGTATGAAGTGAAAAACAATGCTTTAAACTCTTTTAATAGCATGAGGTGTTTACAGTCTCCTCATGCACCAGTGAGATTAACCATAGAGCCTAACACTTCCTGGTACAGGACCCTCCACTCCCAACCAGGCTCACGCCATCTGCTGGCTGGAGGTGATACTCACCGCTCAGTACCCTACCATAACTTTACATGTGCGTTTAAAGCTACCATGCCACACTCTCCCCCACCAAATAAATGTCGTCACGACATTCCACAATTATCGGCCTTAACTTTCACACAAAACGTTACCCAACCATTTTCCCAATGCATGAGTCTTTTTATAGTCTCTGGCAACAGTCTATTATATTATTCGCCATGGTCTCCAGTAATGGTCCATACTGATCTTATGTGCGGTTAGGTTTCTCTGCACAATGCTGGGTTGACCAAGTGTTTCATAGGTCAGTGTTTTCGGCTGTCTTCTCTCTCTTTTAGGGTAGAGTCGCGTTTCGCTCATCTCATCCTGGTCTTCATCCTCCAGTGTACTGTCCCTTGCGATGTCCACAGGTGTCATTTAAGGATCTTCCTCTACACTTTCCATTAACGCTGTTTCTATGTCTTCTGCATTTGTTGGCAATACTTGCTCTTCCCTTGTGATCCGTCGACACGGTCTTTCTTCTGTTCCCTGTGGAATACCTCAGCTGTTGGATTCAGCAAAGAATTCACTTGCTGTTCTGGTAATGGCCCGCTGTAATGAAATCTCTGGAGTTCTCCATCAGAATCCCACTCGCTGTCTGTCAGGGTTATCCAAAGAGATCCGACTTGCTTGAGAAAGGTAACCGAACACTGAAAATCAGTGTTCGGTTACCTTTCCTGGCCATTCGGCTATCCAGAGAGCAGGCAATTCGCCAAATCCTGGCGAATTGCCTGCACATACGGTGCCTGTTCGAGGGCAGTGAAATCCCCATGAATAGCACTGCTTCGGCTATTCAGAGAACACAAACCAGCAGTGAAAGGTTCCCGAATTGCCCTGCCATTCGGTGGTTTCATGTGGCAAATTTATTCAGGAGAATCCCATAGACTTCAATGTTAAAAATATTCCCATTTTAATTCAATATCTAATAAACCATTCATTATAAAATTCTGCAGCAAAAAGTCTCTTTATTTATAGATTTTTTCGGATACTTTAAGCATTTTTTTTTATTTTTAAAGTTTACTTATTTTTTCTGTAACAGCCCTCTTTATTATCATTCCCTGGACCTCCTGTGTAAATTTCAGACATTTTCGCTCAGTAGTTTCTTTGCAAACAGCGTTTCATTTTCACAGATTCATACAAATGGTTTTGCTAATTTATTCACTGCCTACTCTGCATCTCAGCTGCTTCGGCTCTGTGTGATTCGGCTCCTGTTCGGCTGCTTCGCTGCGTGTGATCGGTTCCTGCTCGGGTTTTTCGAAGGTTAATCCAGATGTTTTTGGGGGTTTTCGGCTTGCATTCGGTGGGTTTTGCAGTGAGTTTTCGTCAGGTTTGCGGTAGCTTTTCCCTGCAATTCGGGGACCCTGTGGTGTTTGCTGAATACACCGCAGGGTCACCGAAATGGGATCGGCAAAAGGAACCGAATTGAAGAGAATGAAAAGTCACCAAACGTGCGGTGACTTTTCGAATCTCTTTGGATAACCCTGTGAGTCTTCTTGTTTTAACTTTGGATTTCTTTGTTACGTGTACATTTTTGTGGTTTTGTGGAGGTTGCTCAACTGGAAGATGGTCACATGGTAAAAGCAAATTCCGGTGCATCACTTTTGTTCTACCAACTCCATTTTCTGGTTTCACTTCAAAAACTGGGATATCTTCCCCTTTCTTTTTAACAACAACATACACTCTATCTTCCCAGTAGGAGCGTATCTTCCCTGGGCCTCCTTTCTCACCCACATTTCTTACCAATACTCGGCTGCCCTGTTGTAACCCTGCGCCATAGATCTTTTTGTCGTACTGTTCCTTTCCTCTTGCTGCCCTCTTTGCTGCTGACCGAGATGCTATTCCATAGGCTTCAGCAATCCGCTTCCTCCAATTTTCGACGTAGTCTTTATAGGAGCCCTTATTGCTGTCCCTTCTTACACCAAACAGGAGATCAATTGGTAATCTGGGATACCTCCCAAACAATAAGAAAAATGGCGAATAGCCTGTGGCATCACTTCAAGTGCAATTGTAAGCATGGACTACCTTCGCTAGAGAGCTCTTCCAATCAGTTTTCTGATCTTCGGTCAGTGTTCTTAGCATAGAGAGCAAAGTTCTATTAAATCTTTCTACCTGTCCATTGCCCTGCGGGTGATATGCGGTAGTGTGCAAACCTTTGATTCCACAGTAGTCTTTTAGTCTGGACAATAGCGGATTTTCAAATTCTCTCCCCATATCATGGTGAATTCTCTCTGGAAATCAGAATTTGAGGGCAAACTCATTGAATAGCTTGTCGGCCACAGTTTTTGCTGATTTGTTCATTGTAGCGTATGCCTGTGCAAATCTTGTATAATGATCCATTACAACTAAGATATACTCATATACTCCGTTACATGTTTCAAGATGGAGGAAGCCCACAGAAACTAGTTCAAACGGATGAGTAGTCTTAATGGTTGACAAGGGTGCTCGGGTAGGTCTGTTTGGCTTCTTCTTCTTGAGACATTCACACTCCTGTGTCACAAAGTGCTCCACATCCCGTTGCATCTTGGGCCAATATAACTGCTCTCTGATCAAATTCAGTGTTCTTTCCATGCCGAGATGCCCCATCTCCTGGTGGAGTTCTCTATAGACCAGTGTCCGGTACCTTTTTGGAAGCACTAGCTGGTACCTGGACAAGGTTTTCCTGTGCAAGGTGCCATCTTGCGCTATGTGAAGCTTTGTCCATTCTCTCAGCTAGGCTTTTACGTCATTATCTTCTGCTTGACTGGCTTTTGCACTGGGTCTGTGATTTCTGGCTTTGTAGTCGAGTATTTTTCCAATTACTGCATCTCTTTGCTGTGCTTCTCTTATTTCTCTTCTTGGGATTGGCTGGATTGATTCCAGTAGTTGATCTCTCTCCCCTTGTTCTTCCATAGCCTCTAAGGTTACTGAATTGAAGTACGGCGTTGCTTCCATTTGTTGCATGAAAATTGCTTGTGTAGATGACCTGATAACCTCCTCACTGACCTCTTCAGTGCACTACAGTATAAGTCCATCAATGTCTAGCGGCATTCTCGATAGGCCATCTGCATCTTCATTGGACTTGCCAGGGCGATATTTGATAGTGAAGTTGAAGTCAGCCAACTCTGCGATCCACCTCTGCCCAGTTGCATTCAGCCTGGCAGTGGTCAGGACATACGTGAGTGGGTTGTTATCCGTGTATACAACAAATGAAGGTGCATGATATAAATAATCCCTGAAACGCTCACATATCGCCCACTTTAATGCCAGGAATTCCAATTTACCTGAATGCATATGATACCTTTTTTCTGGTGGTGTAAGAGTCCTGGACCCATATGCAATGACCTTCAGTTTTCCATCCCTCCGCTGGTAGAGTACCGCTCCCAGTCCTTCTTGGCAGGCATCACAGTGCAACACAAAGGGTTGATTGAAGCCTGGGTAATCTAACACTGGCGGATTAGACAAACAGTCAACTAACTGTCAGTACTTCCTGATGTTGGTCTGTCCAGGTGATAGGGGTTCTACTTGGCAGTTGGCCCTCTTTTATTGCCCCTGACACTTTCTTTTTTTTAAGGGGACCCTTGCCTCCTCGTAGCAGATCTACTGATTTATCACTCGACAATGGAACTGATAGCAAATCATACAGTGGCTTGGCAATGCGAGAAAAGTTCTGGACATAGGACCTGTAATAGGAGAGGAATTCCAATACTTTCCTGAGCTCTCCTACTGTTGCTGGCTTCCTTTCTTTAAGGGCCTGAACTGGGGCCACCTCTGCTGGGTCCATTGTATAGCCGTCTTTTGACACCATCTTGCCCAAGAATCTCACTTTTCGCTTGAGCAGTTCACACTTCTTTGCGGTGAGTTTGATGCCATGTTGCTGATATCAACGCAGGACAATCTGTATATGTTGGACATTGTCCTCAAAAGAATTGCTGTGTACCAGGTTATCATCTAAATAGGGTTGACATATGTCATCTCTAAGTCCTGACAGACAGTCTTCCATACTTCTTTGAAACTCCGCTGGAGCTGAACTTAAACCAAATGGAATGCGTACCCACTCATACAAGCCCCAAGGGGTAATGAAAGCTGTAAGGGGACGACTTTCCTCATCAAGGTACCCTTGGTGGTAGGCTTTTCCCCGGTCTAATACGGAAAACCAGGAGCTCCCACTTAAACTGTCCAACATGTCCTGGATCCTGGGAATGGGATGTCTATCAGGTATTGACTCCTGGTTCAGCTCTCTGTAGTCGCAGCAGAGTCGCATGCTGCCGTTCTTCTTTCTCACGCAGACGATTGTTGAGGAGTATGGGGATCTCGATTTTGTGACCCATCCTCGATTTAAAAGGTCTTGCAGGTACTCCTTGACTTCTTTATGCAATGGCTTCGGGACTGAATGATAGGTCTTCTGCACGGGAGTTTGATCTTTCAGAGAGATATGCATCTTTAATGATGGAATATAGCCCACGTCATTATTATCTCGAGAAAAAGCTTGACATTCTTCTCTGAGCATCCTCTTCGCCACCGCTTGCTGCTCCTGATTTAGATGGTTCAACGATATTGGTGGGTCCCATGCTTTACTGTGGTTCTGCATCTGTGTCTCAAGCTGCTGTTCCAAAGTCTCGGAGTTTCTGGAGAGGTTACCCTGTCCTTGTAGGCTTATCACATTCTGGTCAGGTACTCTTGGATAAATCTCCACAGGCTGTACTGCTGCTGGTTACACTGTTTTCACAGGCTGGACATGTCCCAGGGTGGTTCGTGGTTCCAGTGTGATATTGGAATTGGTAGTGTTGATCACTGCGACTGGTATTCGGAATGAATTGCCTTTACTTATGGTCACCAACCCTTCATTGATCTGTAACCCTTCGGGCCATAAAGGCTTTTCTTCAGGAACAAACAACATCACAGTCTCTTTTCCTCTCTGTCCCAGATGTGTACAGCATCGTGACTTGTCCTGGGGGAAGGACCATTCTTTCTCTCCCGGTCTTAACTACACTCCCTTCACAGTCCCACTGACATGAGCGTATTACTTGAATGAGCGCCTTGGCTTCTCTTTGGTCAATACAGAAAGCTTCGCTCACCATACTGGTTGTATTAACTTCAGGGACTGCCTTTTGTTGTTCATCTTGTCCTTTGATAACTTCCTCAATTACATTGTAGCCAATTATAGGGTCTTCTGCTACCTGGGGATCACTGGATACAAGTATTGGCACTTGACAACTGGGACCAGAGCCTGTCTCGCTGTTCAATCTGAACTCCACTTCTATCCAGCCAATAAAGGGTATTATGGTTTGATTAGCTGCCATCCCAGTAAGCGTAGCATGTCCTAGTAGCTCTACAATTGGTCTTACCATCGTATGTGGGAGGTACTTGCTTCTCCAGTCTTCATTTATTAAACTGGCTTGAGATCCAGTATCCCAGAGTGCTGTTGTGGGAATATTGTCCAGTATGCACTGCACTAAATATCGCATTCCAATCAACTTTAACAATTTAGCACTATGTTGTGGGGGTAGATAACTGACTTTACAAACGTTTGGGTTGGCCCACTTAGGTACCTTGTGTCTTTCTGCACTGCATAACGATTGGTGTTCTTGGGAACAATCTTGATACTGTAGGGTCCTTGATTGGTGGGTTGCTGTTGGTCCCCCTACAGCAGCCCGTTCCCGTTTCCCTGAAACTGTCAGGAAGCTCGACATCCTTTGGAAATATGTCCTGTGTTGCCACACCTAAAGCAATGCTTGCAGTTATCTCCTCCTCCCTTTTCCTGGCAATCTCTGCAGCCCTTTTTTCGCATCCCTCTCTCTGTCACCGGCTGTCTCTGATACCCCTGTTTAGTTTCAGCGGTAATGGAGGCCAACCACATCTTTTTCATTTCTGCCATTTCTGTTTTCATCTCTCTCACCAACTCCTGGATCCCTGCTTCTGCAAGCTGTCCTGTAGCTGGGGCCTTTTTCCCTTTTTCAGACTGAGGAGGACCCGCACTGCTTACCAGTTGTGTTGGTGTTAAAGTCTCCTCTGTATTCTGATAGTCTATTTTAACGCTGTCTTTCCACTCTGTCTGTAGTTCATTCATTCTTGTTGTTTTGGCGGTTACATTTATCTTAAGCTTGCGCTGCCTTTCCAACTCCAGACTTGCAGCTTCATTTACTCTTTCAATGAGCACCTCATCAGAAATAGTCAGGTCATCCAGGTAGGGTTTTATTTGAAATTGAATGTGTTCACTTAGCAGTCCTGTGCCCACTGACCTCAGAAACTTCCTTTGCACCAGATCTGGATTGTACTGGTTGTCTGACCCTTTTTCTTCTGATGCAAATAGCAGTCTGTCCTTCAATTCAATAGCACGAAACAAGAAGTTCCGAGCAGATTCTTTTTCTCCCTGGAAAATGTTCATCAATTTCTGATAAAGATCAGATGTAAAAAAAAAGCGTGAATCTGACGTGTTTATAAGATTATTAAGGTGTGCTCAATATAGGTCGGTGCTGCAAACCAGAAGACTTGTGTTTACAACCTCGAAAACACAAATATAATAGAAAGGAAAAACATCAAGTGAATTAGCATTTAAAAGAAACAGTGGTTATAATATAATGATAAGTGTGTATAGCTTAAAGAATACTTATAGTTCAGTTGTATTGCTTTTTCTTTTTCTTCTCTCAGCATGGGGTCCTGCGATATGACTGTTCAGTATCCCAAGAAAAGAGGGGTGGGGGGAGGAAATTTCTCCACTTGATGTAAAAAAGGCAGCAGAGCGGCAAGTGATTCAAATAAATTGAATTTATTTATCAATAAAAAAGGGGTTAAGCTTCAGCTATAAAATCAATATATAAAGTGTTAAATCAATAGTATTAACAAAAACGCGCTTTCAATAGGCTTCATCAGTTGTTATCCTTTCTGAATGATCAGTCTGTGCAAAAAATGCAAAAAAGTCCAAGTCAGATGTATCCTCTTCTTTGTAGTGTCCTTTTAACCACTTGGCTGCTATGGACGCGCTCAGCGCGTCCAGCCAAGTGGTTCTCCTGTGCTATGGACGCGCTGAGCGCGTCCATGCACAGGAGTCAGCAATCCGCCGGATTCGGGCGGATTGCTGTGCCCCCCCGGTGCAGGCTGACATCTTGGATGTCAACCCAGCACTCGGGACCCCGGCGGAGCAATTAGATGTCATCGCGGCGGCGCGATGACATCTAATTCAGGTGCCCCCCCGCATGTGCGAAGGAGGCGCATGAAAGGGAAGTCCTTCGGACCTCTCTCCCTCCCGATCGCCGGGGGGCAGGGGGTTAATACAGGCACTGTTTGGAAGGGCACAGCCTGCCCTTCCAAACGGTGGCTGTGATTAACCCCTGGGGAGCTGGATCACGAATCGGCGCTGAAAAGCGCCGGATCGTGATCCTCTCCTGGAGCTGGCCGACATCTTGGATGTCGGCCAAGCCTCCAGGAACTCCCCCTGAGGACTAGCGTCATCGTGCATAGCATGATGACGCCAGTCCTGGAGTTAACCCCTAGCTGCCACCAATGGTGGAGATAGGGGGTTCCAATGAACCCCCGATCCGTGGCAGCTAGGGGTTAATATTTGATATCGTTGGATCGGCCAGAGCATGGCCGTTCCAACGATACCAAACATGAAAATGAAAAAAAAAAAAAATAATTAAAAAATAATAAAAAAAAAATATTTCAAAAAAAAAATTCTAAAAAAGAATAAACAAGTTTTTTTTTTTGTTAATGCAGCAATATTGTTCCCATTTCAATTATAATGTGCACAATAATGCTGCACTAACGATTTTTGTATGCGGTGCGTTTGTTAAAAAAAGCGAAATTTTCCCCAAAAAAAATGTAACGAGACGCCATTTCTAATTTTTTTAACAAGCGCACCCCATAGAGAATATAACCGCAAACGATCGCATGTTAAAATGTGAAAAAAACCACTTTACACATAATAAATTATTGAAAATTCAAATTTTATTGCATTTTTTGTTATAATATACAGACATGATATAACGTATACATATAATAATGACATATTATGAATCTGCCGAGTCTGCCGGAAAGAACGATATATACTATGTCTGGGTCCTATATCAAAATATGGCTACAAAACGCGGTTAAACATGATGAGCGAAAGCGGTAAAAATGACCTCAGCACAGAGGTGTGAAAAGCCTCAGCAGCGAAAGGGTTAAAATGTTTTTTAATTTGGGAAGAGTCAGGTCACTTTTTATCTCCAGCATATCGCTCAAATTTAATCCAGGGCTGATTGCTTTAATTACTGCCTCGATGATTTCTGTCTCCTGATGTCCTTTTCGGAGCCCAGCATCAATTTGGTGCATCAGATTGGTGTATGATAGCTTATCTTTTTGGCCTCCCTCACCAATCTGCCCGCAGATCCAGAATTCCCTCCTAATGGTGACTTCAGGTATTTTTCCAGATGCTGGTTGCTGTTTTGCACTCTCTGATCCTGTATCTGTTGTCTTTAATCTGGCACTCAGCTTCTTTATTTCCTCCTCAAGGGTTCTCCTGGACTCTTCCTGTGCCTTTTGCATTTGGAGGTACTGCTCTTTCATTTCTGTTAATTGAATGAACTCCTGTTCTGTCTCCTTACTACCACTATCTTCACCTTGCAGCGACTCTATGAAGAGTAATAGGTCCTTGACATACTGCATTGCCTCTTCTTCCTCCTGATTTTCCTCAATCTCATCCAGGGTTTTCTCTGCTAAACGGATTAAAGCTCGCTTGCTTTTGATCTTTTCGGTTTCATCATCTGTTTTATAGCATTTCAAGAGCCTGCATACTTCCACTAACTGTTCCCGCTGCAACTGTTCTAAAGCAGCACTTGCTTTCTCTTGCAGTTGCTCCAGCTCCATTTTGAAACTTGAAAATCCTCTTCTGCAGATTATACAGTGATTCTAGGTTCTTGTTGAGAAGTTAATTCCGCCACTTTATCCTGGAAAACTTCTCCTGGCTGGCTTGCCAAAATATGTTACACATTTGCAATCAAGAAACGCACACTCTGTTCTTCAGTTACAGACCGTTTATTAGCCTGTGTGCCTGTATGAAGTAAAAAACAATGCTTTAAACTCTTGTTGAAGTGTTTACAGTCTCCTCATGTACCCGTGAGATTAACCATAGAGCCCAACACTTCCTGGTATAGGACCCTCCACTCCCGACCAGGCTCACGCCATCTGCTGGCTGGAGGTGATCCTCACCGCTCAGTACCCTACCATAACTTTACATGTGCGTTTAAAGCTACCTTGCCACATTAGTCTGGGGCCTTGTCGCATGTTGTCTGGTGACCCTTGAGAGTTCTCGCAAAATCAGAATCAGTTGGCACCAGGTTTTAGCAGTAGCTAAATTTTAGGTTTACGCATCGGTGTGGTACTTAGCTCTACAACTTTGTAATACCTTACTTATCCTAACACTAATTACTGATTGCGGTCCCCACGTTAAGTATAGAATGCGCAAAGTACAGTAAGTTTGCGCAAGCTAGCGCAAGCACTAATGCACAAACTGATTTCTCACGGGTGTAGCATTATATATGTAATATGGGTGGCATGCGTTAAAGTCACTTAACCTGACGTTGACGTTTACTCACTCGATCGCTACAGTTAGCGTTCTGCCCTATAGTCTGTATTATTCTGGGAATAAAACAAACCCATAAGAAGCAATTTTATTTTTCACTGTATTATGATGAATTTAGTTACCTTATATAAACCGTCACTTTTTTCAATAACTTGTTTGTCCAATAAGTAAAACTGGTAAAGATATTCTTTCACATAACTAAGCATTGCTGTACCAAACACATAATTCACATAATTCAGAAGCATACCTAATTCAACAAGTGCCATTATGCCACCCCACAATCATGCATTAGTGTGTTCTTTTTTTATCACTCTTTATTTTCAAAGTGGATTTCCATGGAAACCTTTGTGCTACTCGTTCTTTTTATACAAATGTGAAATAATAATTCCAGAACACATTTTTATTGTTTATTTCTTAGGCTGGGGTCAGACGAACGCAGTGCGAACGCGCATGCAGCCGCACTTAATCACGGCCGTAGTAGCGGCCAATGACGGGCAATATACGAAGTACGGCTGCACGAAAGTTCGGCCACTCAACGCAAGCGGCAAACGAATAAATTTTTTCGAGAACGTGAAACCCGCTAGTACCGACGTACAGAGTGCACTGCGTCCGCTAGCGGCGTGTGTGCGTGATTCGGAGATGTCAGATGCTGCTAATGTCCGTCCTACATAACGTCCAGAAGCAAAAAGTGTTTTATTGGTGATCTGTACAAAATCACGGACGAAAATGCAGATCGTATGACCGCTATCGCGTATTCCGTGAAAAAATACGTCCATTCCTTCGAACGCACTTTTTCACGGAAGATGAGAAAAATGCGTTCATCTGACCCTAGCCTTACATCCTGTATTCGCACAAATCTATCAATTACGGTCTTATTTTCTACTAGTCGGATGTGAAAAACAACTTGTCCAACCAGCTATATAGGATTAGTCCAAAGAGAACAAGATCATATACACAGATATTCACAAACTATAGACACTGATCAGTCACAACGTTAACGTGAAGTGAATAATAATGATTATATGGTTACTTAGGGCTATATTACAATGTTGGTGCTAACTTAACCAGAGCTGTTGTAAACTGAAAACCTCCATAGGCTATAATGGCTCGGGTAAGTTAACAACAGCTCTGTTTAAGTTAGCACCAGCTTTGTAATACTGCCCTTAATGTTTAATGGCACCTGTCAAGGGTTGGGGTATAGTAAGCAGCAAATGAACAGTCATTTCTTGAGTTTCATGTATTGGACACAGGAAGAATGGGCAAGCGAAAAAATCTGAGTGACTTTGACATGGGCCAAAGAGTGATGACTAGATGACTGGGTCAGAGCATCTCCAGAACAGTAAGTCTTCTGGGGTGTTCCTGGAGTGCAGTGATTACCTACCAAATGTGTTACAAGGAAGGACAACCAGTGAACCATGCTGACCATGACCGAAAGGTGTCCAAAAACAATTGATACATAGCAGCTACATAGGGAGCAGATCATACACCCCTTCATAGCAATAGTGTTCCCTGATGGCAGAGGCCTTTTTCAGCAAGATAATCCACCCTGCCAAATGGCAAAACTTGTTAAGAAATGGGTTGAGGAACATGACCATAATTTCAAGGAGTTGCCATGGCTTTGAAGTTCCCCAGATCTCAATGCTATAAAGCATCTGTAAGATACGCTGGAATAACAAAATCTGATCGATGGAGGTCCCACATCGCAACTTGCAGGATTTAAAGGATCTACTCCTAATGTGCCATATACTACAAGACACGTTTGGAGGTTTTGTGGAGTCAACAAGATCAAATCGTGTTTTTCATTTTATACATCTTCTATGGTTCATAACATACGACGTGCCCTGGGAATGGCGAAACAGCTCAAGCTAAGCCTCCCAGCATGTGTGGCTACATACATATCAGGCACAAATCACGCAACCTTTTACAAAACTGTCTGACACTGCCAGAAGAATGATTTCATTGGCATGCAGTTGTATACTTGCATGACTGACAGGAGTTCTGTGGAGCCACACACAAGATGATAGAAGAAAACGCACTACATTTTCTGAATAGGATTTTTCTCTCCTCAAACTGTCATTGTCAAGACATCAATAGGGTGACACAGACAGGTGCGGCTCTGCCTCCCCTACCTGCAAGTGCATGGACTGAATTCATAGTAATGCACTGCAACATCTCATATCCCAAGGCATGGGAAATGAGGAGGTAAACTTTGATTCTTCCACTCTTCACATTTCTAGGGTAAAAGCGTTAATCAAACCACCTTTATCACTTCTGATTTTTATTTTACATGTTTTAATTAATTTATTTATTTATAAAGGATTTTACCAGGAAGGATACATTGAGATTTCTCTTGTTTTCAAGTATGTCCTGGGTTCAAGAACATTGAAGTGTTACAGTTACAGAAATACAAAGTAATACAATGCAAGATATTAAAAAAAAACAACACAAATATACAGATTAACAGAAAATAAATATGTAGGAAATCTAGTCACTAGGTTACATGTTTACAGGTGCATTCTGTATTGAGGTATGTTAGTAAGGAGCTCTTGAGTGACTTAAGACTGGGGGAAGATTTGATGGTGTCTGGGAGGTTATTCCATAATTGTGGTGCTCTGTAGGAAAATGAGGACCGAGCCACTGTCTTTTTGTATTGTGGTATTGCAAGTAAGGTGCTGGTCCTGGATCGGAGGTTATAGGATGAGGGAGCTGCTGGGGGAAGCAGTATATTCAGGTAGGGTGGCAGCTTCCCAGAAATGCTCTTAAACACCATTTTACTTCACATACCAGTGTCATGTTTGGTATCATTCTTAATGAGTTTGGACGACTTATAGAAATGGAGAAACAAGGGTTTAACCCCTTCACTGCTGAGCTCATTTTCACCGTTTTGTATTCATCGGGCACTAACATTTGACTTGAGCTAAAATTGGGATGTTAAAGGGAAAAACTTGCGGTCACAAATTTCCCCTTAGCATCCTATCTTACAAACAGATTATGAGGCAGGTGCTGAATTCAGCAGCCTGCCCTGTAATGGCTGCTAACCCTCCAGGATACTCGAGGCAGCACTAGCGCGCCGCCGCGAGTATCGCCTCCTTGAGTCCCTATGGACTCCGTGGAGGATGGGGCGGCTGGGTCACGTGACCTGCAAGATCTCACTCTCACGAGTGAGCGGTGGGAGACATTGAACTATTTGTCCCCATTTTCACTCTGCTTCCAGCAGCCAAAAGCTGCGAATCGGTCCACCATTATCGCTGGATGAGAGGTAAGTACTCGATTTTTGGGGTGGGGTTCCAGCTGGTGTTGACTGAATCTGTAGAAGTGGAATCAGTTAGCACTAGCTTAGAGCTGTGGCTAACTTTTTAGTTAGCCGCAGTGGTGCGTAATTAGCATTAAGACTTTGTGATCCTATTACTGTTTTTTTTAACTCATTGGTGATCGGTATCTGAACTAGGCGTCCTGCTATTACCGTAGATACTCGAGTATAGCGCGACCCGAATATAACGTGATCAATTGAATTTATTATGAAAATGATAGAATACTCAAGACTCGAATATAACGCGAGGAGCAAAATTATACTGGACTGGGAAACCATTAAAATCATTCCAGGTTTTCTTAACACAGTCAGGCCAGGGTGCTCTGCTCTGATCTGATCAGAATGATTGTAGTTGTTACTAAGTATGAAGCTGCTGGCCACCCATCTTCTTACTTACAATAAGATGGTGTTACATCCTCAGTCCCTGCTTGTTGCCTGGGGGGTCTGGGCATAGTTCGGTGCCACTGGCTGGTCGAGTGCCAGCACCTTGTAATGGCCGAACGGCGTTTGAGGGGGCGGGGCCTGGTGTGGTCACGAGGAGCAGCCGGGTTCGAAGCAGGGCGCGAGGAGTTGCCTCGTCGCCCTGATGTGGAGTTCTGTTCCCGCATCGCTTTCCATTGCTATCATTGATATTACAGTTGCCGACCCATTTACGTCTACAATCCCTGTTCCTGATTTTGACCTGGCTTGTTTTGACCATTCTTATGCTACGTACTATAGCGGTTGCTAATCCTGTGTGTCGTGGGTTTAACCCTATGCAGGCTGCTTGGGGTTTTACTAAATTTATGGGGATATTCCCCTCTCGGTCTGGTGTACTGTCTACAGCCTTATCGGGGTTCTATTCCAGGCCCAAGGTTTATGATCTAAGGTCTTGTATTTCTGTACAATCCGCAATAGCGAGATACTGTTTGTTTTCTGCATATGATCGCCATGCTCAGCTTGCCAAATGTACCCGGGTTTGTACCAGCTATAAACATTTATGTGTGCCAGTAAACCCTGGTGATTTCAAGTTACAACATACCAGTCTGAGCTTATCAGAGAACGCTAAGTTTGTCATGTCGGTGACTGCCCTGCAGTCTGCACAATACGTTGACTGTCAAACCAACTACCTTGGTTCACCCATTCTAGTATTGAAGCCATCTGTATTGTTTTGTGCTCTAAGTTGTCTGTTGGTCTCGAAACCTTTGGAACTTAGTAGCAGATCTATTGTCCTGTTGTACTTCTTGGCTTTGGAGTAAAAGTCTGTAAATATTGTGTGTATTGCAACCATCCAGCAGATATCTCTGTCCAACAACATCCCAACCTCACTTCTCTTGTGTGAGAGCCACTGCACCTGTTACAGATGGCCGGTGGAGCGAGATCACGTGAATCAGTCACCAATAGACAGCACGCCTGGAGGTGTCGTTTTCTTACCTCCGGCTCTAACACGCTGGCTCATCCACTGCTAGTCACGGAGACTTGGGATCCATGAGCAAGTCAAGTTTTTTTTTTACACGCAATGCAGATGTCTTGAATACAGGTGAAACTCGACAAATTAGAATATCGTGCAAGAGTTACATTTATTTCAGCAATGCAACTTAAAAGGTGAAACTAATATATGAGAAAGTTCAAGCCGTGATTTGATGATTATGGCTTACAGCTCATGAAAACCCCAAACCCCAAATCCACAATCTCAGAAAATTTTATATTACATGCAATCAATAAAACAAGGATTGTACATAGAACAATATTGGACCTCTGAAAAGTATAAGCATGCATATGTACTCAGTACTTGGGTTAGGCCCCTTTTGCAGCAATTACTGCCTCAATGCGGCGTGGCATGGAAGCTATCAGCCTGTGGCACTGCTGAGGTGTTGTGGAAGACAAGGATGCTTCAATAGCGGCCTTCAGCTCTTCTGCATTGTTCTGTCTCATGTCTCTCATCTTTCTCTTGGCAATGCCCCATAGATTCTCTATGGGTTTCAGGTCAAGCGAGTTTTCTGTCCAATCAAGCACAGTAATCCCACGGTCATTGAACCAGGTTTTGGTGCTTTTGGCAGTGTGGGCAGGTGCCAAATCCTGCTGGAAAATGAAGTCAGCATCCCCATAAAGCTCGTCTGCGGAAGGAAGCATGAAGAACTCCAAAATCTCCTGGTAGACGGCTGCGTTGACCCTGGACTTAATGATGCACAGTGTACCAACACCAGCAGATGACATGACATGGCAAATAAATGAACTTTTTGCACGATATGCTAATTTGAGTTTCACCTGTTTAACGCGACCCCTCCAATTTTGAGGTAAATTTGTCACCAAAATCTAGCAGTATACTCGAGTAGCACTAATGCTCGCGAATGTGAGCTCGTTAAGAAGGTGATAGAGCTCATCATGTTTGAACACGATTTGAAGTAATGTTTTATTTAATCAAATTATATACAGGGCTGGATTTGCATCTCAGGAGCCTGTAGGCACAGAAATGTGTAGCGCCCCTATTCAGCCCCCCAAACAAAAAAAAGAAACCTGCCAAAATCACTTTTTTACATTTTCTTTTTGGGGCAAATTAAACTTTTTTTTTTTTTTTAATTCGAACAATGAAATGCAGTTTCTCTCTGCGCTCGGATCAAAAGAAGGGGCATAATCTGTTGCCTTAGTTGAGTTAGTGCAGTGACATTTTTGATTTTATGTAAAAGTATATTTTGCTTCTGCCATAGAACAGAGAAGAAATATATATATTGCATTTTTTAATTTTTTTATTTTTATAGATTACATGGTCATGTTTGGTAACATTGTAAAGACCTGACTCTGACCTTTCCAATGACACCTCATTTAACCTTGTGCGGTGTACAATTCAGAGATGCAGGTTCCAAAGTCCCCCTGACCCTCTCGCTGCAGTGCCACGGTCTAGGTTGTCATTGAAACAATGCGTTGCATCATCAGCTCCACACTTTTTGGCAGTGTGGGAAATGAGAAGGTGAGTTAGCGCAACATCACTGTTCAATGCAATGCTTATCCAGCACAGGAGAAGGAACTTTTACTTAAACTTTGTATCTCTGTAGGGGACACAGACAGGATTATAAAAGCAGGGGAGAGGGGAAATATTAACATAAATCGGTCTGAAAGCTCAGAGAAGAGATGACTGGTGCAAATTAATTTGTTTTATAAAATAAAGCACTTTAAATCCAGGGAAAACATTCAAATAAATCACACTGAAGGCTCATAATGACAGAGTAACTGGGGGAACTGGATACTAAATGTATCAGACGTAAAAAAAACCTTTGTAACAAGCCGCACTGGGAGAGGAGAGGGACTTGTGTTTTGTAGATGAGGAAAGGGGGATAGTGATCCTGGATAATATAAAATGTATCAGACCTAAGCCCCTAACACACGTTTTATAAAGTCCCTCTCTTCTCCCAGCACTGCTTGTTTTTAAGGGGTTTTTACTATCCAGCCCTCCCTGTTATACTCTGTCATTAGCTTTCAATGTGATTTATTTGAATGTTTTCCCTCTCCAGCTGCTATTATCATCTTGTCTGTCTCATAGACATGCAAGGGTTAGTAAAGGTTTCCTCTCCTGTGCTGGCTGTCGGCACTGCGAGTGAGTATTCTGGAGCTCTATCACTGTCAGATTTTCGGGTAGGGGTTGAGAAGGATTACACATACAAACGTTTTCTGTAGCTTTGCGATGTTGCGCTCCTCATTGCTGGGCTCCTTCACTCATCAATGTAATATTACAAAAAGAACTGAAACTAAAATGTAATGCATTTTCCTTTTGTTTCTTTTGTTTTTTGGACCGAGCAGTTTTGTATCTCTTGAGTTATACGAAAACTAAATTATCCCAAAATTCAGACGAAATCATTTTAGTACTACAATGAAAGCACATGTCAAAAAAAAAATATATATTTTTTTTTTATGTGTATTTGTATTTTACATGGTTTTGTTTGGTATCATTAGAGACGCCAAACTTTGACCTGTCCAATGACACCTAACATGAGTTTGTGGGGTAAAAAGAATGGAAATAAAGTGTTCAAAGGACCCCTGCTCTCCCCGCAGCAGTGAAGCGTCTTGTGTTTAAGGCTAGGGTCAGATGAACGCATTTTTCGCGTTGTCCGTGAAAAAGTGCGTTCGAACGAATGGACGTATTTTTTCACGGAATACACGATAGCGGTCATACGATGCGCATTTTCGTCCGTGATTTTGTACGGATCATCAATAAAACACTTTTTGCGTCTGGACGTTATGTTGGCCGGACGTGTGCAGCGTCTGACGTCTCCCAATCACGCAAACACGCCGCTATGTGGCCGCAGCGCACTCTGTACGTCAGTAGTAGCGGTTTGACGTTCTCGAAAAAATGCGTTCGTTTACCACTTGCGTTGCACGGACAAACTTTGTGCGGCCGTTCGTCGTATGTTCCCCGGCATTGGACGTCATTTGCTGCTAGCACGGCCGTGATTTCGTGCGGCTAAACGCACGTTAAAAATGCTTTCGTCTGACCTTAGCCTTAGATGGACCAATGTGTAATAATGTTTTCTCCATCACCTCCACATTTAGTCCTGGTGTGGGAAATGAGAAGGTGAGTTAGGGCAGTGTTATTGTTTGCTTTTTAGGGAAAAACACATCATACCACCACCTAAGGCTAGGGTCAGACTAACGCATTTTTCGCGTTGTCTGTGAAAAAGTGCGTTCGAACGAATGGATGCATTTTTTCACGGAATACGCGATAGCAGTCATACTATGCGCATTTCCGTCCGTGATTTTGTACGGATCATCAATAAAACACTTTTTGTGTCTGGACGTTATGTTGACCGGACATTAGCAGCATCTGACATCTCCTAATCACGCACACACGCCGCTAGCAGACGCAGCGCACTCAGTACGTCAGTACTAGCGGTATCACGTCCTCGAAAAAATGCGCTCGTTTGCCACTTGCGTTGCGCTGCCGCACCTTTGTTGCGGCCGTTCTTCGTATGCTGCCCGGCATTGGACATCATTTGCTGCTAGCACGGCCGTGATTTAGTGCTGCTAAATGCATGTTAATACTGCGTTAGTCTGACCCTAGCCTTAGAAGTGAAAAAAAAGTAAATTTAGCATTTTTAGAAAAAATATTTTTACACCTTACTGGTATTGTTGGAAAGGCCAGACTTTGACCTTTCCAATGACACCTCATTTAACCTTATGCAGTGTAAAGAATACAGACACTGGGTTCCAAAGGACCCCCTGTGCTCCTCGCAGAAGTGCGCTGATTTAGGTTTTTGATGGAACAATGCGTAATAACGCATTATGCATTCATCTCCACACTTTTCTGGCATCATGAGAAATGAGAAGGTGAGTTAGCGCAGCATCAATGTTCACTTTAAAATTGAATAGTGAGCAATAGTGTTGCACTATATAAAAAGAACATTTTATTTTTTTACTTTTTCGACTTTAACATGGAAACTGGTTATGTTTACTATGCTCTGGCCTTTCCAACGATACCAAGCATGGCCCAGTATCTTTTATTGTTCAGGAGATATGAGAATCCAAATACCCTGTATCTCTTGTATTAGGATTCCCCTGTCTGGCTGGGGAGAGGTCAGTTTTTGACATCATCGTGGCAATGCGCAATGATGTCAGTGGGCAGGGGTTTGTTCCAAGGCATGGTCTGACTTCCAAGAATTCAGACCACTGCTGGATATCCCCCAGACCCATGGAGTCCCCCTCCCCTGAGACTACAGGGAACGCTTGACGTATGGGATACAAATGTTATTTAGCAATGCTAGAGCTATAGAGAGTAGACTCCTGGGATTTCTCTAGTAATACCGAATAGTCTGCAGGCTAGTTAGCTTGAGGCAAAAAAAAAGAGAAGTCGACAATTGGCAGACAATACATTGAATGTGTTCTCTACATGCTGAAAAAGTTAAATGTGCACACTTTGTTGGTGGACCATATATGGTACAGACAGGATTACATCGCTGTAAGGGTGCCTAAAGCAGCCGTTTAGTTTTAAGTAAGATGTCTGCTAAATAATGGTTGCCTATAGCTATAATAAAATATTCTGAGGGTTCAGACAACCATAAACAAAAAGATATATCCAGAAGATCAATAGTAAGCAAGGCTGGTCTGAGGGCATATCACATGCTGGCTTCCAAGCCTACATTTATTGTTTTTTCCAATTATATCTCATATTTTCTTGATTCAATTTAATAAAGTTCAAAGTACTATGATGCATAATGGTTCCTCATTCAGGTGCATTATTAGTTAGATGAACACCAAAAATGTCTAGAACAATGTAAAAGTAAATTTCTACTTCGAAAGACCTATGTTTGCACGGTCTTGGTTTAATTTATTTATCCCAATGACATAAATAGTTGACTGCTGCTTTAGTTGAGCCAAAGAATGCTCCCTCAGTCTCTGTATATTTATGAGCCTTTTCACATGCAGAATTTATATTGCAGTAAAATGTCAAGATTTAAAATTCAAATTCAATTGTAAACACTAAACGTGTGCATTTGTTTTCAGACAAATTGTGATTTGCACGAATTTCAATTGATTGATCCAAGTAATTAACAAAATGCCACATGAACTTAATGGGACATGCATGCTTTGCTAGTGTGCTTTTAAAAACATGCAATGCCTTTTGAATGTGTCAGTTGTCTCATTCAGCAAACATAAAATGCAAGTAAATAGGATATTTTTTCATATTTACTTCCTTTTCTTTCTTGGTGTTTTCCACACCCACCTCAGGAGGCACTTTAAGCTAACCAATCCGTGTGTATACCTAGGTATACATAAAAAATGCACTGAGCATGTGCATCTGAGTTGCTCCTCCTCCCTCTTGCAATGTGAGCTGAGGGGAGGGCGGGACTGAACTTTCACCCTCAGCTACTGCAGAGACAGGGAAGGAAAGAAATCCATACACACAGGGAGAAAAAGAGACAGCAAAGAGAGGGGGACAACAAATAAAAGCAGAGATGGCAAGAAAAGGTAAAGAGAGAAAGATGGCAAGATAAAGCAGAGAAAGCACAAGAAAAGGTGCAGTGAGAGAGAGCACGTACAAAAGACAGCACAAGAAAGAGTGTGAGTGTGCGACTGTGTGAGGGAGTTTGAGTGAGACAGTCAGGGTTATTCAAAGAGTGTCATGCCCCATGGCTGCAACCATCCTGACACCCCCCTGGTGGTACATTTCATGTACTACTCTCTGTAACCAGCACTGGTTCTGGCAGTTAAAGCATTAAATCACAAAACACACGTGACTCACACACAAAAAAAAGGCGCCACGCCCCAGCCAGCACATTGCTGGATCATTACAGCTCCTGTGGGCTTCAAGTGAAGTACTGTTTATTTCACTGCTCTGCAAAACCTATTTGTTCCAGTTCATTTTGTTTTCCTGGTTCCTGCATTTATTTCCACGCTTCCCATCATCTTACAGAATCCAACCTGGTCAGTTTCCTTTATTTTCACCATCCTCCACCCCTACCAACCTGCTTATTTGTGCTAAACTGCATCCTGGGTTCATATTCCCCATATCCCGGTGCCACCCTGGTACCTGGGCATGACAAAGAGAATCAAAAAGTCACCGCACGTTCGGTGACTTTTCATTCTCTTCAATTCGGGCCAATTCGGCAACCCCATTTCGGCGACCCTGCGGTGTATTCAGCAAGCACCACAGGGCCATCGAAGCGCAGGGAAAAGCTGCCGCAAACCCGACGAAAAGTCACTGCAAACACCCGGCGAATGCACGCCGAAACCCGCAAAAACATCTTGATTAACCCGCTGAAGACGCCTGAAAAACCCGAGCAGGAGCCAATCACACACAGCGAAGCCTCCGGAAAAACGCACCGCAGACGAGTGAAGTGAATAAATTAGCAAAACCGTTTTCTGGAATGTTTGAAAAGTGAAACGCTGTTTGCAAAGAAACTACTGAGCGAAAATGTCTGAAATTTACATTTGAGGTCCAATGAATGATAATAATCTAGAGATGCATATCCCTTTAACAAACAACCAGTGCACAGTGTGTCCAGTGATTTAATCATCCGTTCTCTATTCATACATTGTTACATGTTAGCTGGCCAACACATGCTAGCCTCTTTGCAAAAGATAAGTAAAGTATATAGGGAGGGGATGACCCTCTTAATACACTACACTCCACCCAACATGCAGTGTTAAAATATGAAGAAGTCTCTTAAATGGGCTCATAACAATACAAATTAAAAACTATGTGGAGCTACACTGCCTCAGTATAAAGACCAGCTGACGTCTGCAAGGAATGCCAAGAAAATTATATCGGGGATTTGATGTCACAATGCAATATATAGAATATCAATATACCTTATTCACTAAAGGTGAAACTCAGGAGAATTGGCAGGAGATGATAACAATCTAGACTAGACATGTGCGTTTCATTTCGTACCGAATCAAAACTCACCCAATTCGTGTTTCGGAACCACTTCCGAAATACGAATCAGCTCCGTCCGAATTTACAAATTGGTCCGAAACTATGAATCACGTTAACGATGAAAAAAACAAAACGAAAATGTTCTAAAATGAAATAAAGAAAAAAAAATGACAACTCACAGAGCACAGTATATCCTAGTCAGGAGTTAATTGGCAACTCACAGGGTACAGTATAACCCAGTCAGGGGTTAATGGGCACCTCACAGGGCACAGTAAAATGTAAAAAAAATATATATGTGGACCTTTTCCTTGCCGCTGAAACCTGTTCAGCACCACAGAGAGCAGCTAATCAAGGCTCCAGAGCTCCGAGGAGCTGTTGTCAATGGTGCTGAAACCTGTTCAGCACCATGGTGAGCAGCTGCTCAGGGCTCCGGTGCCCTGAGCAGCTGCTCTCCAAGGTGCTGAATAGGTTTCAGCATCAAGAAAAGGGTCCCCCATATTTTTTTATTTTTGTTAATTTTTTTTATCATTATAAAATAAAAACTAAAATTCGATACCTACAGGGTTATTCAGAGAGAGGTGAAAACCAGGAGAATGACTAGAGAAGTGAAAATTCTAGGTTAAAATCGGCTATTTGGTCTAGATTGTTCTCTTCTCATGCCAATTCTCCTGATTTTCACCTCTCTCTGAATAACCCTGCTATTCTTTTCAATTATCCTGCCAATTCTCTTGAGTTTCACCTTTAGTGAATAGACCTGTTATTAATGTATATTGGTATGTATATAGATACTGTTTATATACAGTAGAACTACTAACATACACAGTAAACATTTAATAAAAAAGAAGAAATCTCACCAGAAAAATAACACAGATATTAACAATTTATTTTACGTAAATAGACTGTATCATCTTATACCTATTTTTTCTATTATGTTTTATTTGACACAAATTTCAAAGTTATATGTCATATCCAGTCCAATTTGGCAAAGTAAACTTTACTAATCACTCTCTGGCCGCCTCAGCATGTTCTGTCTCATCTTGAGTTTGGCAATTCAAACCACGAACAAGAAAAAGCACACTCCAGAGCCCCTCTGCATTAAAAATACATTGCTGTGAACATGCATCAAAAAGCAAAAGTGGTATAGGCAAAGCTCCATTAGAATTAAAGCCACCTGGAGAAAAAAAATACTGTTATAGAGTCAGTGTATTTCATAAGCAAAACCTACGCTGACTCTGTATCATTCCTTTTTTCCTCAAGTGGCTTTGAGCCTAGTGGAGGTCTGGGTTTTTATTTTTTTCTTTAGATTTAAAATGGAACTATAAAGCCAGGCAGCTGTAGAGTAGGATTTTTTTTTTTATGTGTGATCTGAAAATGTATGCTACGGAGACGAAAATTCATGTTAGATATCGACATCCAGTTTAGATGTCAAAAATATTCTTATATATATTACGATTAACTTGAAGATAGTATGTGATTATGTTGTATTTTCTGGCGAGCATTTAAAATATGAAGAAAATTATAAATGATTTAAAAGTAAACATTTTAAAGTTATCTTTTAACCCCTTGCAAAAAAAAAAAAAAACAGTCAGGAAAAATATATTTTTTATTAATTGTATAGTAAGAAATATTTGGGAATATTCACAGTGTATTTCTTACTGTAATAACCTATTTGGAAGGCATATGTTGCCATCTGCTGGCCAAATGGAGTTACTACAGTTCTGAGCTCTGTGCAGGATCAGCTGGGGAAAAGTCCATCAGACACATTTCCCAGATGGTTTTAAAAAGTGTTAGCATCTCTGGAATCGTGCATATGGTTCTAAAACTTTGGGGGGCACCTTCTTGAGCCCAAATGCCAATTAAATTATTTTGCAACAAACTGATTTAATTTGCATTGATAAAGCAGAGCTCTGGATCATGTTAACAAGCAGGGTTATCCAAAGAGATTTGAAAAGTCACCGCACGTTCAGTGACTTTTTGTTCTCTTCAATTCGGTTCCTTTTGCCGATCCCATTTCGGTGACCCTGCGGTGTATTCAGCAAACACCACAGGGTCCCCGAATTGCAGGGAAAAGCTGTCGTAAACCCATCGAAAACTAACCGCAAAACCCACCGAATGCACGCAGAAAAGCCACAAAAACATCTGGATAAACCCGTCGAAAAGCCCGAGCAGGAGCCGATCACGACACCGCAGACAGAGAGAGGTAAATAAATTAGCAAAACCATTTGTATGAATGTGAAATTGAAACGCTGTTTGCAAAGAAACTACTGAGCGAAAATGTCTGAAATTTACACAGGAGGTCCAGGGAATGATAATAAAAAGGACTGTTACAAAAAAAATAAGTAAACTGAAAGAAAATAAAAAAAAAATCGGACTTTTAAAAAAAAAAATCAGAAAAATGCTTAAAGTATCCTAAAAAATCTATAAATAAAGAGACTCTTTACTGCAGAATTTTATAATGAACGGTTTATTAGATATTGAATTAAAACGGTAATATATTTAACATTGAAGTCTATGGGATTCTCCTGAATTAAACCCCCGAATGACAGGGCATTAGGGGAACCTTTCACTGCTGGTTTGTGTTCTCTGAATAGCCGAAGCAGTGCTTTTTTATGGGGATTTCACTGCCCTCGAACAGGCACAGAACAGGCACCGTATGTACCTTTCTCAAGCAATTCGGATCTCTTTGGATAACCCTGAAGATCTCGAGCTGCTGAGTCTGCTACTGGTGATTGGGAATACGTGATCACAGTAATAAAGGGGTTAAATAACATAATTTCTCTAGTTACTTTAAATGTAGTTTTTTACAGAACTGTTTTTACATTGGGTATAGACAAGATATCCAGAGCAATCAGTATTCACATTAAAAAGCATTATCATTGTATGTACGTGTGATTTATGATGTCAGAATGAAAGAATGTTTATATTTTTGATCTTCAATAATATGATCACGTTAAAGCTGTTTTGAGAATGTAAAACATATTATCGTTCTCCCTCAAAGTATAACTTACTACTTTGCAGGCAAAACTTTGAAGAAAAAAAAAAGAGGACTTTGATTACAGCCCGCTGCTTAAATTTGAGGGATTATAAATTACTATAACAGATGAATAAGAGTAAGGGCGGCCAAACGAAATCATTGGGTCTCTTACTTAACCACTGGTCGGCCTTCTCCTATCCCTTCGAGCAACCTACACTGTCATTCCACCTCGATAACACACATAAACATTTTGGCCAAGCTGTGGAGCTTTGAATGAGCCCTTTTTTATTTGATGAACATTTACCGCACAATGTGTTCTACCGCTCTGTGCCTTTAGGCTAGGGTCAGACGAAAGCATTTTTCCCCGCGAATGTGAAAAAGTGCGTCCGAATGCATTGACGTATTTTTTCACGGAATGCGCAAAAACGGTCAGACGACGCGCATTTGCGGGCGTGATTTTGTACGGATCGTCAATAAAACTCTTTTTGCGTCTGGACGTTATGTAGGCTGGACATTAGCAGCGTCTGACATCTCCTAATCTCGCACACACGCCGCTATGCCGCAGCTGCGCACTCAGTACGTCAGTACGAGCGGTTCAGCGTTCTCAGAAAAATGCGTTCAAATTCCACTTGCGTTACACGGCCGGACTTTTGTGCGGCCGTACATCGTATATTGGCCGTCATTGCCCGTCATCTGCTGCTAGTGCGGCCGTAATTATGTGCGCCAGAACGCACGTTAAAAGTGCGCTGGTCTGACCCCAGCCTTAGTGTTCACTTTACAGGTTGGTATCAAATTAAGATTGTCCTGCAGTTCGTATCTATAGTATGCAATGATCTTTAATTTTTTTTTACAAATTTGTGATTAGTTTTACTACAAAAATGTGTGCTTCAGGCATGCACTATGTACATTCAAATATCATTCGCTGAAAGCTCTGCAGGCATTATATATCAGTTATCTCTGTGTATGCACTATTCAGAGACTTGAAAGCAGTGGAAGGTAAGGAAGTTTATAAGTTTTAAAGCATAACTGCATGACATACTTCAAGCTATCATGTAGGTTATTAGCCTGACTTTTCCTTTGTTCGATATCAGCATGGTCACACAAGCATTTAAAATGAAAAAGCTGATCTAAAAAAGTGAAAACAAATGCCTGGTTACACTGGCAAGCAAATTAGTAAATAACCTGTGCCTGTGTGTTCTGGAGAACAAAAAGTATAAACAAAACATTAAAGATGTATATCTTAATTAAAATGAGACAAAGCATAAATCATTAATTTATTTTCCCACTAGGTTCCCTAAAATGTCAGAATCAGGCAGTTAATAATGCTCAAAGGAAAAATCCATTACAAGCTATAGCACAGAGATTATTCATGTTGCTGCTTAATTTACTACACCTTTTATTAAGCATATGTTGTTGACTTTAAATTAGAAATACAGTGGTATACAGATATTAAAAAGTAAAACATAAAAACACATAAAATCAATAGACTGGTTGCTTATTGTCATGATCACTGTCCCGGTAGTTCTGGGTCATCGACACTCCAGATTCTTATCCTCTACTGCTTTGGAAGTTTCCGATGTGGAAACTTGGGTTGTTTCCGATATTGCTTCAAGTCAGTTCAAGCGGCTCATATTTCAAATCAAACCAATAATACCCCTTCCTCTCCAAGGTACTGGAAGAACATTTTATGACCTTCATACATACAAACAGCTTATTAGCAGTAGAGCAGGGGTTTAAAAGCCAGCACATCGTACAGCCCTCCACCTTGTCATGGTTTTTTCTATTCTCCTCATACTTCTGTGTATTGTGGGTTTCTGGTATTGACCTCTGGCTCTGACTGTTCTGTCTACCTCTGACAATGGATGATAACCTGATTCTGTGTACCGACCTTGGTCTGTTATAACGTATATGCTAATCTCTCCTTCCCTGACCCTGGATTGTATGATAACCTACTTCTGTTTACTGACCGTGGCCTGTCACATCACTTCTGTGTATTGCTCTATCCTGAACATTACTTGTACACTGTTTACTTTTTATTTAGCTTCGAAACTCTAAAGACCAGTCTATGAGTCTAGATTTTTCCTTCTTGTTCGTCATTGCATGTTGGGCCTTTACCTATTCCAGACACTTTTCTATTTTAAGATGGAAGGGACTTGATGTAAATGTACCATATGCACTTGTAAAGTCATTATCTGGGGAGCTGAACAAATCTCTTACAAACTCCTCATCCTACTATTATGACAAAATACATGGTCATCCCAGTCTCATGGCCCATATGACCAGCCTCCTCAATGCTATAGCTGGGGAAAACCCTGACCATAGAACACAGTAAAAAAAGCATTGGATTTAGACTGTGTGGTCCTGTAATTAATTGGTATTAATTCGCGAATAAATCTTGTTACTACTAACCTCACAGCCAGTTGGTAGAGGAAAGGATAATGGTAGTTTCCTGTACCACTCCTTCCACAATATGAAGAGAACATGGATTATATGTTAATTCCTTCCAGCCAACTTCTCAATTTGGTGAATTGCAGTCATCATAACCTTTCATTATGGACAGTTTCATTATCTGTTATTCGAGGATCAGGTGGCATTGTTGAAAAAAAAAAAACCTCTAACCATGTCCTCCCAAATCAACGACTATTTGTAGAGGAACAAAGAATTTGAAGAACAAGCTAACCAGAAGTCAATACAAGAAGGAAAGAAAAAACAATGTTAATAACATGTAAACATACATAACAACATGTTGGGAATAACTAAAGCATTCCACCATTGTGGAACTTGCTGAAACTGTCAAGACACAGGGAACAAAAAGGAAACAATAAGAACTTTTTTGGCGAGAAAATCCCATATCCTATCAGAGAAGATATGACATGTTTCAAAAAAATGTCATATATCTCCTAGCTTGCCCCGTGGCCTTAGATACGTGGGAAGGACAACAAGACCACTTAACAAGAGGATTTATGAACCTGTTCGAAATATAAAAATTTATTACGAAAACCATTCAGTTTACAATCAATTCAAAATCAAACATAATAGCAACCCTATTGGCTTCACTTTTTTAGGTATAAAAAAAGTGGCAAAAGACTGGAGAGGTGGAGTCACTTATTTTTTAGGATCTTTTAGGCATTTTTCTGGATTTTTTTCATCAAAAATGTTTTCAGATTTTTTAATTTACGGTTTTCTTTTTTCTGTAACAGACCTTTTTATAATAATTCATAGGATGTTATATGCTAATTCCAGACATTTTCATTCAGTATTTTTTTTGCAAACAGCCTTTCAATTTTGACACTTTCAATCATTTTGTTGTTTTTTTCTTTTTTTTTACCCGTTTGTCTGCTTTGTCGGCTTTATCTGGACGGGCTCAACGTGTATTTTGCGGCGGTTTCAAGTGATCCAATACGATCATATCGACTGTGGTTTTCGGCGAATTTCAGCGACTGTGCAGTGGTTTTGCGGCAGATTTTTGAGTCCCTTCCCTGCACAGCAGAAACCATGCGTGAATGCTGAATTCAACGCATGGTCAGGAAATTTGATTCACCGAAGTGCAGGGAACGAGAACACGGAAATGTCGGTGACATTTTGGTGCTCTCTGAATAACCCCTTTAGTTTATTTCTATCCCTTTGTGGCTTAGTTCTTACACAATTTCTATGAGGGGCAGTTTATGTAGTCTCCCTGATTTTGATAATTGGAGCCACTTAGGCTGGGGTCAGACGAACGCAGTTTTAACGTGCATTTAGCCGCACAAAATCACGGCCGTGCTAGCAGCAAATGACGTCCAATGCCGGGCAGCATACGACGAACGGCCGCACGAAAGTTCGTCCGTGCAACGCAAGTGGCAAACGAACGCATTTTTTCGAGAACGTCAAACCGCTAGTACGGACGTACAGAGTGCGCTGCGGCCGCATAGCGGCGTGTTTGCGTGATTGGGAGACGTCAGATGCTGCACAAATCCTGCCAACAAAACGTCCAGACGCAAAAAGGGTTTTATTGATGATCCGTACAAAATCACGCACGAAAATGCGCATCGTATGACCGCTATCGCGTATTCCGTGAAAAAATACGTCCATTCGTTCGAACGCACTTTTTCACGGACAACGTGAAAAATGCGTTCGTCTGACCCTAGCCTTATGAGAAAAAGGCTTAAAAGCAACAGGTTAACTCCCAGTACACACCCCACTTGTTAATTGTCAAATATTTGCCTCCATTCTTTTGGGAGTCATATGTAATTCATATCCAGTTTGTATGAAGGGACTTAGGACATATATATATGTACTATATGTAAGTAACGCGCTTTCCTAGTTGTCTATACAGAATTTCTTTGGAAAGCTTAAAAAATATATATTTTATTATTTTTATGTTTACTCTTGATTATTTATTTAAAATTATAACCGTTTGGACAAATTATAGTATTGATTAGTAACCATAGGTTTGCAGTAATGGTAATGATAACCCCTCCTTCCGAAACGCCGAAGCAGGACGCCATGATCGGACGGAGGTGACTGCGGGAGGACATCGAAGGAACACAGGGACAGGTATGTATCAGCCCGAGTGTGGCTCGGGGTTACTGTTTTCGTCACTGAAATTTAACCCCAAGCCACACCTGGGAATTCCACCAGGGAGGTTAATAAACCCCCATTGTACTAGGAAACCTGTCTGTTTTGCCTCTGTATCATCATGTAGTGGGTTCATATCCTCACCAGCCGGTTCGGATCCCTGACAACGTAGCTGTGTTTTTCCATTTTGATGTGGAATGAATTTCCCTTTGTTAAAAATAGTTACAGTTACTTCAAGACAGAGAGAAGAGCATGCACCTCAGAGAATTGCTGGCTTTACCAAGCAATAAATTTATTACAGGAGCATGTGTCATTTTGTTCAGTAATAATGCCTGGGTCATAGAAAAAGACAGGTTTTGATGAAGAGATGCAAACACACATCACACTAAATATCAAGTTTATTACACAATATATGTGCTGAATTTCCTTTTACTGATATAGTAAAGGTCAAACATGTACTTTTCAAAGATAAAGTAATTTCATATTTCTTTCTATAATATGATTTCCTTAATCTTTCCTTTAAAAAATACAGCATATTACTTGTCATAACTCGAGACAACCAACCACTGTATTAACCTTGCTCTTTTCCTGCATATATATTACTTTACAAACTGACCTTTTTCAAGATGCCACTTTTATTCATAGTTGTGGTAACCACTTAAAGGTTATCAGAATCAGGCATGCTAATAAGCTACATGTTATCCATATTGTATATTAAGGTCAATTCTGATTCCTTTCACAGTCTTATATTCTCCAATAGAACGACAGCGATGCAATCTGTTTTCCCTGAGAAAAGTCAATATTTGCATGACATTGAATATTCATAGCTCTCTATTTTGTAAAATAACTTCTACTCTTTTCACATGTCGTCTGTCTTCAATGTTCAGAGCTATTGTTATTTATCAAAACAACATGAATATGTCATTGTTTGTTTAGATGTAAAAATGAATAGTTCACCATATGCCAGCACTCCACTGATCAGGACAAACATATTACACGGAGTGGTTCGCATAAGGAAGATGTCATGTCACGAAAATCAGAACACGTACCAGGAAATTGTTTATGTCGGCATATTGTAATTGTAAAGTTAAAAAAAAAACAACCTTTATCTACCATATGCCTCATAATAAAAAAAAAGGAAATGTTGCTGACATAAGACAAATACAGCTATGTATGACTTTAACCTGGATTTGGTGGAATGTATATGGATTATTGTTAGAATACTAATTGTCAGGCATTGGGTTCTCAAAATTGAAATAGTTGATACCACTGTTATGAACCTGTCTACATATCTACACAAATTAAATTTGGTTGTAGTCTTTATGAAACATCACTTATTTGTCTATATAGTATGGAAAGATTATACTACTCTAGCAGAGGAAGTCATAGAAAAGTGTATTACTGTACATACTTTGAGAAAAGTGGTGTTAAAGAAATACCTCCTGAGAGGCGAATTGCCACAAGCTTTGATCAAGCAAGTGTAGTTACAACAAACAAAAGATAGCCGTGATTTAAGAAATAGAATCTAAGCTCTGGAAGCTAATGCAAAATAGTGGAATAAAAGAACAAAGACCAAGAACTAGGAGCCATAACTTACTCAAATCTCTTTGGGGAAGATGCTTGCTATGGTCAGTGTTTGGTGTTGGGTTATACTACCAGTACAGAGATATACTAATAGTCCAAGGGGATGGAGTGCAGCGAAAACAATGTTCCAGGGACAGGAACCATGTGTGAGTGCCTGTAGCGATCCTTCCTTAATATCTTATCAGTGCTGCCATATTGTGTTTGTACAGACATATACTAGTTCACCCACGTAGAACTGGCACATGGAAATCAGCACTATGGCACCACATTAGATGAAAACCATGTAGCTAAAATAAATGTGTGGTCTTCAAAAAGATACCAGAATGGGATTACATTCAACCATCATTATGATGCATTTTGAACATAGATGCCCCAATGTAGTCCTCTTCTGATATTGCCGTTTGGTGAGGAAAGAGACACCGTATGTCAGGGCTCAAAACTTCCACTCGCATACTACATTTGGCGAGTGAAAATTAAGTGAGGGTGAGTGGAAATGCACACGCAGGCAGCACAATAAATAATTTTGTGTGTTTAGGGACAGAGTTAAAGGCTGGGTAGGGGTTAGGTGGAGCAACTGGTGGCGAGTAACATTTATGGCCTGGTTAGTAGCTTGGGACTTGAAATTTTGAGCCCTGCCATATGTTATAAGTAATGAAACATTCCATCAAACCATTCACTTGTTTACCAAATGTATCGCTTATGGGTAAACATATCATGCAATTTCTTCACCAAATCAGGAGCTTAGCTGTCACATTTAGACACAGTTAGGTCTATAAACCTTTTAGCTATCAAAATACTATTGAGGTTTGTGTGATATCTAGAGGTCAAGCATGCTGTGAACCTAAAATATATTGTGATGGTGTAGAAGGGCACAGGTTTAGCGGTTTTGTAAATGTTTTTCAAAGGGATGGCTTGAGAAGGGCAAATATGAGTAAAGAAGACATGCTAGATTCAAAGTATATGTAAAAAGCTGGCTGTATTGATAACTAACTTGTGACTTTTGATTTATTCCAAACTCACTCAAGGTTTTTCAGTACCTGCACCTATATTACCTGTAGCTCTGTTATGTTTATTGGCAAGCAAAGACCATATGGTTGTTTGTATGGTACCTCTCTTTAAAAAGCAGGCTTCACGATTATAAGCTGTAATGGATTGTTTTGTAGCAGGTGACCAAAATTAATAAGATGATCAAAATGTTTGGCGTCCTCACTCAATTACATTAATGAAAAACAGTTTATAAGGTCCTCTTAAGTGAAATTGATGCGGGTATGAATTTCTCTCACATTTTGATCTTTCCAGGGAGTATTAGTTTGGCTTGATAAGGCACAGCCGAGTCCTTAAATATGTGCTTCTAATTTCTAGTTGAATAATTCATCCAGGGACCTCTTTATTAGCTATATGTATAAGTTTACTTTTGATTCAAATGTCGAATCAGCTCATTCACATGGCAGCAAATCAATACATAACTGTTCACAGACAAGGACAATAAGTTCAATTAGTGTTCATACCAGACCTCAGAATAGAGAATGTGTTTTTTTGACATTGACAAAGGATTGATTGCGTACAGATTTATCCTACTGAGCTTCTGTGCTTCTCATGAACACCACTCGCTCTCTATTATTTTCAGAATATCAGGAACACCGACTCTGCAGACAAACATGTTTTGTAAATGTTGGAAATCAATTTAGTAGAATAAGGCTGCCTCAAACTAACATTAATTGTCATGACCAGACCATGCAAGAGATTCTACAGCCGAAAATGCTGAATCTTGTAACTGACATGCAAAAGAATTGGGAGACAGCACTAGAAACTATAATTCTAGCATCGGTCGGGAGAGAACCGGAAATATACATAGTTGTATAATTGAGTCACTTCTTTTTGTGACTCAAAAAAACAAATACAAGGAACACATAGATGCTCCTTGAAGCTCAATCCCATCAGTACCCAGATACTGAATGACATTGGTGTTGCCAGTTTCAATAAGTAGGTAAATAAAACTATAAGCAGACCTCCTCTAAAGCAAAGGTCAGCAACCTTGGCTCTCCAGATGTTTCAGTCGTACTCCCATGATATTGTGTGAGGTTCAAAGACCAGTACATGGTAGATCTTGGACACAGGTTCCTGAAACAATTATAATAACAATGTATTATTGAGTATGTCTTAATAGTCTTATTTTAGAAAAAATTTTGAGAAAGTATTTTACCAGGAAGGATACATTGAGATTTCTTTTATTTTCAAGTACGTCCTGGGTGGCGAGTCTGTACCGTTAGGTGTCTTGCCCAAGGACACTTACTGGAGAGGTGCTCTTGCCCGGATTCGAACCTGTGCCTCCACAGTCTCCACGGTTATAGAGCAGTGATGTTACCTCTACTCCACCCAGCCTAGTCTCAATAGCAAACTCCTAGTAATATTTTGTAATTATTGTTTCGTCCCTTTGTGAATCTCCTCACAATCAACACTAAAATTTATTTATGATTTGAATAAATGTAAAAATTTCTATCTGCTGATAAACTAATGTCTAGAAAATTTCAGATTTTTTTAAACTGCTATTGTTAGAGAAACTCTTTCAGACAACTGTTGTATTGTAACGTAAATTATGTCTTTGAGAAAAAGCCACTTACATATGAACTTAACAAAGTCAACGAAAGTCATATTCTCCTTTTCTGAGCTTCGGAAATACTTGTGTAATCAATTGTTCTGCATGTATTCCCCTGTTAGAACGGATTCTCTGTTCAGCTTTTTTTTAATTATCCTAGATTAAATGGTAAACAAAATGTGTAAATCTAGGCTGTGAGAAAGATCATGGTCCTCAAAGAACATACACCCCTAATAAAGAAAACATAAATCCACCTCCTCAAAACATATGTTCCATAAATAAAGAGTATTGCAATTTTATTTAAAATAGGTCATTAAAAAGCAGACACTATATTAGAATTGAATATTTTATGCTGAGGTTTCCACACTTTATAAATATTTTGTTATCAATATTGCTATGTTTATGTAAAACAGCTTTGTTTATAATTTTTATCTTATTTCCTTTGAATAACAATTGCATTTTATAGCACATTATTTATCTGGATAATTGAATGCATGGAAGGTGATACAGAGGTTTGACATATAGAGCAGTTGTTTCTAACCCTGGTCCCCAGATACCCCTAACATGCCAGGTTTGCCAGATATCTGAAGCACAGTACAAGTGATATGATTTGCTGCTCAGGGATTGCAGTGTTCAGTCTGCATTTCTTCAAGGTAATCCTTGAAATCTGGATTGCTAGGGATGCCTGAAGACAGGGTTGGGATTCACCGACACAGAGGCTATACTCCCTTGACCTGACTTAAATGGTTAACAGGTTAAATAGAATTTAGGCAGTTACAAAGGGAGAGGTCACTTATTTACCTTTTCTAATAATTGCCAACTTTGTTCTTGGATTACCTGCAGTGATTTAACCACCGCTAAATTCTGATCTTGCATATTTAGAAATTTGAAGAATGGTGAATACAGGAGAGTGTCTTGTATTTTGTGCAAAATTGTTTGTGAATGAATACATCACAGTGTTACTTTACGTTAGATAAATCAATTTAATGATGGAATAAAGGACAATAATTTTGTTGTCTTTGCTAGAAACTTCAAAAATGTTTAGCAATTATTCTAAGAATATTTCTTAACCACCCTGGCGGTCCGATTCTGACATATTTTATATGTCAGAATCGGTCCAATTAATCTAGCCCCCTAGCGGTATATGTGTGGCACGGGGGTTAACTTTCAATACTGAAAGCCGTATCCCCGAGCCACACTCAGGCCGATACTTACATGTCCCTGCGCTCCCTCGCTGTCCCCGCAGTCACACTGCAGCCGAACGCGATGTCACACTTCCTGGTTTCACTCATTGCGAGAAGAGATCCAGGCAGTGTGACGTTGCGAGCGGCTGGAGGAGACTGCGGGGATCAGCGAGGGAGTGCAGGACATGTAAGTATCCAGCCCGAGTGTGGCTCGGGGATACCGCTTTCGGTTCAAAAAGTTAACCCCGAGCCACACTCGGGAAAACCGTCAGGGAGGTTAAAGGGGCATTCAAGTCATTTTTAAAGTAAGCTTCATTCATTGTAAAAGAAGTATTTTATATACTAGATAAGCGAGCTAGGACACTGTAAGACACAAAGGATTCATCCACAGCTCCGTTTTAAATACAAATGTATTTATTAAGTAACACTTTTCAAAGGCTTAAAGCCCTTACCGCCGGGTGGGTTGTACCCGGTGGTTGGCGTTAACACTGGTGGGGCATACTAGTACACCCTGCTTGCTGGCTGCTGTGGTGGGCCACTCTTCTGGCCTGCCTACTTAGCTGACGTGCGTTGCACATCATTAGCTGCAGAGGGATGGCCTGAGTTCAGACTGTCCCACGGCAACCAATGACGCGTGCCATGCACCAACTGGTGGGCGGGCCTGTCGCGGCTCATACACACCAGCAGATTGTGCTATGCTTCCCCGAGGCATGCAGTCCCACGTGCCACAGGGACGGCATAGTACACCCCGCGACAGCAAAGGGTTAAAGAGAGTCACAATCGAGTTGCTAACAGAATTATTTATGGTATAAATAAACACTGCTGTACCTGAGATCTTTGCCTTGTAACATTCAATTCTATTCTATTCTATTATTATAACTTTATATTATGTATGCTAATGCAGTAACTGCCAAACAATGCATGTGAGCATTTACATTTCATAAATGGGCTTTCATGAATAGGAAGTTGTATGTATTATTTTTCTGAAGTGCAGTGAATTAAATGCTGTATTTTTTCTTTCACTGTGGCAAATTGTTTAGCTGGAAGTCTGGTTTTAACATACAGAATGGCATTGAATTGGAGTTTTATCTTTTCAAACCCTTCACTACCAAGTGATTTACCAAAAACTTCTATCAGGACATAGTGTTTTTTTGAGGGAAATCATTTCTAATTAATTACACAGTGAAAAATATTTGGAATACTCCCAATGTATTCCTTACTGTAATAACATATTTGTCAGGCAGATGTCGCCATCTACTGGCCAAATGGAATTGCTGCAGTTCTGAACTCCATGCTCAATCAGCTGGGTAAAAGTCTGTCAGACATAAACACATTCCCCAACTGATTATAAAAAGTGTTATCATTTGCAATGATACAGCATAGCTCCAGGTCATGTTAAATGATCTTAAGCTGCATGTGCCTACCATTGCTGATTGTGTTTGCACGATCATGGTAGTGAAGGGGTTAAATTAGAATGACACATAGATCACAATTTTGCTTATCACAATTGAATACAGATAACTATCCAAAATCAAAGCAGCATTTATGTACTTTTTGAGAACACAGGATGCATACTTGGTCTTGGTCACCAAGCAGAGTGATACTGCTACAGAAGTGGTGTGAAGCTCTGCCAACATTTTGAAGAGATGTGGATGTGACAATGTGGTAATTAAGGCGAGTCATTGTATGAGTGATGTTTGCATGCAGGCTAATTGGCCTATTGATTGTTATCACTGTGCACTGATGAAACAACAATCCTGTTACCAAACTTCAAATATGGTTTATTTATTCGAAACTGCAAGTCACCATGTTGACTTTTCTCATCTCCTAAAACATGGACTAGGAGCTATAACCAATTACAACAGAAGTAACAGGAATAGGGTGCTCAGCTATTAAATGTGAAGAGCAAAAAAATGGCTAAAAGTAATATTTTGACAGTTTCACCATTCTATTCTAACTGCTAAACACTGCAGCTTTATCAACTCACTAAAAAGATGGATGCTATTTTTTCATCTGAGGTGACTAACATAAAAAACAATAGGACAATGTGAAATGAAATGAGATCCTATTGCCTGTGAAACAGCCTTGGACAAAAACCTCTCATCCGTTTTAAAGCAAAAAAAGATATTCTGAATGGCAAGGTCTGGTGAATACTTTGTGAAAACCATTACTGTTTATAATAAAGCAATATAAAAACTGTAAAAAAAAAAAAATCTGGGATGGAACTCTCTTCCTCCATCCTTCTACCCATTGACAGAGAGTGAGGAGCTAACATAGAGAGAGCAGGTAAGCTTCAACATGCCCTGTCTGCTTCTTATCCTCACTCAAGGAATATAGTAGGGAATACCTGTGAGTTAAAAATCCGCCCACTGAATTTTCCCCACAACTAAATGTTATTTAAAAAATGGACCACCCCCACTACCAACACCCTGCAATGTAACCCCCAGCCCTATACAACCAGCCTCATTCCTTTTTACAAAATTAGCCATTTTTGAAGTAGATCAAAAGATAAAATTAGACAACGATTCTTTAGTAGAGTAATCTGGTTGTTGAATTACACCCAATGCCATTTTCAGCACTGGTGTTTGATGTAGAGTTTGTAAAATCAGTCAATAGGTTAGATACTGGGAATTGTGAGGTAGTAGGGTGGTTATATATTGGGGTCAATGTAATGGATGTTTAGGTAGTGGAGGCTTAGGTAGTAGATGAAGGTAAAATCACAAACTTGGGGTTAAATTTTAGTTGGTAAGCTAACTGTTTAGGTCCCATACCTCTTTGCTGGTAGGTGATGCATTCTCTGGGCCCTATTCCCTTCCTAACGCTAAAATGGGGATGCTAATGGGGAAAACCTGTGCCTGCAGGTTTCCCCATAGCCTCCCTATTTTAGCATGATATTCCGGGGCAGGCGCTGTCTGAGCATCGTGCTTCTGCACCACCACAAGTATCACCTCCTGGAGTCCATAGGACTCCATGGAGGGTTGTGCATATGGGCCGCGAGCCCTGTGTGATCTCGCTCCTGAGTGATCGCACATTGCTGTGGAGGGAGACTGGGAACTATTTGTCCCCAGGCTCACTTTGCTCCCTGCGACAAGAAGCAGTGGATTGGGCCACCGTTCTTGCTGCTGGATGAGCAGTGATTATCGGATTTATTTGGGGCTTTTTAGGGGATGATAACTGATTTTGCAAAAGTGAGATCAGTTTGCACCAGCTTTTAGATGTAGCCAATATTTTGGCTTGCACATCCCTGCAGTATTAACGCTTGCACTTGTAATTACTTACTTATCCTAACACTAATGATTGCGCTCCCCAAGTTAAGTATAACATGCGCAAAGTACAGTAAGATCCCGGGAGCTAGCGCAATCACTAATGAACTAATGTCTTTTTCACTTGTTTAGCTTCAGGAAGGTCATATGGGAGGGAATGCTTTGAAGTCACTTATCCTGACATTAACACCTACTCATCTGAACTAGAGATGGACAGTCGTTTCGGAATAATTCAGAATTCGGATCGAAATTTGATAATTCGTATTCGGAAGTACTTCCGAATAACGAATCGATATGATACGAAACGTAACAAAATGGTATATAACAAATTTATTTAGTTTTACACTGTGTCATCATCATAAAAGAAGAATTTGAATAAATACGAATACGAATCCGATACGATAGAAATTGAAATGAACTATCAAATGGATATCAACTATTGGATATCAACTATCGAATTTGAAATGAACTATCAAATGGATATCAACTTATTGGATATCGACTATCGAATTTGAAATGAACTATCAAATGGATATCAACTATCGAATTCGATTTGATACGATATGAATCCGATACGATAGAAATTGAAATGAACTATCAAATGGATATCAACTATCGAATTCGGGTGGGTTTGTTGTTCATGGCATACCCGCTCTCCATTTTATCCCTCAACTTCATTGTAGTTGTGTCAGGATCCCAGTTTGCTGAGATATACACCTGTAGGAGCTGACCACTACAGGAAATACTTGCACGTAAAGTACAGCCAATGCAAACACAGCCAATACTAATGGCAGGCAATAAGATCGGAGGCAGGCGGAAAGCAGTAAAAGTAAAAAGCAGGTAATATGGTCAAGAGCAGGCAGTAGGCAGAGTAGTCACAAAATAGACAATTGGACTAAAGCCAGGTAGACAATAGCATGTAAAGTTAACAAGACAAGACATCAGATAAAGGCAACCAATATTCGAGCAAATATTCTCTATATTGCTGGAATTTTCATTGGGATTTCTTCATGATGATTAGGACACAAAAGAACTCTTGTTAACTTCTTCAATGTGCACCATGACGTCTGCATGTCACATGCAGCATTGTGTGTATCTTTAACTCATTCAGGCTTATGGAAGGGAGGATGTAGGAGCTCTTGGCTGGCTCTGAGCTGCTGTTCCACGAGATGAGTGTGGTTGCTTGTTGAAGGAGCAGCTGATTGTTGGCCTTGACAGGTTGTATTCTTGGGAATTTTAGCTTCGATATTGATCAGGGAAATATTACCAACACTTATGCAAAGTTCTTTTTGTGCGCATTTTTGTGATTGCATAAACCAGTGATTCAAAACCACGGTCCTCAAGTACCCCCAACAGGTCAGGTTTGCCAGATATCCAAAGCACAGGTGATATGATTTGCTGCTCAGTGATTGCAGGATTCAGTCTGCATTTCCCCAAGGCAGGCCAATACCTGGCCTGTTAAGGGTACTTGAGGACCACGGTTGGGAACCACTGGCATAAACAGTTGGTTTTTGGATGAATTGTCACCTGCTTCTCTGGTAACTGGAACCCTGTTTAATGCCTCTGATCATAATGGGTAAATGAAAAAAGTCATTAATCACTGATTTTTTTCCCCTAATGAGGACTAAAATCCCTAACTGAAAGCTTCACAAAGAAATGTTTTGGGTATTTTTTAACCTGATTATTAGAGAAAAGTTGTTTTATTCTGTATTTAGCCTTCAAAACATTTTATTTTGTATTTAGTAGCCTCGTGTGTTTGCATTCCCATTATGAAATTGTAATCGAAAAAGTATTCTTGGAACCAAATCCTTAGCTAATGCCTTAATTATCTGATGATGGCAATGCAGGCCTCGGAAAACAGTGATGTCAGGATATCTTACACATTTTATTAAGGATATTATTACTAACCTTTTTTCATTTTAGGTTACAGTTTCCCATTAAAGATTTCTCAAGGATATGTCTTCATTATCTAACAAGATAATGTGAACAAATTTGTGATAGCTTCTAATTATATTCGCTTTATAAAAAGAAGTGTCCCTATAAATGCAAGGGTAAATGAGCTGGTGTGAAATTTAGGGCATCTTTATTTCAATTCCATCTAACAAATATGTTTAAAGACTTCGGAGAGGACTATGTGCAAATGGAGTGTTGGTAATGCTAATGTGGAAACCAGGGGAGTTTTCTGTCTGTAGACCTATTGTTCTTTTATATAAAGTATACAACCACACTGCAATATTTCCTCTGTATTTAACCCCATTGCTGCTGGACTGCATTGCAATATTGTACACTGCAGAAAGCCTCTTTATAAGGTCCTATAGTTCATAGACTAGCATGGCAGTTGTTATTATATAAATCATATGGTATATATATGGTATTAACATCTTTAATTCATCTTCTTCATTCTTAATATGCACCATGTGTTAAGTGATACCATATTAAATAAAAATCCTACTGCACACAATCCCCGAAAGCAACCATTTAGTTAAAATCTTCATATAGTTCTAAAAGTAAAGTGTTTCTATATAAATCCAATCCAGGATTACAGCATAGTGTAACCTAGTTAAAATAAATTCTAATTATAAAACCTATAAAGTAATTATTTGTACCTTTTAATAGTAATGTTACTTTACAGGGTTAGTGAAGTTGCAGCTTTCTAGTATAATTCAATATTCAGTATGAAACAGCTCAGTGCATGAGAAGCACAGCTTGCAATGGTCTTGAAGGTTAATGGACCAGAAGTGAGTCTCTTTAGTACCATATCCATTTTTTATTCTCATTTCTATTGAGGTTTTCCAACAAAGCACCCTTACATTAAACTAAAAAAGCAAATACATCCTTGAGGTAAATAATGGTAATCTCATCTATAAATTTCTATGCCATTTTCCAGGCCGGTGTACAGGTTAGCGACATGAAGGTGAACTTGTCATTCACCGGATTTATGGAAGACCGATTCATTATGTAGCTGAAGAATCTGCATAATGTCAAGGATTGAGGCTACAGAGGGGTTAGGAGATGGCGCCTGCATGGGTTAAAGGGCGAAGTTGTGGAGCAGACATAAACTGATCAGTCACAACTTTAAAAACACTGACAGGTGAATTGAATAAAATTGATGATATAGTTACAATGGCACTTGTCACAGGGAGGGATATATTAGGGGGCAAGTGAACAGTCAGATTTTGAATTTCATGTGTTGGAAGTAAGAAAAATGGACAAGCGGAAAGATCTGAGGGACTTTTACAAGGTCAAATAGCGATGGCTAACAACTGGTCAGAGCATCTCCAAAATGGCAAGTCTTGTGGGTGTTCACGGAATGCAGTTGTTAGTGACTACTACAGTAAATGTGGTACTAGGAAGGACAACCAGTGAACAATTGCACAGAACGAGTGCACCACGATCTCTGCCGGGAGGGAGCCCCAACCAAATATCCACAAGATCACCACCAGGAGAGGGACGCCGCCAGCCCCAAGTATCACCAGGAAGAAAAAAAAAACCTTTGCTTATGGGGCTTGATGTACCCGAAAAAAATTTCTTTACTATATTCCACTTGAGGTTCTAACTTTTTTTTCCCAACCAATGAACAATTGTCAGTCTCATTGGTGTTCAAGTCTCTCTAACGACAGTAGGGAACGAAGATTAGCCTGTCTTGTTTAGTCACCCAGAAGAGCTATTGTAGCTCAAATTGCTGAAACACGTCTTGATGCCCATGATAGAAGTTGTCAGAATACACAGCGCATCCGTTTGCTGAGTATGGGAGCCACAGGTCGGTCAAAGTGTCCATGATCATTCCTGTCTACCACCGAAACATCTTTAATGAGGACGTGAGCATCAATAATGGACCATGGAGCAATGGAAGAACGTTGCCTGGTCTGATTAATAATGTTTTCTTTCAAATCCGCTCAATGGCCAGGTAAGTTTGCATCGTCTACCTGGGGAAGAAATGGACTATGGAAAGAAGGCAGGTAGGCAGAGGCAGTGTTATGCTCAAATCATGTACACCCCTTCATGGAAATAGTGTTCCCTGATGGCAGTGGCCTCTTTCAGCAGGAAAATTCGTCCTTCCACATTGAAAAAATTGTTTAGTAATGATTTGAGGAACATGACATAGATTTCCTGGTGTTGTCATGACCTCCTAATTCCATAGATCTGAATCCAATCCTTGGAGTCCCTCCGTAGCAATTTATAGGACTTAAAGGATCTGCTACTAATGTCTTGGTTCCAGATACCATAGGACACTTTCATAGATTAGGTGGTTTTAATGCTGTGGATGATCTGTGTAAATTTACCCCATAATTAAATAAAGAGCTAGCGGGTCTCAAGTATTTAATACCAGTGTATCAACTTGAAATTTAGTTGGTGCAACCTTCATATTCAGCCGTTTATTAAAATAACATAAGCGAACAGCAGCAAACAGCCATTTTGAACCTAAATACAGTATATTGGTAGAAAAGAAAGTGATAATTGTTTTGGTGATATGTGACAACCGATAAAGTTTATTTTGTCTTTTGAAATTTACTTATATAATACCTAAATTATACATTTTTAGTGTAGCTTGTTTGTATGGATCCGATCAAATGTCATATGTTACCCAAAAATAGGAGGATTTGAATAAATATGCACTTACAGCCAATCATATCCCTTTTTGTTACACTTCAATGCCCTTTATAAGATTCTATTTAATGTGTAAATATATTTTTCATAGAAGTACCAGTTTACATTTTAATTGTAGATAATGTTTTGTGTAGCTAAGGCAACCAAGTGCCCCATTACTCAAAGATGCTCTTGGAATATGCTAATGGTAAACCGAGACAAATAAGAAACAATCTCTTGATTCGACAATTGTGCTTTTTCATGGGTAATGCACCATAGTGAAGAAAATGGTATAAAATAGGCCCATAAATATTAAATTGATCAAACATGCGCTAAGATCTAATGTGTTTATGGCTGTTATGCTATGTTATACGATGTATAATTTCCGTTCATTCACATTTATTGCATGCAGTTCTGGAAATAAAAATTGAGAACTGTTTACTAGAGTCTCATATCAAATTGTGATAGGATATATAATAGAAACAGTGGATGGCAGATAATCTTGGAAAGTGCTCTCAGCTATGAAAACATACACCCTGTGAACATGATAAGTTGATAATTATGTTATTCGGAGCAGTTGACAAGGTCATTAAAAATGTTCCACATGGCTGAAGCACATCTCAGTTGTAAGTAGGCTAGAAATTATATGCCCCATTAAAAAATAGTGTATACAGTCTCTGGTAGGCAAAACTTAGTTAGCAGGTGAATTTGACTTTAGTCTACGATAAATATAAAATTCTATTTTTACAAGAAAAATAATATGCAACCTTTTCATAGTTAATTCTGTCCCTTATGTGATATGTTTAGTCCTCAAAAATCATATAATGATGTAATAATGGGCAAAAAGAATACATACAATCTAGATCTTCGTTTATTAACTATTACTGTATTGTATAATGCTTTGTGAATGAGTCGGAACCTTGTTTTTAATATTATCTTCCATTTAGTTATCCCCTTGCATCACAATCATCTTTAGACCGTTCTATTCTATTTACTGTTAAATCAGTAGATCAGTGGTTCCCAACCCTGGTCCTCAAGTACCCCTAACAGGCTACGTTTTGAGGATTACCTTGTGGAAATGCAGACTGAATCCTGCAATCACTGATCAGCAAATCATATCACCTGTGCTTCAGCTATCTAGAAAACATGACCTGTTGGGGGTACTTGAGGACTGCGGTTGGGAACCACTGCAGTAGATCATTGTTTGCTCTCTATAGAGGAGTGATGAGGATTCATGTCCAGTTGAGTGATGCACTTGAACCTCTGGTCTGTATAGGATGGTGATAAGTTATATTCTCATAGTCTCCAAATATGGAGTCAGCTACCCAGGAACTTTAACTCTATCACTACCAAAACCATGTATACACAATTTTATACACTGATGGTCAAGAAAACAGCATGCAAATTAGGATATAAAACCTAATTTGCAAACCTTTTAATGCAAGAAGAAATTAAGTTCTACATGAGATCTCACTCCTGTCACTGTCTTTACTGTAAAGAAGCCACAAGGTGCAGATCCCAACCTCACTGTAACAGAAAGTTCAAACTTTACTGATGCATTACCACAGCCAGGAAGAAAATACAGAGAAAGATCTGGGATCACTCATTACTTTATAGATTTAGGTAGTTAAACTTGCAGAAGATCCCTGTGTAGTAAAGATACAATTTGATACTGTTATTTTCATATTCAAGCATTATGCCAATTTACAGATTATTTTTATATTCTACTGTTTTTTTTAAGCTGCACTGCATATAATCGCATTGTGATCACTACAGGTTCCGACAAGGATATCTGACAAGTTTCAATTCACTTTGTCGCATTTACAGTGTTTGACATGTATCAGCTTGACCCCATTTACTATGTGCAAAAGTCTAGAGTTTAGAACGATTCATTCCAGAGGTATTTTTGTAAAGGATCAACAAATAAATGAAAAATTAATCCTGAAGAATTTTACATTATTTTTTTCTTAAATATCTATATGCAAAATTGCTACAGTATATTACCATCTAGTTGAATATTTATTATGCACCTCATGTTTCAAAAATTTTATAATTTTTTTTATAAATTTAATATTGCGAGTCATAGCCTTTCTCTGTTGTAATCATTTAGAATCAGCAATAACCTTGTGACTGCCACTTGGAAACCCTCAAAATGAAGTAAGATTCATTAGGAAATGTATAGAAACACTTTGGACACTATCACGTGCCCTGAGGTAAACCGGATGCTAAGGGGAAGAATTAGCGATCACTAATTTCCCCTTTGCGTCCTGGTTTCACCAGCAGATTATGAGGCAGATGCTGAGTCCAGCAGCCTGCACCATTACGGCTGCTAGACTCGTGGATGCTGGGGGTATCGCTAACACGTCATCTGCCGCATATGCTCCATGGAGTCCATAGGACTCCATGCAGGCTTCTCCTGCCGGGTCACCTAATCGGCAAGATCTCGGCTCTCATGAGATCCTGCTGGTCGGAGGAGTGATCGTGGAGGGAGACAGGGGATTTTCTTCCCCCAGTCTCCCTGTGCTCCCTCTGGCCAGAAGCAGTAGATTGGACTGCAGTTTTCACCGCGAGTGAGTATTTGATTTTTTTTTGGGGGGGTGGGGATGTTTTGAGCTGCAGGTAATGAATTCTGCAGCAGTGCAATCCATTACCGGTAGCTCTGAGCTGGTGGTAACTTTTTCGTTAGAGCCTGCTCTTAGTAACTAACGTTAGGATCAAGTGATCCAGTGCTAGTTACTCTGTGCTTACTTTGTGCTCTCAATGTTAGGTATAGGGAGTGCAAAGTACAGTAAACTCGCTCTGCAAAGCGCTAATTAACGAGCGCTAATGTTTTTTTTTAACCGGTTAGCGATTCGAAGGCGATCTGGCCACAACGCTATGACCTCCTTTAAGCTAATGCTGACACTGACGCTAGTGTTAGCTTGAAGGAGGTGATAGAGCCTCATCTATGCTGAGCTAGATTTATTATTTTTTATATATTTTTCTGTTAGAAGACGTTATAAACTCCTGCAGTTTTGCAAATCAAATGAATCTGACTGCACCAGTATGAACATCATTTTCTATGCCAAATTTTAAGTAATTTGGTTTATGACAAGGCTTCTAAAGGATTCAACCAATTTCATAAAGATAATAAAAAGAATGACATTGCCCTACATTTACTATTACATAAATTTAAAGATCTGCAAGAGCTAGGCACTCCTGTAGAAAAATTGTTGCAAAAAAACAAAACTGTATTGTATTTATTCACCAGCAGTGCCGCACAAAACGCAAGAAACATTAACCTGCATTCACTATTCCTTGAATTTCAAAATCTGTGAGAGCTTCGAGTACTATGGATAAATCACTGCCGGAAAAGTCAGAAATTCACAATGAAATGAGGCCACCCAGTGAAGTCACAGTTTCCTTTAAATTATAAATCTAGGAACACACACCCTTGAGCGTTTCAATGTTGACCAAAATGTCATCAAGTGAATCTGCATGCCATATGCTGACCCACACCTACAGCAGTTCACAGGCAGAGCAAGGACTACTTGCCATTTCTAGAGTTGGGGATATTCACAATTTAGCGCATCAGGTGATACATGTCTGTCCTTTCTAAAACTCAAACGTCCATCCATTTTTTCCCTGTGTTGGGGGTACAACTGCATATTATCCTATTTTTATTTCTATGTCCTGTCCTTGCTGCATGTTTACCATTATATTAGACTCAGTGGATATATACAATATATGGACAAAGAATTTGGACACTTGACCATTATACCCACAGGGATATTTATGACATTGAAATCGAAACAGATAAACATTACTATGGAGTTGGTCGTCCGTGTATATATTTGATGGGGTTAATGACAGGGCGTTTTGAAAGCCAGTTATGTTCCTCCATGCCAAACGCAACTAGCATGGACCTTGCTTTGTGCTTTGGGGTACAGTCGTGTTGGAATCGAAAATGGCCTTCCTGTAACTGTTGAAAGCATGGCATTGTCCACATATCTTGGTATTGTGAAGCACTGAGATTTCCCTTCACTGGAAGTAATAGGCCGAGCCCAACTTCTGAAAAACAGCCCCATACTATTATCCCTCTACCTCCAAACTTCACAGTTGGAACAAAAGCAGTCAGGGAGGTAACATTCTCCTGGCATCTGCCCAACCGAGATTTGCCTATTAGATTGCCAGAGAAGAGTGATTTGTGAGTCCGTTCCCCACATTTTCACTGCAACAGAGTCCAGTGGTACCGTGCTTTACACTACTCCATCCTAAACTTGGCCTTGTACTTGGCGATGTGAGACTTGCATGCATCTGCTTGGTCATGGAAGCCCATTCCATGAAGTTCCTGTCACAAAGTGTTTACGCTGCTATTAATGTCAATGGAAGTTTACATCTCTTCCGCTATGGAACTAGCACGCATTGACCTGCTCTGTGGCTTTACGTAGTCTCTGTTTTGTGGCAGAATTGCTACTGTTTCTAAATGCTTCCACTTTCCAATCATACCACTTACAGATGACCATGGAATATCTAGCAGGGATGAAATTGCACAAACGTCCTAATTGCAATGGTAGCATCCTATCACAGCACCACACATGAATTCACTGAGCGCGTCAGAATGACCCACTATTTTCACAAATATTTTATTTATTTATTTATTTACAGTATTTGCAAAGTATTTTACCAGGAAGGATACATTGAGATTGCTCTCGTTTACAAGTATGTCCGGGGCAATGGCAACTCTAGGAACAATATTTAGGGGGGGCACATAAGATACTGCAGTCAAAACTGGGGGGCACTAATAATTTTCTCCACTGAATAAAACTATCACCTGGTGTGAGCTAAAACACCGTCGCTAAAGGAAAGATTTAGCGCGAGTCGCTAAAACTTAGTGGCTGACGACCTACTAATAGATCACCTTGTCCACGGGAGACCACGTACAAGGTCGTTTAGCACTCGTTATGGAAACGCTGAGACCTGGGCTGAGACCCAGCGCTAATGCGGTTGTGTACAGGATGGAACGTTTTTTTTCCAGTGCAGAGAGCAGAGCCATACCTATCCCCTGCCCTCACAAGCTTGTATAAGTATGAACACATCCAGTGAATAACCTGACCCTCTGCATTATTAAAATCCTCCAAGGTGACCAAATCATCCATGTTTATATGCACACATATATTAATTAAGGCTGATGGGCATTGCATGATAAATGCCCCCCAACAGCATGTAGAACCATTACAATGCATTTAATAGATCCAAAAGGAAGGCCAGGTGAGACACAATAACTTCCCTGCACAAGCATATAAACAATACATATTTCAGGGCAAGACTTATCCATGTGTCCCTTTAAACATGGTCCACATGGTCACCTTAATAATCAACCGCTTCCATATTGTGAATAGCCCCCAGCATAAAATGTTTAGAATTAGGCAATATATTAGAATACATCAATAAAGGATACATGTATAATAGAGCCTACTGCAACAGCAGCGACATTGCTGACCAGATACATTACTATGGTGTATGGGCTAAGATAATACCTGTGCTGCATTCCTTTCAATTGCTTATTAATTTTGGGCGAGGACCTGTTTTTTTCAGTTTTTTTGGAGTTACCACCGGGGTTGAGCAGGAGGTAAAATTTTGCGATTACCGTCTATCCAGAAATTAGCGCAGGCCCAAAGTGATCTGTTAGTTGCAAAAGCAGTAGAGATCTCTAGCGCTCCTCATGTTAAGTATAGGATGAGGAAAATACAGTAAGCTCGCGCTAAGTGTTTTTACCCGTTTGTAGCAAGAGGCAAACAATCTGTTGGTTCGGCACTAGACTGAATTTACCTGGCGTTAACGCAAAAACATGCCAACGCTAGGGTTAGCTCACACCAGGTGATAGAGCCCCGTCATGCCTCATGATTCAGCATTTATTTGTATATTTTTCTGTTATGTGTTGAATCTGCCTTTACTGCTTACAGTTATGATTTCATAGCTATTTTGTTCCTGCTGGGTCACCATAGCAAGGAAGGGGAAGAAAAGAGTTATGCTTATTTTAATTTGATTTTACAGCCCTTGATAAAGTCTAAGGACGAAACGCATTGGGCAATTTTATAATTGTGCAATAAATTTCATATTTTATTTACCTTCCCGATCTAATCATTTTATTTGGTTCGTGAATATTGGAGATTATCTGTTGTCGAGACTCCGGGACGCCCATGTTCCAGAAAATTGTCTACCTCAAATACACTGGGTTCATCCCACCCAATAAAGGGTCAGAAAAGCTCCTCAAATTTATATTTCATCTATTGATCCAAGGAGAGTGGGAATTCCTCTGGGAGGAGTCGACCCAACATCAAAGCTAAGTACCCAGCACCATTTTTACCTTTTATATTACGGGTCACCATAGCATCCAGCTATCCAGCTAGCTCCGCCCCTTTTTCCTCAGGCTGGTTTTCTGAGGTACTTCTGGTCACTAGCAGCCATCTTAGCGCTATGCTGGACAGAACAAATGTCTGTTCATCTGCATTGCTGTACACTGTTAGAGAGATTGTCAGTCTGATCAATAAAGGTTTTCAACTGGATTCATCTTTCTATGTGTCAGTTTTGCTGAATTGACGCTGTCTGCTGGACTTTTATTGTGTGAGAACTGGTCAAATACAGACTTCGAGTTAGTCCCAAGCACCTACGCCTCACAGCTTTGCTAGCAAGGCAGAATAGTGAAAAGACAATTACTGTCCAGCATTACTGCTGATAGTGAAAAGACAAGTGCTAGCAGTGAGCAAAGACATTAACAGCAGTGAGTAAAAGACATTACAGCATTAGTGAAAAGCCACAGAGTTGCCTACAGCTGCAGCATGTGGGCCTGTGTAAACTTTGCCACACAGTGCATGCTGCTCTCTTCTTATTCTTCTCATCTGTGGTGTAAGCATGGCAGACAGAAGAAGCCCTCTAACATCACAGGAAAGGCAACTTGTTTCAGATGTGGAATTAATGAATATAAATCCAATCAGAAGCAAATGCAATACAAAATCTACATGGAAGATTACTGAAACACATATGGACATAAACTATGAGAAATCACAGCAAATGTCATGGCTTTGGGAACAGATGATGAGTTATATCTCCACCATCACACACCCGGTTTGCGACGCATCGTCACTAAAAGAAGTTTTAGGACAGCTTTCTACAGCTCATGCTCAATATCTTTCCTACTGTCACATTGGGGCATGACAAGCCCTAAATAAATAAGATTCCTAAATCCCAGAGTAATGTGATGCAATGATACCTTTTTATTGTACTAACCTGATACATAAATTCAATATTTTATTTGGCGCAGTTCGGTGGTGTCCGATTACTGCTTCAGCGACTTCAATTTCAGCAAATTACAGTGACCATTCGCTAAATAAAGAATTTGCAATATTTTCGGTGAAATGAATTCCCCGAAATGTGACGAAAAGCAAAGGATCTAAAGACGAATAGACCCCTTGGATTCTAACTTCCATAAACACTGGGAAATACAATGAAAATAATAAACCGTGTGGCATGTAGCTACCCATTAACCCCTAAAATGCCATAAATCAAGGAAAAAATAAAATGTATACTGTGAGGGATGAAGCCTGCCCATTAACCCTTAATACACAACTAAACCAGCTAAGCCAAAAACTAAAGTAATACACAATGTAATATATAGTCTGAACGTTCACCCTTTCACTGCTGAACCATTTCAAACGTTTACTACGTACACCTTTTTATTTAATTTTTTTATAACTTTTAATTTACACTGAATATGGTCATGTTGGATATCATTGGAAAGGCCAGAATCTGCCCTTTCAAATGACACCTGGGTCGTCCATATGCAATGCACAGGGACGGAGATACCGCGGTCCGAATATTTGAAAGAAACACGGATGCTGATTTCTGGTAGGGGGGCACATGGGGGGCAAGGAATAACTAGGGGGGGAAATTTCCCCCCCCTTGCCCCCCTGTAGAGATGCCTATGGTCCTGGGTAAATGCAGATTGCATGGTGAGGTGCTTGATTATAGACACCTGCGGCAATGGGTCCAATTAAAACATCTGAAGTCAATGATATACAGTGGCAAGAAAAAGTATGTGAACCCTTTGGGATTACGTGGAGTTTTGCATGAATTGGTCATAAAATGTGCTCTCATCTTCATCTAAATTACAACAATTTGAAAAACACAGTCTGCTTAAAATAATACAACACAAACATTATATGTTTTCATGTTTTTATTGAACAGAACATGTAAACATTCACAGTGCAGGGTGGAAAAAGTATGTGAACCCCTAGCCTAATGACTTCTCCAAGAGCTAATTGGTGCCAGGAGTGAGCCAACCTTGAGTCCAATCAGTGTGATATTATTGGATGTGTTGCTGAAAGCTGTCCTGCCCTTTAAAAACACACACCAGTTTTGGGTTTACAGGTTTCAAGAAGCACTGCCTGATGTGAACCATGCCTCGCAGAAAAGAGCTCTCAGAAGACCTATGATCAAGAATTGTTGACATGCATGAAGCTGGAAAGGGTTACAAAAGTATCTCCAAAAGCCTTGATGTTCATGTGTCCACGGTAAGACAGACTGTCTACGAATGGAGAAAGTTCAGCACTGTTGATACTCTCCCTAGGCGTGGTCATCCTGTAAAGATGACTGCAAGAGCACAGCGCAGAATGCTTAATGAGGAAAAGAAGAATCCTAGAGTGTCAGCTAAAGACTTACAGAAATCTCTGGCACATGCTAACATTTTTGTTGATACTTCTACAAAAAGAAAAACCTTAAACAAGAATGGAGTACATGGGAGGACACCATGGAGGAAGCCATTGCTGTCCAAAAAGAATATTGCTGCACGTTTGAAGTTTGCAAAAGAGCACCTGGATGTTCCACAGCACTACTGGCAAAATATTCTGTGGACAGATGAAACCAAAATTGAGTTGTTTGGAAAAAGCACATAACACGATGTGTGGAGAAAAAAAGGCACAGCACACCAACATTAAAACCTCATCCCACTGTAAAACATGGCGGAGGGAGCATCATGGTTTGGGGCTGCTTTGCTGCCTCAGGGCCTGGACGGATTGTTGTCATTGATGGAAAAATGAATTCCAGAGTTTATCAAGATATTTTGCAGGAAAACATAAGACCATCTGTCCGCCAACTGAAGCTCCGCAGAGGATGGGTGATGCAACAGGACAATGACCCAAAGCATACAAGTAATTCAATAAAAGAATGGCTTCAACAAAACAAAATATACCTTCTGGAGTGGCCCAGTCATAGTCCTGACCTCAACCCGATTGAAATGCTGTGGCATGACCTTAAGAGTGCGATTCACACCAGACATCCCAAGAATATTGCTACACTGAAACAGTTTTGTGAAGAGGAGTGGTCCAAAATTACTCCAGATTGTTGTGCAGGTCTGATCTGCAACTACAGGAAACGTTTGGTTGAGGTTATCGCTGCCAAAGGAGGGTCAACCAGTTATTAAGTCCAAAGGTTCACATACTTTTTCCATCCTGCACTGTGAATGTTTACATGTTCTGTTCAATAAAAAAAACATTAAAACATATAATGTTTGTGTTGTATTATTTTAAGCAGACTGTGTTTTTCAAATTGTTGTGACTTAGATGAAGATCAGAGCACATTTTATGACCAATTCATGCAAAACTCCACGTAATCCCAAAGGGTTCACATACTTTTTCTTGCCACTGTATATATACCACCTGTTGCCGCCTGCAGAAGGAAACTCAGAAGATATAGCTGGTGGCTCACATGTAATCGGGTCCGTCATAGGAAGCTACTAAGGGTTAACATCTTACTCCTCTTTTAGCCTTCAGTAGCCCCTTATTACTGAAAATAGGGACCTTTGTTTTATTAGTAGTGTTAAAGGTTAGAAAGGTAAAAGCCTAGTGATATATAAGGAAGCCATCAGCTTTAATATTGTAAAGTGTCTCAATATAGCACAGGCTGCATTTTTTAATGTATCTAATATAAATGTATATATGTCTAGTCATATAAATAAAACCATTATGGATCAATTACAGTACATTAGTTTTCATGCTCAAGTACAATTTTTTTTTTTTTTTTTAATATGTCTTGCATCTGGTACCTTGACTTTTAACCAGAGAATTAGACAGAAAGAGGGCAATAGATTGATGCAGAGGCCTTCCCCAGTGAGACTCAAGATCGTTTAGTTTATACAACCTCATTGCATCCTTTCGCTACAGTCAATTTCAGATGGGCTGACCTGATTTTCGTTCGATATCTCAAATGTTCTTATTTCCAGGATTTAAAAGAATCATAAACATTATTCTAACTTACTAGTACCTTTTTTTTAAATCAATATTTGGAAACAACATACATATATTCCTGCTCAGAACTATATAATTATACTCCCAAGTCCTATTAAAATGCAAGTAGAAATAAGCTACTGTATTATCCAATCATAGAAATCCATCATGCTCTTCTGCATGCAATCCTATATCACTCTAATTACCTTGGGGTGTTTGGAATACTCCACAGCTGTGATCTATAACTGTCACAAAATGACTATAGACATGGGAGAGTCAAAAATGCTAGCAGACAGCACCAAAAACAATACAAATTATAATTTAATGAAGGAGATGCAAAGCTATAGATGAAATAATTTATATGGATGACAAAGATATGTACCGCTAATTTATTTCTATTAAATATCTTAATTCACTGAAAACATTGGGTTATAACTAAGCTCTGTTACTCTTCTCTAAGAGTTTCATTACTATGAACATTTTCTATAGAATGGGCACTCTACCTTCTTCTTTCTCTTCTTTTTGATTTTCTTTTTTTAATCTTAAATTGAGTCAATTTACAGTAAATTACCAAACCTTCAAAAGCATCTGCAGGTGCCTAAAATCATGTTTGCAATTTGGAGTAATGCAAACAAATTACTTTTATTGCAAACTAAATCTGTTTGCATATGGGCTCCAGATTTTATCTCTAAAGTTCCGGTACATTATACAAAGCAGCTGATCTACTAGGACCGTTTGAAGTACCTTAATGTGTCTGTCTTTTATTGTAGACATCGGAATCCCAGGTGCACTGCAATGGTAGTACCACCAGCGAAGGGAGCCCTCTTCCTGTCAAATATGGGAGAGAGTATGTAAATGTGCTGTACGGATTCTACAGCACATTTTTTCTAAGTGGCTACTGTAAGGTGCTTTTTGCTAAAACCATTGGTTCCCTGAAAGTGGTTTTATGGAAAACTATTTGTAGTGAAGAGGTTAAGAAAGAGGAGCAGCAGCAAAGAACAGAGTCCACGTGGAACACAATAATAAATTCATTCATTCGCAGCGATATGATTGATCTTACCCTAGAAACGAAACACTTAGGCCCCTATTACATTCTTCGCGCAAATTCGTTAGCACAGTGCAAATTTTAACGGAACGGAGTATTCCGATCCAAACTCATTTTCTCATCCGTCCGAAAATCACATTCGTTAAAACGACGTGCAAAACGAATAAAGTAATACGCGCGCAGTAAAGTAGCGCACGCAAATCAGTCTGCGGACTGTTTTTTTCGCGGGATTCAGCCAATCAGAATGAAGAACCTTAATTGACATCAATTTACCTTAATTGACTCACTTAAGTTTTTGCGCCTGTCAAAGTAAATCTGAGTGTACATGCTGCAGCAATAAAAAAAATGCACGAATTCACAATATTTTTGTTTTGGTATGTGTAGAATGTGAAACTATAATGTGCTGTTTTTTTTTTGCCTGCTGGTGTTTTTCGTTTCGGCCAGAACGTTCCGATTTGCAGTTACCATCAGCTTTTCAAAGACGTTAAAATTATGCACGCAAACGTCGTTTGTAAAAAGATGCGCATCGATTGGAATACCATCCGCGTACCAGCGAATGAATGAATTTGCACTCACAATGTTAAGTATAGGACGTGCACAGTTCATCACGCTCGCGCAGGTCCATCCGCGTTAAACGATAACGCGCATCGTTTGCGCGAATGTTGTAATACGACGTTCAGCGCAAAGGGTTTTGCCCCTTGCGCAACTGCGCATTTGCGCACACAAAACCAATTGCGCGAATAATGTAATAGGGGCCTTATTGTTTTCCATATGTATTCTGCAGGTTTCTTTGATGTTGGTGGGGATTGCCTGATATTTAACAGTGATCTGATTTTGTCAGTAATTGAGTATATTGTTCACTAAGGAAGGGATATGTTGCACTGAAGCTTTTTGTTTCTTTGCTTCTCATGAGAAAAATTTAAGTCACACCAAGAAGGTTATCCACTAATCGTCAGTGTCTGCCAACATTGCAAATAATGGCAAATTGCCGGTCTTACTGAAAGCTGACAAATGCCGGCTTTTCTCAAAACTAAAATTTAAACCGATAACCTCCCTGGCGATATTCCCAAGTGTGGCTCGGGGTTAAATTTCAGTGCCAAAAACAGTAACCCCGAAACTGGGTTCCGAAACCCGGAAGGAGGACGCCGCGATCAGACGGAGGTGACTGCGGGAGGGCATCGATGGAACGCAGGGACAGGAATGTATCAGCACGTGAATACTGCCACGTAGGTTAAAAGAAAAGCTTTACAGTGCAACTTCTCATTTTGCTGTTTGGGTTTAAGTTTTAGAGAAGTGCCGCCGGCGCGTTTGTCAGCACTGCAATACCAGCAACTTTTCACCAGCATTTGCAATACCCAGCATTTTGCAACAAGAAACTTTTTGGATTAAGACCCTTGACACTCTATCTCCTAGGGGTCTAAACGAATATATCTCGTACTCTCCGTTTCTTGTGGCTAGGAGATGATATATAATCTTTGATCCAGCTGGTTATAAGAATATGTAGGTAGTTATATGGGTATGTTTTTCCATCGCATTAGGTATAATATCTACAATATTTACATTGTAATGCGAAGTTGGGGTAGCCATGTATCCATTATATATCCTGGGAAGCCATTCTATACCTTCATGGGTGCCATACAGTGATATTACACTTTATAGTGTTAACTTATGTTTTTCCATTTGACCATTATTCTATATGCATTGCATATGTGTTTCTATCTGATTATTGCCTTCCGCTGTTTTGGTTGCAGTTCTTCCATCCTCTGTCCTGTTGATCAGTTTTGATTTGCTACTAATGGGTTCTCGTCAGTTTAGTTATTGTTACCATCGAGTACTGACCCACCCAGTTTTTGTTTTGTGTGTTTGTTGTTTATCTCCTTGGTTACCTGCGTCCTGCAGGTCTAGTTCACATATGCATCATCAACCAGCGCTGTACCCGAAAGTCGACGCCGTTACCATGTGGTTGGGCGTCCTTCCTGAGATCCGCCGGTATTGGGTGAGCTCTGATATTTGTTCTGTATATATGTATGTATGTCTGTGTTGCCTGTATACCTTGATAAAGGCTCGTGTTGGGCCGAAACGTCGGTCAATGGACAGGTACTTTTAAAATTGTAACAATAAAAGTTTTTTATTTTTAACCAAACCCTGATGTGCTGCCCTATCCGTTTTTTCTATCTTTATGTCTCAGGGCATTTGTGCACTCAGGTATGCTATGTGCTTAGAGTTGGCGTTCTTTGGCTCTAGGATTGGACTTATATATATATATATATATATATATATATCTTCAAAGTAGGACGCACTCCAGGACTTGGGTAAGTAGAGTAAAATCGATGCTTTATTTGATATGCATTTAAAAAATATATGTGCCAATTGGCACCAGCCGACGTTTCGCCCCTCACAGGGGCCTTTATCAAGGATAAAGGCCCCTGTGAGGGCCGAAACGTCGGCTGGTGCCAATGGGCACATATATTTTTTAAATGCATATCAAATAAAGCATCGATTTTATTCTACCTACCTAAGCCCTGGAGTGCGTCCTACTTTGAAGATTTCTGTATTATAACATTGCAAGGTGGATTGTACAGGTTGCCACTGTTATATATATATATACATATATATATATATAAAATTTATATTACAATACATGCCAGAGTTGACTAAAAATATAATATAATATTTACTGCCAGGTTACATCAGCTAATTTAATACCATGTACCTCTTATGGATACTAATTTCATGTCTGATGCCCCAGTTATATATAATATATATATATATATAAATTTTTAATTATGCATATAATTATTTTCTACAAATACCAACAGTTTTATGAGCAGCAGCAGGTCATAGAAATATGTATTCTACGACCTTATCATGTTAGTCACAACACTGCAGTATGCTTCTTTTGTTAACTAATCCCTTTCAGATATATAATATATATATAATTAAAGAAACACTAAGCAAACTGGAAGTTACTAATGATTAGAGTGGATTCATTTCTTTTGGATTGACTTTGTGGGCATGTTTGATGAATATAATAAAAATTAGCAGAGTTGCTAATATGCTAAGCAAATATTTGCCGTTGGAACTGACCGTGAATATTCAAAGGCGCTGAATATTCATCACTGCATATGAAGGAAGTGTTTGCTTATGATCTAGAATTTGTTCTGAAAAAATGAAGAAACTGAAGTATAATTCTCTAGGGATAACCCATCTAATCCTCGTTTTCCATATACCATATACCAGGTTTCTAAAATTATTGCGACAATATGATGGAATATAATCACATTTATGATATGTAAATGGCTGCATCCATATATGCCCACACATATGAATGAAATAATTTAGAACCATGGTATGATTAAAACATTGTCAATTTGGCATTGCAGTTATCCTGAACATATAATAAGATTTAATTATGATGCACCAAAATTTCATAAGAATCCTGGAGTAAATTACCAAGAAACGGGCAATCCTCTTAACCTCCCTGGCGGTCTAATTTTTTCTAAATTTCGTGTCTAAAAGCGTCTTAATTTTTTTTTAAAGGAAACGTGTTTTTGTACATAGTTAGCCTGTAATAATTAGGAAACACGCACTGAAATCCGTGCAATCAAGAGTCCTTACTGGTAAAATCCTTTATAAATAAATAAATTAAATAATAGTAAATACACTGAGTCCGATAAAGTTTGAAACACGACATAATAATTTATTATCCCAAAAATAATTATCCAAAATAATGCAAAGAAATGATATACAATAAAATACAACAAAAAACACTGAAATCTGTCTGAAACCAAGAGTGAGACGATGTATGGTCTGTTTCTTATCCTGTATTGCTACCTAGTGGCTGTTCATAAACATTGGATTATCCAGTGTAAAATGATTTTTTACTAAGTTTGCTGCTGGTCCCGCCCCCCGCATCGTGTGACTCGCAGGGAGCCTTACCAGGAAGCAGCACGCCGCGATCACACTGCAGGGACAGCGAGGGAGCCAGGAGGTGAGTATGCATCCAGCCTGAGTGCAGCTCGGGGTTACCGTTCGCGGTAGTGAAATTTAACCCCGAGTCACACTCGGGAATACCGCCATGGAGGTTAAGGGGTTATTCAAAGAGCACCGAGATTCCACCAACATTTTTGATGCTCTTTCATTCCCCGCACTTGGGGGAATCAACTTCCCCAACCTTGCGGTGAAATCAGCATTCACCGCAGAGTCCCCGAAGTGCAGGAAAAAGCCACCTCAAAATTGCTGCTTTGGGAAAAAAAAAAACGTGGCAAATTCAATAAGCCGCCGGGAACCCGCAGAAATTTTTAGATCCGATCCAATAAATTATTGAATCCGATAAGCCTCCACAAACCTTCTGAACGTGTCTGGAAAAAGCCGACGTTCCACCGAACACAGCGCGACCAACCACCGGAAAAAAGCCGACAAACGGGGTAAAAAAAAACAGAAAACGATTGAAAGTGACAAATTTGAAACGCTGTTTGCACAAAAACTACTGGATGAAAATGTCTGGACTTAACATACAAGGTCCTATGAAAAAAATAAAAACGTCTGTTACAGAAAAAAAAATGCTATTTTAAAAAAATTGGTAAAACAAAATTTGTCAATAGAATCCCAAAAAATGATGAAAAAATCCTAAAAAAAGAGACTTTTTGCCGCAAATTAAAAGAATAAACGGTTTAATAGATATTGAATAAAAACGGGAGTATTTTTAACATTGAATCCTATAGGATTTGCCTGATTAAACCTGCCATATGAAACCACCGAACATCAGGGCATTTCACTGACATTTCCCTGCTGTTCGGTGTTCTTTGAGTAGATTAACCATTACTTCTCTATGGGGATTTCACTGCTGCCAAGGATCACCGTATTTCGCTGGCAATTCACCAATATTTGGCAAATTTCAAGCTTTTAAATAGCCAAATGGCTCCAAAATTGCACCGTACGGAGGAATTCAATATTCAGTGCAATTTCGGGGCCAGTTCGGCTCTCTCTGAAAAACCCCTTTAACCTCCCTGGCGGTATTCCCGAGTGTGACTCGGGGTTAAATTTCGCTACCGCGAATGGTAACCCCGAGCCACACTCGGGCTGGATACATACTCACCTCCTCCTGGCTCCCTTGCTGTCCCCCAGTGTGAATGCGGCGAGCTGCTTCCTGGAAGGCTCCCTGCGAGTCACACGATGCAGGGTGGGTGGGATCAGCAGAACACTTAGAAAAAAATGAATTTTACAGTTTACATTTTGGATTATACAGTGTAATGTTTTTGAACGGCCACTAGGTGGCACTACAGGGTAAGAAATAGACCATACATCGTCTCACCCGCGTTTTCAGACAGATTTCAGTGTTTTTTGTTGTATTTTATTGAATATCATTTATTTGCAGTATTTTGGATAATTATTTTTGGGATAATAAATTATTATGTCGTGTTTCAAACTTTATCGGACTCAGTATATTTACTATTTTTTATTATTATTTATTTATTTATTTATTTATAAAGGATTTTACCAGTAAGGACTCTTGATTGCACGGATTTCAGTGCGTGATTCCCAATTATTCCAGGCTAACTATGTACAAAAACACGTTTCCTTTAAAAAAAAATTGAGATGCTTTTGGACACAAAATTGTGAAAAAATTAGACCGCCAGGGAGGTTAAAGTTACAGGTAATAGTTGCAGCACCAATTTCAACAGTTATTTTTTAGGAAGGTATAATTAATAAAGCATGCTTCAGAATACATTTTGTTAAATAGGGATCTCCTACATACAGATTAATTGTTGGGTTTGGAAACTATTAGTATCTATTTTACCCTAGACAGTAGTTGTCATCTGACACTTAAGGGATTTGAGTGTATTAGGCTGGGGTCAGACGAACACAGTGCGAACGTGCGTTGAGCCGCACTTTATTACAGCTGTAGTAGCAGCAAATGACGTCCAATGACGGCCAATATACGAAGTACGGCTGCACGAAACTTCAGCCACGCAAAGCAAGTGGCAAACGAACGCATTTTTTCGAGAACGTGCAACCGCTAGTACTGATGCACAGGGTGCGCTGCGTCGGCATAGCGGCGTGTGTGCGTGATTAGGAGACGTCAGACACTGCACTTGTCCGGCCAACATCATGTCCATTTGTTTTTATAGCTCCGTCAAAAAATCCGGCCGAAAAATGTATGACCGCTATCGCGTCTTCCGTGAATAAATGTGTCCGGACGCATCAACGCACTTTTTGACGGTAGACGTGAAAAATGCGTTCATCTGACCCTAGCCTTAATGTTTCAATAGTTTTTTTGCGTGGGGCTACCCTAAGCTTTTGTATATGGTGCCAAAGGATTGAGTGTTCTGGAAGATATAGACAAGAACAAAATAGCATAACTTTGTAAGTCCCTGACTTTGCTGCACAAAGGCAATTGTATACCCAAATAAATAATTAATTGGTGGAGTTGATTCCTGCCTCCAAGATGACCAAAACTCTAGATAAATTAAAGTGCAGGTGCTGAATGAGTTGTTAAAATAAAGAAAAAACAAATAAAAATAGAAATTCAGTATTCCCAATAAATATTGTCCTTTTCTTAATATGAAGTATTGTTATACAATTAAAAACCTCAACATTTATATATGTATATATAATATCATTTTGTTCTCCAACAAGTAAAATATCTAAGTTTAAGTATTAATACTAAAATTTAAGTCATAAGTGCGTAGGACAGAAATTGCATTAATTCAAAGCACGACTAAAATAAGCTATCCAGCAAATGTGATATGGCAAATAATATTTAGCAGCATCACTGAAAACAAGTTCATAAAACTGTGAGGTTTTACATAGTTCAGCAGAAGTAAGTTTTATTATCCTAAATTAATTTGTAAGTCTTACTTTCTGGGTCACTTTGTGGTATTTAATATGTGCAAAATGTTCAGCTAAATATAAAATATATAGCTACAGACATTTATCATCTTCACACTAGCAGAGGCTAGGCTGATATTTAATCCAGTAAATGTACTAACAAGAACATTTATAGCATGTTGGATTGCCAGCAGTAAGAGTGAAAAACTACTTTAGAGTTTCTAAAGTTGAGACATCAACGGCTCTTTAGAGAGAATATCACAACAATCTAAAATTGTTAAAATCATCTGCTTTACTACTTTTCTGACAGCAGTAGCTGTATCTGCTATTTCTAAATGAGCAAGCTATGAAGGCTTACAAAGTCCTTGAAATTGCTCATTATTCTCTGGCTGCCTACACATTAGCTGTCGTTGATATCCTCGCCTGGTGTCCATATGACTCCATGGAGACGAGTGCAAGATTGTATGTATGCGATATCACCAGGTCATGCAGGGTCAGCAGAAGAAAAATGAGAAGCTGTTTGTTTCTCAATGTCCTGTTTTCTTTAAGAGACGACAGACGATCACACTGTTCTCTGCCCTGTGGAACCAAGGGTGACTATGGGATTTTTTTTGGTGTGCAAATAAAGGGCACTATCCCCTAGTTGGCGCTATCGTCAGCGACTCGATATGTAAGCGTTGCCGCCAGGATAAGTGTGTTTAACGCATGCCATCCGTATTACATTCCTGACACTACCCCTGTTAGCAATCGTTAGTTGTGCTAGTTTCCGCAAGCTTACTGTACTTTGTGCATCCTTTACTTAACATGGGGAGCGCAAACGTACATCAGCGTTTCAATAAGTGGCATATTACAAAGTGCTAGTGCTAAATACTATTGGAATGCGTAAGGCAAAATTTTAGCAGCTTCTAAAAACTTGTGCTGAATGATTCTGCAAATGCAAAATCCTTTAGCCACCCCCTATCTCCCACCAATAAATCCAGTACTCACCTTTCATCCCACAGTGAGAATGGTGACCTGATCCGCCACTTCTTCTGGCTGCGAACAGAGTGAGACTAAGAACAAATAGTTACCAGTCTCCTTTCATGATCACTTTGTGTCACTGCACTATCTCCCTAGAGCAGGATCGTGCAGGGCCAGTGGCCCAGAAGTGCAGGTCTCCATGGAGTCCTATGGAGTTGGACTCCAGGAGGTGATAGTCGCGGCAGTGTGGAAGCGCTTCCGCTAGTATCCCAGCAGTTAATGCTGCGTTCCGTAGCAAGGTGCTCAGCTAGCGCCTGCCCCAGAATTCTATGTTAACATGGGGATGCATGTGCAGATTTTCCCTGTTAGCATCCCCATGTTAACGTTAATGATGGAATAGGGCCCAAAGAGTTTATTGCAGTAAAGAACAGATGTGACAATAAAATATGAAATATACTGGGAAGAAGAGATTAAGCAATATAATAATTAAATTCAGAGGCTATTCATTGGAAATAATATCATCAAATATATATATATATGTATATATAAGGTCTGTGGAAAGTAACGATTAATCGATCGGTTAATCGTTAATTTTTTTGGTCGATTTAAAAATATTTTAAATCGACCGGCGGCGCAAAGCACGCGGTGGCGGCACTGCGTGCTTTGCGCCGTGTGTTTGGCTCCCTATGAGCGTCCGAAGGCATGGAGCTTGGTAGCTTGCCTGGGGGAACCACGTGACCAGACCAGCCGCGATCTTGCGAGATCACGGCTGGTCACGTAGTTCCGCCAGGCGAGCGGCCAAGCTCCATGCATTCGGACGCTCATAGGGAGCCAAACACGTGGCGGCAGTAGGTAAGAGCTGGGGGCAATATATCCATGCCTGAGCTGGGGGCAATATATCCATGCCTGAGCTGGGGGCAATATATCCATGCGTGAGCTGGGGGCAATATATCCATGTATGAGCTGGGGCAAATATATCCATGCGTGAGCTGTGGGGCAAATATATCCATGTATGAGCTGGCCTGGGGCAATATATCCATGAATGAGCTGGGGGCAAATATATCCATGTGTGAGCTGGGGCCAATATATCCATGTATGAGCTGGGGCAATATATCCATGCATGAGCTGGGGGCAAATATATCCATGCGTGAGCTGGGGGCAAATATATCCATGTGTGAGCTGGGGCAAATATATCCACGTGTGAGCTGGGGAAAATATATCCATGTGTGAGCTGGGGCAATATAATAACTTACGTCAGTGCTACAGTTTGAATTTAAGACGTATTTGTGTGAACTGTGAAGTAAAGTCATGGATTGTTGAAATTAACCCGTGTCGGGTGATTGTAAATAGTGTATACCAGATTTAATTTGAGGAGCAGAGTATGAATTTTTTTAAGGGGTTTATTTTTGTGTGTGAAGTGCTTTTTGTTGAAGCAAAGAAGAAACACCACCTATTGGCAGTCAGTCATTCTTTTTCATTGTAAACTCAAATGGAAATAATGAGCTACTTTTGAGTCGCTCGTTATTTTCTGGCTGCCTCTAATTAGCACTTTCTACACAAAGTGTAGTAGACGGTCATAATTGCGAAGTCACAAGACATTTGTGATCTGCCTGGAATAAGGCTAGAAACGTTAGTATTAATGAATGGGTTGTTACACTTAACAGCTCACTCATAAATGCTAATTGCTTAGTTGGGATAGGACCCTAAATCTTCTTAACCCCTTAGTGACTGGGCGATTTTACATAAATCCGTCCTTTTGTTGTTTTTACATTTCTGCTCTGTTAGTGTTTAGGTCAAATTTTCCTCTTACTCGTTTATTCAACCCACACATATTATACACCGTATTTCCCGCCATTAAATGGACTTTCTAAAAATACCATTATTTCCATCATATCGAGTAATTTACTATAAAAAAAATATGAAATATGATGAAAAAAATGGTAAAAACACACTTTTTCGTAATTTAATCCCCAAAATCTACAACCACCAAAAAGACCCGGCTAAATACTTTCAAAATTTTGTCCCGAATATAGAAATACCCATTTTTACATGTTTTTGCTTTTTAACCCCTTCACTGCTGAGCCAGTTCACCTATGTGCGCTGAGCTCATTCTGACAGTTTTATGCTAATTATTTTTAGATGACAGCCTAGGTCCTTTTTAACTAAACCCCCCCCCCAGACAAAAAAAAAATATTTTTTTTTTTAAAAATTGTATTTATTTATTTCTTTTTAAAAAAATAATTTTTACACCAAACCTGGTCATGTTTGGTATCATTGGAAAGACCATGATCAGGCCTTTCCAATGATGTAAAATATGACCCGCTAGCTGCTAGATCGGGAGATCAGGGGATTCAAAGGATCCCCCTATCTCCACATGGCAGCTAGGGGGTTAACTGGCCCACTGACATACTCACACATATGGTGAGAATGTCAGTGGGTGGGGGGTGACCTGGAGGCTTCAGCCCCTTCCAGGTTTGAATCACGATTTGGCACAAATTTGCGCAAAAATCGCGATCGGCGGCGAAACAGTTAATGCTGTACACCGCAGAAAAAGGGAGGCTCTCCCCTTTCCAGTGGTGCAATGGGCAACACTGTAGCTTAAACGGTTGGGGAGATAGAGGGCTCCAAAGGAGCACCCCCTCCCCTTCCTGATTTCTGCCCACCGGCGCCGGCCGATGACATCATCACACAGTGTGATGACGCCATAGGAAACGGCTAGGCAAGCTTCAAGCTTGCCATAGACATCGTGGGAACCCGCGAGGAAGGTGCGTATTGGCGGGAGGGAGGTTAGGAGCCCACTGACGTACAATGTACGTCCGAGGGTCTAAGGGAGACCCGTGGGCAGGACGTACATGGTACATCAGCGGTTGGGAAGGGGTTAAATGTGGAATTCCAAGTATTTATCAATTCAGGGCAAGTTGCAAATCTGAAGAATATCTGTTTTTCTGAATTCAAATACATATTTTTTCAATTTGCAGAGGACACTCCACGCACATCTTTGCGCTGCCCCAGCTTGGCGCTTATCTTAAACCGCTGAGAAGAGCGCAGGGGGACCTTCGCACCCCTGCACCACCTTTCAGTACTCCTCATAGAGTCAAGTGAGGTGTTACTGCAAAGGGTAAAGTCTGGCCTTTCCAACGATACCAAAGATGACCAGGATATATATAAAAATAAAAAACTAAATGAATAAAAACGATATATTTCTCATTTACATGACCATATAATGTGAAAATAAAAAAGTAAAAAAAAATCATCATTTCCAACGCCAGGAGCAAGTTAAATGTTTTATATATAGAGTCATATTATACATAAAACGCAATGCACCAAAATACTAGCACATTTTTTTTTCGGTATTAGTTAATTTGCGTATTTTTCCCCAGTAAAAAAAGAGTAACAGGGTCTCCATTTACTATTTTTGTCATAAAGACTAACCCAAAGAACATATCACCAGAAAGATTTGGATGATAAAATGTGGGAAAATAAATTTAGAAGCTGCAAACAATTGAAATCCACATGGAAATTTACACTTTTTTGACATTTTTTGTTATGGCGTTCTGTCAGATCATGACATATAGACATAGAAGTTGTATAATTTTAATCTACTGAGTCTGCTGAAAAAAAAACAGTATATGATTTGTTTGGGTTCTACAAACATAACTTCAAATCATTTTTAAAGATGATGCGCAAAAAATTGTGAAAATTAGCTCAGCACACCAGGGGTGATATGGTTCAGCAGTGAAGGGGTTAAGCACCGCAGTCCTGATGGTTGAGGTGCTAAAACAATATACACAAAGTGTGATAGACTAGACAATCCCCCAAACATAAAATCCAAATATAAAAGATAAATACGTGCTGGAGGGCTCCTCGGCTTCCTCCAGAATGCAAGACAATGAATACAAAGTTCTGGGACCAGACTAATTGAGAGAAAAAAAATGAAACAAAGACTCACAGGGTAATACTACAGTATAAATGGAATATTTGTTAACACCTGCTTAATGGGTATGCGCTAAAGTATTTCACCAGGAAGGATACATTGAGATTTCTCTCGTTTTCAAGTATGTCCTGGGTGGCGAGTATGTACCGTTAGGTGTCTTGCCCAAAAACACTTACTGGAGAAGTGCTCTGGATGGGATTCGAACCTGTGTCTTTCTAGTAAATATCAGTAAATAGTCAGCCTCCACGTTCTAACCCTCTCAACACCACAGCAACCTCCCAGGACTGGAACCGGAATTGGCAGGCTATATGCATCTGGATATAAATAATTTATATGCAAAATAGAGGCAAAATGCCAATACTCTAAAGTGAACTGATTTATTAAGCCACAATAAGAAAAACATCCAACACGGTTTTTCACTTAAACATTGACTTCCTTAGATTCTTCTGCTTTTAATACTTTCTGCCACTTTGTTATAGTATATGTTGCACTATTAAATAAGTTTACTTTAATATATTGACATTCTGCCCGTATTTCCTCTCTAAATTCTTGATATTCCGATACATACTACCTGCTGATTCCAACTCCAGTCCTGGGTAGCTTCCAGTGGTGTCAAGTGGATTAGAACGTGGAGGCTGCATATTTCATGATCTATGCTAAAGTATTTCTATCTTGTGAGCATCAGTCAAGCAGGGGTTAACCAGTACTTCATTTTTACTGTAGTATTATCCTACAAATATTTTTTGTCTCCATCTATTTCATTTAGTTTGGTCCCTGAACTTTGTATTCCGTATACTGAAATGCTAAAGCACTTTGATCTGGAAGGAGGACTTTTTTTTTCCTTCAAGGTAAAAAAAAGATTAGGGAGGTGCTGCAGCGCCTTTTGGCCAGCTGACTGTTAAATAGTGCATATGAATGAAATGAGCTTTTGTGATTTCCATACACATTTTCACTGTTTGGCTACAGCAAAGTTATTTTCCTGTAAATCACCTGGGTCCTGGCAGTGATTTTATGGAATACATCTTGTTAGTGAACGGGATAAAAAAGCGTTTAGGTTCATTTTAGGACTTTTCCTCCACAAAGACAGGAATAATAGAAGCAATCCGACTACATAGTACATAACAAAAAGAATATCCTCCGATCCCTTTGTAGATTGATGTGGACTCTCAAAAACAACTACTTACATGTTTACCATTTGTTGGTGTGCCCACTTCCACTCAACCCTCCACAGACCTCACTACTGGCTGCTTTGCTGACTATTTCACATACTGTATAAGATCGCTAAACTGAACTAGAAATTTCTTCACTGCCCTCCTCCATTAACCATTCTACCCCATTGACTCCTTCACTCCCTGCCCCCTATTCTATTTATCTTCCTTTTCTCTGGTCTCAGAGGAGGATATCTCAGAAGTTCTCATGTCCTTTTGCCTGACCAACTGCCCACTTGACCCCATCCCCTTGCATCTTATTTGGTCTGTTCTAGCAGTCATTGTCCCTGCATTGACTCATACTTTTACCCTTTCCCTCTCCTCTGGAGTCTTCCCCTCTACATTCAGACATGCTTTGATCACCCCCATTCTAAAGAAGCTGTCTCTTAATCCTACCTCCCTTTTAAACTACGTCCCATCGCTTTACTCCCCTTTGCCTCCAAAATCTTAGAACACCTGGTCTACAACCAGCTCACCGGTTTTCTTGCTACTAACTCTATACTTGACCCACACCAGTCTGGCCTTTGCTCCCTGCTTTCTACTGAGATGACTCGCTCTGACCAAGGTGTCTAATGATTTACTTGCTGTTAAAACCAAAGGACACTTCTCCCTGCTTATTCTTCTTGATCTTTCTTTACGCTCCATCAGTGTCTCCTTTGCTGTTGCCTCTTCATCACCGGCCCCTCTCTCGGTTGGAGTGCCTCAAAGCTCTGTTCTAGGTCCCCTACTCTTCTCAATCTATACCTCCTCTCTGGGCAACCTCATCTCTTCCTAAGGACTCCAATATCTCTGTGCTGATGACACCTAAATCTACCTTTCCTCTCCTGATCTCTCTCCTCCTGTGTTGGACCATGTTACAGCCTGCCTGTCACCTGTCTCCAATTGGATGAGCTCTAGTTTCCTAATGCTCAACCTCTCTGAAACTGGACTTCTCATCTTCCCTCCCTCTAAAACCTTCATTGTTGCTCCCCTTTTCCCTTCAATGGTGCCACCATTACTTCTTCCTCTAAGGCTCATTGCCTAGGGGCCCTCTTGGTCTCTGATCTATCCTTTACTCCTCACATTCAGTCACTAACCAATTCTTGCTACTTCCACCTAAAAAACATTGCATGCATCCGTCCCTTTCTTAATCAGGAACCTACTAAAATGCTCATCCAAGCTGTTATTATCTTCGCCTTGACTACTGTAACCTCCTTCTCCCTGGCCATAAAAAATCCCTGATTCTCCCCCTGCAGTCTGTAATGAAAGCCTGTGACGGACGTCATATTCCGGGGTAGGTGCTTTGTTAGCCTACCCCCGGAATGAAAAGCAAAGCTGCCAGACACCAGCAGTGACGCTACTCGCCTCCATGAGTATCGGCTCATGGAGTCCATAGGACTCAAGCAAGGTGTCCTGGCTAGGGATGAGCTGTTCGGGTTCGGATGGGTCAGAGTTCGACCAGAACTTTGGCAGTTCGAAACTTTGCGAATTTCGAACTTTTTGGGCGTGTTCGGTTCGGGTTGGAAAAAAAAAACGAAATTTTGAAAATGCTTAAAGAAATACTAAAAAATCTAATAAAGAGACTCTTTACTGCAGAATATTATAAGCAACGGTTTATTAGATATTGAATTAAAAACTAATGTGTACGTGGAAAGATTATCAACTCTAAATGACCTCTGTTCACGAACGGGCATAACACCAGGTGTTTTTAGTCTGGTAATCAATTTGATACATTATACAATATACTGAGGGTGGGGTGTTGTCTGCTTTTGATTGAGATTTGAGAATTAATTTCCCTAAAACATCCTAATATGCTGCATTTAACTGGTGTTTGAAAAAAATCTAAAGCAATGTTATTTTTCACCTCGGGATTAAACATTCACAGGGTTATTCAGAGAGCGGTGAAAAGCAGGAGAATAACCAGAGAAGTGAAAATTCTAGGTCAAAATAGCCAAACCAGAAAAATTCTCCCATTTATCTCACTTTCCAAATCGACTATTTGGTCTAGATTGTTCTCTTGCCAGTTCTCCTGGCTTTCACCTCTCTCTCAGGGTTGTTCAGAGAAAGGTGAAAACCAGGAGAATGGCAGGAAAAGAGAACAATCTGGACCAAATAGCCGATTTGGAAAGTGAGATAAGGCTAGGGTCAGACTAACGCATTTTTTGCAGCGACCGTCAAAAAGTGTGTCCGAACGCATTGCTGTATTTTTTCACGGATTGCGCGAAAACGGTCATACGATGCGCATTTTTGTGCGTGATTTTTTACGGATCCAAACCAGGAAAAGTTGTGTGTCTGGACATTATGTTGGCCGGACATGAGCAGGGTCTGACGTCTCCAAGTCATGCACACACGCCGCTAGTGGACGCAGCGCACTCTGTACGTCTGTACTAGCGGTTATGCGTTCTCGAAAAAATGCGTTCATTTTCCACTTGCGTTGCGCAGCCAGACTTTTGTGCGACCGTACTTCGTATATTGGCCGTCATTGCCCGTCATTTGCTGCTAGTGTGGCTGTGATTAAGTGCGCCTAAATGCAGGTTAAAAATTCGCTAGTCTGACCCTAGCCTAAATTGGAGAATTTTTCTGGTTTGGCTATTTTGACCTAGAATTTTCCATTCTCCAGTCATTCTCCTGCTCTTCACCGCTCTCTGAATAACCCTGACAGGGTTATTCAGAGAAAGGTGAAACTCAGGAGAATGACTGGAGAATGGAAAATTCTAGGTCAAAATAGCCAAACCAGAAAAATTCTCCCATTTATCTCACTTTCCAAATCGGCTTTTTGGTCTAGAAGTTTCCATTCTCCTGCTTTTCACCGCCAACAAATCAGTAAACTTTTTCTGCATGTCCGAAAATGTCTCCTCTTTTCATACAGACTGCCGCCCCAAGCAGTTGTTTATGGATAGATTAAAGGAAAAGCATTTACCGTCATTTGAAATGTAATTTTTTGGTTTTTACATATTTCTATACATCCTAGAAATCCACCACTTGACGGGCAGGTTATGGGGACCTCCTAGGCACGATATTTGAAGGAATTTTTCATTTTTATTTTTAACCCTTATTTCATGGAAAACTCACTGTCCCTTTAAAAACGTTTTTTTTAAACTTTTTGTCCTTGTTTCCTGTCCCCCAGGGCACTACCCGGACCCCCATACCTTTTATGGCAAATATGTAGCATATATGCCCTCTTGGAGGGCACTCCAAAAAACCGAATTTTCAGCCTCATTGACTTGCATGGGGGTTCGGGTTCGGGTTCGGTCCCGAACAAATGGGAAGTTCGGGCTCGAACCGAACTCGGGGAGTGTTCGGCTCATCCCTGTCCTGGCAGTGGCCGTGAGCTCTGCACAAGCTTACTCTTGCAAGATCGCACAGAGCTGTGGAGTAATCACAATGGAAGACTTCAATCTATTTTTCCCCAGTCTGACTCAGCTCCTGGTGAGAAGAAGTGGCAGATCGGGCTGCCCTTTTCACCGTGGGATGAGAGGTGAGTATGTATGGAATTTAACGGGGGGGGGGTGTTAGAGATTTTTCTTTTGCAAAGTCATTTAACCCCTTAGGCTAGGGACAGATGAGCGCATTTTCTGCAGCCACCGTCAAAATGTACGTCGATGCGTGCGCACGCATTTTTTCACGGAATGCGCTTGAGTGGTCGGACGATGCGCAATTCTGGACGTATTCCATGACGGTGGGGTGAAAAAAGAGAAAAATCAGATGAATCTAATCACTTGAAAAATGAAATAATAAGGGCAAGGGCTATAAAAAGTCGTTTCGGGGATGGTGGCGTTTTTCTAAGATGGATCCTGCACACGTCTTTGTGTTTGGTGTGATGGGGTACCTGTACCTAAAGAGGAAGAGAAAGCGGCGAACCTGGGTTCATGAAATCAACGCTGCCAGACCCACGCATGGACACTTTGTGACGCTGTACAGGCCACTGCGAGAGAGGGACCCCGCGAAGTTCTTCAACTACATGCGGATGTCCATCGCCTCCTTTGATGAACTGTTGTCGCGGGTACGGGAGCCGCTGACCAAGAGGGACACCAACATGCGGGCCGCCATACCACCGGAGGAGATGCTGGTCATCACTTTGAGGTACGTACTGTCACACACCTGTATACATGACATCGCTGCCAGTCACCTGACATGAGTGCATCATGTCTGTAGTCACATGCCCACTGTTACATGCATACACACACACACACGGGCATCACATCACACGTACATAATCATAAATGACTCCGACAACAATGTTGATAAATAATACTATAATATGAAAAGAAACTGTAATATATTATGGACATATATTACAACTCGTAAACTGAAGGTCAGTATATATACAAAATCAAAACAATAACACATAACAAACAAATAATCAAACATATTTAGCTCATGTATCAAAGTTGCTGATACCGCGGAGCATCTGGGTCATGAGGGCCGGTGGTGTGGCTACAGCTGGACCCCGACTCCGTGTGTGGCCTGGCTCCAGGGGGCATGGCTGGGTGGGTGGACAGCACCTCACTGGAGACGGAAGATCCACTGGCGGATTGTGGCACAGCATGGTAGGCGGCTGCGTGATGGGGACGTGAAAGGATGTCCTCCAATATCGCGAGAGATCTGTGGCGATACTCCATTTTCTCCGCCTCGCTCATCCTGTTCAGGAGGAGCGTACATGCATTGGAGAACGACATGTCGACGGAGTCCGCAAGCATGCAGCGTTGGTGTGCATGGGTGGTCTGTGCCTCCATGAACATGACCATGGCCTGCTCCAGGTCTGCAGCCTGTGCCCTTCTCTTCTGGCCAGGTCTGGTGCTGGCCGTTGTCGCGGTACCTGCCACCTGTGGTGTCGCCAAATCCTCCTCCATCTGCGACTCAGCACCACCCTGGTTCTCCTCCTCCTGGCAGCTGGCTGAATCTCCTGCCACCATTTGTTGTGCCTGGGTGCCGGAGGTCGATGGCTGGTCCATGCTGCTGACAGACCTGCGCGGCTCCTGGGTCCTGCGGAGGAACGATAGCTGCTCTGCGTAAATGTACCCCCGGACCTTTTTCGCACCAGCTCCAGAGCGCGCAGCCATGGCCTGCTTCTTCTGGACGCGCATGTAGTTGTCGCGTACTGTGCGCCATTTGTTCATTGCCTCTTGTGCTGAAAAACATGATGAGAGTGACATTAGCTTGTGTTCATGGTATGTGATCATATTCAAACAGTTTTGTTTTGTCTTCTAGGTATCTCGGTAGTGGGTGCAGTTTGAAGGATCTGCATTATAGCTTCCGCGTTGGCAGATCAACAGCTGGTGAGATCGTCCGCAAGGTGTGCCAAACCATATGGGAGACCATGAAGGGCGAATGTTTGCCAAGACCGACACATACGGCATGTCTGGAAATTGCAGCAGGATTCTGGGAGAGAGCCAACTTTCCAAACTGCCTGGGAGCCGTGGATGGCAAACATGTCCGCATAGTGAAGCCACCGCACAGCGGCTCACTGTATCAGAATTATAAACATTACTTTTCTATTGGCCTACTGGCGGTGTCAGATGCCAACTATAGTTTCGTGTATGTGGATGTCGGTTCATACGGCAAGGACTCTGACTCCACACTGTTCAGGAACTCCACACTGTGGAATGAAATTGAGAGTGGGACCCTGAACATCCCCAGACCCGCACCATTGCCTGGCAGTGACGTGACAGTCCCCTATGCCTTCGTGGGTGACGAAGCATTCGGCCTATCCACACACCTCCTACGGCCCTACTCAGGGACACACCTGACTGTGAAGAAGCGGGTGTTTAATTATAGGCTGTCGCGGGCGAGACGGTATGTCGAGTGTAGCTTTGGCATACTGACCAACAAGTGGAGGATTCTACATAGACCGCTGGATGTAAATGTGGACTTCTGTGTGGACATAGTGAAATGCTGTTGCATTCTACATAATTATGTGCGGGCCAGGGATGGTTTTAATTTTGACGATACCCTCACAGTTGTCGGTCTTGAGGATGATGTGAACTATGACATCATAGCTGTGAATAGATACAGCAACAGGTATCGCGATGCTCTATCTAATTATTTCATCAGTGATGCAGGTGAGGTGCCCTGGCAGCTGGGGAGCATTTGAGTTTCACATCAATGATTTCATTTGTTTGTTTATTATCATTTCTGTGATTTACATTTATGGGATTATGAATTAAATAATATTATACTCACTCTGTATGTGCTGCTCCTTCTCGGACCAGGTATCGTACTCCGGGTACACATGACGGGACACCTCGACCCATGCGCTCGCCTTCCTCCCCTTGTCCTTATAACGCTCGCAGGCCGTATCCCAGATCCCTGGATGCTCTCCCACAGCGCTTATCAGCCTCTCCACGTCCATCTCTGGTCCAGCAGCCATGTTCAACGGTCGCAGGTACACTCCAACGAAATGCAGGAAACTTTGGCAGTTTGGACGTTATGTAGGCCGCACACTAGCAGCGTCTGACGTCTCCTAATCACGCACACACGCTGCCATGCGGCCGCCGCGCACTTTGTACGTCAGTAGCAGCGGTTTCACGTTCTGATAAAAATGCGTTCATTTGCTGGTTGCGTGGTGTCGGCGCACTTTTGTACGCACGTACTGCGTATATTGGCCGTCATTGGCCGTTATGTGCTGCTACTGCCGCCGTGATTTAGTGCGTCTGCACGCGCGTTCCGACTGCCCCACTCTGACCCTAGCCTCAGTGACCGGGCGGTTTTACGAACCTTACGCTTTATGCTGCTGTTTTTAAGTTTCTGCGCGGTTTGTGTTTAGGTAAAATTTTCCTTTTACTCGTTTATGCAACCCACACATATTATATACCGTTTTTTCCCGCCATTAAATGGACATTCTAAAGATACCATTATTTCCACCATGTCGTATAATATACTTTAAATAGATATGAAATATGATGAAAAAATGGTTAAAAACACACTTTTTCGTAATTTAATACCCAAAATCTACAACCGCCAAAAAAGACCCCAGCTAAATAGTTTTGAAATTTTGTCCCGAGATTAGAAATACCCAATTTTTCCATGTTTTTGCTTTTTAACCCCCTTCTTTGCAGAGCCAGTTCACCTCTGTGCGCTGAGCTCATTCTGAGCATTTTATGCTCATAATTTTTAGATGCCAGTTTAAGTCCTATTTAATTTTTTAAAAAAACAGAAAAAAAAGTTTTTTTAAAAAACAAATTTTTATTTATTTTATTTTTATTTATTTATTTTACACCAACCATGATCAGGCCTTTCCAATGATATCAAACATGACCCACTATCTGCCACAGATTGGGAGATCAGGAGAACCAAAGAAACCCTCTATCTCCACTTGGCAGCTAGGGTGTTAACTGGCCCACTGATGTCCCCACACATATGGTAAGATTGTCAGTGGGTGGGGGGTGACCCAGAGGCTTGGCTGACACCCAAGATGTCACCCACCTCCGGGTCTAAATCGTGATTCGGCAATTTAGGGATTAACTCTTTGCACCACTGCAAAGTGGAGACTCTCCCCTTTCCAGTGGTGCAATTTGTTTTTTACTAGATTAAATACTCAGGGGACTCCAAATGAGCCACCCTCCCCTTCCTGTTTTTTGTAGCTGGTGCCTTTTGGCGCTGGCTGGGCTCCCTGAAGAGGCAGTGCAGACTTCCAGCCTGCCATTCCACTGCGGGAGCCCAGCGGGGAAGGTAAGTATTGGGCGGGAGGGAGATTAGGGGCCCCTGACGCACCATGTATGTCCGTGGGTCTAAGGGAGACCTGTGGCCATAACATACATGGAACGTCCGCGGTCCCTAAGGGGTTAACACCAGCTTTTAGTAAAATAATGTCTCCCATGTGGAAGCGTAGGCTACTTTGAAATAGCTTGCGCTTCTACATGGAGTTTACAATTAACGTCTCCCATAATAAGTATAGGAGATGTTAAGGGGTTATTGAGAGACCACCAAACTATCACAGGGATTTTGGTGCTTTCTCATTCCCCACACTTCAGGGAATCAAATTTCCTGACATTGTGGTGAATTCGGCATTCACCGCAGGGTCCCCAGAGTGCAGGGAATAGATCCACAAATCTGAGGCAAAACTGCCAAAAGCTTGCAGAAAAAAGTCGAAAATCATCCGAAAAATCGCTGCCGATACGATCCAAAATATCGGTTCACTTTTGAACCATCGCAAAAAACACGAACACGTCCAAAAAAAGTCATCGATCCGCCGAACGCAGCACCGCCCAGGAGACGAACGGGTAAAAATAAATAAATAACAAAGTGATTAAAAGAGTCAAAATTGAACGTTATTTGCAAAAAAACTACTTGAACAAAAATGTCTGAAATTAACATATAAGGTCCTATTAATAATAATAAATGTCTGTTACAGGAAAAAAAATGCTATTAATGCTAATAATTCCTTATTTGTGGTTTCATGTATATCTCACACAATGCTAAGCAAGGTTTTCTGTCACATACTGCTTCGCCATTAACAAGCATATTTAAGAGACCATCCTGGAAAAGATATTAATATTGTCTTTCATATGGTATTTCTTGAGTTAAAATTTCTTAATTATTTTTAATCCTTAATTTGAATCATTGCATGAGTGAGACGCTTTCTGTTAATTATCCGGAATGTGTTCTTTAATAATAAGTCTTAGCTGGTTTCTAAAACCCGCCAGCAATATATTAACTGGTGTTATTATGGAATATTTTATTTTTCTTCTTAGTTTTTGAATCTTCTCTGTCCAAGTACAATTCGGAATATTGATTTTCTGCATTTTGAAGGACTGACAGTTATACTAGTGAAATGAACAAAGTCAAATGAATTTAGTACTGCTTGAACTTTTGAAGATGATGTTTCCAACCTGTATTATAAATGGTCACACCGTCCAGACAAAATGTGACACAATGAAAATAGGATTTAAAATTGTATCCATTATGTCCACTTGAAGCCCAAACTTCATAATAAGATATGATGTGACTTTGTTTTCATTTTATCAGGTAGCGGGAGCTTCCAATACCTTTTGTAAAATTAGTTGCCTCGTAGCCAGAATTTTTACACTTTTTGAATAATTCAAAAAATCTTCCGTAAAAACACCAAAATTATATCATGTGAGGTTTTCCTGTTATCATGGAATAAGCTTTTTTATTTCTAATAAATTATTAAACTCTTGTATCTAATCTACAGGTGAGCCAGCACGTTTCAGATATAATTACCTTTATAATGATTATTGAACGTCCTGTTTCTCAGTGACCAGGATTTTCTTTGCTTTTCAAGGTTTCTGGAGATTTGTAAGATATATCTGAACTTGTTTCCTCTCTCCTATCAACTTTATCCACCTTCTCAGTTATCTGATATGGCTACTGTCAAGTAGCAAAGAAATTATCCTCTCATTCAGAGACAAAATGAATCAGCCCTTATGAACATTAAGGCTGGTGTCAGACGAGTGCACTATGTGTGCCCGTACTGACATGCCTCCCGTTGTCTGTTGCAGCGTTGGGACGCTGCGACGGGCCGGCCACACGCTGTAGCATGCGCACAAATTGCGTGCGCTGCAGCAGGTGTGCTGTGTCCGTTTAGAAAGCCTGCCCGTCAAAGCGCCACGACGTGCGTTCGATGGGGCTGAAAAACACAATCCTCCATAGGAGCCTTGCAGTGCTGAGCGCACTAACTGTGGCCAGATGAGCATCAGAGTGGAAGGAACGTCCTCTCTCACAGACATTCCTTCCGCTCGTAAAAACTCTCATCTGACACCAGCCTACTACTACCGGCCAACCATAATTTCAGTTAAATTTAAGGAGTTATCCAATAAGCGCCAAACTTTCCACCGAATTGAACAGAATGGTGAATTTCACTGTGCAATTTCGTGGCAGTCCGGCTATTCAGAGAGCTGTCAATTTGCCAAATACTAGCAAATTGACAGCGAAATACGGTGCAGTTCGCTGCAGATTGGCAACCTTTGGCGACAGTGAAATTGTCCCCTATAGAAGTTAGGCTGGGTTCACACCTGCACGTTTTTTGACACGCGTATAGTGCAACCGTGAAAAACGCATGGGCGCGCATTGCAGCGCGTTCGCAGCCATAGATGGCAGCGTGAAAGCGCTGCAATACGCCGCAAAGAAGCTCCTGTACTTCTTTGGGCGTAGGACGTTTTACAGCGCGTTCCTGCGCACTGTAAAACGCTCAGGTGTGAACGGACCCCATAGGAAATCATGGGATTTCCGTGCTTGGTCGTTTTACAGCGCGTAGGAATGCGCTGTAAAACGCCCAGGTGTGAACGGGGCCTAAAGGTTAATCTATTCAAAGAAGTCTGAAATGCACCAAAATGACCAGATTTTTGGTAATTTAGTTCGACAAGTTTAAAAAGGCGATTCCCATAGGATTCAATGTAAAAAAAGTATTATAGTTTCTATTATTTTTTTATCAACCATTATGATTTTATTATCAACCGTTTATAGTTTTCATTTGCAGCAAAAAGGCAAAATTTTTGATTCACATTTCTTTTTAAAGGTGTTTTTTTTATTCTGTAACAGACCTTCTTATTATTTTTATATAGGACCTTTCTTATTATTGTCATGCATTTTTTTTTGTTTTAAACACCTTTTTTAAAATGGCAGAGGTAAATTTTTTTTTTTTTACCAGTTCAGCGGCGTTTGGCGGTTGATCGGCTTTTTTTGGTGGCAGGCAGGGGTCAGTTTGGTGGATCGTCAGTTGTTTTCAGCGATCTGTTATGTGGTCTGATTGGCAGCATTTGGCGCACTTCAGGGAATTTGAGGAATACTGAATTTACCACATAAGTCAGGTAACCCTGAATGACTTAAGAATTTTCCCATGTGTCTTTTGCCTTTTGATTTTATAATTTTCTGGTGTTCACGATGAATGTCTCTTATTTATACTAATAAAGTATTTACTGATTTTTCCGGCATTCCTGTTCTTTGAGGTGTATCCCTTAGTCAGGGGTCCCTCATTTTTTGTTTAGTTTTTTTAATACTGAATTCACTGCAGAGTCGCCGAACTGAAATTGCCGACACGCACCAATGTGCGCCAAACGAGAAAGCCCCTTTAGAGTTTATTTCTTCCACTTTATCCTTGGGTGTGGATGGAACAGTTTCCACATAATATTTCATTGAGGAAAATGCTCACTGAAATTATGGAACCGGTAATCATTTTTTCTTCCCATGACTTAAGAAAAGCACGATAGTCCATGTTGTCATGCAGTGCATGACTGTAACGCCCAGCAACACCATAGACCATCATGCATTGAAATACCCATTCTGAGCCACCGATTTCTTATAAATCATGTTTTTTCACTGTTGCTGACTGCCTGACAAGCCGGGCAGATCAGCAAAAGCCAACTGCAGTATTACTGGGTGGTCAATCATTGTGACAACCTATAGATTATGCAACATTTCAGTATTGAACCGTAATATACTCTTGTGATATATGAAGTATAAAACTACAGACATTCAAGATATATGTAGGAAATAGTCTCTAATTCAGAACAAATCTCTGAATCTGCTGGCTTACTTTTTTCCTTTTCACTGTGTGTGTGTGTGTACACAAATTATATTCAAAAAATAAAAATAAATATTGTTTAGCATTTTTTTAATTTTTTCTTCTAAAGTCATATATATGTATAAAGGGAAGACAACCCCGCACTCCACATACCAGAAAAATGTCTTTGATCCAGTGCAGAGATCCAATAGCCGTCACAATACTCCACAAAACTCAGCAACCTCAGGGGAGTTCCTACAGGAACTGAAATGTTGAGCTTTTTTATGTTTATTCAATAAATTTATCACTTTTTTACAAGCCTCCATGTGCATCCGAGTTTTGTGGAGTGTATATATATATATATATGTATATAAACAATGGTAAAGAGGGCACTTGTATTTATGGTAGTCGTCAAGGCGGCTCCAATGCTCAATTCTGCAGTGCAAACGCCCTCTAGGCCCTAGAGTCTAGAGTCTAGGGCATAGAAAAACAATATAATCAAAAGGGAGGCACTTGGGGTCTTTCTTAAAAAGCTCCAAAATTTATTTAATCTATTAAAAGCACCGATGTTTCGGTCCCTTGAGGCCTTTATCCTCCTTGATAAAGGGATCAAGGGGCCGACATGTCAGTGCTTTTAACCACTTGGCTGCGAAGGATGCGTTTTTTCGGCCGATCGCTGTGGCCTCCCGGTGCGGGCTGACATCTTGGATGTCAGCCTCGCCTCGGACCCTGGCCAGCATGGTAGCGTCTATTTCAAGCACCCCCCTCCCACCATCAAAGGGAAGTGCCTGAAGGGGAGGGGGCGAGGTCCATTGGACCCCTCTCCTTCCCCATCGGTAAGGGCCACAGAACAAAGGCAGGCACCACTTGGTGCCTGCCTTTAACCCCTTAGTGGCTGGATCGCGGTCCTCTCCCAGTGGTGGCTGACATCTTGGTGGCCGACATCTTGGATGCTGACATCATTGGACCCCAAGCTGGCCCCTGGCAGCCAGGATATGCAAAAGCATGTCTGCCAAGTGTGGGTTGTGTAGGGGTGCAGGAAGCTCCTCCACTTCACACAGCACTACAGAAAAAACTGGCCTGGAGGGAGAGGGGAAAGGTGGGGGCTTCACACTGCCTGACCACTTTAATGAGCTAAAGTGGTCATGGTGCATAGAGTGACCGTTTAAGCTCAGATAATACAGATAATACAGTATAAAAATAGCAATGTGACTCCTTACAATACCATTTGTTATGGGATCCAATAATTGCTCTAATAGACAAGCCTCTACTACTACAAACTATAATAAGTTTTTATACATTTTATGATCTCACAAAGTTGATAGAAGCAAGCATCAAAATATTACTTCTGTCCAAATCATGTACACTACTATGGTTTACCAAAGTACCAAGTGTTTATTCATATGACAGATTAAAAAAAAAACATTTTCTTGGCAGTGAACTAGGCTTTTTAAAATGCAGTTACTTAAAATCTGTTAATTTCATGGCTGTGGGTTATTTCAACATATTTATTTATAAACATTGTAAGCACAATTCTTAACATTCAACTCACATCTTCCTTTTTTTATTACTTGCAAAAAACTATTTTTTGGAATCCTTTCCCAAACTACAAAGTTGTGAGACAGCTGAGAATTAACTTTTCTTTTGCCTGCAGGTCAAATAGAACAAATGTGAGTAATGAAAATCATTATTTTCATGGCTGCATTCAAGTCTAAAAAATGCTTTTATTTGCAGCTGTCTTCGAAGGTATCAAAATATCTACAAATTTAAACCATGGCATTTTCAAATTGTAGTTACATAAAATGGTGTGTGTTTTTCATATGTACGTGATGACTGTCTTTCGTTATATAATAGTATATTTACTGTACATATATATATATATATATAAAAAAATTTGAGAAAGTATTTTACCAGGAAGGATACTTCTCTCGTTTTCAAGTATGTCCTGGGTGGCGAGTATGTACCGTTAGGTGTCTTGCCCAAGGACACTTACTGGAGAGGTGCTCTTGCTGGGATCGAACCTGTGTCTCCACAGTCTCTCTCCACAGTTACAGAGCAGTGATGTTACCTCTACTCCACCCAGCCAGCATTAACATTACATAATCAAATACTTAATATAAATTTCTTAAATAGTTTCTTTAAAAAACACAATGTAAATAAACAAATTTCTATTTTTCTTAATTGCTGTAGCTACAGGCCCAGTTCTTAAACACATAACCTCTAAACATTTATGTATTTATTTATAAAGTATTTTACCAGGAAGGATACATTGAGATTTCTCTTGTTTTCAAGTTTGTCCTGGGTTCAAGAACATTAAATTTCACAATAGGTACAGAAATACAAAGTAATAAAATACAAGATATTAAAAACAGAACACAAATACACAGATTAACACAGAAAATAAATATGTAGGAAATAGTCATTATGTTACATGTTCACAGGTGCATTCTGTATTGAGGTATGTTAATAGAGGTCTCTTGAGTGACTTTAGACTGGGGGAAGATTTGATGGTGTCTGGGAGGTTATTCCATATTTGCGGTGCTCTGTAGGAAAATGAGGATCGAGCCACTTTCTTTTTGTATTGTGGTATTGCAATTAAGGTGCAGGTCCTGGATCGGAGGTTATAGGATGAAGGAACTGCTGGGGGAAGCAGTCTATTCAGGTAGGGTGGTAGCTTCCCAGAAAACCACTTAGTGCCCCTGGTGTGAGCGAACCCTAGCGTCAGCCTGGTTTCGCATTAGCGCAAGGTAAATTCAGTCTAGCGCCGGACCAACAGATTGTTTGCCTCTTGCTAGAAACGGCAAAAATGATTTAGCACACAATAATTAACAAATTGTAGCTCAAGCTTACTGTACTTACCGTGTCCGATCACCTTAGAATTGAACAGCAGAAGGGGGTGGGGGTGTTGTAAATACAAATAGTGGAATCATATGGTCCAGAAAGGTAGACAGAGTGGACAGATCATAGACCCCAACACAGATAAGCATCTATGATTTAGGTCAGTATTGTTTTGATGATGATCTTCGTCCATCGTATTCGAAGAGGACATTGACATCTAACAGCTTGTGGGTTGTCCACGGTGTGTCCATAAATGACTGGTAAGGCCTATACATGCACAAAATGTTCTGCCAAATGATGAGCAGACATGTGTAGGTACTAGGGATTAGGGATGAGCCGAACACCCCCAAGTTCGGTTCGCATTCGAACTTTAACTTTTCAAAAGTTCGAAATCGAACTCGAACACAAACGCAATACAAGTCAATGGAACTCAAAGTTCGATTTTTAGAGTGCTCTCCAAGAGGGCATATATGCTAGATATTTGCTATAAAAGGTGTATGGGGGTCCGGGTAGTGCCCTTGGGGACAGGAAACAAGGACAAAAAGTAAAAAAAAAAGACGTTTTTAACCCCTTCACTGCTGATGACGTGTGGGACACGTCCTCCGTTACTCCCGCTGTATGCTGAGGAGGACGTGTCCTACACGTCATCAGCTTTGCGGGAACCCCAGCGATACTCACCTCTCTGTCCGGGGTCCCGCGGCGTTCTGACTTCAGCGTCCTCAGACACTGAAGTCAAGCTCCTCCCGACGTAAATGACGTCATCGCGCCAGGCGATGGGGATCTGTTCAGATCCCTCTCCCTCCCGATCGGGAGGTCCCACAAAAAAAAGCCAGGCACCGCTTAAAAGGGAAGAGTCTCCCCTTTTAAGCGGTGCCTGGCTTTAACCCCTTAGGCACCGGGTTGCACTTCGGCGCCTTGTGGCGCTGAAGTGTGGCCTAGCTCCGGTGGGGGCCGCCATCTTGGATGGCAACTCCACCCCCGGGTCCCCCCTCACTGCCTGACGTCCTCACGCATAGCGTGATGATGTCAGATAGCCGGGGAACCCCTAGCTGGCCGGAATCCCCTGGTGGAGATAGGGGGTTCATTTGAACCCTGATATCTCCAGAACCGTGGCAGCTAGGGGGTCATGGAGAGTGTCAATCAAAAGGCCTGAGCATGGCCTTTCGAATGATACCCAACATGATCAGGTATAAAGTAAAAAACAAGAAAAAAAACCATGTATTTTTTTGTGTTATTTTTATTAATGCAGCAATATTGTTCACATTTCAATTATAATGTGAACAATGATGCTGCACTAATGATTTTTTTCTATGGTGTGTTTGCTAAAAATCACATAATTCCCCCAAAAAATTTAATAAGTCCCCATTTCTAATTTTTGTACAAGCGCACCCCATAGAAAATATAACCGCAAATGTTCATGTGATAAAAGGTGAAAAAAAACACTTTACACGCTGCAGATGATTAAAAATTCAAGTTTTATTGCATTTTTTGTTATACTATACAGGCAGCACATGACATATACATATAAAAATAATATATTATGAATCTGCCGAGTCTGCCGGAAAGAACGATATATAATATGTCTGGGTCATATAATAAATGTGGCTTCAAATCGCGTTTAAACATGATGAGCGAAAGCGGTAAAAATTGGCTCACCACACAGCGGTGAAATACCTCAGCAGTGAAAGGGTTAAAGAAACAGTGAGTTTTCCATAAAATAAGGGTTAAAAATAAAAACGAAAAATTCCTTCAAATATCGTGCCTAGGAGGTCCCCATAACCTGCCCGTGAAGTGGCGGATTTGTAGGATGTATGGAAACCTCGCCATCACAGACCCACACACGACACCTGGCACTCCCAGTCTGCATACAATGTATCAAATTCATGAGACCGGACTAATTAGAAACACATGTTATTTCCAAACACTAATTAAACACCTGTCGTTTACGCCGTTTGAGCGCACAGGTCATTTAGAGGTGAGAATCTTTGCACCTAGACATTAGTTTTTAATTCAATATCTAATAAACCGTTGTTTATAATATTCTGCAGTAAAGAGTCTCTTTACTTCTAGATTTTTTAGTATTTTTTAAGCATTTTTTATACTTTTTTCAAAATTTTTTTTTTTTCGAACTTGAACCGAACACGCCAAAAAGTTTGAAGTTGGCGAACTTTCGAACTGCCGATGTTCGAATCGAACTCCGAACTGATCGAACCGAACAGCTCATCCCTACGCAGGGGGGGCACCTGTAATAGATGTCATCGCACTAGCGCGATGACATCTATTGTCCCCACCGGGGTCCCGGATTGCCAGGCTGACATCCAAGATTGCTGGATTGCTGCCTCCTGTGCTAGGACGCGCTCAGTGCGTCCATAGCACAGGAGAACCACTTGGCTGGACGCGCTGAGCGCGTCCTTAGCAGCCAAGTGGTTAAAATACATGTTGATAAAATTGAACCATGGAGATGTATATAGATAAAAGTTGCTGGTTATTAGCTCCACAGGTAATACATTACAAGTCATCAGCATTAATGAGTAAGCTGGTAAGTATAATGGTCTTACTCTTTAATCTTAAAGGACCACTCTACATATCCTGTCCATTTTAAAAAGCTAAAGTGGTCACGGTGAGTAAAGTCCCCTCACACACTTCTTCCCTGATCTGGCAGAAATGCTGGGGAACTAGGGGAGTGTCCTCTACCCACTCCAGTGTCACCAACAGCCAGGGTTTTTAAATTTCATGGTTGCCGGTCACCATATCAGTCACTAGGGATGTTAGCATGCAGACTGCATGCTGACGTCACTCTCTTTTGAACTGCCTGTGATAGTGAGTTGAATCAGATTTGTGCACGTGCATAGCTCTGATCCGTTGTTGTGGACAGGTGCTACAGATCTTGTGTATGTAAAATGTGCAGGTCTGTAGTGAAGCAAAATTTGTGGTTCCTATGCTACACAAGTTGCATAGGAGTACAAAATATTCCTTGTGGCTTGACTGAAGGTCGCTCAATGTTCTCGCAAACAACTGTAATGAAAACAGAACTTGCAGACTGACAAAATCCGGTGTGAAGTAATTTTGCATCAGACAACCTCGCGCAGGTCTGGCACTTGTATCCATGGAGATCTATGGACACCAGGAAAGCGTATGCTGCACCAATGGCAGTATTCATTAACTGCTCCCTTTCTGAGACACTAATAAGGAACCACTGCAATACAGGTAACTTAAACCATGGCCTCCCATATGTTTTTCAATTACAGCTCCCATGTATCTCTGGCCATCAATGCCAAAGTAATCTGGGGATTTTCGGTCATCAACATTTGGGGTCTGAAGTTTGAGATCCCTGCCATAATAGATTCAGTAATAGGAAGCCACTAATGCTTTCCAACTTGATCTGGCTTTTGGCATCTGAAGGCTTCTTATTGAGCCTATGACTTCAAAATATGTGCATTTGTTTGTCCTATCCATGAACCTACAGGCAGCAGCAATACTCCTTGTTATGAAGCAAAAATAGAAAAAGAATAATAACAAAATCAGAGTACAAGTCCTCAAAAGTCTATTTTATGAATGAGTCACAATTATGGCTTGCATCTTTCCTTCCATCACAAATGGAATGTACAATATATCTACTTGAAAAATAATTAACATTTCAAGTATTGTAGCAGGACCTTCAAGGTTGTTTGTGCTCTTTTCTTTGAATTGCTAAATGCTTCCATCACATTACTAAATTGAGAAATTTAAAATAATATTATATTTTTCCAATTGTGTTTTTCTTGTGAGAGTCTGAACATCTATAATTCGTACCAAAGCCGCTTACAAAAAGAAAACCTCAGCAGACTGCATTGACTTCAGAGATGTTCGTTGTTTACTGCATCAAATAATAAATAATGCATGGCAATGAAACTCTGAAGCTACAAATGTAGTAAAGACTTTGTAGAAAATGCACACAGGGCTAGATTCACTAAGAAGGTTATTCAGAAAGCACCGAAATTTCAGTGTTTTCTCGTTCGGCACACTTTGGTGCGCTTGGGTGATTCAATATCGCCAACCCTGCCGCAGACTGCCGATCAGCCCACCGAACGCCGCTGCCAGAACGCCACTGAAGAGCGCCAAAATGCAGGGCAATAAAAAATTTAATTATGCTATTTTTTAAAAGATGTTTAAAACAAAATGCATGAAAATGTCTGGAAATAATAAAAAAAGGTCCTAAAAATAATAATAAAAAGGTTTGTTACATAATAAAAAACAGCCATTAAAAAAAATTAGGAATCAAAAATATTGCCTAAAAAAATTCCAAATAATATAAATAAAGACTTTTTGCTGGAAATGAAAAGAATAAATCATTGAATTAAAAAATGAAATAGACACTATAATATTTTTTTTGCATTGAATCCTAAGGATTCAGCTGTCAAACCTGTCAAACTGAACCACCAAAAATAAGGACATTTTCGTGACATTTCGGTGCAGTTCGGCATTCTCTGGATAGATTAGCCATTACTTTTCTATGGGACAATTTCACTGCTGCTGAAGTTTGCCGAATTGCCGCGAACTGTACCGTATTTTGCTGTCAATCTGCTAATATTTGGCGCAAGCTTACTGTACTTTGCTCTCCCTATACTTGACAGGGGGAGCGCAAAGTGTAAGCAAGGAGTAATTAGTGTTAGGATCACATAGTCCTAACGCTAAATACAAACAGCTGTTGCTAACTAAAAAAGTTTGCTACAGCTTAGAGCTGGTGCTAGCTGATTCCGCTTGTGCAGAATAAGTTAACACCGGCTGAAAACCCCCAAAAAAATCAAATACCGTGGTGAGAACAGCAGCTGGATCCGCCGCTTCTGGCAGCCGGGAGCAGAGAGACTGGTGAAAAAAGTCCCCAATCTCCCTCCGCGATCACTCTGCTGACCTGCAGGATCTTTAGAGTGGCGAAATCCTGCCAATCAGATCCCAGCAGCAGAAGCCTCCATGGACACCGGGATGCTCGGGGATGGTGCTTCACCGCAGAGTCCCGAATTGCAGGGAAAAGGCACCGCAAAACCACAGATTTAAAAAAATAAAATGTAGCAAAAACGCAGAAATTATTGGATCCGATAAGCTGCCAGGAACCCGTCGAGCGCGTCCGGAAAAATCGGATGGACTGGGAAAAATCCAGGGTGGGTAGGCGAACCAGATAACTGAGGCAGAGTTGCCTGAGCAAAGCTGTTCCTTTCTCTTAAATGAGGTTAAATAATCGAGTACAATTCCAATTTAAACAGTGTCATTATATTATACAAACATGTCATGCAGCACAATTAGCGCTGCTGTTTTTTTCTTTTTTAAAACTGTTTTATGTATGATCATAGTGGATATATTAACCTGTAATACAGGATAAGTAAAGATAAAAACAAATTCTTTTTAACACTTTTTTAAAAACATATTTGCACACCAGAGGGCCCACATATCCCTAGTAGATGCATGTTTTATACTGACAATATTTTAGGCATTAAAATGTATAAATATCCATGAGAAATATATTAAACTGATTTCAAACTTGAGAAATAAAAATATAAAATACTTTTTTGTATTTTGAATACTTGCTTTGTATACTAAGTTGCTTTAACATGTGTTTACTATTTTCTCAAGATTCTCCTTCAGTCCATAACAATGCAGTGCAAATTATACCATTTCCATTTAAAAATAGGATATTTTTCATTTATATGTGGGTTATTATGCCACAGTTTGCAAAAGTATCGAAAGAAAAAGCATATCGGACTCAATTGTAAGGAGCATCTGTAGTATTTACCATTCTGCCTTAGGGCTGTTTTGGTAATTAAATTCTTTGATAAATGTCTTGCTAAATATTTAAATGACTTTCTTTCCTGTTCTTGAAGTGCTCAATGGGTGGTCTTGCTATCTTTGGAATAAAATAATCTATTTGGTTTTATGACTTCGAAAGGTGTTTTGTAAGTAGAAGCAGCTGTTTAACTGTTATTTCTTTTCTTACCTATTTACTATTTCTTCATTCTTGTCATGCTTTCATTCCTAACAGACTCTGGCAGAATTCACATCTGTTTAACTTACACATTAGATGCTTTCTATAGAAGAAAAAATGCATTCTTTGCCTTTTGGGTATTGTTTAAAAAACATATTCTATATCTGCATTTCTGTGCTTATTATTCTAGATTTACATCTAAGTATACATTATTGATGATGTGCTATTCAGAGAGTTGGCAATTATAATATAGTAACTCACTGTAAAGATAAAGGAGTTCCTTGGCATTTGATTCACTGACATCCGTGAATACAGATATTTAACCCCTTAGTGACCGGACTGTTTTACCATTGTCTGAAAGTGCATAATGCGGTTTTTACATTTCTGTGCTGTTTGTGTTTAGCTCTACTTTTCCTCTTACTCATTTACTGTACTCACACACATATTATATACTGGTTTTCTCACCATTAAATGGACTTTATAAAGATACCATAATGGGGGAAAAACACTTTCTCAAATTTTGACACACCCCAAAATGCACCTACAACTGCTAAAAAAGATCCCAGCTAAATAGTTTCTAAATTTTGTCCTGACTTTAAAAACATTCAATATTTACATGGTTTTTTTTTGCATTTTTTTCATCTTATATGACAATAAGTGCAATTAGAACTTTGCTATTTCAAAGCATTTTTTTTCAAAATTAGCAATAGTGACCTTGTAACACTGATATCTGTCACGAATACCTGAATAACCTTCCACATGTATATATTTTTTAAATATGGACAACCCAAGGTATTAAACGTGGAGTATTTTGACTCTTTACATGCAATAATTTTACCACCAAACTTTGAGAAAAGAAAAAAAACCATTTTTGGTGATTTTTTTTTTTTTACATAAATTGCAATTTAGGAATACATGTAGTGAGAACTTTAAGGGTTACGGCCAAACAGCACCCAATACATGTTCAGCAACAGCTCCAGAGTACAGTGATACCACCCATGTATAGGTGTGTAGGGCTATTTGTGGGCTAAATGGCCTTATTTGGGGGTGCACATTCCAGTTTTCCAATTTTCACATTTGGTCATCATGCACCACCCATGTCCTATTTAGGACATTTTTGAAGCTGACCAATGTAATTTACCCCAATCAAACCATCTATTTTTGTTAAGTGCACACCCTCAGGTATTTCAAATGGTGGAATTTTAACACTTTCCATGCACTAATTCTAACACCAGTCTTTGTCAAACTTTCGGTTCGTCATTTTTTATTTGTACCTTTTCACATACATTGTAATTTATGTATGAATTCTCAATTCCTGTTATGTGTTACTGCCAAGCAACACCCCAATATGTGTTCAACAACCTCTCCTGAGTGAAATGATACCATACATAGTTGTGTCACGTTTTTTGTGGGCTAATTGGTTTTGTTTGGGGCTGCACATGAATAGAGCCTTTGGGTCTACCCACTAAACTCCTACCTAAAACTCCCCTAAAACCAACTAAAACTCCTTATAACTCTAACGCACAAATACTGATCTCACTCTCTCTCTTTCACTAAAACACAAGTGAGGAGAGGGAGGCAGATCCACAGTGTTCAGAGCCAATATTTAGAAATATTGACCTGACCAGACAAATGGGGAAAATTATATAAATTTGGGGTACTTTCTGATTGTATGTTCCTAGCCTGCCTCTATGGTGAGGCAGGCTAGGAACACCCACAGAAGCCCCATGATGACCCTGCCCTTAGATGGGCAGTGCCATCTTGGCTGCCACGAGAGACCAGGGAACAGGGGAGCTTTTTTTATTTTATTTTATTTAATCATTATTTGACTGAATGTCTCGACCATCAAAGCAATCAATTTGCCTGCCAGCCGCTTCAACGGGTATACCGTCACGGATCGATCCCTGGTAGTTTCGAGGCATCCCTGCAATAGCAAAAGAGTGGCTAGAAGCAATACTCTATTTACTAAACAACGTACCAGTGCGTTATTGGTCGTTAAGGGACCTTTTTTGTCGGACGTACCTGGTCAGTTGTCGGGCATTAAGGGGTTAAAAAAGACAACCCTGACATCAATGTAAAATACTTTTATGCTAATTTAAACCAGGAGTGTAGTGACAAATCATGGATTTCTATATTTTAAAGTATGTTTCTATTATGTTATGTTAATGGTGAAAGATACATATGAGCAAAACTAGCAGGGATATTTCTTAAAATGTACTTATATCTTAAGACCACTTACATCAGTATTGTAAAGTTTATTGTTTTCTGATTTTTTTTGTTTCATTTTATATATAGCTCAGCTATTATAGAAGTGGCAAAATCACTTAACACCAGGGAATAAGATTTGTTATTCTTTCCCGAATAAGATGCTCGAGCCATGAATAACGAGCACAGTTGAAATAGATTGTTCTTCAATCGACTAGCTGCAAATTAACGGCTCGACTATAAAGTACAGGAGCTGGTAATTTACAGTAAACAACCACAATGTCTGAGCAGCTAGCAAAGTATGCATTTCAATTAGATTATGGCCCCAATTGTTAATAATTTATTTAGGCTGACTATTGTTTTATTTTTGCTGTTAGTACCAAAGTATTTTATTTGTTATATATCATTTTATTGCTTTACAGGAAAATAGTCTCTTGAACATCTATTTCTTGTAAAGTTATATCTGTTTTATCCATACTCGGATTTACTGGTGTTTAACCCCTTCACTACCAAGGGATATTCAAAAACACATTGTCAGAAACCAATGTTTTTTGTAAAATTATTCGTAATTAATTATACAGTAATAAATAGCTGTTTCTGTAAATAACCTATTTGGCCAGTAGATGGCACCATCTACTGCCAAACTGAGTTACAGAGGTTTGAGCTACAGGCCTATTTTTTTCTCCCTACATCGGCTGCTGAAAGCCTGGTATTTCAGAGCATTCACCAGCTGATATTACAGTTTTAGCTCTTTGGGCATTATGCCCTCAGGGCTAAAACTTTCTTCAGCCCAAAAACAAACAAATTTTGCAGCAAACAAATTTCATTTGCTTTTGGGCTGCAGATCAGCAGATCGAGTTATCTCGATATCGGGGCACCCGATGGTGCCTTTGAAGCCCAAGATATCTCGATCTCGGTAGTGAAAAAAAACAAAAGCATAAACCAAGCAATAAAGACCCATCATCTTCAATTGTTTGGTCCATTTTCTATGAATTTCAAAGTTTGGTCGCTATATACGTACCATTTTCACGGAAAAAATTAAGATAATGAAAAATACATTTTTACAGAATAAATTGCAAGATCTTTTGTGTAGTAATCACAACCATACTATACAATAAATATTAACGTACAACACTGAACAGATATTAAATTGTCATGCTATTACTGAAACTAATTTATATTTTGCAGCAAGCATATGAAAACTAGCAAATAATGGAGTATATTATGCACGAAATAGGACAAATCCAGAACAGTAAAGTGACTGTTAGGTGGAACATCTGCATCCAATTAAACATGCCTGAAATGTGTGAGATATGTATAATCAAAAAGATAACAGAAAGAAAACTATGTTCTTGATAATTTTATTACTTGAGGAAATTGGAAAAACTAGTTCAGAGAAATTGCATAGCGACCTGAAACTTTCCATAAGAGAATAAAAATTGACACTAGATGAATGGGTCAGGGACTCTATTAGAGGATACATGCAAGATGTACTTTAGCAAGCCTGCATTACTGAAAACCAAATAAAAAGTGTGTGTTTGTTTACATTATTGAGCGCTTTGTTTAGTATGAAGATTTAGAGTGAAGAGATAAAAAACAAATAGGATTGTCAATGAAGGATTCCATAGCAAGTGGAGCAATAGCATGAACACCTCATTCAGGGTCTCTGTATAACATACAGGGTTATTCAAAGAGAATCGAAAAGTACAGCACGTTCGGTGACTTTTCGTTCTCTTCAATTCGGTGCGATTTGGCGATCCCATTTCGGCGACCCTGCGGTGTATTCAGCAAGCACCACAGGGCCGTCGTAGTGCAGGAAAAGCCGCCGAAAACCTGCTGAACACTCACCGCAAAACCCAGGCGAATGCACACTGAAACCCGCAAAAACATCTGGATTAACCCCGCCGAACACGTCAGAGAAACACGAGCAGGAGCCGATCACAGCGCAGAGCAGCCGCCGGAAAAATCCGACACCGCAGACGAATGGAGTGAAAAAAAAAACGGACGCTTGAACGTTTGAAAAGTGAAACACTGTTTGCAAACAAACTACTGAGCGAAAATGTCTGAAATTTACATATGAGGTCCAGGGAATGATAATAAAAAGGGCTGTTACAGAAAAAAGAAAAAACATTTAACCCTTTCGCTGCTGAGGCTTTTCCCGCCCCTGTGCTGAGGTCATTTTTTACCTGTTTTGCGCATCATGTTTAAACGTGTTTTTAAGGCTTATTTTAGTATATGACACCGACATATTATATATCGTTCTTTCCGTCAGACTCGGTAGATTCATAATATGTCATTATTATATGTATACGTTATGTCATGTCTGTATATTATAACAAAAAATGCAATAAAATATGTATTTTCAATAATTTACAATGTGTAAAGTGTTTTTTTCCACATTTTAACATGCGAGCAATTGCGGTTATATTTTGTATGGGGTGCGCTTGTTAAAAAAATTTGAGATGGGGTCTCGTTACATTTTTTTTTGGGGAAAATGACACTATTTTTAACAAACGCACCGCATACAAAAATCGTTAGTGCAGCATCATTGTTCACATTATAATTGAAATGGGAACAATATTGCTACACTAACAAACCAAAAAAAATAAAAAAAAAGTGTCTATTTTTTTTTTTTTCTAATTTTTTTTTTTAATTTTTTTTTTTTTTTTTTTTTTTTTTTTACAAAATTTTTAACTTTCATGTTTGGTATCGTTGGAACGGCCATGCTCTGGCCGATCCAACCATATCAAGATTTAACCCCTAACTGCCACGGATCGGGAGATAGGGAGTTCATTGGAACTCCCTATCTCCACACTTGGTGGCAGTTAGGGGTTAACTGTAGGACTGGCGTCATCGTGCTACACACGATGACGCCAGTCCTCTGGGGGAGTTCCCGGAAGCTTGGCCGACATCCAAGATGTCGGCCAGCTCCGGGAAAGGATCGCGAACCGGCGCTTTTCAGCGCCGATTCGCGATCCAGCTCCCCAGGGGTTAATGCCAGGCATCATTTGGAAGGGCAGGCTGTGCCCTTCCAAATGATGCCTGGGTTAAGCCCCGCAGAGCCACCGATCGGGAGGGAGAGAGGTCCGAAGGACCTCCCCCCCCTCCCTTTCAGGCGCCTCCTCCGCACATGCGGGGGGGCGCCTGAATTAGGTGTCATCGCGCCCCCGCGATGACACCTAATAATGGCGGCTGCTGGTCCGGATGCCGGGCTGACATCCAGGATGTCAGCCCGCACCGGAGGGGCCAGCGATCGGCCGGAACCCGGCCGAACGCTGACCCCAAAGTGAGGACGCGCTCAGCGCGTCCTCAGCACACCAGCGGGAATGCTGAGGACGCGCTGAGCGCGTCCTTAGCATTCAAGTGGTTAAAAAAAATTTTTTTTTGCAAGGCAATCCCGAAAAATGCTTAAAATATCCTACAAAATCGATAAATAAAGAGACTTTTTACTGCAGAATATTGTAATCAACGGTTTATTAGATATTGAATTAAAAAGGGAATATTTTTAACATTGAAGCCTATGGGATTCGCCTGAATAAATCTGTCAAATGAAGCCACCAAATGGCAGAGCATTTCGGCAAATTTTCGCTGCTGTTTTTTTTTCTCTGAATAGATGAAGCTATGAGGATTCCACTGCCCTTGAACAGGCACCAAACAGGCACCGTATGTGCAGGCAATTTGCCAACATTTGGCGAACTGCCTGCTCTCTGAATAGCCGAATGGCCAGGAAAGGCAACCATATGCTGAATTTCAGCTTTCGGTTACCTTTTGGCCCCAATTCGGAGCTCTTTGAATAACCGTGATAGTGTTGAGTGGTCACAATATTTAATACTACAGTAACATGCTGCAGTATATAATTGATCACAATAGCAAGTGATATTTGTGAAATCTTCCAGCAAGACTCCCATGAGTCTAAGGAAAGGGATTTAGGGGTTATTATTTCAGAGGATCTAAGGGTAAGTAGTCAATGTAATAGAGCAGCAGGAAATGCTAGCAGAATGCTTGGTTGTGTAGGGAGAGGTATTAGCAGTAGGAAAAGGGAAGTGCTCATGCCACTGTACAGAGCACTGGTGAGACCTCACTTGGAGTACTGTGTGCAGTACTGGAGACCGTATCTCCAGAAGGATATAGACATCTTAAAGAGAGTTCAGAGAAGGGCTGCTAAAATGGTGTATGGCTTGAAGGAGAAAAGTTACCAGGAAAGGCTTAATGATCTTAACATGTATAGCTTGGAAAAAAGACGAGACAGAGGAGATATGATAGAAACATTTAAATACGTAAAGGGAATCCACAAGGTAGAGGAAGGGAGTATATTTAAAAGGAAACAAAGTAGCAAAACAAGAGGACATAGTCTTAGATTAGAGGGGCAAAGGTTTAAAAGTAACATCAGGAAGCATTATTTTACTGAGAGGGTGGTGGATACTTGGAACAGCCTTCCAGTTGAAGTGGTAGAGGCCAAAACAGTAATTGAATTTAAGCAGGCATGGGATAGGCATAAGGCTATCCTAAACAAAAGATAAATCCAGGTAAAGTATCCATGTAATTGGGTAGACTAGATGGGCCGAAAGGTTGTATCTGCCGAAATTTTCTATGTTTCTGTAAGGATCCCTGGCTGTAGCCATCCTGCAACTCCCCCTGGTGGTTCTTTCCAGCTTGTTCCTGCCCTGAAACCAGCAACCAGCATCCAGCATTGTATGTGTTAATGCACCAAACACACGTGACTGACATAATAAAGGGCTCTGCCCCTCTCTGACCCATTGCTGGTTCATACAGCTCAGGCTCACCAAGAGTGAAGACCTCTGCTATCCCTGCTACTCTGATTCCTGATCCTGACCCCCCATCTCTGGTTCCTGCTCTGCAATCATCATCCACATCATCTTCAGCTATCTACCTGGTCAGTCTGCGTGTCCATCCACTACCCTGATACTCTGCTTATCTGTGCAGACCACTGCACGCAGGGCTCATACTCCCCTCTCCCCCGGTGCCACCCTGGTACCATCCGGAGTCCCTGACAGAATGAACCAGCCTAATACTAATGAGCCCGCAGTGCTGCACTTACTGGTGGAGTTGCTTAAGACCGCATTCCAGGAGCTATTCAAAACCCTAGCTGATTCCCTGGTGCAAATGCTGCAAAAGATTCTGGGCACCTCGACTAAGGTGTGCGCTCCTCCTAACAAACATCATGATTCCCTGTCCCCTGAAGAACGTGCCAGGAGACTGGCGGACAATCTCTGCCTGTATTGCGGGAAAGGATCGCATTGGATATCTGATTGCCCAGAAAAACCCCCCAGATCTACGGTTGTCAAGCCAGCACCTGTGTCAAAATCTGCTGTTCGCTCCAAGCATGCTCCTGTGTGTAGAACTCTACAGCGACCTCAGGCTCCCTCTCCTGCTACAGGTACTGTGTCTAAGAGACTTGCTGTCCCTAAGCCGGTACCCCTACCCAAACCGGCCCCCAGGAGAACTCTGGAACCCAAACTCCCTGTACCCAGACCTGTCCCCAGAAAGTCTATGCCCGTTGTGCCCAGAAGAAGGGTGTTTCCGGAGTTTACCTCTGAAGACGATTTGGAAAACCCTATGGAGACCATCATGCCCGTGGAATCAGAGTCTGTAATTCCTGTGGACTTTGAAAGTACGGCGATGGAACCAGAACCTCCAATCCCTATGGAGATTAACTACATCCAGGCTCCGGGTGTAACAACCACTCCCACCACTCTCAGCCAGCGAGACCTGGCGATCGGTGAAGTGGACGGTGCTAGCTATCACTCTCTGGATGACTTCTTGCCATTTGGCCGCCTCCCCTCAGAGTATTGGGATCCAGACCAGGTACCAAGGGGTACCACCTGGGATACTTATTCTACCAAAGAGGAAGAAGAGGAGACACCTACCACGATGCCATCTTCTTATGTGGGCACCAGATTCAACGGTGACTCTGCCCCCTATTTCTCGCCCTCTGTCGCCAACGCCAGACGGGCAAGGGGCATTCCTGCTGCTCCAGAGTCCTTACCTGAGGATACGGTGCAGGGCACCTACGAAGTACCTACCTTGGTGCCATCCGGGTATGTGGGCACCCTCACCTCTGATACATCTGCTGGCAGTAAGAACTCTAGATCCAGAGCACGAAGACAACAAAGGAAGAACCGTCCCCAGACTGGTGTTACAGACCTCCCCGTTGATATGACCCGGGACCTCCCACAGGCTACAGCTGTCCTGATGCCATCTCTCTATGTTGGCACGGAGTTCCCTGGTGACCCTGCTTCCTACCAGTGTCCCTCTGTTCCTAGGAGCCCACAAGGCCAGGACACTTGTATCCATCCGGAAGCCCCACCTGAAGACCCGGGCGGCTACACTGTGCAGGGAACTTTTGTTTTTCCTGTCCGGGACCCTATATCAGGAACATGGACGGTGCAGCCTATCCACTGATGCCGGTATCCTGCCCACTGAGGTCCACAGCAAGTTCTTGTTCGCTGCCCTGCATCCTGCAGGATCTCCAGAAACTGCTGCCCTGCATCCTGCAGGATCTCCAGCGGTCACCCAGAGGGTGCCCGTGAGGGGGAGGGTACTGTAAGGATCCCTGGCTGTAGCCATCCTGCAACTCCCCCTGGTGGTTCTTTCCAGCTTGTTCCTGCCCTGAAACCAGCAACCAGCATCCAGCATTGTATGTGTTAATGCACCAAACACACGTGACTGACATAATAAAGGGCTCTGCCCCTCTCTGACCCATTGCTGGTTCATACAGCTCAGGCTCACCAAGAGTGAAGACCTCTGCTATCCCTGCTACTCTGATTCCTGATCCTGACCCCCCATCTCTGGTTCCTGCTCTGCAATCATCATCCACATCATCTTCAGCTATCTACCTGGTCAGTCTGCGTGTCCATCCACTACCCTGATACTCTGCTTATCTGTGCAGACCACTGCACGCAGGGCTCATACTCCCCTCTCCCCTCTCCCCCGGTGCCACCCTGGTACCATCCGGAGTCCCTGACAGTTTCTATGAGTGCTGCAGGAAGGGAAGCTAGTATGCAGTCAATATAGCTCTTGCTATTATAAGTGACTGATATGTAAAGTCGCCGATAGTGTGGATTACGAGCGGCTGCTGCTAATCTATATTCATTGAAAATTGCAGAAGAATCCTCTTGGCTTGAAGATCTTCTAGTGAGTAAGTTAATCATTAAATAGAAAACTATTCTAAGTTCTGTTGTTTTACCAGAGTTCGCAAAGTTGCCGTTTTCTTTCCAGGGAAGCATAATTCAATGTCAAATACTCTTTCATTGGCTTCTTTCACAACACTAGTTCTTCCCCTTCCCCTTCCCTTCAAACCCTAAGGTGTTATTTACTAAACATCGTTGTTACAGAGACATAACATTGGATTTATTTTGGCAAACTTTGGCTCACTACAGTGGATCAGCTATGGTGAAACTGCAATGGATACACCATTAGAAGTGTACTGCACCAACCTGTCTGCTTCAATCGGTAGGTTGGTCCACCAGAAGAGAAACGCAGAACAACAGATATTTAGTGAATTTATCTGTATATACAGTGTACAGTTTTTTGCACACTGTCAGGGTTATTCAGAGAGCGTGAAAAGCAGGAGAATGACTGGAGAATGACTGGAGAATGAAAAATTCTAGGTCAAAATAGCCGATTTGGAAAGTGAGATGAAAGGGAGAATTTTTCTGGTTTGGCTATTTTGACCTAGAATTTTTCATTCTCCAGTCATTCTCCAGTCATTCTCCTGCTTTTCACGCTCTCTGAATAACCCTGTGTATATACAGATAAGTTCACTAAATACAGTCATGGCTGAAATTGTTGGCACCCCCAGACATTTTTCCAGAAAATCAAGTATTTCTCACAGAAAGTATTGCAGTAACACATGTTTTGCTATACACATGTTTATTCCCTTTGTGTGTATTGGAACAAAACAAAAAAAGGGAGGAAAAAAAAGAAATTGGACATAATGTCACAAAACTCCAAAAATGGGCTGGACAAAATTCTTGGCACCCTTAATATTTGGTTGTACACCCTTTGGAAAAAAATTACTGAAATCAGTGGCTTCCTATAACCATCAATAAGCTTCTTACACCTCTCACCTGGAATTTTGGACCACTCTTCCTTTGCAAACTGCTCCAGGTCTCTCTTATTAGAAGGGCGCCTTTTCCCAACAGCAATTTTAAGATCTCTCCACAGGTGTTCAATGGGATTTAGATCTGGACTCATTGCTGGCCACTTCAGAACTCTCCAGCGCTTTGTTGCCATCCATTTCTGGGTGCTTTTTGACTTATGTTTAGGGTCATTGTCCTGCTGGAAGACCCAAGATCTCACACGCAAACCCAGCTTTCTGACACTGGGCTCTACAGTGCGACCCAAAATCCTTTGGTAATCCTCAGATTTCATGATGCCTTGCACACATTCAAGGCACCCGGTGCCTGAGGCAGCAAAATAACCCCAAAACATCATTGAGCCTCCACCATATTTCACTGTAGGTACTGTGTTCTTTTCTTTGTAGGCCTCATTCCGTTTTCGGTAACCAGTAGAATGATGTGCTTTACCAAAAAGCTCTATCTTGGTCTCATCTGTCCACAAGACGTTTTCCCAGAAGGATTTTGGCTTACTCAAGTACGTTTTGGCAAACTGTAGTGTTGCTTTTTTATTTCTCTGTGTCAGCAGTGGGGTCCTCCTGGGTCTCCTGCCATAGCGTTTCATTTCATTTAAATGTCGACGGATAGTTCGTGCTGACACTGATGCTCCCTGAGCCTGCAGGACAGCTTGAATTTCTTTGGAACTTGTTTGGGGCTGCTTATCCACCATCCGGACTATCCTGCGTTGCAACCTTTCATCAATTTTTCTCTTCCGTCCACGCCCAGAGAGATTAGCTACAGTGCCATGGGTTGCAAACTTCTTGATAATGTTGCGCACTGTGGACAAAGTCAAATGTAGATCTCTGGAGATGGACTTGTAACCTTGAGATTGTTGATATTTTTCCACAATTTTGGTTCTCAAGTCCTCGGACAGTTTTCTTCTCCTCTTTCTGTTGTCCATGCTTAGTGTGGCACACACAGACACACAATGAAAAGACTAAGTGAACTTCTCTCCTTTTTATCTGCTTTCAGGTGTGATTTTTATATGCCCACACCTGTTACTTGCCCCAGGTGAGTTTACAGGAGCATCACATGCTTGAAACAATCTTATTTATCCACAATTTTGAAAGGGTGCCAAGAATTTTGTCCAGCCCATTTTTGGAGTTTTGTGACATTATGTCCAATTTGCTTTTTTTCCTCCCTTTTTTTGTTTTGTTCCAATACACACAAAGGGAATAAACATGTGTATAGAAAAACATGTGTTACTGCAATACTTTTCTGTGAGAAATACTTGATTTTCTGGAAAAATGTCTGGGGTGCCAATAATTTCAGCCATGACTGTATCTGTTGTTCTGTGATTTTCTTCTGGTGGACCAATCTACCGATTGGGGCAGACAGGTTGGCCCAATAACACCTGTAATGCGTTCACAGGGGAGCTTGTAGCCCTCGGAAAGTGTGAGTATACTCCCTTTCTCTTTGGGTATACACGTATCCCTCCTATGTACCGCACCATTGGTTTTGTTTTTCTGTTTCCTTTAGGCTTGTGCACCGATTTTTTTTTCCGTTCGATTCGGTTAGATATTTTTTTTTTTTTTATAATTCTTTATTTAAAGTGTCAAAATGGCAATGCAAAACAAAACAACCCCCCGAAGGGGGTACACATAGTGACATGCTATGAAATACCACCTTATTTTCAAGGAAAACATCGAAACATAATAAAAAGATGAAAGACATAAAATAAGAAGAAAAAGAAAAGAGCGAGAAGAGAAAAAGAAAAGTGGAAAATTGGGAGGGGGGCACCATCTCAAATAAGTCATATACAACTGAGTACATCTCCGAAAGAAAACCCGCAGAGGGTTATATGGAGCCGAGCCCGAAATCTGCACTCCTACTCCGGCTCAAAGTCCAACCAGGGCGACCACACCCGAAAGAACTGCTGCATGGTGCCATGAACCATGGCAGACAAACGATCCATGGTCATAGTGTCCCGAATATTAATTTTGACTCTGTTCACGGTAGGGAGGGATAGCGCCCTCCATCCGTGTGCCACTGCCCTTCTAGCTGCCAAGGCTATTTTGTGAAGGAGTTTGTTCTCTGACCTTGTCAAGGGTTCCTGAGACCTGTGTAACAAGAAAGTCCATGGATCCAAGTCCACCGGTCGACCCAGTACCGACTGCACCAGGTTTCGCATCTGCGACCAGAATCTCTGGATGTCGGGGCACGTCCACCACATATGGTAAAAGGAACCCTTATTCCCACACCCCCTCCAGCAGAGGTCCGAGGGACAGCTACCCATATGTGACAGCTGCGAGGGGGAGGTGTACCACCTGAACAACATTTTAAAGGCTTGTTCCTGGTGCCCCACATTAATGGAGCAGTGTGCCACATTGTCCCAAATGTCCTCCCAGTCCTCCCCAGGAAGCTCCTTGCCTACGTCACGTTCCCAGCGATGTGTATACAATAGCGGTCCCCATTCCGAGGAGCCGGAGACCAGGGAAATGTAAAGAGTGGAAATCAGCGCTTTCGGCAGCGAGGGCCGAGAACACAGCAGTTCAAAGGATGATAGCGGTGTAAGTGCTGCCCGTCGTACAGCTTGAGTCTGGGCGAAATCCGACAGCTGTATATAGCGAAAGTAGTCCGCCGGCGACATCCGACCCCTAGACTGCAGGTCCCCAAAGGTCAGCGGAGCTCCTCCACGAAACAGATGATGTACCCGTTGCAGGCCCAGGTCCTCCAGAGCTGCAAAAGGTCGAGGGGACAGACCCGGAAGGAAACTACGGTTCCGGAAAATTGGAGACATAGGTGACCAGTCCGAGGAGAGCGAGTGTTTAAGTCGTAGCTTATCCCATATTCTGAGGGAATTGATGGTGGCCGAGCAGGTTGATCGCAACAGAGGTCTGTGGGCCTTGGGCAACCAAAAGTAAAATTGAGGGAGATCCGGAGCAAACAGGTGCGACTCCAGATCTGCCCAACGGTGCGTACCGGGTGGAGCATGGAACATAGCAAATTGAGCCAGCTGGGCAGCATAATAATAATACAGCAAACTTGGCACCCCCAGACCCCCCCTGTCCCTAGGTCTATGCAAAACCTTCCGCAAGACTCTGCGGCGTTTGTGGTTCCAGATAAAATTATCAATCTGCCCTTGCAAGTGCTTCAGAGAGGCAACCTCCACCGGAACGGGCAGGGTCTGAAACAAATACAATAGGCGAGGCAACAGGGTCATCTTAACACAAGCCACTCGTCCCACCCACGAAATGGCATAGTCATCCCAGGTAGTCAGATCTGTAATCAGTCGGGTGAACATGGCGTCGTAATTAGCCCTATAAAGCTCCGCTGGGTCACTCGTCAGCCATATCCCCAGGTATCTCAAGGAGTCAGGAGAGAAGTGAAAGCCTGTAAGGGATCGCAAATCATCCACCTCCCCCTGTGACAGCCCCAAAGGCATAGCTCGGGATTTGTCTAAGTTTATAGAATATCCCGAAACCTCCGAAAAGGACTGCAGAAGAGCCAGAAAAGGGGGGATCGACGTCAGGGGGTTCGTCATTGTCAGCAGCACGTCATCTGCATAAGCAGATACTAAAAATTCCTCCTTCCCCACAGACATCCCCGATATAGAGGTAGACCCACGGATAAGGGCCAATAGTGGTTCCAAGGACAGGGCAAAAAGGAGGGGACAGAGGACAGCCCTGACGCGTCCCGTTACCTATCGTGAAATACTCTGGTGTCGCTCCCTGGGTCAGAATCCTTGTAGGAGGGGCTACATATAGAAGCTCCAGGGCCACCCGAAACCGAGGAGGAAAGCCCCATTGCTCCAGCAAGCTGAACATATATGGCCACTCCACTCTGTCGAACGCCTTCTCCGCATCCAAAGAAAGAAGCAGAGAAGGCGTCCGAGAGACCCCCGCCCACTCAATCAAGACCGCCGCCCGCCTAGTGTTTTCAAATGACTGTCTACAAGGGATGAACCCCACCTGGTCCGGGTGAACAAGCGAGGGCATCAGGGGCCCCAGTCTGTTCGCCATTAATTTAGTAAAAATTTTATAGTCCACATTCAACAAAGAAATAGGGCGGTGACTCTGTGGGAGGGCTGGGTCCTTACCCTCCTTAGGGATTAACACCACGTCTGAGCGTAGAAAATCCTGGGCCACCGGTCGGCCATCCAGGAGAGAGTTATATAGCCTGGTTAGGTATGTAATCAGACAAGGAGAGAAGCTTTTATAATAAAAGGCTGGTAGGCCATCGGGGCCAGGAGATTTGTGGGGCTTCATCTGCTTTATAACCGAAAGGATTTCCTCATCGGTCACTACTCTCTCCAGACCCTCCTGGGAGGATTGGGCAATCTCCGGACCCTGCCATCGCGCCAGAAAATCCTTCACCCTCTGCATATGGTCAGAGTTGGAGAAAGAATGATCCGGGGAGTGGTTATAGTGTTGGTTAAAATAAGCTGTGAAGATGGAATTAATCTCCTGTGGCAACGTGGTAGAGCCCCCCGCAGGGGTACGAGCCGATGTGACCATCCGGGATCTGCCGCTCCTCTTTAATTTATTTGCCAACATCGTATGAGCTTTATTAGAATATTCATAGAAGGTCCGCTTTGACCAGGCCAGGGACCGGGCCGCATCCGACACCAGAAGTGCCCGAATCTCCTGCCTCACCATGAGCAGAGTCTCATAGTCTCCCTCCAATTGGGTCAGTTTGTGAATTCGTTCACTTTCCGCCAACTGGAGCTGTAATTCAGTCAGGCGCTGGAGCCTCTCCCTCTTTAGTCTGCTACCCACCTGAATAAGGTGGCCTCTAATAACCGCCTTATGGGCGAGCCAAAGGACATCAGGACCCACGTCCTCTGTGTCATTTGTGTCGAAGTAAGTGGTCAATTTTCCCGTAAGTTCGGCCACTATCTCCGGGTCCTGCAAGAGTGAAGAATTCAATCTCCAGGACCAGGCTGCCTTAATTCCGGGGAGCGAAAATCTCAGGGATATCGGTGCATGGTCCGACCAGCTAATATGCCCTATCCCCGTACCCGTGACCCACTGGAGCGATCTACGGGGAAGGAGGAAGAGATCTATTCTAGAGTATGAGGAGTGAGGGTGGGAGTAGAAGGTATAGTCATGGTCCCTCGGATGTTGAAGCCTCCAGACGTCTAAGAGGTTCGAGTCAGTCATCAGTTGAGCCAGCAATTTATCCTGCGGGGAGTCAGGTCGCGGGAGCGCCAGGGATCCCTGCCCTCTCCTGTCAATCGCCGGGACCGGCGCTGCGTTAAAGTCACCCCCCAGTACTAAAAAAGAGTCGGCGTTGTCACGGATCAAGGATTTCAGGTGAGACCAGAACGAGGCGTCAGGGACATTTGGGGCATATACGTTAAGGAGTGTCACCGCCGTTGCAGCTATCGTCCCCCTCAGCAATACATAACGGCCGTCAGCATCGCAATCTGTATGGAGCACGTGAAGCGGACAGGACTTGTGCAATATAATCGCCACCCCTGCCGCTTAGAGTCTAAGGATGCCAAGAAAGAGCGGGAGAACATGCGATCAGTGAGACTGAACTGGCGTGTCTTCTGGAAATGAGTTTCCTGCAAAAAAGCAATGTGACATTGCGAACGTCGCAGGTCGCGCATGACCAGTCTGCGTTTCGCTGGGGAGTTCAAACCCTTGACATTCTGTGAGAGCAATTTTATCTCAGTCAGCATATCGACCCTTCAGAGGAGAAATGCTAAAGACACGCCAGTGCAATGACAACAGGAATGGGGCCCCCCAAAGGACAAAAGAGGGAAAACAGAAAGGGAAGAAAACGGTCCAGGGTCTGCTTGAGGTAGAAGAACGGAGATCTTATCTCCTGCAAAGGCCATCAGCTTAAAAGGGAATCCCCAGGCATAACGAATGTGGTGGCGGGAAAGATGGGAGGTGATAGGACGCCACTGCCTACGGCGCTGTAGAGTCTCCGGTGCAATATCCTGATATAAGGCCAGCGCGGAGTTTTCATATTCCACTGCCAATTCTCTGCTGCGACGCATAACCTCCTCCTTAGCTGTAAAATAGTGCATTCGAAAGATAACATCGCGGGGCTGCGTGCTGTCCTTCCTTGGGGCTCTGAGCGCTCGGTGTACCCTGTCGAAGAGCATTCTGTCCGGGGGCACCTCAGGGGCAATGCGTTGCACTATGCCCAGCACCGTCGCCTCTAGGTCCCGAGCCGCCACCGACTCGGGAAGGCCCCTCAGGCGGATATTATTACGACGTGACCTGTTAGACAAATCCTCCATGGCGAGCTCCAAGCGTTCTATTCTGCCGTGGATGTGGTCTGTGCGGCGAGCCATCTCGTTATGAGCCCCCACTATCTTCTCCGCTGCCTCCTCCAATTCCGCCGTGCGCGCGCCCAAGGCCCGGAGTTCTGTCCTCACCTCTGATGTCAGTTTAGCCATTTCCTCAGCCAGAAAGGTCTGCATGTCTCCCATTTTTAACAAGACGTGGGAGATATCAGCTTTAGAAGCAGGCTGTGCGTCCGTTCGAGTGTCTGCCTGTCGGGGGCTGGGCCCAGCTCCCCTCATGGCGCCGCCATCTTGAGCTTCCTCCACACTGCGACTCCTAAAGATCGGCGCCACCTCCGTCCCTCGGGATTTCGCACGTTTGCCCTGAACACTGCCCGGCATGTTCCTGCCTCAGGGGGGAGAGGTATGGGGGAGAAAAATGTATCCGGTGCTACTTATAAGCTCGGGGGGATCAACGAGACCCGGGAGCTCCTACTGCATGCGGCTGTTCCGGAAGACGTCCAGACTCCGCCCCGATTTTTCAGATTTTTAAACTTTTCGATTCGGCTCGTTTTGACCGATTTCTGTTTCGATTCGGTTTGGCTCGATTCGTTTTTCGTGTACATTTTTTTTCGGAATATCGACCATTTTTCATATTTTCGTGTCACTTTGCTCGTTTTTTGTATCGATTTTTCGTAATTTCGGAAATTTTCGTTTTTTCGGAACGTCTGTTCTTCTCGTTTCAAAGCAATAAATTTCGATTTGACACATTTCAAGTCCATTCGAAAATATTTCGTTTCGGCTCGGAAAACTTTTCGGATCTGCCACTTTTGGATCTAAAAATTTTCGGAAATTCGGCCGCATCCGAAAACACGAATCGGGAAATTTCGTGAAAATTCCGAAATTCCGAAACCCGAAACGCACATCCCTAGTTTCCTTTAATTGAGGTTGTGAACCTCAGTGGAAGAAAAAGAAAGGAAGACTTTCTCCAGTCGTCACTCACTACATCTCCCTCCTTTGCATCAAAAGGAACCAAATAGTGTATGTAACAATGTTTACTGTATTTTTCTACTTTATTCAACCTGCTCTTGGGGTATAAGAAGTGCTGTTCCCACATTCTCTTGTAATATATTACTGTTTTTTTTGGTGACCGGAAGCACCAACTGTGTGGGTCATAATAGCGAATCTTACCATATTAAGCGCCACGGAATCTCCTTTTCTTTCTGCCAAAGATGTTTAGCATAGATTTCACCATTCTTTCCTCATGCAAATTAAGTTGTCAAGTGTTGTTTTTCCCATTAATAGACACTACAGTGAAAACCTCGTTAAATGGGTATCACCACTTTAAAATCGCACAGTGGTGGACCAGTGCTAAATGAAGAATAGCTGCAGTACAGTAGAATAATACTGTCCTTTTACAGTAGAATAATGGGGTACCGCAGTTCAGCACTGTTTATTGTGGTTTGAAGCAACTTTGCCAGCCGGAAGTGGTAGGTGAGAAATAGGGATGAGCTGTTCGGTTCCATCTGTTCGGAGTTCGCATCAAACATCGGCCGTTCGACAGTTTGCGAACTTTGAACTTTTTGGGACGTTCGCCAAAAGTTCGAAAAAATAAATAAATTTGAAAAAAGTATAAAAAAATGCTTAAAAAAATACTAAAAAATCTAGAAATAAAGAGACTCTTTACTGCAGAATATTATAAGCAATGGTTTATTAGATATTGAATTAAAATGGGAATATTTTTAACATTGAAGCCTATGGGATAAAACATTCTTGTTACTAAAACATCAGGCAGACACGGCCCTCTAACCAGGCACTGTAGAGGGCAGCCTGCTGGGGCCTCCCAAGGATCTCCTTGAGGAGCATGCGGCCGCCAGATGACAGAGCTGCGACTGTGCGGGCTAGCCGCCCGGGTGCATGTGGCAGAGACAGGCAGCGCAGGGAGGGAGCCACTGCACCTGCGGCCACGGCAGACCCCCCCCCACAACCAGGATCCAGGGAGCCCCCACTGACCACCAGGCTAAGGTAAGGCGACATATTTCTAAAAAAAATTAAATCCGAGGACATTTTTAATGAGGGGGGGGACTAACCCGTCTTTTTTAATTACTTAATAACTCAGTAATTATGGGTGATCTAACGTTAAAACCACTTGATCTTACCTGATCTAATGTAAAGCTTCCAAAATAGCTAAGTGTTTGGTTCATTTTTTGATAAGGGGGGGCTGATGACGGGTTAGCCCCCCCTTACAATAATTGTTAATATCTCTTTTTCTATGTGTGATCTAACGCAAACAACTATTGACCTAACCTGATCTAACAAAGCTCTAACCAACTGCATGAGTTTTGTTCAAAAAGTTTGATAAGGGGGGCTAACCCGGCTGAGGTTATATGTCTGAGGGTGGGTGTATATATATATCTGCGTGTTGATATATACGTATATATAGGTCTGCGTTTTGATATATACGTATATGTCTGTGTGTGGTATCAATGCATCCCTACTCTATACACAGCGCTCAGTGTCCCTATAATATATATGATCAGGGGTTACCTTTTTTTATATTTTTATACTATTCCTATTAAATTAACTGTAATTTTTGATGTATTTTATGGAGTAGAAACTTTTTTTGCCTATATAACATGTGCTTTGTGAAAATAAAATGGTTTTGTGTGTACATTTTAATTTAGTTAGTGCATTCCTGTCCAGTGCGGTGAGAAGCAAACGTAATGCAGTGTAGACACGCTGCGAGGCGGAGCGAAGTGAAGTCAAGCCTGCAAAATGTTTTGCTTTGCTACGCTGTGCGTCACTACACGCTCAGTGTGTCTCAGCCTTTATTCCCGCATCGCTAGCTTACCGAATCAGTTTGTATACTTGTTACTGACCCTGCTTGTTCTGAAGACCCGATCTGTTGCCGACTTTGCCTGCCATTTGACTATTCTCTCTGTGTATTCCCTGCCTGTTCTGTTTGCTTCCTGTTGCTACTGGTGTGCGCCGATTCTCACCATATACAGTAGTGCAGTGCAAGTGCCTAAACATTGCTGACCCGGTTTTGTTATAGCTGCTGATGTAACTGAATAGATCGTGGATCTCTTCTGCATTACCAAAACCTCCACCACTGCACTCTTCCACAATACCTCAGAGGGGTTACGGCGTGAAGGCACTTGCTGCCACCAAAGGCAAAATATTTGGGAGCACTGACGCCTATACCAGATTCATAACATTTTAATATTGGACCACAGGGTCCAACCCTGCACTCTTCCACAATACCACAGAGGGGTTACGGTGTGACGGCACTGTTGCTGACACTAAAGGCCCAATTTTAAAGCACCTATTGTTACTTTCATCCAAAGCCTGCATACGTTTCACCATAATTTAGCCAAAAAATCTCTAAACTTGTTCTGTGTGTCCTAAAATGTCTCCTCTTTTTATACAGGCTGCCGCCCCAAGCAGTTGTTTATGTATAGATTAAAGGAAAACCATTTACCTCCATTTGAAATGTCATTTTTTTGTTTTTAAATGTTTCTATACATCCTACAAATCCGCCACTTCACGGGCAGGTTAAGGGGACCTCCTAGCACGATATTTGAAGGAATTTTTCATTTTTATTCTTAACCTTTATTTCATGGAAAACTCACTTTTCCTTTAGAAATGTTTTTTTTTTTTACTTTTTGTCCTTGTTTCCTGTCCCCCAGGGCACTACCTGGACCCCCATACACCTTTTATGGCAAATATCTTTCATATATGCCCTCTTGGAGGGCACTCTAAAACTCAAACTTTCGAGTCCCATTGACTTGCATTGAGTTCGAACTCAAACTTTTGAAATTGTTAGAGTTCGAATGTGAACCGAACACGGGGGTGTTCGGCTCATCACTAGTGAGAAACAGGATTTGTCAAATTGTCTTAAGAGGAGGAATAATTAAAACCAAGGAATGGGAGCAGTGATAAAATCATTGGTGACTTGGTTGGTTTGGACCAGTGCATGGGGCAGAAAACATGTAAGAAGGTAAAGGTGATTTGGAATTATGAAAGTTAGAATGTTGTGAAAGCCATTTCAGAAGTGTAACGGCAAATGAAAGTAAATATATTGATTGGCATTTACATAGATAAGTTGAGTGTAAGTTTTTAAGGCTAGTGTGAATTAATAATTGAAAAAGACTAGATGAAAGAAATCCATTAACATTGATAATCCAAAATGATATTTGGTAGATTGCGAGATTATGGGCTAGAGAGGGTGCAGAAAAGATCTGTTATTACAGGGATGTTTTATGAAAAACGTTGACACAGATTTAACAATAATTTAAGAGTTGGAAGAGGGATAGTGGGTTTCCTATTTTCCTATATTCCTATTTTCCCATTTAATCAATATTGTCCTCAAAAGGCACTGAAAGAAATTGGTCAGATGTTCAATATGTGCTCATATGGTAAAGATATTTATTTATTTGCAAAGTATTTTACCAGGAAGGATACATTGAGATTTCTCTCGTTTTCAAGTATGCCCTGGGATGTTGTAAGCAGTGCCATCTCCCCACTCCTTCCCCTGTTTGTGTTCACCTCTGTAAGCTGTTCTGTCTCTCTTTAATAATAACTATTATAATAATAAATAAGATTGTTATGCTATGTGTAAGTACAACTATTAGCAAAACAAATGTGTGCTGTCATATTTAGATTAGGTACTTAGATCTCAAAACTTAATTTATACTACAAATCATTCGTACTCTAGCAGATGGCTCAGTGGCATACTGACATTTTGCCATCAGAATGTATGATACCAGAGAATACGCTAATTAAATCTCATTAATTAAAATACTTAATGTAGATTCCCTGTTGCTCATCACCTCATCCCCTCCAAGGAAAAAGCATAAGAGTTTGAATTCACTGTGGTCGCAGTATGTGTTAAATGAGATAAGAAGAATATATGTGGTTGAATTACTTTTAGGTGTTTCAGATATAATTTGACACTTCTTTTTAATAGTCCACTGTGTGTGAATGTTATTGAGACATAACCTTTTCATGCAGTTGAAAGATTGTCATAGTTAGAGGTTTTTATATTTTTATTAAAACAATCATATTTTCTTGGGAAATGTTTTCTGTGGCTTAAAGTAAAGAACAGACATACAAAGATTTTAATTGTTCTATAAAACAAAATCCGTAGTAACTGAACAAGAGGGCAAAGTGTCAACATATGTGGAAAACGTAGTGCTTTCTCTTAAAATCCCAGAAACCTCTCTCCTGGGTCTTAGAGACTTATTTAAGAACATTTTCTGAAATATCAAGTTATTAAACTAATTTAGCCAAACCAAAGAAGTTGGAAATAACTCTATCTAGGTAAAAGAATTATTTCCTTAGCTATGGAATAAGGGTTTTGTGGCGCTCAAGACTGTATCACCTAATTGGTTATCTGCATTTTCAAAAGACCAAAACAACTCTACTATATCAATTATAACTCCTTGGGGTAACTGTTCATGACTGACCTAGATTAATGGGACAAATTACAAACCTTGTGGTTGGACTGAGTGCACGATGTTAACATGACCTTATTACCACAACTGTTTATTTATTTATTTAAACCTTGACTGTTCTGCTGTTTCTGGGGACACCCTCCATTTATAATCATCAATTGCATAGGCATATACTTTATTGACTTAGAATATATGGAGGTCTATGACTACTGAGCCTTTCTACACAGGGTAAATATTAAACTCAGGTTGCCCAAAAAGTGACATGAGTAACCTGCCACTCAAAGCTTGAAAAAGGCTTTTGCAAGCTGAAACAGTGCTGTGATGTTTCAACAGCTATGCTACTTATTTATTTATAAAGTATTTTACCAGGAAGGATACATTGAGATTTCTCTCATTTTCAAGTATGTCCTGGGTTCAAGAACATTGAAATGTTACAGTAGGTACAGAAATACAAAGTAACAAAATGCAAGATATTAAAAACAAACCTCAACTATACAGATTAACGCAGAAAATAAATATGTATGAAATATATATTCAATATGTTTCATGTTTACAGGTGCATTCTGTATCGAGGTATATTCAATAGAGTGACTTTAGACTGATGGAAGATTTGATGGTGCCTGGGAGGTTATTCCATAATTGTGGTGCTCTGTGAAAATGAGGATCGAGACACTTTCTTTTAGTATTGTGGTACTGCAAGTAAGGTGCAGGTCCTGGATCGGAGGTTATAGGAGGAGGGAACTGCTGGGGGAAGCAGCCTATTCAGGTAGGGTGGTAGCACATGTATTCTTGCTATCATATAATGTTCACTTGTTAGTACATCCTTTTACAGTAAGGCTGTGCTGATCATGCATTAGCTACTCTGGGTTAGCTACTCTTGTAGTGATAGTAAGCCTGGACCTGTGTTCCTTTTGTATGGATTGCTACATTGGAGGTGGCCCCTCCTTGGTAACATGAGCTTGTGTCTCCCTGTTTGTTTGAAATGGGAGTGCTGATCCTGTATGCAGTAATATGTCCTACAGGGTTATTCAAAGAGAACTGAAATTCCACCGGAATTTCAGTGCATTTTCGTTCCCTGCACTTCGGGGAATCAAATTTCCCAAACCTGTGGTGAATTCAGCACTCACCGCAGGGTCCCCGAAGTGCAGAGAAAATCCGCCGAAAACATCCGATCCAATAAGCCGCTGTAAAACATAGGATCCGATCCAATAACCTGCTGCAAAACCAAAAGCCTACGATCCACCTAACAGAGCGCCGACCAGCTGCTGGAAAAAGCCGACAAGCAGACGAATGGGGTAAAAAAAAACAAAAAAAAACACTGCAGCTTTTAAAAGCTATGCAAAAAACCTATTACATGAAAATGCCTGAAAATTACATGAAAGGTTCTATGATAAGGTCTGTTACAGAAAAAATATGCTATTTAAAAAAATAATTTCACCAAATAATGCTTAAAAAAAAAAGAGAGACTTTTTGCTGCAGATTAAAAGAATAAACGGTTTAACCCCTTCGCTGCTGAGCCATTTCACGTCTGTGTGCTGAGCTAATTTTTACCGCTTTCGCTCATCATGTTTAAATGCGTTTTGAAGCCACATTTTATTATATGACCCAGACATATTATATATCGTTCTTTCCGGCAGACTCGGCAGATTCATAATATATCATTATTATATGTATACGTCATGCCCTGCCTGTATATTATAAGAGAAAAAAATGCAATAAAATTTGAACTTTTAATCCTCTACAGCGTGTAAAGTGTTTTTTTTCACATTTTATCACACGAGCCTTTGCGTTTCTGAAAAAAATATTTTTTTCTATGGGGTGCGCTTGTTAAAAAAATTAGAAATGGGGACTCGTTACATTTTTTTGGGGGGGAATTACGTGATTTTTAGCAAACGCACCCCATAGAAAAAAATTATAATTGAAATGAGAACAATATTGCTGCATTAATAAAAACAACACACAAAAAAAAACACATTTTTATTTTTTAATTTTCTTCTGAATTATTCTTTTTGTAAAAAAAAAATTTGTTTGGTATCATTTGAAAGGCCATGCTCTCCATAACCCCCTAGCTGCCACCGTTCTAGAGATATGGGGGTTCAAAGGAACCCCCTATCTCCACCAGGGGGTTTCCTTGGGAAATCCCCAGGCAGCTAGGGGTTCCCCAGCTAACTGACACCATTGTGCGATGACGTTAGGAGGCGTGGGGGGAACCGGAAGTGGAGCCGCCATCCAAGACAGCAGCCCCCACTGGAGCTAGACTGTGATCCTGCCGGATCATGGCCGGTGCCTGAGAGGTTAAGGCCAGGCACTGCTTAAAAGGGGAGACTCTCCCCTTTTAAGCGGTGCCTGGCTTGTAGCAGTGGGACCTCCCGATCGGGGGGGGGGAGAGGGATCTGAAAGGATTGCCCCCTCCCTTTCAGGCAATCTCCCGGCATTGCATGGCGCGATGACGTCATTGACGTCGGGAGGGGTTTTAATTTGGTGTCTGACTTCCTGTAAGTCAGAACGCCGCGGGACCCCAGAGAGAGAGTTGAGTATCTCTCCCATGGCTCCGCATATAGCGGGAGTCAATGAGGACGTTCCCCACACGTCACCCGCAGTGAAAGAGTTAATAAATATTCAATATAAATGGGAATATTTGTAACATTGAAACCTATGGGATTCGCCTGATTAAACCTGCCGAATGAAACCGAAAATCAGGACATTTCGGCAACTTTTCAGTGTTGTTAGGTGTTCTCTGAATAGATTAACCATTGCTTCTCTATGGGGATTTCACTGCTGCCAAAGGTCACCATATTTTGCTGGTAATTCGCTAATATTTTGTGAATTTCTAGCTGTTGAATAACCGAATGACCACAAATTTGCACTGTATGATGAAATTCACTGCAGTTTAGCTCTGACTACATGCAAGATGCTAGCAGAAGGTTGGAGACATACATTAGTGAACACTGTTTAAAAAATACTTTAGTATTATTATTATTATATCTTTAGAGGAGACCGGGAGGTTGGTTGACCTTACAGCTATTGTTCACCATAATTAAGTTTCCTCTTATAAGAGATTTGATCAGTGAAAATTGTAATGGCTAAGGGGTTAAGAGGGTAAATATATGTAAAGGAGATAATGGATTAACAATCCAAGGTCTTCTGGGAACAAACTCACATTTATTTGGGCGAAGGCTGCAAAAAAGTCCTTGGCTTTTTTCATATTGTTCCAATGAAATAGAAAACCAAAGACACACTAATGCAATATATGTATCATATTTTTGCTTATTAGCACATTTTCTTTACTGGTTTTGTTGGTTCTGACATTATTTTAAAGGTCTGTGCTTTGTTATCCAGTCAATGTGGGGGATCTGACTGGATAAACATTCAGCTAGTCTTCAGCCCACTGACAACAAGCAGGTAGACAGCTAGGACCATATTACATAGTTGGTGCTAACTTAACCAGAACTGTTGAAAACTTCCCAGAGCCATTATAGCCTATGGAGGTTTTCAGTTTACAACAGCTCTGGTTAAGTTAGCACCAACATTGTAATACTGCCCCTAGTGAGGAGAGACCCTGCCGCTGGAGAAAGGGTGAGTTTATAAGAAATTCTAAGGTAAAAACTGTGGGGAGGGAACGGCTTGGTCTATAGGACCTACAGCATTTAATATTCTACCCCACTTTTTCCTGCTCCTCTACTTTTACTTTAAACTGTGCCTTTAAATGGAATTTGTGTTCCTTGAAGAAAAAAAAAATAGAGCCTTATATATTACAAGCACCTTTTTCATCTAAGCTGTCACAATGCTAAAATATACTTGAATAAAGTCTTAAAGAAATTTGGTGTACAAGACACAGGGTTATTCAAAGAGATTCGAAAAGTCACCGCACGTTTGGTGACTTTTCGTTCTCTTCAATTCGGTTCCTTTTGCCGATCCCATTTCGGTGACCCTGCGGTGTATTCAGCAAGCACCACAGGGTCCCCGAATTGCAGGGAAAAGCTGCCGCAAACCTGACGAAAACTAACCGCAAAACCCACCGAATGCACGCCGAAAACCCTTAAAAACATCTGGATTAACCTGCGAAAACCACGGAAAAACCCAAGCAGGAGCCGATCACACTCAGCGAAGCCGCCGGAAAAAGCCGAGACCGCAGACAGAGTGAAGTGAAAACAGTTTGTATGAATGTTTGAAAAGTGAAACACTGTTAGGCAAAGAAACTACTGAGCGAAAATGTCTGAACTTTACATATGAGGTCCAATGAATGATAATAAAGAGGGCTGTTACAGAAAAAATAAGTAAACTTTTAAAAAAAAATATCAAAAAAATGCTTAAAATATCCTAAAAAAATCTATAAATAAAGAGACTCTTTACTGCATAATTTTATAATGAACGGTTTATTAGATATTGAATTAAAACGGGAATATTTTTAACATTGAAGCCTATGGGATTCTCCTGAATAAACCTGCCGAATTAAACCACTGAATGGCAGGGCATTTCGGGAACCTTTCACTGCTGGTTTGTGTTTTCTGAATAGCCGAAGCAGTGCTTTTTCATGGGGTTTTCACTGCCCTCGAACAGGCACCAAACAGGCACCATATGTTCAGGCAATTCGCAAGGGTTTGGCGAATTGCCTGCTCTCTGGATAGCCGAATGGCCAAGAAAGGTAACCGAACGCTGATTTTCAGCGTTCGGTTACCTTTCTCAAGCAATTCGGATCTCTTTGAATAACCCTGTAAGACTAGGGTCAGATGAGCGCATTTTGTACGGACTGTGCGTCCGTGCAGTAGGACGTACTTACTGACTGACAACAAATTAGTGGTCACACAGTCCGTTTTTTTCACTGACGGATTTCTTGACTGATGTAGCAGGGAAAATAAATAAAAATGAAAAAACATTCTGTCTGTCAAAAATGCTGGATGTATAAATGCAGTCCGTCTGACCATGCTCCATCACTCACACACAAAGCTATGCGGACGTTGTGGACGTGGCGCTCTCTGCACGTCCGTTCTAGCAGTATTACGTTCTTGCCTAACCTGCGTCCGTTTGCAGCGTCCGTCAGCCCCCGCACTTCTGTGCGGATGTACTTCGTGTGTGGGGCTCCATTTAACACAATTGTATGCTATCACGGACGTACTTATGTGCGGCAACACGGACGTTAACACTGCGTTCGTCTGACCCCAGCCTTATTCTTCTGACAATTTATCTCAATAAGCAACTGCTCAAGGTCAAACTACTCATAATAGACAAGTACAAGCTTGCTTGCCCTCTTTTATTTAGTGTATAGGTATACAAAGGATAAAGCCTTACTTTAGCAGAATAAGCTGCAATCTATATTTGCTAAGGTAGTGTTTGTATGTCTACCATATTATTATTTTCCCTCAATCTTCGAATTGAATTTTTAGTTGATTTATAAAATGCTGATTCTCTTTGCAAAATGTATGCACCTTTGCTGTGTATCTGCATATGTTGATACTTGCTGGTTTAGTTATAGTTGCAGCTTTTTTACTTCTGTTTGTATTAGAAACACCATAGGCAATCCTAATATATGACGATTTAATCTTACAAATGTATTCATACTAGTAGAACCTACAAAGTTCATGTTCACTTGTGTGAAAGATAAATTTACACATTCTGGTTCAATATATATTATTAGAGACAAAATCATCACTCAATAAACTATACCTGCCTGTCATATCAGTTGTCAAAAGGTAAAGGTAAAGCAAAAGTTAACAGGTCCTCATGGTCAATAATAAATAACTTTGGCAGAGCATACAAAATATTATATTATTATATATTTTTATCAGAATTAACCTCCCTGGCGGTTTTCCCGAGTGTGGCTCGGGGTTAAATTTCATTGCTGAAAGTGGTAACCCCGAGCCATACTCGGGCTGGATACATACCTGTACCTGCACTCCCTTGCTGACCTCCACGATCGCATTCTCCTCTGGCGATCACGGAGTCCTGCTTCCTGGTTCCCTTCTCATGAGAAGGGAACCAGGAAGTAGGATGTCGTGATCGTCCAGGAGGTGACTGCAGGGGGACCAGGGAGGGAGCGCAGGTACAGGTATGTATCCATCCCCAAGTAAGGCTCGGGGTTACCGCTTTCAGCATTGAAAGTTAACCCCGAGCCACACTCTAACCCCACTAGGGGGCTAAGTAAATGCTACCGATTCTGACAAAAAAATATGTCAGAATCGTACTGCCAGGGAGGTTAATTGATTTTGCTGATGCAGAAACAATTAAGATCAGGTTTTAGCAGCTGGTATTTTTTCACAATACCATTTGCAAGACGAGAAGGAACTTGGACTGACCATTTTTCATTATCGATTAATCGGTTGGTTGGTTGATTGATCACACATTGCTTAGAGTCACTGCCACTGAGTGGAGGAGCTGTACCACTGGTGTTTTATTCTTATTTGGAGCTGGAGTCCTGTGCCACAACCCCACCGTCCCTCTCAATGGTTCAGAGCTGCCATTTCTCCTTTCGTTCCAGTACCTTCCCTCAAACTCCTCTCCCACGTTCAGATCTGGTCTCTCTCTGACTCTGGACCCTCCCTTGACTGAATTTGTACATTAAATCATTTTAAAGGGACAATATATGTGCCCTGCCCATTTGATGTTCTAAAAAAACAAATAAGAAATAAGAAGACTGGAAAAAAATTAAAAGAATAAACCTTTTTGGTTTTTTTAATTAACCCTTTCGCTGCTGAGGCTTTTCACACCTCTGTGCTGAGGTCATTTTTACCGGTTTTGCTCATCATGTTTAAACGTGTTTTGAAGGCTTATTTTAGTATTTGACCCAGACATATTATATATCGTTCTTTCTGTCAGACTCGGCAGATTAATAATATGTCATTATTATATGTATACATCATGACCTGTCTGTATATTATAACAAAAAATGCAATAAAATATGAATTTTCAATAATTTACAGCGTGTAAAGTGTTTTTTTTCCACATTTTAACATGCGTTCAATTGCGGTTATATTTTGTATGGGGTGCGCTTGTTAAAAAAATTAGAGATGGGGTCTCGTTACATTTTTTTTTGGGGAAAATTACACGATTTTTAACAAACGCACCGCATACAAAAATCGTTAGTGCAGCATCATTGTTCACATTATAATTGAAATGGGAACAATATTGCTGCATTAACAAACCAAAAAAAAGAAAAAAAAGTGTTTATTTTTTTTTTTATAATTTTTTTTTAATATTTTTTTTATTTTTATTTATTTATTTATTTATTTTACAAACTTATTTCACATTCGAGTTTGGTATCGTTGGAACGGCCATGCTCTGGCCGATCCAACAATACCAAACGTTAACCCCTAGCTGCCACGGATCGGGAGATAGGGAGTTCATTGGAACTCCCTATCTCCACCGTTGGTGGCAGTTAGGGGTTAACTCCAGGACTGGCGTCATCGTGCTATGCACGATGACGCCAGTCCTCAGGGGGAGTTCCTGGAGGCTTGGCCAACATCCAAGATGTCGACCAGCTCCGGGAAAGGATCACGAACCGGCGCTTTTCAGCGCCGATTCGTGATCCAGCTCCCCAGGGGTTAATGCCAGGTACCATTTGGAAGGGCAGGCTGTGCCCTTCCAAATGGTGCCATGGGTTAACCCCCGCAACGCAGCCGATCGGGAGAGAGAGAGGTCCGAAGGACCTCCCCCCCTCCCTTTCAGGCGCCTCCTCCGCACATGCGGGGGGCGCCTGAATTAGCTGTCATCGCGCTGCCGCGATGACACCTAATTTCACCGGCGGCGGTTCCGGATGCTGGGCTGACATCGAGGATGTCAGCCCGCACTGGGGGGGCCAGCGATCGGCCAGAACCCGGCCGAACGCTGACCCCAAAGGGAGGACGCGCTCAGCGCGTCCTCAGCACAGCAGGAGCCATGCGGAGGACGCGCTGAGCGCGTCCTCCGCATCAAAGTGGTTAAAATTATATTATTTTTTGTCATTGAAACTATGGGATTTACCTGTTTAAACCTGTCAAACTGAAACACCAAAATCATGGCATTTCACCGACACTTCGGTGCAGTTCAAGGTTCTGTGAATAGATTAACCATTATTTTTCAATGGGACAAATTCGCTGCCGCCGAAGATCGTTGATCTGTGGCGATCTGGGGAAAACTGCACCATATTTCGCCATCAATTCACTAGTGTCTGGAGAAATTACATTTTAGTGAACAGATGAATTGCCCCAAAATTTAACCCCATAAGGACCACTGACATACATGGTACATCCTGGAAAAATGTTCCGTTAAGGACCAAGGACATACCATGTACTTTGTGGTCCTCTAACCCCCCTCCCTCTCTATACTCCCCTCTCTGGTCTGTCACTGGGCAGGATGATGTCAGTTTGAGGTGCCATCCCAGCACCGCCGTGGGAGAGACTGAAACGGGGGTCTTTTGGACCCCTCTCTCTTGTAATTATCTAATTTATCGAATAAATAATCAGCCAGCTAATCAATTATGAAAATGATCATTAGTTGCAGCCCTAGACTGAATGCTTGGCTGTAAAACCTCATTCATTTTTGGTTGCCTCTGCATTAGTACTGCCTATACAAAGTATAAGATGTGTTCCTGTACAATAGGCAGCTGTATCTGCCAAGCTACAGAAAGAGTTTGTGGTTTGGCTGGAATACTAGGGGAGGCAGTAATATTAATAAGCGTGGCCTCTTTAGTTAACGGCCTACTTATCAATAACAGCACAAGTGAAACAGGGCCTAATGTATCGAGAAATGAACTTGTATTTGGATTTTTGTGATCTCTAAATATATTTAAAGGGAAAATACCACTTACATAAGCTGTAACTAGATTACTTGTGCATTACAAATAAAACCAATTATAAAACACATGCTGCAGGTTTTTTTGTTTGTTTAACCCCTTAAGGACCGCTGACGTACCCTGTACGTCCTGTCCACGGGTCTCCCTTAGACCCGCGGACGTACAGGGTACGTCAGCGGCGCCTAACCCCCCTCCCGCCCGATACTTGCCTCCCTCGCTGGATCCCTCGGCGATCTGGCAGGGAGGAAGCCTTCAGAGCCCTCTATCTCCCCAACCATTGAAGCTAGGGAGATGCTTTTTGCACCGCTGGAAAGGGGAGAGTCTCCCCTTTTCAGTGGTGTATAGCATTAACCATTTCGCCGCCGAATCGCGTTTCGGCGCTAATTGGCACCAAAACGCGATTCGAACCTGGAGGGGGGCTGACATCTTGGATGTCAACCAAGCCTCCAGGTCCCCCCCACCCACTGACAACCTCACCATATGTGTGAGGATGTCAGTGGGCCAGTTAACCATCTAGCTGCCATGTAGAGATAAGGGGATCATAAGGATCCCCCTATCTCCTGATCCATGGCAGCTAGATGGTCATATTTGACATCATTTGAAAGGCCTGATCATGGCCTTTCCAATGATACCCTACATGACCAGGTTTGGTTTAAAAAAAAAAAAAAAAAATTAAATAAAATAAAAAAAAATTTTTTTAAGTTTTTTTGTCTGGGGGGGTTTAATTTAATAGGACCTAGGCTGTCATCTCAAAATAATTGGCACAAAATGGTCAGAATGAGCGCAGCGCACATAGGTGAACTGGCTCAGGAGTGAAGGGGTTAAAAAGCAAAAACATGTAAAAATTGGGTATTTCTAGTCTCGGGACAAAATTTTGAAACTATTTAGCCAGGGTCTTTTTTGGTGGTTGTAGATTTTGGGGATTAAAATACGAAAAAGTGTGTTTTTACCATTTTTTCATCATATTTCATATTTTTTTTTATAGTAAATTATCCGATATGATGGAAATAATGGTATTTAATGGCGGGGAAAAGGGTGTATAATATGTGTGGGTTGAATAAACGAGGAAAGAGGAAAATTTGACATAAACACTAACAGCGCAGAAACGTAAAAACAGCAGCGGTCACTAAAGGACGGATTTGTGTAAAACCGCCCGGTCACTAAGGGGTTAAAGTAATTCCATGTAAAAATGAAAAATAAAGTAAGGTTTTCATCTCTTATTTCCATTTTCTGTATTACACACATGATGCAATATTTACCAAAAACTTTGCTTTGTGGCTCTTGTTTATTTAATCCAGCTGGGTGGAGTAGAGATAACATCACTGCTCTATAACCGTGGAGAGAGACTGTGGAGACACAGGTTCGATCCCGGCCAGAGCACCTCTCCAGTAAGTGTCCTTGAGCAAGACACCTAACAGTACATACTCGCCACCCAGGACATACTTGAAAACGAGGGAAATCTCAATGTTTACTTCGTGGTAAAATACTTTCTCAAAAAGAAAAATGAGGTGGAGGAGGGAATAAAGCAGCAGGAAGTTATTGTTCTCTAAACTGAGATAAGAGATTACAATGGAATGAGATATGACATGGAGGTTAAAATACTAATCTGCCCCCTGGTGATGGCCTTGAATACATCTCATACAATACAATGATTTGAGTTGTGATCAACAAGTAGACTCCATTATATGGCCAATGCCACACAGTGATGACCAAGTGAGGTAAAGATATGATGGGGTGGCAGTTTACAACACAAAAGATCACAAAATGGATGCACCCAGTGACACATACTGTATCAGAAATGCGCAAATCATATCGCTCGACTTCTGGGACATGCAGTTATGGATTCCGGGTGTTTTTTTTAAATTTAATTTATTCCTGCTGTGAGCAAGCAGCATGTTTTACTTTTTTTGCCTCTTAACGGAGCGGACACTGGAGCTTCATTTGGCTGCTCAGCATGTAGGTGTACAGAGCACCAAATGCTTTCATGTGCATGGGTATGCTGAAGGTCTTGCTGCCACTGCACTATGTGGATGTGCATGGAGCGTCCTGGGGATTCCCTCTCCATCATTGAAGATACCCCACTTATGTCCTGGTGTGTCCCATGACATGTTTGCCCATCCTTCACTGTGAGACTGCCCCCAGACCGCAGGAGTCATGGTACATGCACACGATGACATCACAAATGGGGATCCCCCTGCCTGGCAGACCATTCCCATTACGGGAAATGCAGGGGTCCTTTGGACCCTCTTATCTGCATATCCGTATGTCCTACAAGGACAATTGAGGTATCATTGGAAGGCCAGACTCTGGTCTTTCCAATGATGTCCAATATGACCTCATATTGTGCAAATGTAAATAAAAAATAAAATTTATTTTTTATTTCTTTTTCCTTTTTTTGTTCTAAAACATCACCATTGTCTACTTTTTAATTATATAAGTAAACAAATGTGCTTCAGTTAGTCACCTTCTCTTTTCCCACGCTGGGAGCAAGTGTAGTGGCGATGACGCAGTGTGTTATTACACGCTGTTCCATCAAATACACAAGCTGAAAGGAGAGGTGGCGATACTTCGGACCCCGTTATCTCCATACTGTTCCTCCCACAAGGTCAAATTAGGTGCCATTGGACAGACCAAGATCCGGGCTTTCCAATGATACCAAACATATCTAGATAATTTGTAAAATCTAAAAATACAGTTAAATGAAAAAAAATAAATTCAGTTCTAAAAGCAACGGCACCCCCGCCTTTATAAAGATAACAATGCCGCTGCATTCACTCATTTAGTTTTTTTAAATATTTTAATATATTTAAGTATATTTTTATATATATAATTAATTATTTTCATAATGTATGTCAATTTTGTATTTAATATTTTAACATTGTTCTCAGTCTCCAGATCACCTTGTGTCCCTTATAGGTACATGTAACTGTATTTAGGAGTTACTTTCGTTATTGTTAACTTTATTATTATATGTGTCACTGAACAGCCTTAGCAGCCCTTTCCAACCCTTCTGTTACAGAAAATGGTATTTTACAACTATAGCAGATTTGAGTGTTTTATCCTTGGATGCTCAAGTTGAGGTGGTCGTTTGCTGAGTAAACATTTACCTTTTCCTATATCAGCTTGTTGTGTGTTTGTCTTTCCAATTGCATTTTCTTTGGCTGTTAGCAAACTTAATCCAGACAGATAGTCTTTATAAATCACTGGAAAAGTTCATACTGAATGCTGTATTTTCTCTTTTCCCTTTCATACATTCTGTCTCTTTACACTGCTCACTCTTCATGTTAATAGTAAATGCCCCTGTCGCTTTAACATTTTTACCCCCTCTTCCAGTTGCCAGCTGACAAACTATCCTCTGTCATTTTTAAACAACCCAAATCCATCACCCCAATTCAGTTCCCCACTTTTTGTTTTGCCCCTTCCCTTTACCACTTTTACCTTTTAGTATAAGAGAATTGCTGCTATCTCCATGTGGGCAATCCCTGGACATGATCTCAGGTCAAAAGGCTTGTTGTTTCAATCTTAAACGGCCTGACATCAAGTTCCAGGTGGCTAGGGTGCTCTAAGGGGTCTTAGCTTTTTGAGGTCCAATTGTGTTTCTGGTATGCATGTGTATAAGAAAGCTACAAAACAACAAAGCTCCAGCAATGAGTCCCTGAACCAGGGCTGTCAAACTCAAGCCCCCCACCCAGATGTTGATGACTACAATTCTCAGAATTCCTTTAATGCAATAGATGGCCGGGGAATCATGGGAGTTGAAGTTCAAAAACATCTGGATGGCCACAGTTTGACAACCTACTCTAAACTGTAATAAGATGTTAAAAAAAAATCACTTGTAGAACTAAGATGCTTTGCTTTCGATCTAAACATTTTTATTCACTTCAGTAACCCTGATAGACTATGAATATTCATATTAATTGCAGGCTTGTGTACATATTCCAATTTAATTGATGTCTGGGTGGAGACAGTAGAATCTGGAGTGCCTAGGGCAGCATTAAAACTAAATACATCTGAACTTTTAATTTGTGTAGGTCCACAAATACCCCTGTGGTCCTTTACCTCAGTTACCTACAGGCCCTCTGCAAGCCGATCCTGAGCTTCTACTACCTGGGAGTTGGGTACATGACTGCGGAAGTGCCTCCACCAGGGTATGGATGTGGGATCCAGCTGAGAAAATATTTAGACGATCAATAAAAACCAACACAGAGCTATGTTTTATAGCACTATGTGTTACATTAGCAAAACTCTATGCAAAAACATGTAACTGCTAAATAAACATAATGCAGTGAAACAAATGTCACGGATGAGCAGGGATCTGAGCCCAATATGCAGTGAATCAAGCAAAACTGAATACAGGGGTAGGGTGCAAGGGTTTTATTGAATAATATTAATATAAACAGGGCAGAGGAGTAGACATCAGTAGATAATATAAAGAATCAGGGATGGAGCAATAGAGAACAACAGGGATAAGGAGACTGATATACCGGACAGGAAAAGGGCTGATTATAGTAATGGAGGAAGCAAGATTTAGAATGGAAATAACTAAATACGTATATAAACTAGAAACAGAAAATGAGGGCAGAATCTGGATAAGTAATACACAGTAATAAACGGACCAGAAAGAGGCTACACAGTAGATGGGTATACACAAAGAGGTAACTGTAGACTGCCAAGGAAATAACTAAATGCAGGCACCGGAGAGAAGCTGGATTAAACACAGTGGGAATTAACAGAAATACCTAATGAACAATACAGAGGAAGGGCAAGAGAGTTAATTGAATAAACGGGACTAAATGTAAAGTCAGAACACAGGTGTAACTTGGCAATAATAATAAAGACAAAATATAGATTAGCAGCGGGGGTCTTTAGGAGACCGTAGCGGATTATTTAGAATCTGTAGCAGGGGTCCTTAGGAGGTAACAGCGGGTTACTTGAGATCTGTAGCAGGGGTCCTTAGGAGGTATCAGCGGGTTACTTGAGATCTGTAGCAGGGGTCCTTACTCCTTAGGAGGTAACAGCGGGTTACTTGAGATCTGTAGCAGGGGTCCTTACTCCTTAGGAGGTAACAGCGGGTTACTTGAGATCTGTAGCAGGGGTCCTTGAGGGCAGGAACTAGTATGCAGGATACTAGCGAGGGAAGCTTCTTGTTCTCAGGATGCAGGTAATAGACTGAACAAACTGAATGTTGAAGCTCGGAGGTTAGGGTGTGACTTCCTTTTGTGGAGAAGTAATCAAGGAGGTTTTATCTAGCACCTGTGGCTTGTACAAGCAGGATCACAGCAAGAGAAGCTGCTGACAGCCTCATCACTGTGAGGCAGCATTAGATTTAGTTTATCTGCAACGCTGCCGGTTAGATCCGTGACAACAAATAAACAATGCAAGAGTCAGTATGAGGTTTTCCACTCTCAAACAATACAGCGGCCCACCCTAGTCTTCACCCTAATGGCTGTGGAGTACCATTGGCATGTGCACATAGTTGTGGCCTAGCTAGGATGATTGTAGTCCACCTTGTTTGTGATATGCTGTAATGTTCCAGGGATCAGAGAAATCATAGACTGGTGTCACTTCCTTGTGTAGCCAGAAATATGTATATATGTAAAATTAAACACTGCACTTAACTTTTCTCTGTTTAGTGGTCTTCCCTCTGAGAGTCCTGGTGCACTCCAAATAATAGAAATGTATAAAAAATACAGAGGGGAGTCCTTCAATGATGGAAACCAGGTGCATAGAAATTCAAATTCAAATAAGCTTTATTGGCAGGACCAAATACATTTTAGCATTGCCAAAGCATATGGGGAGGTTATATGGGATGGAGGGGGGGAGTAGTGGGACATTATTAGGGGTAAAGAATGATATGGGGGAATAGGTAAGTCCAAGAAATTATCAGGGGTAAGGGATAATATGAAGGGGGATGTGGGCGAGTCCGTGTTGGGGATTTATAAGTCTGGGACCGCTCATGTTCCTCTCAGTCTGTGACATTCTGTGACGTATTGTGCAGATATTTTCACTGCCGGCTCCTTTTCTCCTAGTACGATGCAGAGTTTCCTCATCTCTTCAATGGAGGTGAAGTCCGGGATGAGAGCGGGGATCTCTGGAAGTGAGTTTCCCTCAGTGCTGGGTACTTGGGGCACTGTAGGAGGAAGTGGGCTTCATCTTCCAGGGTCCCCTGGTCACAACGCTGGCACAGTCTATTCTCCCTGGGCTTGTAGATCTGTATATGCTGCCTTGATTCAATTTCCAGGCTGTGGGCGCTCCGTCTGTACCGGCTCAGGATTTGTCTGTCCTTGGTGTCTTGTAGTACCTCCAGGTATGGGCTAGTTTGTATTCCCTCTGTAATGATTGGTAAATGATGAGTTTTTGGAGTTTGCTATAAAATGTCTGCATTCTCTATAGTTTTCCCTGGAATAATTAATTAGGGCCTTTATTTGATATTTTGTCAGGTTGCATTCATGGGGGCTTTGGATAAACAAGGTGGATATGAGTTCTTGCAGCCCACATGGTTTGGGGTGGTCCTTGCTGGCCAATAGGGCTTTATGGTGGTATGAGTTGGGGCTGCTGATGTTTAGGTGGTCCCAGTATGATAGTGCCCTCTTCTGTACTGCAAGAAGTAAGGGGAATCTGCCCAGCTCAGCCTGGCAAGCATTGTTAGAGGTGCTCTGATGGACTTGGAGGAGGTGCTTGCAGAATTCCAGATGTGATATTTCTGTTGGGCTGGTGTCCCATTTGGGTTGGTCTGGTTAGGTGATGCAGCCCCATACTTCACTGCCATAAAGGAGGATTGGAGTGATGACGCCATTAAATATTTTAAGCCAGACTCTTACAGGCAGTTTTAGTTTGTGGAGTTTTCTCCTGATGGCATAGAAGGTTCTACACGCCTTGTCTCTTAGGGCCTCTATGGCTGGTTTAATACTTCCTGATTGGTTTGTTTCTAGGCCGAGGTATGTGTAGCTATTGGCTTCATCAAGAGTGCAGTCATTAAGTGTGAAAGAAGAATTATTGGTTTTGGCGTTCTTCTTTTGGAAAACCTTGACCTTTGATTTCTTTTGGTTGATGGGTAGTGCCCATGCCGCACTGTATTTTTCCAGCACTTCCAGACTGTCTTGTAGTCCTCTCTCTGTTGGTGACAGTAATAAGAGGTCATCTGCATACAACAGGAACATCACCTCGGTGTCATGTAGAGTTAGTCCTGGTGCTGAGGAGGATTCTAGAGCTTCAGCCAGTCTATTGATGTAGATGTTAAAGAGGGTTGGACTTAAGCTGCAGCCTTGTCTAACTCCACGAGCCTGCGGAAGTACTTTGTTCTCTTCCCATTCACCAATATGCTGCAGAAGTTCTCATTATATGAGCTCTTGATGATGTCATATGTTTTCCCTCCTATTCCACTCTCCAGTAGTTTGAGGGACAGGCCTGGGTGCCTTCTTAAAATCCACAAAGCAGGCAAATATTTTTCCATGTTTTGTATTGTGGACATGGTTCTCGATAAGACTGTGCAGGGTGTAGATATGATGTGTAGTGCAATGGTTTGGCATGAACCCGCTTGGCTTCTGCTGATGATGTTATGCTGTGACAGGAAGCTGAGGATTATTTTGTACAGAATGCTATAGAACTCTTTTCCCAGCATGCTGCTGACACATATCCCTCTGTAGTTGGCTGGATCATACTGGTCTCCACTCTTTTGGATGTATGTTATGAAGCCTTGGTACCGTACTTGAGGGTAGAACCCAATGCTCAGGACCAGGTTGAAAACTTTACATATTGTGGCGTGTACTTCTGGAGAGCGGTGTGTACTGTGTGGACAATGTGAGATAAGTTCTTTATGTAAAAAGTGTTTTACAGTAATAAAAATATAATTTACATAAATTTTTATTTAAAATACTTTTTACTATAAAATGAGTGTTTTACTGTAAAAATTTGTAAAATTTTATGAAAATAAATTTTGTATATCAAAATTTATTTATCATTTTTATTTTGTTTAAAAGGTACACCTCATTTTCAAACTATGTGAAGCAAAATTGTACAGTAAGCAGTCGGAAAAGTGTAGCTGCAACAGGGGTTTCTACTCGACTGGAACAGAACATGAGCTGTTATTGTAAATGAGTGGGGTTGAATTTGTAGTAGTTAATGGCTTACTTCTTAATGTAAGTTGCTCAGCCAAAATAAGACCCTGTGTATATTGACGTCTGATGCGTGAGTTTGCAGACTCTACTTATAAAAAAGATAATATATATTAACAGAAATAACTCACTAAACTAAGGATAGGAATTTTTTTTGTTTTTCCATACTAAGATGATTTAGGTAAAGTTCAAGAATGATTAACATGTTCCTTTAAATCATTTCACAAATACTGTAGATACTCAAGTATAACGTGACTCGAGTATAACGCCATGGATAGAGATTTTATTATTGAGATGTGAGAACCTCAATCGCGTGTTTCACGAGTAGGTTTAGAGCTTGGTGGAGGATTTGTAACCACCGTCAAGGACCTGTGACGACACCAGTCACAGGACAAGAAGGGTTTGATTGCCAAAGGAAGCGGAGTGTGGGATATTTAAGGCAGGGCTCTGCATAGACCGGGACTGTGGGCTGAACAGAGTCCCTATGAGACATGGCACGACTCTCCAGGCCCAGCAGACGATTTATCCAATCTCCCCGAGCTCCGGCGGCTCCTCCACCCCAGACCACATACACGACCAGCTTCTGCCGTCTGCTGCCACCTCCTCCCGCTACCGCGTCTACCCTCACAGCCCGAGGCAGCCTGACACCGAGCTGTGTGCACACGCCGAGCTCTCCGCCCCCTCCTCAGGTGCTACGAGGCGCAGACTGTGTCCTTCTGTCAGACTCCACAATACTCTAATGCAAGGTTTTTTTTTACTGATTTTTTGCAAATGTCTCAAGTATACCGCGACCCCTCCAATTTCTTTTTTTAATATTCAAGATTTTTATTTTTTAAAATCAACAGCAAGAGAACAGACATTAACTCATCCAATTTTTATGTTAATTTTTCACACGGTATACTAGAGTATCCCACACATCTCACGGTATACTAGAGTATCTAGGGTAAGTATTTATTCCTGTACTGCTGATTTTAAAGGGTCACTTCAATTTACATAACTAGATTACTTGTGCATTACAAAAAAATCACTTTATAAACCAAATGCTGTTTTTTTCTTTGTTTGAAGTAATTGCACGTAAACAAGTATATATAAGTATATATGTATATTTTTATCTATTTTATCTATTTTTCCCACGATGCAACATTTACCGAAATGTGTGCGAAAGTTTTACTTTACTGCCGGGGGTGTATCCTATACAATATTGTGAAATGGAGAAGGGGATGTTTGGATAAGGCAGCAGGAGGTCTACTGTCGTACCTCTGCTACCTGAGATAAGAGATGGCAGCTGAATAAAATAAATCAGGTAGCTTAAAAGACTTTTAATCTACCCCCGGCAATGTCCTTAAAATACATTCACACAATAGAATGATGTGTGTCTGTGATTGACCCATTCACTCTATTCTATGTCCAAAGCCACACAGTGAGGAGCAAGTGACGCAAAGATACTGTGGGGGGGGGGTGGCAAGATCAATTTTTGACAGGGAGATCATGATAACCCAAACTATTGATGTTTTCTAGGCATTCGGTTGAGATAGACTGCCCCAAAATGAAACCATGGAAATAGTCTGTTGGCAGATAAAAATACCCATTGGCCTCTATTACATTCTTCGCGCATTTGTTTTTTGCGCGCGCAAATGCGCATTGTGCAAGGGGCAAAACCCTTTGTGCTGAATGTCGTATTACAACTTTCGCGCAAACGATGCATGTTATCGTTTAACGCGGATGGACCTGCGCGAGCGTGATAAACTGTGCGCGTCCTATACTTAACATTGTGAGCGCAGATGCGTTCGTGCGCTGGTACGCGGATGGTATTACAGTCGATGCGCATCTTTTTACGGACGACGTTTGCGCGCATAATTTTAACGTCTTTGAAAAGCTGGTGGTAAATGCAAATCGGAACGTTCTGTCCGAAACGAAAAACACCAGCACCAAAAAAAAAAATACAACACAGTATAGTTACGCATTCTACACATACTCAAACAATAAAATTGTTAATTTGTGCGTTTTTTTTTATTGCTGCAGCATATACCCTCAGATTAACTTTGACAGGCGCAAAATCTTAAGTGAGTCAATTAAGGTAAATTGATGTCAATTAAGGTTCTTAATTCTGGTTGGCTGAATCCGGCAAAAAATACAGTCTGCACACTGATTTACGTGTGCTACGTTACTCTGCGCGTATTACTCTTCGTTTTGCGCATCGTTTTTACGAACGTTATTTTCGGACGGATGCGAAAATGTGTTTGGATCGTAATACCACTGTTAATTTTTGCGTGATAACGCTTAACGTTGCGCGCAAAAAAATTGCGCTACGCAGACGAATTTGTGCAAAGAATGTAAGAGGGGCCATTGTCTACAAGTGTATGTGCTTTTGCTGTCGTTTAATTCTCTTTTAGCACAGTTTGCCAATATACTAATATACTTTCTTGTACATTAGTTGCTAAATGGAAAAAAAGGATGATGAAAAATCCTTGTTATGGATGTTATACTTTGACATGAGAATCCTGTATTACTAAAATCTGAATTCATTTTATATAAGTCACGCATAATTACTGTCAAATGACTTTTGTTCCTTTCACTCAGCATATAAAGGCAAAGTTGCAATAGCAGACGGTCAACTAATGCAGATTTCTCATTTTTTTCCTGCCTATCAAGGTTAATTATCTGCAAATACAAAATGAACATAGTATTATATGTCATGTCTGTTAACAGCAGGTTGTTAGAAAGCTATTAGACATTATGCTAATGACTGTGCCACGGCACCATTGTACAATTTGCTGTTTTAATTCAATTATTTTATTTGAAATAATATTGAAATATGCATTTTAAATATATAATGTAATTTTACATCCTCTAGGTGATGAAAATTGTCCTTAATGGATTATTAAATGCAGTTGCTATAGTTAGCATGTAACATGATTGTTTGTGAGCCAATGGAATAAAGAAATCTGTTTTTAAGTGTTTAAATAATATTACAAATTTGGCTTGTTAGCTTGTAAGCAATGCCCATTCTATTTTTTTAGAAGTTGGTGTGTGCAGAATTTTTTCTTGTGCAAATTTCACAATAACAATTTTAAATAATAATTATTTTTTCAAACATAGCCCTTTTTAGATTGAGTTCTGAACGATCGTTGACAATTTTATTAATCCAAATAAAGTTTTGAAGTTTTATATGAAGACCCTGGAGTGCTGGCTTTTGATAATTTTTACATTTAAACACTCATTTTACATTAAATTCATCATTTTTATATTGAAAATGGTTTGTAAAAATATACATATTTTTATATTAAAAATTATAATGTTAAAAACGTTTTTGCCTAAAAAAATGTAATTTGTAAAAAACTGTATAGTAAAACCTGCATTTTTATATTAAAACCATAACTTGCATTTCTGACACTGTAAAATACACTGTAGTACATTAAACCCTAAATTTGCACTTTGCTGATTTACATTGAGAATTTGTGTCTGTATATAATGATTGATCCTAGAGTCATGGAAAGTCAGAACCAAGTGCCGCAGTAACTCTTAAGTGCAATGACCATCCCCATGACATTTCAGGAAAATTAAATGGTCATGGAGTCATAAGTATCACACCTACCACCCCTACTTTCTGCACCTGACCACTGTAATAGACCTTCTCTACTCTGCCCTGAAAAATGCCACTGGACCACCTTCCTGAGGTTGAGTTCGTCTGGGTTCATTTACGAGAGTTTAGGCTAATGTCAGACGAACGCATTCTGAGCACACTGTGCGTCCGTGCACAACTGACGTACTTTCTGACTGATGATACTGTAGACACCACACGGACCTTTTTTTTGACTGACTTTTTTTGACTGATGTAGATGGGAAATAAAATTAATATGAAAAACCATTTTGTCCATCAAAAATGCTGGACGTCAAAAATGCAGTCCATCTGACTACGTTCCATCACTCACACAGCTACGCGGACGTGGCGCACTCAATGCGTCCGTCCTAGCGGTTTGACATTCTTGCCTAAATTGCGTCTGGTGCCACGTGCGTTGTGTGGACGTACTTCGTGTGTGGGTCTCTATTGATCATAATTTTATGCTACGACGGACGTTAAAATGGGCGGCAACACGGACGTGATCACTGCGTTCGTCTGACACGGGCCTTAAGGAGGATTTGTATTTGGAGGCTTGTCATGCATCTGTTGATTGTCAGAGGCTTAATGAAGGCAACTGATGGTCAGCCTGAAGAGCAGCAGTGGATAAGGTGAACAATACACACTAGGCAAAATAGGGGAGGGGCAGATTGAAATCAGAAGATGATAATAAGCCACAGATCTCGCCATCTGTTGTGCTTGCCTATTGTGTGAATTTAAAGACCGCATTATTATAAAAAAAATAGAAATTAACCTTGAGTCTACAGTGAAACACCTCAGCAGCAAGTTTCTGGGCCAGGTATATAAACTGATAATGGAAGCTTGTTTTTTTTTGCAACTGTAAGAAGAAAAACAATACATTTTAAGAATAATGTGTAGCGCTCACTCCCGGAGGAGCCGCTGAATTTGAACCTCGGGTCAGTCTCCCCGCACTAGGGAATAAATATACTCCAGCACTGTTGTGGATTTTATAAATTATATAGTTTACTGGATAAACTGGCATATAAAGAGTAACACGGTATACGTATATATATTTACAGTAGTTCGTAATGCGAGAAACGCGTAGCGGAAAAGGAAAAAAGAATTTTAACCCCTTCATGGTTGGAGTGTGAGTCCCGTAAAGGCTATGTCCCAAGAAATGTAAGTGTAGGTGTGTATTGGTACCCGGGTACAATATTCAACTGGCCAGTGAATTATTTGAGGTATCTTCGACTAGTCACGTTGGGGCCCTGTAGGTTTTGAGAAAACTGCAGCGTGCTTTAGTACTTTACAGTGGCCGGGAAGGCCTCTCACCCATCCGCCAGATACTCTGCGCTCCGCTCGACCCAGGACGTCTCTCCGCTCGATTTTGACTGGGATTCTCTGTGTCACCGGATCCGCTGTCTTGCTTGTCTGTATCTGCCACAAGATGTCCAGCTCACCGCCTGCACTCCCTGTTAGATCGTCTGCGGTCTCCTAACTCGGGGTCCTTCAGCGTACTCTGTATCGGTGTAGGGTTACTAATGGTGGATCACGGGGTCTTCGTTAAATAAGAAGGGAAACCCGATCTCCAGCTCTGCTAGGCCGCACCTGCGCTCTGGCCTGGTCGCGATCACTATCTCCTGCACTTGCGTCTTGCTCCGCTCACTCCTCTGCGCGCTCTGACGGCTCTCTCCACGAGGCTGCGGATGTAAGTGTCTCTTTCCCACCCACTTCCTGTTCCCGCCCGCAAAGCATGCTGGAAAATGTAGTCCCAATGTCTTACATTGCGCTTGTATCCATCTGGTGGCCAAAAACAAGTACTACCACGACAGTGAATTAAAACCAGCGCTACAAATGCAATTACGCATTTATAGACAAAAAGAAGGCGTGTGTCTTACTATCAAATTGGAAATGGTAGAGATAAAGAATTTTAAAATGTATTATTTACTTGTTTCTATGCAACCGGCAAGGATGCTAGAAGAGACAATACAACAAGAAAACAGATT